>CM065592.1:124227600-125427600 GCA_033119425.1 Bufotes viridis | reverse complement strand
GACCCCCACTTTCACCCACCTGACTGCATAGCCTCATTGATGACAAAAAGATTGTGGTGGCAGGATGAGGGCCCGCTCGGTTACCGGAGCATTTGTATAGTGAAAGGGGCAGTTTATTCAATAGACTTCACAGTTTCCTATGTACAGTAGATGCTTCATCTTGTTGTCTGCCCTGCAGGACTCATCCTCTACCTCCGTGGACCAGTCAGATTTGCTTTTATACTGTTTTCACTGCTGGTCACGTCACCATGGCACTAACACAATTCATTGGTAGTGAGTAGTAACGACCATCTGTCCCCTTTGTCACCGGGCGAAACACAGCCCCAGTGGTAAGCATGGAATCCTTTTTGACCCCTACATGTGTCAGATGCATGGGCTGTGGAGTCAAGATCCAGACTGCTCCTGTGCCTCTAAGCTTCAGTGGTGTTCGGCCCAGATGTAAAGGAGGCTAGTGAGGGGTCCTTACTGTGTGAAGGAACAGGGCACCCCTACTTCAACGGCCCAAAGCTGAGGAACAGAGCTCGGTAGTCTTGTGACTAATGGTGAAAACAGCAGAACGGTGTATCTGACCAACACGGCACCATCTATAAGTGGGTAGTCCATAGTTGTTATTTAATGCCACAGAAACCACTTTACCTGGAAAACCCCTTTAGGTCACCGTGCTGTGAAAATCAACCACATCTATCATGGCGGAAACTGCCAGGGTTCTTAACTTTAAATGCTGCTGACCCGTTCACGGCTTAGCTGCATCGAATGGCACTAAGCGGACAGCCGCTGCGGTTTCAATCGGTGGCTGTCCGCTCATCATGCCAAGAGGAGACTTGTCCCTTCTTGGCACGATTGTGGCTTAAAACCACCGGCCCACGAACTTCAGCGCCGCCTCCTATTGAAAACAATCAGAGGCAGACACTACTTGGCTGCTTGCGGAATTCTAGTGCAGTGTCCACTCCAAAGTCCCGCCATGTGAACGGGACCGTAGCAAGTTGCATTAACAGAGGTGGTCCGGGCTCTGAGAGTTTGGGCATGGTTAGCCATTCATTGCCAGGTAATAAGGAGCAGTTGTCACCCGACAGGATGAAAGGGGAAGGTCTAGGGTCATCAGCACCTGAGCGTCTGATCAATGAGAAAGCATCACTCGCTGCCAGTATTCATGGATTTCAATACATAACAAGAGTGGATGAAAGAAGGTGCAGGGGGAGGAATAGCTTTTAGTACACAGGTCAAAGGCATTGGGATGAAAATTTGAGAAATCTTTAGTGGTGTTAATTGTGCAATATATCATATTGGAGCAATGTATGGCGGTAATATCTGGGTATATTATTAAAAGAACAATGGATGGTGGTATTATCTATAGAAGTCTCTAGTGTCCCCTCTTCCAGTAAGGGATACAGAAATAGATAAATAGTTAATATATTTTTTAAATCCGTCTTCCAACTTCCCTTCGACCTACTACAACTCCCCACGTGGCTTGACAGCTGCAGACTTTGCTGACCCACTTTTCTGGTTTTAGTTCTAGTTTTTCTTACACTCGGACAATAAACCTTTAACCTTTTTAAAGAGGTGTTCCAAACACCAGGATATGCCATCTCTGGGGCCGTCGCTTTTTAGAGGGGCCACTGACACCCGTTATCTTGGTGTGGATCCAAGAGGTGTGACGTGCATATCCTTTAACAGCCGATAGTTTCTGGTTTAAAAGTCTTAGCATTAGCGCTGATGTTATACATCTGATTTGACCATGGGATTGTAAAGAGCATAGGTCAGCAACCTCCAGCACTCCAGCCGCTGGGAAACTACAACTCCCAGCATGCACACTTGCTTGGCTGTTCTTGTAACGCCCATAGAAGTGAATAGAGGATTCTGGGATTCATAGTTTGAGAACGGCTGGAGTGTTGGAGGTTGCTGATCCCTGGTTAGGGCCCACCATGGATTTACCTCACTTTAAGAGAAGCACATGGCATTGCTGTAGTCCAGGCCAGCTCCAGACATGACCGAACATGCTGCAGACTTTTAAATCCTTAGCATCTTCTTTCTTAGTGCCCTCTTTCTAATTTGTAATTTGCCTTGGATTTCGGTGTGCAATCGGCAACAAAAGTCTGTGGCAAATCCTTAACATTCGAATCCTTAAAGTGTTTTTTTATTTTACCAAAGTGATGGGGGACCTGGTAAAATAATTTGAAAAAGTACCTTCCTGCACCGAATCAGCTCCACCGCCCCATCCTCTTCCCTGGGTTGCTGCCAGTGACTTATTGTTTGGTGGCAGTGGAGAGATTCCGTATAGTGCTGCAGCCAGTCTCTGGCTACAGTGGTCTTGCACCTTTCATCTCTGAGGCCAGTCATCGGCTGCAGCGGTATAAGGAAAGTCACTGGATGCAACCTGGGAAGATGACAGAGTGGCAGTGCTGAGTCGGAGCAGGCAGAAAAAGGCTTGAGCTTTTTTATTATTTTACTAGGGCACCCATGAATTATAAAAAAAAAAAAAATCGGACTGCCCATTTAACATACCTTAAAGAGAATCTGTCTGCAGCCAAAACACTCCCCAAAGTAGAGTAAGCAGTGTATATGCGGTATAGCAGTAACATTCATTGAGAGGACTGCCACATTCACTCACGTAATGGAGAGGAGTCCTCTCAATACGTTTGACTGCTTTTAATTATATGCAAAATTAGCTCCTTAGTGCAACAAGTACCCACCGCTTTGACTGACAGGGCCAGGCAATGAGGACATACTCACACCTGACCCTGAAGTTATGCGGCAGCGTGTTCGGCACACTCGCAGTATATGGATGGAGATCACCAGGCCCGGAGTATTCATTATTAACATACAGGGCCTGCCACCTGTGTCAGCAAGGGAGCCGGGCCCTGTATATTACAGTCTGACTTCTCTGTCCACCGTGGAGCTAAACATAGGAGTATATTGATCATTGCAGGCAGCAATTACAGCTTGTAAAGAAGCTCCAGCACCAGTCAAAGGAGGCCACACCCAAAATAAGAAGTCTTCAGCCTGGCAGGTGCATCTACTACAGGGATCAGCAACCTCCGACACTCCAGATGTTCAGAAACTACAACTCCCAGAATGCTTCATTCACTTCTGTGGGAGTAAGAAGAACAGATGAGCATGTCTGCATGCTGGGAGTTGTTGTTTCACAGCAGCTGGAGTGCCGAAGGTTGCTGATCCCTGATCTTCTACATTATCTGTACTCAGAAAGTTATTACTGTGTTATCTGTGGTGTTACATAGGACTGCAGGTAACATCTATTACATTATCTGTGCTCGCAAGAGTTATCACTGTGTTATCTGTGGTGTTACATAGGACTGCAGGTAACATGTACTACATTAGCTGTACTTAGAGAGTTATCACTGTGTTACATAGGACTGCAGGTAACATCTACATTATCTGTACTCAGAGTGTTATCTGTGGTGTTACATAGTGGCAGATAAGGTTTAACACTGACAAATGTAAGGTTATGCACATGGGAAGGAATAATGCAAGTCACCCGTACATACTAAGTGGTAAAACACTCGGTAACACTGACATGGAAAAGGACCTAGGAATTTTAGTGAACAGCAAACTAAGCTGCAGAAACCAGTGTCAGGCAGCTGCTGGCAAGGCCAATAAGATAATGGGTTGCATCAAAAGGGGCATAGATGCCCGTGATGAGAACATAGTCCTACCACTTTACAAATCACTAGTCAGACCACACATGGAGTACTGTGTACAGTTCTGGGCTCCTGTGAACAAGGTGGACATAGCAGAGCTGGAGAGGGTTCAGAGGAGGGCAACTAAAGTAATAACTGGAATGGGTGTACTACAGAACCCTGAAAGGTTATCAAAATCAGGGTACTTTCACACTGGTGATTTTGTTTTCCGGCATAGAGTTCTGTCGTCAGGGCTCTATGCCGGAAAAAGAAACGCTTCAGTTAAGATAATACAACCGCATGCATCTGTTTGAACGGATCCGCTTGTATTAACTTTAACTATTTTGTTTTCTATTGTGGCATCCCAGGACGGAAAGAATACTGCAGCATGCTGCGCTATTTTCACTGTCCAAAAAACGTTCACATACTGAACTGAAGACATCCTGATGCATCCTGAACGGATTTCTCTCCATTCAGAATGCATGGGGATAATCCTGATCAGTTTTTTTCCGGCATAGAGCCCCGAAGACGGAACTCTATGCCGGAAAACAAAAACACCAGTGTGAAGGTACCCTTAGGCCTAATTCACACGTCCATAGTGTGTTTTGCGGAAACACGGATCCGCAAAACACGGACGGCTGCAATGTGCATTCCGCATTTTGCGGACCGCACATTGCTGGCACTATATAGTGAATGCCTTTTCTTGTCCGCAATTGCGTACAAGAATAGGACGTTCTATTTTTTTGCGGAAATGCGGATGCGGACATCACATAGTGTGCTGTCCACATCCATTCCTGCCCCTTTGAAATGAATGGGTCTGCAACCCTTCCGCAAAATTCCGGATGGGATGCGGATCCATTTTGCGGACGTGTGAATTAGGTCTTAGGGTTATTTACTTTAAAAAAAAGACGACTGAGGGGAGATCTAATAACTATGTATAAATATATCAGGGGTCAGTACAGAGATCTGTCCCATCATCTATTTATCCCCAGGACTGTGACTGTGACGAGGGGACATCCTCTGCATCTGGAGGATAGAAGGTTTGTACACAAACATAGAAGAGGATTATTTACGGTAAGAGCAGTGAGACTATGGAACTCTCTGCCGGAGGAAATGGTGATGGTGAGTACAATAACGGAATTCAAGAGGGGACTGGATTTATTTCTGGAGTGTAATAATATTACAGGCTACAGCTACTAGAGAGGGGTCGTTGATCCAGGGAGTTATTCTGATTGCCTGATTGGAGTCGGGGAGGAATTTTTTTCCCCTTACGTGGGGAGAATTGGCTTCTACCTCATAGTTGTTTTTTTTTTTTTGCCTTCCACTGGATCAACTTGCAGGATAACGGGCCGAACTGGATGGACAGATGTCTTTTTTCGGCCTTATAAACTGTTACATAGGACTGCAGGTAAAATCTACTACATCAGAGAGTTATCACTGTGTAATGCTTCGTTCACATCACCGTTCGGAAAGGACGGATTCGGCACATAATTGAGCCCTAACTGAGCCGAACGGAGCGTAAAGACCCCATAGACTATAATGGGGTCTGTTAGGTATCCGCTTACAAGATGTTTTTGGAGCGGAGACAAAAGTCCTGCATGGACTACTTTTGTCTCTGCTCCAAAATTATCTTGTGAGTGGACACCTAACAGACCCCATTATAGTCTATGGGGTCTTTAGGCTCAGTTCGACTCAGTTAGGGCTCAATTATGAGCCGAATCCGTCCTTTCCGATCAGCTGCAATACCTCGCACAACCTGTGGACAGGTATGGCGCTGTTTCTGGAATATAGCAGCTACGTTTTTGTAATCCTGGAGTTTACCCAGCGGAGGTCCTGTTTGTTTGGCAATTCCCCTGAGGTGATGTCCTCAGCAGAAGCATAAGGGTACGTTCACACGACGACAATTGTCGCGCGACAAAAAGTCGCACTATTGTCGCGCGACAATTTTTTATAATGGGAGTCTATGGTGTCGCAGTGCGACATGCGACATGCTGCGACTGCGACACGAAAGTCGGAGAAAATCCATCTGGGATGGATTTTTTGCGACTGTTGTGTCGCAGTCGCAACATGTTGCATGTTGCACGTGCGACACCACCATAGACTCCCATTATAGAGCTGTCGCTGCTGACATTAATGTGACATCAATGTCGCGCTACAAATGTTGCAGTGTAGTGGTTCCCAAATTGTCGCGCGACTTTTTGTCGCGCGACAATTGTCGTCGTGTGAACGTAGCCTTAAGCACCTGAAAAACATAAAAGGTTATGAGATGTTGAGGGCATAAATAGAACTAATACCGTGTTGTCAGGGAGTACAGTGTATTTGTTTTATAGAATAAAGAACAGGCGCAATGTGTTCTGGGTGGATTGTTGTCACTCTAGTCACATTGGGGAATATGAGTTTTCAAATGTCAAGGCTCAGGTTTGAAGAACCATTAACCCCTTAAGGACTCAGGACTCATTCAGCAGGTACCTTGTTACAATGCCCAGGGGGGCTGCGGTTTGCAGAGCTTTCTGCGGTCTCTGAACCGCTTGGATCAGAGACTTAAAACGTGCCTAAACGGTTAAATTTTAACCCCCCCCCCTGCAGCCCCCAATCATATTGTGGCGGGGGGGGGTGGTTCCGGGCGGCGGGATCGCAATTGCAATCCCCCGCCCGCCTCCTCTGTAGTAATTGTTGGTGGTATAGTGGTTGTAGCAGTGTCAGCACATTGCTGACACTCTGCTAAAAACTGCTGACATCTGTGCTGCAGAAGTCAGCAGTATAACCCCTTCGATGGAGCTCCCTCCCTCTCCCATCGGGGGCTGCTGTGCCCTTGCAGCTCCCGATTCTTGATGGGATCGCAGAGGGAGGGAGTCCCCCCTCTCCATCACCCCAAGCTATCAAAAAGTTATATGCACTCAAAAATAGTGCCAATCAAACCGCCATCTCATCCCGCAAAAAATGATACTCCACATAGGACAATCACCCAAAAAAATAAAAAATATATGGCTCTCAGACTATGGAGACATTAAAACATAACTTATTATATTATTGTGTAAAACTTAAATAAATTAAAATTATACATATTATGTATCGCCGCGTCCGTAACAACCTGCTCTATAAAACTAACACATGATTCAACCCCTCAGGTGAACACAGCAAAAAAAATATATAAATACCGTATCAAAAGCTATTTTTAGAACCTTACATCACAAAAAGTGTACTAGCAAGCAACCAAAATGTCATATGCACCCGAAGACAGTGCCAATCAAACCGTCATCTCATCCCACAAAAAATGCTTTCCACTCTAGGGGTGCATCAGGGGGACTTCAAATGGGACATGGTGTCAAAAAACCAGTCCAGCAAAATCCGCCTTCCAAAAACCATATGGCGTTCCCTTCCTTCTGTGCCCTGCCGTTTGGCCATACAGCAGTTTACGACCACATATAGGGTGTTTCTGCAAACTACAGAATCAGGGCAATAAATATTGAGTTTTGTTTCGCTGTAAACCCTTGCTTTGTTACTGGAAAAAATGGATTAAAATGGAAAATTTTCCAAAAAATCGAAATTCTGAAATGATATCTCCATTTGCCATTAACTTGTGGAAAACCTAAAGGGTTAACGACATTTGTAAAATCAGTTTCGAATACCTTGAGGGGTGTAGTTTCTAGAATGGGGTCATTTTTGGGCAGTTTTTATTACGTAAGCCTCCCAAAGTGACTTCAGACCTGAACTGGTCCCTAAAAAGTGGGTTTTTGAAAATTTCTGAAAAATTTCAAGATTTGCTTCTAAACTTCTAAGCCTTGTAACGTCCTCAAAAAAAATGAAAATGGAATTCCCAAAATGATCGATACATGAAGTAGACACAAGGGGAATGTAAATCAATTACTTTTTTTGGCGGTATTACAATGTATTATAGAAGTAGAGAAATTGAAACTTGAAAAATTGCAAATTTTTTCAAATTTTTGGAAAATTTTGTATTTTTTTATAAATAAAAATGAAATTCTTTTACTCCATTTTACCACTGTCATGAAGTACAATATGTGACGAAAAAACAATCTCAGAATGGCCTGGATAAGTAAAAGCATTTAAAAGTTATCACCACATAAAGTGACACTGGTCAGATTTGCAAAAGTCCTTAAGGGGTTAAAGGGGTTGTCCAGAATTTTTTTAAGGAAATGTCAGGATATGTAATATAGTTGCTTTTTTTTCTTTAAATCCTAGGTTTACTTGTTGTCGGAGTAATTGTAAAAAGTTTTCTACTTTACAATTAAAGACCTGAAACAAAAGTGCATATTTTGAGTGTTTTCTTCTAAATGAGTATTTATCGCAATAAATGTCTTAATATTGTGGGAATATTTTTTATATCGCCCAACCCTAGGTGTTACACAGGACTGCAGGTACATTATCTGTTCTCAGAGAGTTATCACTGTGTTATCTGTGGTGTTACATAGGACTGCATGTGACATCTACTACATTATCTGTAGTCAGAGAGTTATCACTGTATGGAGGGGCACTATGGGGAAGGGGGGAGAGCAGCACTATAGGAACATCTACTGGGGGCACTATATAGGGGCATTATATACTGGCACACATTATTGGGGGCAATATGAGGAAGGCGGAGATGAGTACTATGGGAACATCTACTGGGGGCACTATATAGGGGCATTATATACTGGCACACATTATAGGGGGCACTATGAGGAAGGGGGAGATGAGTACTATGGGGCATCAACTGGGGGCAATGTATAGGGGCATTATATGCTGGCATACATTATGGGGGGCACTATGGGGGCTTCTACAGGGGGCACTTTATCGCGGCATTTTATACTGGCCGTTGTTTTGGGCCGCATCCGAGTCGCATATCTTGCGGCTCGGGCGCGGACCCATTTACTTCAGTGGGGCCGCAAAAGATGCGGACAGCACTCTGTATGCTGTCCTCTTCCGTTGCTCCATTCCGTTGCCACGCAAAAAAATAGAGCATGTCCTATTCTTGTCCGTTTTGCGGACAAGAATAGGCATTTCTCCAGTGAGCAGCTTCCATGTTTTGTGGATCCGTGGTTTGCGGACCGCAAAACACATATGGTCGTGTGCATGAAGCTTAAGAAGGAATTTTTTCCTGTGACACAAATTAACTGAATGTATTCAAGGAATTTTACCTTCTTCTGGATCAACAAGGATAGAGATCTAGTTTAGGATAATAGTAAAATTACAGTATAAGGGTGCATTCACACGACCGTAAGTGTTTTGCGGCCCGCAAATTGCTGATCCGCAAAACACGGATACCAGCTGTGTGCATTCCGCATTTTGCGGACCGCACATGGCCGGCACTATATAGAGAATGCCTATTCTTGTCCGCAGCCACAGACAAGAATAGGGCATGCTCTATCTTTTTTGCGGAGCCGCGGAACGGAACAAAGGATGCAGACAGCACACGGTGTGCTGTCTGCATCTTTTGCGGCCATATTGAAATGAACGGGTCCGCACCCGTGTATCTCCCATGTTTCCCTACCTTACCTGTGTTGTTGTTTGGTGAGAGTTTATGTTTAGGGTGTGGTGTACGTCTTACTGTTGTTGTTTCATGTCTGGTCTGTTGGTATGTTATGTCCGGCATGAATGCAAGTCGTTTCCCTTTGTGTTCCGCCTGCGGAAGTGGGCCCTTATAGTTTCCCGGAGGGGTGAACTTAATGTCAAGTTTGTGAGCTGTTGCTCGAGTGCTGGTTCCTATGTGTGTCAGTACGTACTGAGTCCGGCATTGTATTTGGATGTCAGTACATTTGCATGGGTTCCAGTTGACCTTGTTGAGTTCTTCTGTTGTGCCGTCCAGCAGCTGCGGCAGGTAAGTTATCATGCATTCTGGGGGCCTTTGTTCAGTGGTTGTCCCCGCCACTGGATACCTTCCTTCCGTTCCACTCGGCTTTTACTTTTCTGTCCTTGGTTGCTCAGCCTGGGGAGACTCCGGTTCATCTGTGTCCTTGATGAACTGGTTGTCTTCTGTTTCTGACCCCTATGCTAGGGATTGATAAGGGTCAGTAAGGTCCAGGTCGGAGGGTATGAGCCCCCCTACCATCGAGGGCGGCTTAAACAGGCAGAAGATCAGCGCTAGGATGGGGGTTGTATAGGAGATGTTTATCTTCCCTATCCTAGCTTACTGGCCTAGTTTCCTCCCGTATTTCCTGACATTGTACGGTGGGGAGTTTCCCCCACTCCCCTACTACTTCTCCTCTTCCTATCAATAACGGAATATGTGGCAAGCTTAACTCCTCCTTGACCAAGTTGCTAGCGGTGGAGTCGCTGCCGTATGATTTAGTGGATTCTGCTGTCTTTAGGAGGCTGATGGTGTGCACTCAGTGTCGCTGGAATATATGCAGCCCGCATTATTTCTCAAAAAAAGCTTTTTACTCTTACAAGGCGGAGAATGTTGGCTGCTCCTTGCAATTCTTGCTGTGCAGCAAGGTGCACGCCACCATAGACACCTGGAGCAGCTGTTACGGCAGAAACAGAACATGTCTTTCAAAAGCCACTGGGTCAATGTTTTTAGGGATTAGGCAGCACCGCAACAAGAAGCCAGGTCCTATTGACACCTCCATGTTTGTGTTTGTCTGGTTCCTGTGCCAGATGCTTATCTGCCTCGTCTTCTTCAATGGACATCCTCCAATGCCCAACAGCAGCAGGGCAGAGCATTGCTTTCACTCCCTCCTCTCATATGTATAAAGTGAAGTGTTTATCAATAGTTAGGACAGGCACTCTGCATTTGAAACCATCCAAATAAATATATCTTTTGCATAAGTGAATGGTATTTAAAATTGTACAATCACATAAAAGTTATAAACATAAACCAAAACAAAAAACGTAAGTAATAATAGTTTAACAACTAAAATAAAAACTAAAATAAAAACATACCCCGTTCAATGGCAATATCACACTGTTGGTTGTATGGGTGCTAGACCACCTTCTGTATCATTGGTATCGGTCATACATACAACCACATTATAGTGCCATAGTAAATGTTATATTTGTACATTGTTATAATAAATCGTACTCATAGACGACACCAATAAAGTTTCTATAGTCTGTATAGATAGTCCGCGTCGATCGCACCCAAAAGTCTCCTAGTTTGTTCAGTACATATAGGTCTGTTAGTTTGTTTAATACATCAGGATGGTAAAGCAATACATTGAAGTGTTAATTGTTTCAGTCTGTTAATTTGTTTAATACACCAGGTGTCACGGCTGTGTCACGGTATTGTTGTTCGCCGTGACACGTTAGCCGTGCATGCTGGTTGCAATGTGTTGTTTATTCAGCATGGATGTGCTTTGCTCCCTTTCTCCTGGTTCCTCCCCTGTCTGGTGCTCGTGGGTTTAACTATCTGGTTGGGTTTTGGCACTAGGTGCTTTTATTGCCTGTGGCTTGTAGGCTGGAGTTAGTTGTCCTCCAGCCTTTGTTGGGGCTGGAGCTATTCTCCTGTCCTGGGTGTTCTATCTGCCCAGTCCTTGAGGGCCACCTAGTGGGACACCGATGTCTCCCCGATGTCCTCTCTATGTCTCCTACCCTACCTTCCCTTCACTATCCGTTTATATGTATGGTGTTGTTTATGTATGGGTGGGTGTTTTAATGTCTAGTTTGGTGTTCCATGTCTGTCTATGGTGTTTGCTCTGTCCTGCTTGGATTCTAGACATCTCCCTGTGTAAATGTGCCTTCGGTGAGAGGGCTCTAGGGTTCCCCAGAGGGGGAACCACAAGTCAGTGAGCAGCTCTGCCTGGGGCTGCCATGCATCCTGTCCACATGGGGGTCCAGGCAGTTACTGCTTTGCTATATTCCATGTTTTTTGTTTTGTGCTGTATCCTGTTTGGTGAACAGGTTCCAGTACTGTTGGATGGGGTCCAGTCATTGTTGTTGCAGCGGCAGGTAAGTGCGTGTTGTTCTGGGCTCTTACCCGCCAAGCCTGTGGCTGTTCACTGCCTTTCCCTTCCTTGTATCTAGGCCGGTTGAGACTCCTGTTCATCCGTGTCTTGGAAGAACAGGTCGTCTCACCCCTGCTCCTATTCCAGGGATTTTTAGGGCGACTCAGGGTTCGAAGTTCCTTGGTATCAGCCGTCCTTCCATCTGGGTCCGCTCATATGGTTAGAAGTCAGAGCGAGGATTAGGGAAGCAATAGGAACTTACTTGCTCCCTTATCCCGGTGTCCAGGCCTAGTTGCTGCATCTTTTACCTACACTATATGGTGGGGAGTTTTCCCCCACTCCTCATAGTGACATCAGGATCGTCAAGCAATACATTAAAATGTTAATTGTTTAGTATTGTGTCCGTCTAAACTTATACTTCCATTTGGCTGCTTTTGAAATAACCTATGTTTGTGCTGATTTGTTTCTAACCATAGGGTTCTAACAGTGTTCAATGCTGGGTACTCACTGTTAGCTGTTAGCGTTTTCCGATCGTGGCGTCCCACATGGTAGTCTGCAGGCTTACCTCTGCCTCTGCATCTCTATATTGAGTGCCAGTGCTATTACCTCTCTTGCGGCAGAAGTCTTGTGGTCTCCGTGGATTGTGCGGGGTTTTGCGTCTCACGTGTTTAAACTCGCCAATCTTAAACTGCCCAAGTCCTTTAAACAGGAAAGTTGCAGGGAATGAATTGTAGTATTTGTGGAGAGCTCCACACATAGGGTGCATTCACATCACCATTTAGCTTTCCCTTCTTCCGATATGTCAGTTATGCATAGGATTGCATAGGAGCCATTTCCATCTGAGATCCGTTTTTTCAGTCTACTTTCACACTCGCGTTTTGGCTTTCCATTTGTGAGATCTGTTCAGGGCTCTCACAAGCGGTCCAAAACGGATCAGTTTGCATTCTAATGCATTCTGAATGGAAGAGGATCCGCTCAGAATGCATCAGTTTGCATCAGTTCAGTCTCCATTCCGCTTTGGAGACGGACACCAAAACGCTGCTTGCATCCGTCTGATGAAACTGAGCCAAACGGGGACGGGTCCGTTTTCAGTGACACAATCTAGCACAATAGAAAATGGATCCGTCCTCCATTCACTTTCAATGTTGTTCAAGACGGATCCGTCTTGGCTATGTTAAAGATAATACAAACGGATCCGTTCTGAACGGATGCAGACAGTTGTATTATCTGAACGGATCCGCACAAAACGTGAGTGTGAAAGTAGCCTAAGATGGAAACAAAAGTACTGCATGCATTTATTTCCTGTGTAAAAAAAACGGATCTCAGACGAAAATGGCTCAAACGGATGACAACTGATGCAACAGGATCCGTTTTTTTACTGGATACAGTTTTTTTTCTCTCTCTCTCCTTCTGACGGACCAGAAGAACAGAAAGCTGAATGGTGACGTGAATGCATCCTTATTAGGAGAGTGTTTTCCTCATATATCCATAGATATCTTTGTTAAGTGTGCCTTTGTTAAGTGCGCCAGGATCGTTTCGGAGTTTACCTAACTCCTTCCTCAGTGGCTGTGTACACTTGGACTTCCTTCCCACTTATATACTTGTCTTTCCGGTCGCCACAAAACCCAAACTGGATTTTTTTTACTCATCAGTTTTTGTTGTTTTTTACTCCAAATTTCTTGTGTACATTCATCTTTACACATCCATATGTTTTGATTTTTTTTCTTTATTACTGGTATATCATTTCAACCCCTTCAAAAACGCAGTTGCATTTCATCATCATTAATGACAGTTCATATTTTTTTTTTGTGCAAAATCATGAAAACATATAAATATGTTATAAAAATACATAAAATGAGAAGAAAATAATAAAAATAATAAAGAATAATTATAAAAAATATGAAAATACAGACTCTACCATAGGGAATTAACTGGAATTGTTATCCCACCTCAATCATTGACGCCTTTTTAATAAAAAGGCTTTCTTTTTTAATTTTTCATCTGAGAATGGTCCTATTTTCTTTCCTTCATAAATATCATTAATTATAAAACTGTTATTATGAAACTGTTTAAAGTATTTGGATAGAGAGTGTTTTTCATAACCATTTTTTATTTTGTTATATGTTCAGATATTCTTTTTTTAAGTGTTCTTTTTATCCTCTCTATATATTGTTTTTGACAGGAACATTGAATAATGTAAATAACATTGGTGGAACTACATGTTAAAAATTCTCTTATTTCGTATGTGAAGGAATTTCGTGTAGAACTAACCTTTACTGTCTTTTTCGGAAATGTAATATTTCTACAACTGATACATTTTCACATCTGTAAAAACCTTTTATATTGAGCCAATTGTGTATCAAATGTACTCCATTTTTTTTGTTTATTAGATAGTGCTATTTTTAATCCCAAATTTGGGACTTTCGTGTAGATTATTTGAAGGATGGTAGTAACTAGAGGGCCTATAAACCTATCCCTTAAGATATAGTGCCAATGTCGTTTTCTGATTTGTTCTATTTTCTTATATTGTATATTGAATGGTAGAATGATCCATATAACATCATTTTCTAGTAATTTTTCTGCATTATTAATCTCTGTTGTAAAAAAAAGTCTGTCCATATCCCTCACTTTATATAAAGATACATCGACGACACTAGATGGGTATTCTTTTGCCTCTTCCTCAAATTTCTCATTTCTTGTACAGTTACGTTTTATACAGCGGAATCGTCCCATTAGTATATTTAATGGGGTTGTCCGGGTTCAGAGCTCTCCGGACATACCCATAATTTCACCCAGGCAGCCCCCCTGATGTTAGCATCGGAGCATCTCATTCTCCGATGCGCTCCCTTGCCCTGCGCTAGATCACACAGGGCAAGGGCTCTTTTGTTTACAAAAACAAACTGCTAGGTGGAAGCTCTGATGGGCGTGCTTTAGCGCTGCACTAGCCGTTTTACTGATTCCAACTGTAAAGATATTCCAGAAGGGTTACTCAGAAATATAGTATCCAACTAGTGCAAAAAACCCTATTTTAAAACGTAACATTTAATGAATTAATGGTAAAAGAAAACCCCTACTTCCCCATATCAGACCAAGGTATATTTTACTGAGGATATTCAGAGTGCGATAATTTCATACTCTAAGTCCATAGATAATTCATCACAGGTCTATAAACAATATATATTGTTGGTAACTCAGTGCCAATAATCCACCACCACACACTGCGTTGACTCAGAGTTGGGATGGGGGGATTTATCCCTACTGTGGGTCCTAGGATACACCTATGCCCAGGGACGTCCCCTAATGGTGAGGACTCCCTGTCCTCGTGCCTAAGACTCACTGCCCCTGCATCTGTCCCTAATAAGGACGCTAGATGACAATGGATAGATATGGGCACCGAGTATTTAACCAATCAATACATTGATCAAAACGTGCAAAGGATTTCTCGCATCCATATATCGTGGACTACCTCTTCCTTAGTGCAAGTACAGAAATCCAGCACCAGTAAATTCAATCATAGATACAATGAATATATATTCCTCAACGCGTTTCCCCTCATGTTAATGAGGTTCATCAGGAGGTATTAAGTATAATAGATAGATGTTAAATACACATAATAGTGTTAAACAAGACCTGATATGTCAATTATGCCCAGAGGAGGTGTTGAGTACATCGATACTGGAGTGCGGGTCCAAATTTATCCGGGCATGACCTATAACGATATGTGCATATATCCACAGTCAGATGGTCAAATTCATACCATCCACGTAGTGGAAAAGACAAGAGACCCAGTAGAATGATAGGGAACTATGTGCACTTACTTTAGTCAGGCTGCCCGATGCAATACATAAATGTCACCGTTACACATATCCCACATTGGTCAAGTGGAGACAGTGTCCTAGGGAAATGCATTAGGTTAACTATTAGTATGCCCCTATGTTTTCAATACATAGTGCTTATTTCTCCAGCATACTCACATATATCTCTCCCCGCTCGTACTTCCTCCTCTGGCATCGAAACAAGACAAGTTCTGCCCCCTCTTTTATACCCTACCATCCCACTTACATTGCTTGCAGGTGAGGCGCTTCCATCCCACATAGGTGAACTCGTCACGTCATAGTGTTGTCCGTCTCGGCATGCAGATGGAGCATACGCCGAGATCACGTGACTACCAGTGAACCGCAGTAAGTGATATACAGGCGGCGCATGACGGCAATCCCGCTCCATCGTACTAACATCCTGTAAGTGGAACGCACATCGCATTCACGCGACACCTCACATCCTGTGAGTGGACGCACATCGCGTCCACGTGACACCTCAACTTCCTGTCAATGGACCGCACGGTATTTGTATCTCATATAGTGCTCCACTTTTTAGATTTTCAATGGGTGGAGCAGCGCTCACATGACTATAACAGCTTCATTCAATAGGCTGCATATTACTATAGACAGTCAGATGGTTTCATTAACTTCACAATAGTCAACCATGTGTAGCTGAAAATTAAACTAATGATTAGTCCAGATCGATCTCAACTTCCACATCACTTGTATCAGTATAGAGTCATTCATAATTGATGAATAGTCTCTAATACTAGGAGTAAGGCAATGGATGGTTTAGGGGGGATCTGAGCAAGTTTTGAAAAATAGAGCAAAGAGTAAAAACAAAAATACATATAATTAATGGTCCCAGTTTGGGTGCTTCATGCACCTCTGGCCAGTGAGGGATTATTATGTACTATACGGAGTAACAAAAAACAAGAAACAGAGAATTCACTGGGTAGGTACAGCAAATTAAGATAGACAGAAAAGTGTGTATGAAATACAGACTAGAGAAAGCACGCAAAATCCAGTCTCTCATTTAGTCCTAGTGGCGACTGAGACCTAAATCTATGTATCCACATACATTCTTTTGTAAGATCTTACGGTCCCAGTCGCCACCCCTCACAGACATTGGTACCCCTTCAAGAATGGAGAACTTCAACAATCGCGGGTTTCCCCCGTGACATTCATTCATATGGGTAGCCACTGATGTCGTTCTGTTATTAATCACATCATTGACATGCTCCAATATTCTTCTTCTGGCTTCCCTTTTCGTCTTACCAATATAGTCAAACGGACAGGGGCACTGGCATAAATATATTACCCCTTTGCTACGACAGTTAAAGAAATCCCTAACTTCATAGATTTGTTTTGTTACTGAGCAGGTTATCATCTTATTGGTGTTAATAAATTCGCATGCCTTACATGACCCACATTTATATACCCCAAGCGGTTTCCGATCCAGCCAGGTGCCGTCTCTACTCGGTGACGTGTAGTGGCTATGGACAAGGCGGTCCCGAAGGTTCCGACCCCGCCTATAGGTAATCCCTGGATGAGATCCAATTACATCCATCAGATCCGCATCCATTTTTAGGATTGGCCAATATCTGTTTAGGGTCGCCCTTACTTGTGTATTGCTAGAGTCAAAGGTTGCTATTATGCGTGTAGTTGGCTCCGAATCCTTCCTGTGCTTAGGGATAAGTAATTGAGTTCTGTCTCTAGTAGCTGCATCCACAAACGCCTTCTTCAGGCATGTTTGTGGGTAACCCCTTTCTCGAAATCTAGTCTGCAGGTTACGGGCTTCCCTGTAAAATGACTCCTTTTCAGAGCAATTTCTTCGAATTCGAAGATATTGACCCCTGGGTATACCCTGCTTTAAAGGGGGAGGGTGGTGACTCTCCCAATGGAGGAGGGAATTGGTCGCGGTCGACTTTCTGAATACATTAGTCACCAATCTGTCCTCCACTTTCGTAACCCGCACATCCAGAAAAGTGATCGAGGTATAGTCAATTTCATGGGTGAAATGAAGGCCAGCCTCATTACAGTTTATCTCCTGAATGAACCTCACAAATTCATCCGACTTACCCTTCCAGACCAGGAAAACGTCATCAATGTAACGGGTCCAGAAGATGATCTTACTGGACCACCACATCTCCTGGTCTGGAAAGATATGGGTGTCCTCCCACCAGCCCAGGAAGAGATTTGCGTATGTGGGGGCACACGGGCTCCCCATCGCAGTCCCCCTGAGCTGGTGGAAGAAACGCCCATTAAATAAAAAATAATTGTGAGTCAGGATGAATTGGAGTAAGTCAATGATGAAGCTATTATGTGCCCTGAATTGGGTACCTCTAGATCTCAGAAAATATTCGACCGCGGCCAATCCCCCCTCGTGGGGAATCGAGCTGTAAAGGGACTCGACGTCCACACTTGCCAAAAAGCAATCGGAGTCTATACCCAGGGTGTCGATTTTGTTGAGGAAGTCCATCGTGTCCCTCGTGTATGTAGGGAGGGACACGACGAACTCCCTCAGCACCCTATCAACATAGATGCCTGCATTCTGGGTAAGAGAACCCACCCCCGAGATGATGGGTCTGCCCCTAAGGGGATTAACCCCCTTATGGACTTTAGGGAGTCCGTAAAATGTGGCTATATTTGGGAATTTCGGTAAAAGAAAGTCAAATTCAGTCACACTCAAGACCTTATCCAAAAGCCCAGACTCTAGAATCCTGCCAAGTTCCAACACATATTCATTGGTGGGATTACTTGGCAGTATTCTGTATCCATTCCTGTCGTCAAGTATATCTAGACACATCCGTTTATATTGGATGTGATCCAGTATTACCAGATTCCCCCCTTTATCGGAAGGTTTTATTATGATGGTTTGATCATTCTCAAGTGTTCGTAGGGCTTGTATTTCTTGATGGGAAAGGTTGTGATTTTTTGATCTAGCATCAGACAATTGTTCCAAGTCAGTTAGTACCATCTGGAAAAGATGTCAACACAGTGATAGTCCAGTGGTGGGGGCATTTTTTTACTTTTGGGTTTAAGAGTTGTGAAGGGACCCAACCCAGGTACACGTCTACCTTCCTCGCCCAACTCTACTAATGTTTGTAAATCTGGATAGTCGCATTCAGAAAGGCCAAGTCTCTCACACGTTTCCCTGTTGTTATGTTTAAAAAACTTGTGCCATCTCAGTTTACGACAGAAAAAGTTCAGATCTTTTGTCCAGGAGAATAGATCAAATCGACTGGCTAGGTCAGCGCTAAAGCCCTCCAATCAGTGCCGGTGACGTCACTGGGCTTCCTGTATTAAACTGCTCCGATGCTCAAGTCAGGGGGGCTTCCTGGGTGAAAATTGAGGTATGTCCAGGTTCAGCTTTGAACCCGGACAACCCCTATAAGAGCCATTTCGGTAGGTGGCAGCTGGAGTACAAAATGTAACTGTTTTTTGTTTTGTATCACTGGCTTGTGATATGTACTACAAATCAGTCTATCGTTATCTACTGTAGATCCAAAAATTTATTCTGGGATCTATTAATATTTGACGGAAAAACGTAGGTTATTTAAATTATTATTTATTCCTTCCAAGAACGTTTGCCGTTCTGTTTCACTTTTTTTGCCATGTGAAAATAATGTTGTTGATATATCTGCGCCAAGCACCAGGTCTGTCCCTAGTTTTGGCAGAATGTGTTCCCATTGTGCCACAAAAAGATTAGCATAGCTGGGGGCAAACCTGGTGCCCATGGCTGTTCCTCTTATTTGTAAGAAATAGTCCGACTCAAAATAAAAATAATTACCATATTTTTTCGCCCATAAGACGCACCTAGGTTTTTGGGGAGGAAAATAAGAAAAAAATATATTTTTAACCAAAAAGTGTGCTTTTCATGGGTTTGGAACTAATGGTGGTCTGTGCATGACACTATTACTGGGGATCTGGGGATGGCACTATTATGCAGGATCTGGGGATGGCACTGTTATGGGGGGGATCTGGGGATGGCACTGTTATGGGGGATCTGTGGATGACACACTGTTATGGGGGATCTGGGGATGGCACTGTCATGGGGAATCTGGGGATCTGTGGATGGCACTGTTATGGGGATCTGTGGATGACACTGTTATGGGGGATCTATGGATGACACACTCCTATGGGGGATCTGTGGATGGCACTGTTATGGGGGATCTGTGGATGGAATTGTTATGGGGGATCTGTGGATGGCACTGTTATGGGGGATCTATGGATGACACTGTTATGGGGGATCTGTGGATGGCACTGTTATGGGGGATCTGTGGATGGCACTGTTATGGGGGATCTGTGGATGGCACTGTTATGGGGAAATACCCCAATCCCCTGCAAGACAGAGTCCCCTCCCCATTTCCCCCCCCCCCCTCCACTGGTCCACCCGATCCTGTCAGCGAACCTCTACCTTCAAGCCCTTCTCCTCCCTCTGCCCCAAGCCCCCCCCTTTCCCCCTGTCCCCTGGCCGCCAAATTTCAAATGCCCATTCGGTCAATCCAGTCTCGTGCTTGTTCTGATTTTTCAAAGAAATGGGTAGACCCATTATAGATCACTCGCAGCTTGGCTGGATATTACAACGAGTATCCAATGTTCTTAGAAGCCAAATGCTTCTTGATCTCCATAAAGCTTCTTCTTTTTTCTTGGGTCTCCCGGGCGAAATCTGGAAAAAATAATAATCTCGTGCCCTGATGTTCGATGGGTGAACATTCCCTTGCTCTTCTCAATATCGTGTCTCTGTCCGTAGACAGTAACAACTTCAATAAAATTGCTCGAGGTGGTCTTCCAGGGATAAGCTTCCCCCCGGGGATACGATGAGCTCTTTCTATTTGGAACATGGAGGAGAAATGTTCGTTTCCAAGGTTTTTGAGAATAACGTCTTTAAGTTGGTCAATCAGCTGCCGGCCTTCCACTCCTTCTGGATATCCGATAATACGGATATTATATCGCCTCGATCTATTTTCCAGGTCCTCCAGCTTAACCTGAAGGCTGTGATTTTCTGAAGCGAGCTTTCCCATTTTTAATTTCAACGTATCAACATCGGATTGCAGGGAGTCTGCCAGCTTCTCCACATTGAAAACTCGCTCCCGAATTTTGGCCAAGTCCTCCCTTATTAAAGATATGTCATTTTGCATTAATCCCAATTGGGTGGCCATCCCCTGCATTAGGTTGCCGTTGCCTTTTATGGCCTCCAAGATTTTTTCTAGCGTCAGAGGGTCGTGTTCAGACTCTGTCTGTATTGGCAAGCTCACCTCCCCTCTTTCCTGATCTGCCTCTGATGACCCGTCCTCAGAAAGCTCATCTGTTTGAGGGGCAGTTATGTTTTTCTTCAGATTTACACTTGGTTTCCCCCTGAGCAGTCCTTTTTCATTTGGAGCAGGGGATTTTAGATATTTAACTCACAGAAAAAAGATGCACCACATGGATAAGCACCTGACAACACTGGCTAATCCCTCACTCTGGTGTTAAAAGCTGAGAGATTCGCCAATATTTCCAATCAGGAACATATCGGAGCCCCTTTAGGCACCACTACACGGTATCTCAGCATGACATGGGGTCCTACCACTAGACTACCTATGGTGTGTGAACAAGGTCTGAACAGGTATTAAGCAGCCTACAGCCCCATCCCACTCACCTGCACTGCAGGACCAACAATGCAATGGGGAACAAATGAGGCCGCAAGCTACACCTACAACAGACCATGTGACACCGGCTTCCAGGTGCAACAGAATGTTTACCAGCCATATGCAATGGCACATTCAATACATATAAAACAAGAATCACAAAAATAAACGTGGCCTAAATGGGTGGGACTGCTCCAGACCCCAAACACTGTGGCGTGTTTCTAACTGGGGGGCAGTTCCTCCGCATGTGGTTTGCAGCGACGGCTATCCCCAGCAAAAATTGCATACAATGGAGGATGCCGGCGCGAACCACAAGCACCACACAAACATCCTACACAAAATAAAACATGTGCGGATGAAAATATATAAACACATAACTCACAGAAAAAAGATGCACCACATGGATAAGCACCTGACAACACTGGCTAATCCCTCACTCTGGTGTTAAAAGCTGAGAGATTCGCCAATATTTCCAATCAGGAACATATCGGAGCCCCTTTAGGCACCACTACACGGTATCTCAGCATGACATGGGGTCCTACCTACCTATGGTGTGTGAACAAGGTCTGAACAGGTATTAAGCAGCCTACAGCCCCATCCCACTCACCTGCACTGCAGAACCAACAATGCAATGGGGAACAAATGAGGCCGCAAGCTACACGTACAACAGACCATGTGACACCGGCTTCCAGGTGCAACAGAATGTTTACCAGCCATATGCAATGGCACATTCAATACATATAAAACAAGAATCACAAAAATAAACGTGGCCTAAATGGGTGGGACTGCTCCAGACCCCAAACACTGTGGCGTGTTTCTAACTGGGGGGGCAGTTCCTCCGCATGTGGTTCGCAGCGAACGGCTATCCCCAGCAAAAATTGCATACAATGGAGGATGCCGGCACGAACCACAAGCACCACACAAACATCCTACACAAAATAAAACATGTGCGGAGCTACATCTACAACAGCTCATGTGACACCGGCTTCCAGGTGCAACAGAATGTTTACCAGCCATATGCAATGGCACATTCAATACATATAAAACAAGAATCACAAAAATAAACGTGGCCTAAATTTTAGATATTTGTCGATTTTCCCCTCTGGGGCCTTAGCCCCCGTCTTTGCTCCAGAAGTGTCCACTGACCGCCGTTTTGGGCCATTATCCCCTTTATTTTTTTTGTCTTTTTTTTTTTTTTTTTTGTCTTTCTCCTTTCTTTTCCTTCCTTTTCCTTCCTTTCTTTTTTATATTTATTATTTTTTTTTTCCCCTTTGTTGTTACTTGTTTCTTTACTTTGTTTTTTTTTTTTCCTTTTTCCTTTCCCCTTGATTTCCTTTTCTCTCTCTCCTATATGTTATTATATTTTTTTTCCAAGTTTTCACTCCCCCCTCCCTCTCCTCTGCTACTGAATGGCGCGTCACAGAGGGAACAGAGGGAGCAGGGCAGTAGAGAGTCCAGACAAAATGCAAGATGGAGACCCGGGTCAAGTGCACAGCAGTGCTTAATATATTGCCATATAATCAACTTAATAGGCGTCTTCACCCGGCCAGACACAATCAGTTAGGGGACACAAGGATAAAGTCAGCTCACCACCACCGGAGGCACCAAAGGGACGCACGGTGCAGTCACAGCCAGCACAGCAGGAGGCGACCAGGAGCAGGAAGAAAACCAGGAGCAGCCGAAGGAGAGCCGAGTCCGAAGGGGGTGGGGAGGCAAATTGACGGAGCACTCGAGCCGCAGGCACAACCAGGGGAGGCGTCCAGAAACCGAAGCCAGCCGAGACGGCCAGGGACAGCAGACGGCACGGTGAATGGCAGGGAGCGGGAGGTGATTAGGAAGCACAGCGGAGCCCCAGCAGACTTCACAGCGGCAACCTGAGGCGAAAGCTGAGTTCAGCATGCGTGGGGAGCCGACCACATCGGAGCTTTCAGCCTCGGCCGGAAAGCGAGGCGGAGGGGGGTGAGGCGGGAGAGAGGAGCGCGACGTGCGTTGCTCACGTAATCACGCTGTCCCGCTCACGTCATCACGCTGTCCCCAATATGTTTTTTTTTTCTTTTTAAATTATTTTTTTTTTTTCTTTCTTCTGATTAATGTCAACTAGAATCGTTGCGTGGAATGTAAGAGGGCTTGGGGAAAGGGCCAAGAGACAAGCTATTATGGATGAAATAAAAAGATTTCTACCGGCAATTATTTGCCTTGTGGAAACCCACCTTACTAAGGAAACTCTGCCCCGCTTGACAACGGGTTGGCAAGCACAATCATACCACTCGATTTTTAGTAGCCTGTCAAGGGGTGTTTCGGTTTTAGTTCATCATTCTGTGGACTTTGTCTTGGTAGAATCTCTTATAGATGAACAGGGTAGATTTATCTTTTTATATGGTAGACTTTATGGACAGAACTACACTTTAGCTTTCTTTTATATACCTCCACCCTTCTCGATATACCCACTCAGCCAACTGTTGGTATTCTTGGAGAAAAGGCCAGAAAGTCAGCTTGTTCTGATAGGAGACTTTAACGCTGTGATGGATCCTAAAATTGACAGACTGACCCTGGATTCAGAGGTAGGGAGGAACACCGGTTCTTCTCCGCTACGTCAGTTTTGTCTGGAGGTTGGCTTGGTGGATATATGGGGTCATCTTGGTGGAGGTAAGAGAGGGTACTCCTGCGTAAGTAGGGGTGGTAGAGCAATGTCCAGAATTGATCTAGCATTCACAAACGAGGATAATTTGAAAAATATTAAAAGGATACGGTACGGTGTAAGAACTATCTCAGACCATGCACCCGTACTGATTGAGGTTTGCACGGGAGAGAACAAAGATAACAGGGGGCTTGGCTTTAAGCTGAACCCTTACTGGCTTACTATCATGGACAACTACCATTCCATCAAGTTGCTCATATCTTACTTTTGGGAGGTCAACCTCCCCTCTGCCAACATCAATTCAGTATGGGATGCCTTGAAGTCCTACTTGAGAGGGGTACTTATTAGCGATATTACCAATAGAAGGAGAACTTTCAGGGAGAAAGAGGAGGAATTGGTTAGGATGATGTCAACCTCAACAGAGCGATTTATTAATTTACCCTCTGATTTTAATAAGGAAGAGATGCAGAAAGCTAGTCGCTCTCTTGAGGAATATTTACTTGACAAAGCAAACCATAGATTATTTTTTAAAGGACAAAAGTACTTCTCAGAGTCTGGGCGCCCCGGCAAGCTTTTAGCTAGAATAGTTTCACAGCAAGAGAGGAAAAAGAAAGCTATTGTCTCTATTCGTAATCTGGATGGGACGATCACACGTGATCCAGAGGGAATCAGAGATGCATTCCTGCAGCAATTTATTCAGATATACAAGGCCTCCCCTGCTATCTCATCTGACCTGGCGAGGTCCTTCCTGGAGAGAATTTCTCTCCCAGTGTTAACAGAGACTCAAAAACATTCTTTGGAGAAAGAAGTGACCCTCTTGGAGATCCAGGAAGCCCTAAAGGCTATCTCCGGGAACTCATCGCCAGGCCCTGATGGCCTTCCTTATGAACTCTATCGTAAATATGGTGATTTTATTCTCCCTCATCTACTTGAAGTGTTCTCTCAAGCATTAGATAGCGGAGATCTTCCAAAGTCCATGATGGAAGCGATAATAGTCTTGATCCCAAAAAAGGATAAAGATCTGATAGAGTTGAGCTCCTATAGACCAATTTCTCTGTTAAATACGGATGTCAAAATACTGTCCAAAGTTCTGGCAAAGAGGCTCTCTAGGGTTTTGCCCTCTCTTATTCATCCAGATCAAAATGGTTTTATGCCAAAAGGGGCACCCATTATAATTTACATAGATTCTTTACTAACATTCAGTCTCCTGGGGATGGTGCCCGCTCCGTCCTGTCGCTGGATGCCACCAAGGCGTTCGACAGAGTGGAGTGGGCGTTTCTCTGGGAGGTGATGAATAAAATGGGCTTTGGTCCCAAATTTATTGCAATGATTCAGTTGCTATATAAGTCCCCGGCCGCCAGGATTAGGATTAATAATATGCAGACCGAGAGCTTTGAATTAGAGAGAGGCACCCGTCAAGGCTGTCCTCTCTCTCCACTCCTCTTTAACATCTATATTGAACCTCTTGCGGTTAGTATAAGGCAGGACCTGAGGGTGGCTGGCTTTGGGGTCATGGGGAAGCAGGATCGCATATCTTTATATGCGGATGACATCCAATTATTCCTCCATCAAACAGACAGTACACTTCCCCGAGTTATGGAGTTAGTGAATTTATTTTGCCACTCCTCCGGTCTGGAGATTAACTGGGCTAAGACTACTCTTCTTCCAATAGATGAATTGCGAGGACTTCCTGATGATCTGACTAATAGATTATCAACCTCTGAGACAATGAAGTACCTGGGGATAGTAACTTCTGCCAAGGTTCAAGACTATTTACAACTGAACTTGATCCCCTTATTGCAAAACCTGAGATCAAAAATTAAAATATGGCAAAGAATTTTGTCAGCTAGAGCAGACAGAATCTCGATAATAAAAATGGTAATGCTGCCCCAGGTCCTTTATGTTCTCCGCAATTCTCCTATATGGATTGAAGACAAGTATTTTAGATTGATAGAGCGGTTGATTAACGATCTACTATGGGGAGGAAACGGGTAAGATTAAAGGCAGTTTACTTCTCTATGCCCTATAAACAGGGAGGTCTTAATCTTCCCTACTTTAAAGGTTATTTTTGGCATCTCAACTTTGCCTTTTTGACGACTGGGAAAATAGCTATCTCTGCAGGAAATTGGTTAAAGATTCAGGCTTTCCGGACTTTTTACAGTACTGGAGTCTGATTATTTACTTAATTCGCAGAATCACTATAAACCTTTCTGCAGAATGGCTATGAAAGCCTGGGCAGTCATTAAGAGCTGGTTTAAGGTTAGGGCATCACTTATTTGTACCCCCTGTGGCACAATTTGAAGCTTTTGAATCTCGATGATCTGAACTGTCAGCAATATTGGAGGAATAAAGGGATCAACTACCTGAGTCAAGTGGTTGAAAACGGACAAATTCTGACTCTTGTGGAGCTAAATAAAAGGGTAAATGTAGGTGAGGTGGCTTGGTACGCATATTTCCAATTGCGATCTGCACTTTTTATACTTCTGATACTCATTCACTTAATATAGATACTCCGGTATTTTTGCACAACTTGATTCAAAATAAGGATGTTATGAAATTTAAGATTTCGCACTGTTATAGACACTTGATGGAAAAAAATTTTTGGACACTTTGTCTCCAGGACAAAAATCCTGGTCCGCTTCACTTTTAGGTTTGGGTCTCCCGAATTGGGAGAAAGTAGGTAATAGCTTAAGTCAAGTTTCACATAATTTTAACCACACTGTGGTCCAGTTTAACATAATGCACAAAATATATATAACACCCCTGTGGCTCCACAGGAGAGGACTTGCAGCATCCTCTGGGTGCCCCCGCTGTGGGGCCCCAGGAGCAGATCATTTAAATCTGTTCTGGGAATGCCCGACGGTGAGCAAGTACTGGAAGTTAGTTCAAAGAACCTTAATACAAAGACTCACTATCGATATTCCCCTATCTCCCAAATTATGGGTCCTGGGGGACTTATCGGAGATCAACTGTCAGGCTCTGAAGGGTCTTTTGTTGACAAAGCTGATCTTTTTAGCTAGGCTTCTTATATCTAGAAAATGGCTCTCTTCCTCCGCCCCAGACTGCACCAACTGGCTTAACTTGGCCAATAAGGTTAGAAGTTATGAGAAGATCCTGTACAGACAGCGAGGATCCATTGAAAAGTGGCATAATATATGGAAGAGCTGGGACGATAGTTAAACGGTTTAATACATTTTTTATTTTTTTTTTTCTCTTCCTTTCCTCTGCAAGGCAGGGGGGGAGGGATGGGTTGGGGGGGGGGATTTTCTTTATGTCTTTCTTTCTATTTTGTAATATGATGCAAATTGATAAAATAAAAAAAAGATTTAACAAAAAAAAAACACTGGGATCTGTGGATGGCATTGTTATGGGGGATCTGTGGATGGCATTGTTATGGGGGATCTGTGGATGGCACTGTTATATATGTGTCATCCACAGATCCCACCCCTTAACAGTGCCATCCACAGATGTCCCACATAAAAGTGTCATCCATAGATCCCCCCGCCGCTCCAGTGCTGCCTTATGCAAATGTAAAATGTCTCATTAAATTAAAGGTGACTAAACGATTAAACATGCCCCGTCACTTGTAATATTACCGAACACAGTTAACAGCTTCTTTTCAAAGTTCTTTTTATTAAGATTTTTGTAATAAACAAAAGCAGCAGTTATACATGGTACATATTAGAAAAAGGAAGGAAGCATACAAGTAAAACAATAGGTTACAGTTGTTGGCGCTACTGCACCAGTAGGCCACAGTAACAGCTTCTGTACAACGCAGGCAGGCTGGGCGGCAGCGTGACTCCCTGACATCACATGCCTGCACCGCCTGCTTCATTCATAAAGTAGGCAACGCAGGCACGTGACATCAGGGAGTTACACTGCCGCCTGCCCGGCCTGCCTGTGGCGTACAGAAGCTGTTACTGTGTTCGGTAATATTACAAGTGAGGGGGCATGTTTAATCACCTTTAATTTATTGAGACATTTTATATTTGCATAAGGCAGCACTGGAGCGGCGGGGCCGGAGTACAGTGAATGCACCGGCCCCGCCGCAATTGCCGGCCCCCAGCTCCTCCTCTCAGTCCCTCCCCGCTTATACATCGCAGTCTGTGATGCTGGAGCATTGCAGACTGCGATGTAAAATGTCAGCATTCGCCCCATAAAACGCATGGGCATTTCCCCCCCATTTTTTGGGGAAAAAAGTGCGTCTTATGGGGCGAAAAATACGGTATGTGTCAATATATACCGTACTCCCTCTGCTATATAATCTATTTGTTCTGCACCACAGAGTCGACCGCTCATCTCTAGTTGTGTCCTCATGGCTGTAATTCCTTGATCATGCTCTATTATGGTATAAAGTGAATTAACGTCTAATGTACCTATAATCCAATGTGGTTGATACTTTAAATTTTCAATAATTTGTATAATCTCTGTAGTGTCTTTTATATATGACTTTGTATTCTTAACTATTGGTTGTAAAATTCTATCTATATATTGGGATAAATTGGATGTTAAGGATCCAATTCCAGAGATAATTGGTCGTCCCGGTGGATCTTTCAGTTTTTTTATGTATCTTTGGTATGCAATAAAATACAGGTAATCTTTGTTATGTTCCCAATATAAACCTTTATTTAATAATTTCACCTGTGCTGTGTTAATACAGTGGAGCTTAAATTAACTATAGAATGATCTTTAGTTATTGTTTCTCCTATTTGTTGTGATTTATTCTCTTTTCTTTGTCCCCTCCGTACTTTCTTCTTCTTGTCTCCTGTGTGTACTCTCTGTGATATTGTCTCTGTGTAGTTTCCTGCATATAGCTGGGTACTGAATGTTGGTGTGGATTCTGTAAGTGTAGTGTCCTCTGTTGAGATTGTGCTCTGTGGTCTCTTTGGTATATATGTGTCTTATATTGTATTGGTGCATCGTGGGTGACAATGTGCAATGAGTTTGTTCTGGTAACTGTTGTGGTGTCTGTCGGACCCGTGATTTGTGATGTGCTGAAGTTCTGTCTAAAAAATGGTGGTTTGATAATGTCTCATATCTGTTGGTTACTGTGATAGAGATGTGCATATATGAATATCTTTCTTCAGAAACCAAGATGGCTCCCATATACTGTTGCTTGAAGACAAGAACAAAGGACAGCATCCGAAGTCGATTCTCATAAAACTTCGTTTCAATACTGTATGGAGTGAGCGCTCTGTACAGTATTAGAATGTATTAGCTCAGATGAGCCAAAGTTATTACTTTGCGAAGTCTCACGAGACTTCGCATAATAACTTTAGAAATTTATACTGTAAGAAAAACATTTCCCGAACTCGGGTTCGGTTCCAAGTGGTATAAACAAACTAATAGACCTATATATACTGAACAAACTAGAGACTTTTGGGTATCGACGCGGACTATTCATACAGAATATAGAAACTTTTTTGGTGTCGTATATGGGTATAATCGGAAGGAAGCAAGGCGATTGTGTATGATTTATTATAACAATGTACATTACCTATGGTACTATAATGTGGTTGTATGTATGACTGATACATATCAGAAGGTGATTATCAGACCCCTCTATTGCTCAACAAACGTTTAGTGGATCTAGCACCCATACAACCAACAGTGTGATATTGCCATTGAATGGGGTGTATTTTTATTTTAGATTTTATTTTGGTTGTTAGCCTATTATTACTTTCGTTTTTTGTTTTGGTTTATGTTTTTAACTTTCATGTGATTGTATAGTATTAAATACCATTGACTTATACAAAAGATATATCTTATTTGGATGGTTTCAAATGCAGAGTGCCTGTCCTAACTATTGATAAATAATTTATTTTTGACAGGGTGAGTCAATCTTGACAGAGCACCAAATCCAAAAGTAGCAGAGAGTGAAGTGTTGCCATGCCGTGTTAGAGCTTATCGGCCTGGGTGAAGGCAGCCACACAACTGATCACTTGCTAAAGTGCATTAAAGGGAGTCTGTCAGCACATATACCCCTTTTTACCAGTTCCCATAGCGCTGTAGCCCTAACACAGATGATAAAAACGGTACCTTTATATACTTTAGTGGACCTTTAAAATGGGCAAAAACTAACTTTGATGATTACTTAAATGAGGGCCCGCAAGTGCCCAGGGGCGGCGTCCACAGCGTTGGTGCCCAGGCAGCTCTGCCTCTTCGGCTATTCTTCCCGCCCAGCCTCCTCCTCTGCCCGCCCATCTGTTTGCTCTCCCTCTCAGCCAGATCCAGCACCTGCGCGATGACTTCGTTGGCCGGGACATGCGCACTGCGATGCCCATTGCTGGCACGGCATCGCAGTAGCTCATGCGCATACGCCGGCTAACGGTGCGAAAACTGCAGAAAGGCTTTCCTCCTCCTTTCTGCAGTTCTCGGGCCATTAGCCAGCGCATGCGCATGAGCTACTGCGATGCAACAAAAGGACGATGGAAGAACAACTAACGCATCTTGCTGGCTGTCCTATAGCTGTTGGGGACCCATACAGAGTAAGTCCCATGGAGGACGAGGAGAAGTCAGTGGTTGAGGAGCAGGAGGATGATGATGACACCAGCCATGATGACCAATTATCTCAGTCGAAAAGAACTGGGTCCTGGTCAGAATGGTAAGCTGTATGCTTGCTTGCTTATGTAATGACAGGCGTATAATTCAGATAAAGCAGTCTGATTACTGGATAGCCATGCTTTTAGACCTCACTATCAAAGCAAAAGGGGGAATGTTTTTCTGTTGTTGAAAGGAGGCCATATTAATTTATTTCCAGGAGACACTGTCTGAAGTTTGGCAAAGCTTTCAACGAGCAGACGCCTGTTGCCTGCATGGATGAGGCCCCTCTCTGCCTCTCCCTCCCACCCCACAGAGACACCCACTTCTTACCGTCTCCGCTACCACAAGTAGCAGAAGCCGCAGCAGCCGGTAAATATCATAAACATGATGGAGACATACTGTCTCAACACCCAGTTCAGTCCTACCTGGACTTTGGCATTTCTCCTGGGCATACAATGATCACTGACAGACTGGAAGAGTGGACCGATTTGGCCCAGTATGCTCTCTCCATTTTCTTTTGCCCAGCCTCCAGTCTCATCTCAGGGTGGCAGGGGGCGTTGTGGCACCCAAACAGACCAAGTTGTCCTCCGCCAGTGTACAAATCATAACTTTTGTCAAAAGGAACAAGGCATAGATCTGTGAAGATTTCCACACACCTCTAGCTGAGGCCGATGAATATATCTGCCCTTGCTGGCGGTGCCCCATTTGCGCCACTGTGTGCCTGCCTACCTACCATCATGTTCTATACCGTATGGCTGCTGTTGTCGCTATCATGCCACTGCTTGTTCCTAGAACTGAATTGTCGACGGTAAATAATGAAGGGAAGGCTGCGCTTGCCCGACTTTTCCTCAACCCGCTGATTGGCAGGGATGCCTGGTGTTATACCCCCGCTGATCTGATATTGATGATTCTGAGGATAGGCCATCAATTCAAATATCTCGGAAAAACCCTTTTGAACCTGTGCTATAGGCCTCATTCACATGTCTGTGTCAGTGATGAAATCCGTGATAACATGGTCAGTGACACTGCACAGCTGAAAATTAATTTTCAGAGCATCTCCTATAAATAGTCTGTGAAACAAGGAGGAAACATGGATGGCGTCTGTGTTTTTCGCGGATTCATAGACTATAATGGGCATGAGGGATCCGTAAACACGGACAAAAATAGGGCATGCTTCTGTGCTAAAACCACAGACCCAGACCATGCTAAAATATGTAGGTGTGAATACACACATTTAGAGCCCATTCCATTACCTTATTTTTCTGCCCGGATCCGTTCCACAGTTTTGCATATCGGATATGTACCTATTCATTTCAATGGGGCCACAGCAGATGGGAACAACACACTGTGTTGTCTTCTAGAGATGAGCGAAGATTTGAAAAATTTGATTCGGCAACTTCGCCAAACTTCAACAAGAAATTTGATTGGTTACAAATGAATTTGTCCCAGATTGCTATAAATCAGGTATACCCAGGCCCAGGGGCGTAGCTAACGGCTTATGGGCCCTGGTGCAAGAGTTCAACTTGGGCCCCCTTCCCTCAGTGCTTTGTGTGTCTTCTTATGCAGCACAAGAGTCTTTGGGCCCCCTCAGGCTCCTGGGCCCGGTAGCGACTGCTACCCCTGCACCCCCTATAGCTACGCCCCTGCCCAGGCCAATCTGCCTAAAACTAACAGTGACCTATAATACTGAGGCACAGTATCTCTACAGCTAACAGAACGGATTAAGCCTCATTCACATGTCCGTGCTCAAATCCGTGAGCAGGTGGTCAGTGATGCATCCGTGAAGCTGTCCGTGAAGGAACCATGTTGCGTCCGTGTGTCCATTTTTTGCTCTCCAAGTTGCATCAGTGTTTGACTGACACAGCAGAGCTGAAAAATAATTTTCAAACCAACTCCTCTTAATGATCCGTGAAACACGGATGCAACATGGATGGCATCTGTGGTTTTCACGGACTCATAGACTATAATGGACGTGATGGATCCGTGAACACTGACAAAATAGAGCATGCATCCGTGCTAAAAACAAGGACCGTGCTAAAACACTGATATCTGAATACACACATTAAAATTAATGGGGACGTGTTCTGTCCGTCGAGAACACATACAGCACACGTCTGTGAAACACTGACGTGTGAATGAGGCTTTAACAATGAATATTGGTGCACTGCACACTTATGTATATGGTAATAAATTAGACTTGCCTGTAACAGTGGCCTCTAATACTGACGCACAGTAACTATACGGCTAACAAAATGGGTTAGCTATGACTCTTGGTGCACTGCAGTTATGTACATGGCAATAAATTAGACCTGCCTATACTATTGACAGCACAGTAACTCTACAGCTAACAGAATGGATTAGCTATGACTCTTGGTGCACTGCACATTTATGTACATAGCGATAAATTGTAGTAGAGTCTGGAGTTTGAGCATAGGAGACTGGTGATCTATACAGTCTCCCTGCACTCTCCCTCTCCAATATTCTTCTATTAATCATTTTCAGTAATGCTATCCCCAGCGCCTAAGCGCTTGACACATCCCTATGCTCAGCTCATAGGACAAAGGCGGTGACCACATGCGAGAGTTTAACAGGGCTGTGACATCACAGGGGATAGCTATCTGTGGATTGGCTGGCTGCACGGCATTATGAGTGATCTTGTGTTCCCGACTTGTCTCCTCTACACTTACTTTCATTTTCAAACACGCGCAGCCGCTATTTTTGAAAAACTGATTTATAACCATGAAGTGCCAGGAAATTCGGATTTGTTTAGAATCTAAGTTTTCCTAAACTTCGGGCCGAATTCCACTTCAGATCTACTCAACGCTACTGTCCGCATCCACACTTCCGTTCTGTGGCTCGCGAAAAAGAGAGAACATGTCCTATCTTTGCTTGTTTTTGCAGACAAGAGATAGGCATTTCTATCATAGGGAAGGACATTCCTATTCGCAAAATGCGGAACACACACAACCGTAATCCTTGTTTAGCAGATCCGAAGTTTACAGGCCACAAAAACGGATATGGTTGTGTGAATGGACCCTAAAATGAATGGGTACATGCTGTATGTGGAGAACACGGACATCACACATCTGTATATCACTGATGTGTGAATGAAGCCTAGCTTATAAAATATTTTTTTTTGCATAAGCACCATAGAGCGGCCTAAAGATATAAAATTTGCACAGGGGCGGATTGGCCATAGACTCTACAGGGAAATTTCCCAGGGGACCGATGTCCAGGGGACCACCAAAGCTCTCCTGATGTCCGCAGTTGCCCTCCTGAACTCAACTGTATTTCCGTCCTCAACATGGGGCCAGTTTGTTTTTCTTTTTTTGTTTTTCATGCCACTTTAAGTTCTCAATCCGCCCCTGAATGTGCAGCACACGCCTAGTAATCTTTTGCTAACCAACAAATTCATGTATTTTACAGAACTACTCCCAATACTTCCTTGTGCAGAGACATGATATGGAGTGCACAGTGTGTACTTTATCCAGCAGCTTATCACATTGCGCCACATCGATTCGCTGATCCTGCGTCTGCTCCTATTCATTACATTGGGTTATAACCGTTATCGCAATGACACTGCTGCCCCCTAGTGTACATGAAAATAAGGCAGGTTCTTGTGATCGTTCTTCTATACGTCCGTCCAACTCTGCTGCCCCCTACTGTACATATAGTGCACAGCAGGATGAAGCAGGATATTTGTTTGGTTCGTTCATGCTGTGTCAACATGGCGCCTGGTGACGGACAGTCTGCAGACAACGTCATCGCTAAGGCTTCCGGGCTGCTCGATTCACACTTGTATCTAGTCCGGGTAGGCAGTGTGTCTGTTTAGGCTCATTATTGCAGGTTTACGGGAGCGCCGGCGATTATGTGATGTCTGCATTTTCGGCATAAAACTCGTGGTTTATCTATGAGGATATATTATAAAGTATGGAGGGTGTGAAAACTATGTGCAAGTGGTCCCCATGGGTGAAAGGATTAGTGGGGGTCCTGCATGTATGCCCCCCTTCCTACAGGTCCTCAGGGTCGGGTCAATGTTACGGACCTGCTTGTGGTTAACCCCACTGAATGGGGCTAACATGTGAGGGCACACCCTGTCTGTGCGGGCGCCGCCCCCTCTTGGTTTAACCACCAGCTGCGCAAACTGCAAACCTCGGCCTCCTATTGAAAACAGTGGGAGATGGCTGCAATTTTGGCGAGAAATCCACAGCAAAATTCTAGCAGCAGAAGATACAGGGGGTCGCTTTATCCAGGGACTTGCAACTTTTTGAGTCGTAAAAAAAAATAAAAATGTCGCAAGTCCCATTTTTGACCAGAGGTGGAAGAATATTTAGTCACTGGACTTTTTTTGTTGTTGTGTTCAACAGTTGGGTGGAGAGGGCAAATTTACTAACATTTACAAGTAGAAAAGGGTGTAAACGTTGGCCAGCTGGCGGCTGCGGTTGTTTTTACGTCAGGTGCACGGACTGCCATAGATTAATTTATGACAATGGGCCCTAAGGCCCCTCTTTCACACGAGCGAGTATTCCGCGCGGGTGCAATGCGTGACGCAAACGCATTGCGTCCGCACAGAATCCGGACCCATTCATTTAAATGGGTCTGTGTACATCGGCGTTGGTTTTCACGCATCACTTGTACGTTGCGTGAAAATCCAGCGATTTTCAACGCAGGCCCCATAGAAGTGAATGGGGCTGTGTGAAAATTGCATCTGCAAGCAAGTGCGGAAGCGATGCGTTTTTTACGGATGGTTGCTAAGAGATGTTTGTAAACATTCAGTTATTTATCACGCGCGTGCAAAACGCATTGCACCCGCGCGGAAAAAACTGAACTGAACGCGATCACGAACAAAACTGAATGTACTTGCTTGCAAAATCACTCAGTTTTCACCGAACACATCCGCAACGCATCCAGACCTAATCTGCTCACGCTCGTCTGCAAGGGGCCTAATTTAGTAGATATGGGTCATGCAGCGACACACAGCATTATAAATAAGTTTAATGCCGTGAGCCCCTGCGAAACCTGCAGTGTCCATGATAGGGAATCACGCTCACACACAAAGTGTGATTTCCGCACAGGACACACTCACCTGAAAGAGGCCTTAAGGCTCTTTCACACGAGCTGATGCCATGCAGGTAATCCGCTGCGTGAATGACAGACAAGCCCCGCTCTGGATGGCAGAGACATGGAGCAGTAACACCATTGATAATGCTATTTGCCTCTCTCTGACCTTTTTACTACAAAATTAGGCCTCATGCACACGACCGTTGTTGTGGTCCCCGTCCGAGCCACATATTTTGCGGCTCGGGCGCGGACCCATTCACTTCAATGGAGCCGCAAAAGATGCGGACAGCACTCCGTGAGCTGTCCGCATCCTTTGCTCCGTTCCGTGGCCCAGCAAAAAAAATAGAGCATGTCCTATTCTTGTCCGTTTTGCGGACAAGAATAGGCATTTCTACAATGGGCCACGTTCCGTTCCCGCAAATTGTGGAACGGAACACGGTGCTGCTTCCGTGTTTTGCGGATCCGCTGTTTGCGGACTGCAAAACACCAACGGTCGTGTGCATGAGGCCTTACAGTGAGATAAAGTTGTCACTGTGATTTTGTAGTAAAAAGCTCGTGTGAAACAGCCCTTAGGGTCCAGTGTTGAACAGGAATCGAACTTGTGTGAAAGAGGCCTACCCGTACGAGTGTATTACTGTAGTCCAGCGGTGGCATGAAGCGCACGGCGTCATAGCAACCAATGACGCCGTGCACTCCTGCTGTCAGCTGGATTCCAGGCCGGGATACCACGGTCCACGCATGGCCGTGTGCATGAGACCATAACTGGCGGACAGGAGGCGGTCATAACCAATGAGCGCCGTCCTCTGCAGTGAAGGAAAGCGCTCATATATGAATAGAAGGACGTAATGTTGAAATATAATGCACAATGTTTGGGCCAATTATTGGGAACAAGTGCCCCTGGAATGGGGGCGTGTCAGGGGCCGTGCCCAGTCCCAGCAAATTTACTAACTGTTACACCTGGAAACAGGCATAAATGTTGGTGGAGAACGACTGCAGCCAGGGGCAGGAGTAGTTTTAACGCCAGGCAGCCGGACTGCGGTAGATTTGAATCTTAGGGTAGCACAGGGGGGGAGCTAAGGTCCTAATAGACCTACAAAGAGTCGGTCAGATCATCGCTAACAACCGTTCATAGGAACGCTCGTTAATGATGTTTGACCGATGAATGGGTAAATGCTCGTTTATCGGGCAATCACATTTTTTATGCAGGATAAAAAGATCATCATTTGCCGGCGGCAGATTGTGCGACACTGCTGCATGACACGGACACGTCCTATGCTTCTCCACAACATGCGCAGCACGGTCTGCGGCCGGCAAATAATGATTCGGTGTGGGGACAAGAGATGGCAGCGGTCTCCTTCACTGACGAGCAGGCGATTGCCAGGAAGGAACGCTTCCCTCCCAACAATTGTACTGCTCATCTGCAGGTGTAATACAGTCCTAAGAGCGGCGTAAAAACCAATCTTAGTAAATGACCCCCAGTCAGTGTTTGCTCATTGATTTCCATCAGTGATTTTGAGCCAAAACCAACAGTGAAGCCTCCACAGAGATAATGTATAAACTGCGGATCTGCAAAACACAGTTACAGTGTGCGCGTACCACATCACGGTGCGGACCCATTGACTTCAATGGGTCCGTGCTCCTCATATTGTGGTGAAGCATACGTGTCCTGTCTTGTGCGACACAGCCGCACACGGAAGGGCTTGCGGTTGTGTGAATAAGCCCTTAGTAGTCTGTCATTTTTGGCACTCTACCTGATCTGATGCTACAGCTCTCAGCATGCCCTGACCACTGCTGGAAAGCTGGGCTGCACCCAGGTCCCGGCGCCTGAAGAGTCCCATAGGCCCCGCCTGCCACATAAAAGGACACCGTTATATAAACGGTACTAGGCCCTGTTATATTGGGACCCAGGAGCTTACGCCCACGGACATAGCTGCCGTCTCAGTTAGGGGTGGAGACAGGACCCTCCATGATATAATTTTTTCTAGTCCATCACATACACCCACACCTTGTACATCTTATCTCTAGTTGTGACATCTGAAATGGCTTCCATAGAGCGCTGTAATAAACCTCGATCGCACATTGTATATTATTCCATAGAGCGCTGTAATAAACCTCGATCGCACATTGTATATTAGTATGGAGTTCCTGCAGCAATTGGCTTATTGAGGTCCAAAATGTTCCCATGAAATCTCGTGCCCGAGCCGCTGCCTGTGAACCATCCCAAACTGGCATCTGGGATTTATAAAACGAATTCTTCATCGGCCGGTTGTGGGCAGAGGTATATACACTGGCTAATGTGCACTTACTGCTACGATAAACCTACCTATGACTGTCATTTGCTTTTGCAGAATATCAGCACTGGGTTGGCCATAGCTGGCATCGTTTTGTGCGCCAGGAGCCTACGACTGGTAAGGATGTGCAATGTTTAAACGGCTTCTGTCATCAGGAACATGGTTATTAAACTGCATGACTTTAGACATTTGGTAATGTCATCTGAAGCTAACAGTCTGCGTCGCCGCTGTTTTTGTGAAAAATAAGCTTTTATTTTATGCAAATGAGCCTCTAGGAGAAAAGGGGGGTGTTGCCCCTACTCCTAGAGGTTGTGTTCTCCCTCCTCTGGCCACGCCCTCATCATCCAGGCAGGATGACGTGAGCACTGCTTGGCCCTGTCAATCAACATGATGAGGGCGTGCCCAGAGGAGGGAGAGCAAAGCCTCTAGTGGTATGGGTAACACCCCCTTTGCTCCTAGAGGCTCATTTGCATAAAATAAAAGTTTATTTTTCACAAAAACCGAGGGACACAGACGGTTAGCTTCAGCTGACATCAGCACATATGTAAAGTCAGCCAGTTTAATAACCATGTTCCTGATGACAGAAGTCCTAATGTATGTATAGCTCTGCAATATGGTAAGTGAAGTGCTGCACTAACCTACTTTACACCTTGTGCATATCTTATGGGATTACATTATCAGCAATAAATCTAATATATATGTACAGTATCTACTGACCTTATCGGGGCGAGGATAACGTGGAGGATAGCAGGCGGAAATGCAGATTGTTAGCAGCTGCTGTCATGGCCCGGTCCGCTCAGTAAGGCCACATTCACATGGTCAGTATTTGTCAGTGTTTATCATTATATTATATTATTTAGAAGCCCAACCCAGGAGTGGAACCTACATAGATGAAAAGGTTGAAAACTGCGTCCCTTTTAGATAGCTTTCTGTGCTTGCTTATTGTAGAGATCTTTATGCAGGGCTAGGATCATTTATTTTGGTAAGTCAAACTTTGCAAAATTCTCCGCTATCAGGCTACCTGCACACGTTGCGGATTCTGTGCGGTATTTCTGCGCGGATTTTCGTGCATGAAAAATGCATGTGCACTTTGTGTCTTTCTTTCATGTGGAAAGTGTCCTGCTGTGAGGATTTAGAAATCCTAAAATTCTGCAGCAAAACTGCATCCCAGTCAGCACCAAAAACCACAAGTTAGGCTACTTTCACACTTGCGTTCGTGTGATCCGGCAGGCAGTTCCGTCGTCGGGTGCGGATCCGTCTACAAATGCATTGCAAGAACGGATCCGTCTCTCCACTTGTCATGCGGATGGACGGATCTGTCTTGCAGTCTTTTTCACAGTTCTCCCGGTCTGCGCATGCGCAGACCAGAAGGACGGATCCGTCCTTCAGTTGTTTTGCAATGTCGGATCCAGCACTAATGAAAGTCAACTAATGCGACTGATCAGGCATTTTGGACGGACATAATACCGCAGCATGCTGCAGTATTATGTCCGGCCAAATCACCTGACAGTGACTGAACGGAAGGCATACTGATGCAAACTGAACGGATTTCTATCCATTCAGATTGCATGGGGATATGCCTGATCAGTTCTTTTCTGGCATAGAGCCCTTTTAACGGAACTCTATGCCGGAAAAGAATAACGCAAGTGTGAAAGTACCCTTACACATTTGTTTGGATTTTATGCCTTTTTACCCGCACCCGTGTGCAAGTAGCCTAAGGCCCCTTTCACACGGGCAAGCTTTCTGCGCGGGTGCAATGCGTGATGTTGACGCATTGCACCCGCACTGAATCCGGACCCATTCATTTCTATGGGGCTGTGTACATGAGCGGTGATTTTCACGCATCACTTGTGCGTTGTGTGCAAATCGCAGCATGCTCTATATTGTGCATTTTTCACGCAACACAGGCCCCATAGAAGTGAATGGGGCTGCGTGAAAATCGCAAGCAAGTGCGGAGGCGGTGCAATTTTCACGCATGGTTGCTAGAAGACGATCGGGATGGGGACCCGATTTTTATTATTTTTCCTTATAACATGGTAATAAGGGAAAATAATAGCATTCTCAATACAGAATGCTTAGTAAAATGTGGATCGAGGGGTTAAAAATAAATAAAAATTAACTCACCTTCTCCACTTGATCGCGTAGTTGCGATCTCTTCTTTCTTCTTTAATCATGTGAGCTGCCGGCTAAAGGACCTGTGGTGACGTCACATCACATGGTCCAATAACATGGTCTATCACTATGGTGATGGACCATATGATTGGACCATGTGATGAACGCAGTGACGTCACCACAGGTCCTTTAGCCGGCAGCTCACATGATTAAAGAAGAATGAAGAGATCACGACTACGCGATCAAGTGGATAAGGTGAGTAAAAAAAAAAAATTTTGAACCCCTCCCTCCACATATTTCTAAGCATTCTGTATTGAAAATGCTATTATTTTCCCTTATAACCATGTTATAAGGGCAAATAATAGAATCTACAGAATACTCAACCCAAACCCGAACTTCAGTGAAGAGGTTCGGGTCTGGGTACCAAACATGGCGATTTTTCCCACGCGCGTGCAAAACACATTAAAACGCTTTGCACTTGCGCTGAAAAATCGCATATTTTCCCGCAACGCACCTGCATGTTTGCCCACAACGCACTCGCAACGGCCGTGTGAAAGAGGCCTAACTCTGCCAAGCACAGTGCTTCCATAAGAGCTCTGGCCACAATGCCTCCGTAACAGTGGCACCAGGGTCTGAACGCTCCAGGTGCTGGTTGGTCGTTGTTCAGAATGAAGTTTAGGAGTTTTTATAGCACCTGAAAAAAATGTATTTGGGAACCAAATCCAAAAATGCTAGACTTTCATATATACTTACTGTAGGGATAACCTAATGTTCTTGCAGTGCTTTCGCTAGGCCTCCTGTCAGATCTCTGTGTGCATGACTGCATAATGACAGGTCATCCAGTTGGATTTTGAGAGACCCAAGGGGTTTACCGGCTTCACTATATTGATTGCCTGTGACAGGGATCAGCAACCATCTGTTGTGGTGAAATACGACTCCCAGCATGCACACTTGCTTGGTTGTTCTCAGGACTCTCATAGAGGGAAATGCAGCATGTTGAGAGTTCTAGTTTCACAACAGCTAGAGGTTGCTGATCCCTGGCCTATGCGTAGCGTATGCCATCAATATTCGATAGGTAGAAATCTTACTCTATGCACCCTGACTGATCAGCTGTTTGAAAGATCTGTGGCCCTTGTGCGTGCACTGCGGTCTCTTCATTGTATACACTGTATTCTATTCAGTAGCAGCCCGGCAAGGTATTGCAGCTCGGTCCCATTCAGAGAACTGGATCCCCATTGATCGGATATTGATGACCTACGTAAGGAAAAACACTTTAAAGGGCATCTGTCAGCAGATTTGCATCTATGTTGGTCCCATGTTCACATGTTCTCACATTGCTGAGAAAAATGATGTTTTAATATATTCAAATGAGCCTCTAGGAGCAACAGGGGCGTTGCCGTTACACCTAGAGGCTCTGCTCTCTCTACAACATGCTGCGCCGTCTACACTTTGACAGGACCAGGCGGTGAAAACATCATCACATCAGCCTCGGCCTGTTGATCAAAGTGGAGAGGGTGCGGCAGTTACAGAGAGAGCAGAGCCTCTAGGTGTAATGACAACGCCCCCATTGCTCCTTTAGACTCATTTGCATATATTTAAAGCTTCATTTTTCTCAGCAATGCGGGCACATATGAACATGGGAATAACACAGATGCCTTCAGCTGCCAAGTGCACATGTGACAGGTCAGCCAGTTTCATGGGTCCAATCTGCTGACAGATGCCCTTTAAGTCTTGGGTCACACAGTGCATTTTTGTTGGAGTGTGAACTAGGCCCAAACTAGTACAACCCTTCAAAAAAGTCACTGGGACTGGAGTGTTTATTTTGGCACAGCTTTTGCCCTCTGTTTTTTTTTATATGAATGCTTTATGTTTATGTCACATGTATGCAATTAATGATTTTTGTGGTTGCTCATTTCTACCAGGTTACAAAATTTACACGAGCTAAAGACATCCCGGAACAGTTCATAAAGAAGAATGTGAAACTGCGCGGGAAAGTAGTTTGTGTGAATGAAGAAACAATAGAAATCGATCACATTCCCATTAGTCTGCCTGTTCTGAGATCTGTACAGAAGAAATGTAAGTGTACACCTACTGATACACTACAGAATACAGTGTCGTTTATAGCCGCTGACCACGGAGGAGCAAGAAAGAGAGGAGGACAGCAGCCACCGCCTGCCAATGCTGAGGATGGGCCATCAGTAACAAAATCCTGGAAAACCCTTGTAAAGGCTTTACTAATAATCATTAAGCCTCTTTCACACGACCGTATGGTTTTGCGGTTCGCAAAAAAAATGGATGACATCCGTGTGCATTCCGTTTTTTACGGAACATCTGGCCCCTAATAGAACAGTACTATCCTTGTCCATGATGTGGACAATAATAGGACGTGTTCTATCTTTGAACGGAATGGAAATACGGAAACGGAATGCATACAGAGTACCTTCTGTTTTTTTTTTTTTTCCGGACCATTAAAATGAATGGTTCCGTATACGGAACGCAAAAAACAGACCGTACTCTCGCAAAAAAAAAGTTTGTGTGAAAGAGGCCTAAGGGGAATGTCTGCCACTGAACACCATTTCTGCTTCATGTAGTCAAAAAGATTTTTATCTTAAAGGGGTTGGCCACCTTATCAAAAATTTTCCAAATAGGCTCTAAGTAGCACTGTAAGTGACTTACCTGTAAAACGATATAAGGTAATCTGCCCCAATGTCCAGAAATGTGAAGTTTGACCCCCCTTGTTTCAGTACAGTGTCTACACTGTCTCTCCCGACTCCCTCCCGGCTTCCCCCTACATCCAGCCCCTTTAATTAGTCTAAGATTGTGCCACATTTTGTTATGTCGTGTGAATATTTCTGTGCAGCACAATACGGCTGGGGCTACACGGCGACATCAAATCTAATCATTGTAATTGAAGTTGCTATAAGATCGCATTGGTCTGGCGATCTCGCTGTCACATGACACATGTCGCCAAGTTGGCCCAGCCTTAAAATAATTTTCCAGGATTCAATTTGGTTTTTACTTAGATCCTCTAAGGCAGGGCTGGCCAACCTGCGGCTCTCCAGCTGTTGCAAAACTACAACTCCCAGCATGCCCAGTCTGCCTACAGCTATCAGCCTACAGCAGGGCATGGTGGGAGTTGTAACAGCTGGAGAGCCGCAGGTTGGCCAGCCCTGCTCTAAGGTGTTTGACCTCATACAAGATTCATACACACCTGTCCCTGGCGCTCTGGTCCAGCACCCTGGCTGCATTCGGTGATCTTCCAGTGCTGGGCCACGTATAGGGTCAGGTGGTCCTCTCCATCCAGTGACTGACCTCGGAGGCACCAGCAGTTTTTAAGGGTATTTTAAGAAAATAACACTACATCTGTTTATACAAGTTGCTGAGCTGCAGTACCAGACACACCCCATGGACAGGTGTGGCGCTGTTTTGAAGAAGGCATCCATGGTTTCCTAATTTTGGACAACCCATTATATAAAAGTTCTACAACATTCTGATATACTTTGTGTTTCTGTTCCTCGCTTTTTTCAAGATATGGGTTTGCTGTCAGTGAATGAGAGCATTCTTGACTACGTTCAGAGGGAGCAAACCCATACAAGGCTACAATGCTAGCTTATCTCCGGCAGTCCCATAGAGATGAATGGGGCAGCAGACAGCTGCCTTATTCATGCGGTCTGCAAAACACGGGTAACAGCCATGTGCGTTCCGCATTTTGCAGAACGGAATATCCTGCCCCCTATAGAACTGTCCTTGTCCGTAACACGTACCAGAATAGAACATTTTGTTTGCGGGTGCTGCGTACCGGACATACACGGTGTGCTGTCCGCATCTTTTGCGGCCCCTTTGAAGTGAATGGGTCCGCATCTGACACGCAAAAAAAGCGGATCAGATGCGGACCAAAACCACGGTCGCGCGTGCGAGTCCTTATTCTATAAATATTAGGAAGCCTATTAGATTATATTTCATACAACTTCATGTACATAAGGAATATGGCATTTTGTGTTTTGTATTTGCAGAATAGGTGTAAGTTACCTCACTGAGTCTATGTTTTTTTTTTTTTATGCCCACAGGGCATGGGCAGGGCAGCCTGCTGGTCAGACTTGCTGGAGTAGAATTGACACAGGATGGCAAGATATGGTTACAGAACAATCTCCAGCCCTCAGAAATGCTGTGGTTTCAGTTACTGAACAGAGAGGACTCAATGCTAGACTGCTTTGTCTTCATCAACAGGGTAAGAGCCTCAATGTTACTAGTGTCGCCAAAATATAGGGCTAAATTCATGGGCACTCGAGAGTAGAAGGCTCAATAATGCAAGCAGTACTTTAAAGGACCAGCAGATGGCAGTCAGCCCAGTCTTTTTTTTTTATCAAGTGCAGTTCAAATTTAGTAGTCATCTTGCGTTCCTAAAACTATATAGGTGCCCATACACAGTATAGCTTAGTTATCTGAGCTCAACGATGTGAGCAGAACTGGCCTTCTTATGTGTGGCGACTCAGGAGCAAATGTAGGAGAAGAAAGATCAGACATGTTGGATTTCTCCAAATCCTTTGTTCTCACTGGAGAAGGTACTGGCAGCAGATTATTTCCCATCCCCCAGTGAGAAGATGTCTGCTTAAGCAGACACGTTTATGGGGGAGAGGGTAACACAGTTTGTAAGGCTGAAAAGATATATGTCCATCCAGTTCAGCTTGTTATCTAGCAAAGGTGTAGAAGACTTCTTTCCTCCAGATGCAGAGGATGTCCCCTCGTCACAGTCCTGGGGATAAATAAATGATGGGGGAAATCTCTGTACTGACCCCTGATATATCTATACATAGTTATTAGATCTCCTCTCAGTCGTCTTTTTTCTAAACTATCTCTCCACTAAATAAGGGTGATGCCACGAGTCGCGGCTGTAATGCGTTTTGGATGCAGCAAAAACATTAAAAAATGCATGCGGTTTTTGTGTATTTTCGTCCAGCAAAGGGAAGGCGCACAGCAAAACTGAATTACATTAATTACAAAATAAAGTTACGTTAATGTCATTTAAGCGTGCTGTGTTTATCGGGTGAAACAGTCGATGGTGCAGGCAAGTAAATGATCGCTTCTGGCCAGCAGATCGTGCTCAGCTGTCGCAGTACCGATCCCTCCTTCTCATACTGTGGAGGTGATCGCTGCATGTAAACCCCCACTGAAAGAGCAGCCGGTTGTTGGGAAGGAATGCTTCCTTCTCTATAATTGGCTGTCCCTCAGAACATGTAAACCCACCGTTAGTGTTCAGCCAAGAACTAATCAAGGTTTATGTGCACCATGGGCCTAGCTATAGGGGGTGCAGAGGTAGCAGTCGCTACCGGGCCCAGGAGCCTGAGGGGGCCCAAAGATCCTTGTACCCCATAAGAAAATACACAAAGCACTGAGGGAAGGGAGGCCCAACCTGAACTGTTGCACCAGGGCCCATGAGCCGTTAGCTACGCTCCTGATGTGCACCTTTGGGCCAGCTTCAGTGGTGTCTTGAACCCCCGTGCCTAGATGTTAGCTGTAAAGACCCCTTCACAGGGCGGTATTAGGAACGAACAATTATCAGGAATTGCCTGCTTGTAAGAAGAGGATTACATGCAGTAATCATCCCCTGCGGCGATCACTGCTCCCCATAGAGAATCATTGGTTTCAGAGCAGCAAATCACTGCCCAGAAACGATGGTTGAGGTGTCTGCGTCAAGGATGCTTTCACCCGATGGACAACCTTTTTCCTCTGGTGATCAGCAACACCTTCACCCGGGGTAATTATCAGGAACAAGTGTGGATACTTCTGGATACTTGCTCCTATTGTTGGCCTATGTAAAGGGGCCTTTAGTGAAAGGGTTTTCTAGTCACACACAGCTTTTTACAAAGTGTATTTTCCCAGACAGGATTCTACACACGAACGACATAAGATTATCCTATCAATATAAACAATACACTTTCAGAAACCTGTTTTTCCTGATTTTCTTCCAGTGTAAGTACTTTCCTTTCCTGGTGTCTCACCTGAAGCATGGGATGGGTGCATTCATGTCAATACTTCCATGTAACCTAAAAATAACTTTTTTTGTTTGTTTGTTATGCTATTAAATTATATAAATTGTGACACGTTCCATCAAACTCCAGATGTGAGGCATTGTAGGGGAGAAGATCTACATGCATACAAACTCAGTACAGAACCGCACAGCCTACATCCGTAGAGGCTCTGCCGTGTGTATGAGCCAGAAGCGGATCACAGAAAGAAAGCGGATTCTTTCACTTTAGTTCTTTTTGTTTGGTTGTATTAGGAATAAAGACCAGAGCAATACTGGGACACAATACTGCAGAATGAGTTCTGTGCTAACAGAAAAACAGATTCTGCATCTTCTGCACGGTTTTTATTTAAGCCCAGTTTTTAGAGCGTTTTTAGACCTCACCTTCATTATGATGGGACATGGAATCCACATCAAGAATGGAGATGCCACTTTTTTCCTTCAGTAAAGGTGAACTGCAGGTATTTTTAGTCTGCCAAAATCCGTGCGGAAAAGAGTCAGTGTGAACATAGCCTAAATAGTCTATAACCAATGATATAGCAATTTTTAGAGGTAGATTAAGGATATGTTCCTACCGATCTTCTTGATGAATCTATGCAGATTTGTTGTGGATTTTATGGCGAATCCGTTGAGGATATCACCCGGTGCAAAGGGTAATATTCGTGGTGGAAATCAATAGTATAAAGTGACATGCTGTGGATTTAAATAAGTATTTTTCAGCATGTGCTTAAGGTTTTCTAAAATCTCCTCCACTTTGCTGCCATGGTAAACACTTCATATTTTATGCCCACAGTGTAAAAAAAAATAAAAAATCAACAGCATATCTGCCATACCTCAACCGTGGACAATAGACAAATGATGTCTCTTACACGAAAATTTTCCTGAGACTGAGTTGCAACTGTGTTCTAAATTATTTTTTTCTGTTCTGTCATTGGAGCGGAAAAACCAAGTTCAAGCTAGAATGGATCCATCACATGACGAACACCTACGGCACTTGATGGACCCTTTGACTTAGGCATCTACGGCAGGCTGTTGATGTCTGGATATGGCACTGCCAAATGCTAGCTGACACCCGCCGGCCTCTATTCACTATAATGTGGACCAGCAGAGATCCGGTCGCAGCCCAGCAAACATGCAGAGAATCAGCCAGCGGTTTTCTTCCGGCTGATTCCTGCCATGTTTGCCAGGTGAGGCCAAATCCCTGCCAGTCCCCAATATAGTGAATGGGGCTGTATGGAATTCTGTCAGCACCGGCCAGAACGTCCTGCCGGAACTGCAAAACGCAGATGTGAAACAGGTCTTATAATGGGATCCATCAGGTTTCCGTCAGGGTGTCCATCATTTTACCGGGGAAAATAGCTGTGCCTACTGCATTGATTTTCTTCCCAATATGACTAAATCTGCAGTGGAGCCTCCATTGCAGATGTGGACAGAACCTTGACTGTAGCCAAAACTGAAAAGATAGTCATGGGTTTCTTCTTCTCTGGGTGCTGTGGACAGTAGCAATATTAGCAGCATAGAATTGGCAGAGGCCAATATTGATGTTATGTTTTTGATCTGTTCCCTGTCACTCCAAAAAAAGAACCATCTGTGTTAGATCTGAAAACCAGTAAAGGGTACCAGTGGAGGAATGTGCATTTACGAAGCTGTATTTCAGATATTAATGTTATTTTTTTGGCCTCTTCACAGGGAGGTTTCATCAATGACTGTCTGAATGTGGTGCTATTAAAAGAAGGACTTGGAAGAACAGCTTATATTCGGGGTATACATCCGGTACCAGGACATCACTTGGCATTTTACAAAAGACTACTTCAAGCAGAAATTAAGGCACAGAAGGCACGGAAAGGGCTCTGGAAACAAGAGAGCCAGATGAACATACTGACCAGTACAGTTCTCAGTAATAGTATTATTCAGCATGTGAAGCAATTCTTCAGTTTGATGACAAACTACTGGAAGAAATTCCGGTCCTGAATTGTATGGCGGTGTGTTTCTGTATGAGGCGTGAGGGCACTAGTCTGCAGTCATCAGTTTTGTCTGTATGGATGGCAGCAGTATGACATCTACACAAAAGTGGTGCACTCCTGAAGCGTTATATGTTCATGTGTACCTCCAGGGGAGGAATTCATTTTCTAATCCCTTGTTTCCAACATACACATTAGTGCCAGGGAGATAAGCCATTGCAGAAGGCATCTGGCAGTAGCTTTCTCTTCTCTCCTCTTCAAAACGCATATATTCAGAGCCAAAGCAAGCTTGTATGTGTATGGGGAGATAGCTGTCAGGAGAACATTTGGCCAACGGCTATTGTATTGTCTGTGTATTGTCTCCTTTCCTATCTCTGTCTGTGAGAACACCTTGATTGTGATCGTTAAAGGGTTTTTCCGGAATTTTAATATTGATGGCCTATCCTCAAGTTAGGTCATCAATATCAGATTGGTGGGGGTCCGACACGCTGCACCCCTGCCGATCAGCTAGTTAAAGAGAAAGCCACACTCCGTACGAGCGCGGCCTTACCTTCATTGTTTACCTGCTCGCCATCGACGTCGCAGCGGTGAGCAGGTGTAATTACAAGCCGTCCCATACACTTATATCTTATATAGGACCGCTCCTTCCTATTCATGTGTATAGGAATGAGCCTTCCCATTAGAATGAATGGGGCGGCTAGTAGTTACACCTGCTCACCGCTGCGATGTCGACGAGGAGCAGGTAAACAAACAAGGGAAGTCTGCATTTGCACTGAGTGTGGCCTTTTCTTCCACCAGCTGATCGGCGCAGGTTCCGGGTGTCGGACGATCTTCCACCGATCCGATATTGATGACTCAGGGCTCATGCACACGACCGTATGGCTTTTTCAGTATTTTGCGGTCCACAAAAAACAGATCCACAAAAAATACGGATGATGTCTGTGTGCATTCCGTTTTTTGCGGAACAGAACAGCACTATCCTTGTCCGTTATACAGACAATAATAGGACATGTTCTATCTTTGAACAGAACGGAAGGCATACAAAGTACCTTCCGTTTTTTTTCGGATCCATTGAAATGAATGGAACGCAAAAAACGGAATGTAAACTGAAAAAAAAACGTTTGTGTGCATAAGCCCTTATCCTGAGGATAGGTCATCAATATTAAAATCCCGGAAAGCCCCCTTAATGTCATGTGATGGTTTCTGTATGTGATTAGTAAATCTGCGTGATTTTTGAATAATCCAGGTCATGGCATACACAGTGTTAAAGTAAAATACCTGTTCAGCTTGGACAGCCGTTTCTATGAGACTAGGTGATTGTGGGGCTCCTTCATATGTGAGGTATTCAGGGGACTCTCCTTGCCCTTTGTCATTGGTAATAGGGCTTATAGACAGGGGAATATGTGGAATGTGGACAGGAAACACAGTGGACTCATTAGTGGCAAAGGCTAGGCATATGCATAAGATAGCCATCAGCTGAATACTCACTCGGCTGGAAGCGATCTCTAGCTATTTTTTTTTTATCAAATCTTTTTTAATATTGACAAAAATATCTTTACATGTATACAGTATGTATAATGAAACATATCCAAGAAAAATAAAACTTTTGATATATTCTGTTCTTTCTTTTTATACAGAGATATATGTGAATATATATAACCCTAGTAACCACCCCAACCCCAATAGAACATACCCCCCCTCCCCACTCACTCCGGCATGGTACTCCATTACTACCCTCTATAACGTGATACGGCTATTAGACAACCAATCACTCCATAATTTATCAAACTTTTGTGGGCATCCTCTTTTAAGAAATATGGCTTTTTCACAAACCAGCATATTGTTAACTTTAACCCTGAATTCCTCCAATGTTGGAGGACTTTCCTGTATCCAATGTAGGGTTATCAATTTTCTGGCTACATACAACAGCCTTTCCACCGCAACCTTTCCATATTCATCTGTCCCAACCTTAGAGACATATCCTAATATACATACTTTGGGATCTCTATCTACCCACACTGACAATGTATGATATATTGTCTCCAGTATACCTTTCCAGTACCCATCTAGACCAGTGATGGGCAAACTACGGCCCGGCAGACCTTTGTATCCGGCCCACAGAGCTGCTCATGCGACGGCGATGGGAAGTGACTGAGCTGGGGTGGAGTTCAGGCGGCAATTGTGGATTGTGGCTTCCGGGTTCCATGCTTCCTCCTCCCTGACAGGTATTTAAAGAGGACCTTTAATCTGGATATAGTGTGTGTAATTATTATACTGCCTTATCGGGACTCACTGATGTCCGGACACTTTATTTTTTTCAAAAGGACCCCCTGTTCGCTGTGCTTCCCGTTTGTTTCGTCACCTCATATGCAAATGAGGTAACTCGGTTATACTAGGCGGGATTTGGAAGTGTTCCTGGGAGTGGCTATTTTCTCCCGATCCAATCAGAGTGCCCCTCTCTTAGCCAGGGAGAAAGAGTTCAAATTCTCTTTCTCTCTGACCTGACGCTGCAGGAGGTCAGGTGACAGCTGCGCGGGCCCCGAGAAGATATGTGAGCTGGGAAGACAGCCTGACCGGGAGAGGAGCAGGAGAGGATTATTTTATTTATTTTATAGTCTCATCTGAGGTCTGATTGGGGGTCTGATTGGGGGCTTGAAGGGTCTGATTGGGGGCCTGAAGGGTCTGATTGAGGGTCTGACTGGGGGTCTAGAGAGGTCTAATGGGGGTCTGGAGGTCTAATGGGGGTCTAGAGGTCTAATGTTGGTCTGATTGGGTGTCTGGAGGTCTAATGGGAGTCATATGGGAGGTTGGAGGTCTAATGGGGGTCTGGAGGTCTGGTCTGAGGTCTAATGGGGGTCTGGAGGTCTAATAGGGATTTTATATGGAGGTCTAATGGGGGTCTGATATTGAGGCGGGGTCTAACAGGTCTAAAGGGGGTCTGGTCTGAGATGGGGTGGGTCTTATCTGGGGTTTGATATGGGGGTCTGATCTGAAAGGTGAGGGGGTATTTTTTATACTGGCACACATAGTGTTGGGGGAAGGGGGCAGGATGGGGTGTTGAGAAGGTGAGGATGATGGAAAAGTAGGAAAGTAAGATGTCTGGTTGTTAAACTCTGCAGAGACAAGACGCGGCTAAAAGAAATCATCATGGCGGTCTAGTCTGAAAGGAAAAGATGAGGAAAGAGAGGTAAGAGGTACATACATATGTAGCGCTGTATGTAATGTTTTCCAAGTATGTCTATGAAGGGGTTGTCTGCTTTTTTTTTTGTATGAGCACTTATTTCTTTGCTCTGTTTAAGGCCTAATTCACACGTCCATAGTGTGTTTTGCGGAAACACGGATCCGCAAAACACGGACGGCTGCAATCTAGAGAATGCCTTTTCTTGTCCACAATTGCGGACAAAAATAGGACATATTCTATTTTTTTGCGGAAACACGGATGCGGAAATGCGGATGCAGACATCACATAGTATGCTGTCCACATCCATTCCTGCCCCTTTGAAATGAATGGGTCTGCAACCCTTCAGCAAAATTGCGGATGGGATGCGGATCCATTTTGCGGACGTGTGAATTAGGCCTAACTGCTCACCACTGTGTGTCCTGTAAGCAACAGATAGCTGGCTGAAAGCGCGATAGATAGTTAGAAATACTGTCGATTCTTGGTATCAGCCATTCCCCTCACACTCCAGCTGAGTATCCTAGTCATGTGTGTCATATTCCAATACAAAACATAAACATGATTCGCCCCCCCCCCCCCCTTTAAGGACAGCTGTTACACTAGCTCAAAGCAAAAGGTTGTCCCCCTTAACAAGGCGAAATGAGTACCCTCCCTTCCACACACCCCCATATCCCTTCCCAAAAGTATAGGATCTATAGGATCTTCTGGACCTCTGTAGAATAATCTGGGAAGATGCGAAATCTTGCTCCATTTATGACCAGATCTATGTTATCTTGTGCCTGCCTCGGTAGGGGATCTCTGTCTTTAAAGTGCAGTATTTCAGCAAGGATAGGTCTCGGTGGTCTACCCAGTGTCATTGGTCTTGTGGGGCTCTTTCGACAGGCTCTTTCTACAGCATATAGCGAGGACAGTCCTTTATCCTGAAACTTCTGATGTAATCACTTTCCTATATATTCTGTAGTATTTGCTCCTTCTGTTTTTTCCGGGGACCCCCACTATTCTGATCTTATTATGGCGTGATCTATTTTCTAAATCATCAGCCTTAGCAAATAGGGCTGCCATATATCTTGCCGTTGACTTAGCCGCCATCTTGAGAGGCCTGACCTCATCCTCCAACTCTGACATTTTTTTTCCCAGTTCTGAGGTTCTTTCAGAAATTTTGTGCAAATCATGCCTTATCAGGGATATATCTTCCTGCAGGCTGCCCACTTGGAGATTGAGGGCTTTTAGAGTTTTGTTACAGCTAACTACTGCCCCCATAATATCTTTATGGGTGCACGCTCTGGGGTTTTTCTGCCCCCTGTGGATTTCCTTTTAACACTGGGACCTGGCGTCCATTATTATTGTCATCTTCTACATCTGAGGAGTGATACTTCTTATCCAAGGAGGACATGTACTCCATCTCACACTGGTTTTTGCTGCAACAATGATTTGGATAGTTGGACATGTCATTGTTGCAGCCAGGGCTGGGACGCTGAGTAGGTGAGGGTAGGGCACCACCACGCTACCCATGATGGAGCAATCACAGCCACATTTTAGCAGCTCAGCCTCACATCCCCGTGACCTTCTGCCCTAGGTGATCATGTCATCGTGTGAGACCCAGCACAGGAGTGAGGATGTCATCGGGACCACCTGAGCTGTGGCCTGCATTGAAGATGGGGAATGGGAGTGAGGTAATTGTTTTTGTTTTGTCTTTAACCCTAAATGTCACCACTACTTGAGGCACTAAGTGGGGGAAGCTATATATTACCTGGCACTACAGAGCGGGGCATTATTTACTTGGGTACCAAGGGGGAGCATTATATATACCTGGGATTACAGTGGGGTCATCATATATACCTGGCATTACAGAGGGGGGCATTACATATACCTAGCATTACAGAGGGGGGCATTATCTACTGGGGGCACCAAGGGGGAGCATCATATAACCTGGCGATACAGGGGGGGGCATTATCTACAGGGGCACCATGGGGGGGGCATTATATCTAACTGGCATTACAGAGGAGGGCATTATATATACCTGGCACTACAGAGTGGGGTATTATCTACTGGGGGCACCAAGGAAGCTGGTGGGTGTTGCCAGTAGCAGGTGTGTCTGACTTGTGCTGCTGTTCTCAGCTGGTGCAGGGACACATAATCATAAGAATTGATGCTCCAGAGTTAATATAAGCGAATTGCAAATAATTACTAAAACAGACATTCTTTAATATCTTTATTAGAAAGTAAGGTCACTTTAAATTGTTTTTTTTTTTAAGGGTTTGGGGAAGGGTGCAATTTACCTACTCTGCTTAGGGTAGCAAAATACCTCATCCTGGCCCTGGCTGGAAAAGCAGGGGCTTTATCAGAAGAATACTAATAAGAAGAACAACAAGCATACCTCTTTTGGCAGAGTATGTCCTGGGAACAAAGGAGCTGCATCCAACAGAACGATCTTTAGCTCCCACAATAGCTGCCAATGTAGGGGAACTGGGACAACTCTATACACCTTAAGGCTAAATGCACACGACACTTGTTTTTCTCGGCTTCCGTTTCAGTTTTTTTTGCGGATAGGACAGGAACCCATTCATTTCAATGGGTCAGCAAAAAAATGCTGACCGTTCATCCGTTTGTGTTCCGCGTCCGTTGTCCGTGTTTCCCTTCAGCAAAAAAAGTAGTGCATGTCCTACTTTTTTCTCATTTGCGGACGAGGATAGGCATTTATTACAGGGGATCTGTGAAAACAAAGGAATCCTCCAAAAAAAACTGATTTGCGGACAGCAAAAAACAACTGTCGTGTGCATTTAGCCTAAATGATGGGCTGGTCCTGCTGAAACTGGTGGATTCAGCTGACATACATCATATGGGTATGGCCAGCCCCATATATTTATACATAGATGTGTACATATACAATTTACAGTTAATTTGTTCCCAGGTGCAAAAGCAACTTCTGCACCTCACATACGTGCCCCTGAACCTGCACCCAGTGGTAGCAATACATACACATGCGTAATTCTTACTCATATGTCAGAAAACATGGATTATGTACACAATGGTATCCGTACACAGGATTACTAAATGCTGTAGTCACAGTGCAGGTATATTAAGCACAGTGATGTCACAATTCATCGAAAATAAGGACAGTGATGTCAAAGCTTGTGGTTAGTGACTAAGGTGAAGAACCATACATGAATATTATCCATAGTGGCGTCACCATGCAGGAGTAAGGCACACTGTAATCATAGTGACAGTATAATATAGTAAAGTGGTAAAGAGGACCTGTCACCTCCCATGACGTGTCTGTTTTAGTAACCAGTCACCCCTCAAATTACAATATTACTTGGTTCCGGGACAACCATTGTAACTTGAGTCCATAAATCTATGGAAAACTAGTCATTGGTTTTAAAGACCCAAACTGTCATCTAAAAATAAGACAGTATGAAGATTAAGAATATGAAAGGGGTTTTTCAGGATTTTACTCCTGATGACCTATCCTCAGGATAGGTCATTAGTATCTGATCGGTGAGGGTCCGACACCTGTTTGGGAAGGCACCAGCGATCCTGTGAGTTCTATATTATGGGCTTTTTCATGCAGCTCTGGGTACTTAGAAGTGAATGGGGCTTTCGGTAAAAAATGGACGGTATCGGGATGCAATGTGGTTGCTTGAGATGTAGTTTGTTATTCTTCAATGCTTTAAAAACTGATTGGATCCACGCGGTAAAAACTAAAACACTGAACGCAATCACAGACAAAACTGATTGAACTTGTTAGCAAAACCATCAGTTTTTCCCTGAACAGCCCCTGACATAATCCGTATCTCTTGCGTAAAATAAGCCTTAGGCCTCTTTCACACTTGCGTTGTGAAGATCCGGCGTGCACTTCCGTCGCCGCAATGCACGCCGGATCCGGCACAACGCAAGTGAACTGAAAGCATTTGAAGTCTTCAAAATGCTTTCAGTGTTACTATGGCAGCCAGGACGCTACTAGCGTCCTGGTTGCCATAGTAGCAGTGGGGAGCGGCATACTTACATTCCGTGCGGCTCCTGGGGCGCTCCTGAATGAAGTCAGAGCGCCCCGCGCGCATGGATCACGTGATCCATGCGATCACGTGATCTATGCACTTGGGCGCCCTGACGTCATCCTGGAGCGTCCCGGGAGCCGCATGGAATGTAAGTATGCCGCTCCCCCGCTCCCCCTACTATTTACTATGGCAACCAGGACTTTAGCGTCCTGGCTGCCATAGTAACCATTGACAAAAACCTAAACGTCGGATCCGGCGATGCGCGGAAACGACGTTTAGCTAAAGGCCGGATCCGGACTAATGCCTTTCAATGGGCATTAATTCCGGATCCGGCGTTGCGGCATGTCTTCCGGATTTTTGGACGGAGACAAATCCGCAGCATGCTGCGCTTTTGTCAACGTCCAAAAAACGTTGACATACTGAACTGATGCATCCTGATGCATCCTGAACGGATTTCTCTCCATTCAGGATGCATGGGGATAAAACTGATCAGTAGCTTTCCGTCCTAGAGACCCGAGGACGGATCTCTAGGACGGAAAGCTAAAACGCTGATGTGAAAGAGGCCTTAGGAGTTATGCAAACGATCCTTATCAGCCTGGGAAATAGAGTCCCTGTGTCTGCCACATCTGGACTGACCACGGCTCCTCTGATCATAGTGATTTATCTAAATCCACTACAAGATCACGATGTATCCTGGTCAAAGGACACTCATCATATATTTACCATTTAAAGACTATAGGCACCTTGGGCTATAGGTCAGGAGATTTCCTAGAAATATACTGTAGACCAGCTTTTGACACTGTAGACCACTATCTTCTACTCACCATGCTCCAATTTATTAGCCTAAAGGACACTGCTCTCTCGTAGTTTCCTTCATATTTCTCTGACCGCTCTTTCAGTGTATCATTTGCTGGCTCCACATGTTTTCCCTCTTGCTGTTGGGGTTCCTCGGGGTTCAGTCCTAAGGCCCCTTTCACACGGGCGAGTTTTCCGCGCGGGTGCAATGCGTGAGGAGGACGCATTGCACCCGCACTGAATCCAGACCCATTCATTTCTATGGGGCTGTGCACATGAGCGGTGATTTTCACGCATCACTTCTGCGTTGCGTGAAAATCGCAGCATGCTCCAGTTTCTGCGTTTTCCACGCAACACAGGCCCCATAGAAGTGAATGGGGATGCGGGAAAATCGTAATCATCCGCAATCATGTGCGGATGCGTTGCGATTTTCCCGCATGGTTGCTAGGATACGATCGGGATGGGGACCCGATTGTTATTATTTTCCTTTATAACATAGTTATAAGGGAAATAATCGCATTCTAATTACAGAATGCAATGTTCCCCGGGCTATAGAGGGTTAAAAATAATAAAGAGTTAACTTACCTTCTCCCATTGTAAGCGCAGAGCCCCAGAACGTCTTCTCTCTTGATGGTTGGGATGCTTGAGGACCTGTGGTGACGTCACAGGGTCACATGGTCCAATCATAGAAGCATTTGAGTGGACCATGTGACCCATGTGATCCTGTGATGTCACCAAAGGTCCTTCATCCAACAGATGTTGGATGAAGGACCTGCCGTGATGTCACAGGATCACATGGTTCACATGGTCCACTCAAATGCTTCTATGATTGGACCATGTGACCCTGTGACGTCACCACAGGTCCTCAAGCAAGCAATTATAAAGAGAGAAGACGTTCTGGGGCTCTGCGCGTACAATGGGAGAAGGTAAGTTAACTCTTTATTATTTTTAACCCTCTATAGCCCGGGGAACATTGCATTCTGTAATTAGAATGCGATTATTTTCCCTTATAACTATGTTATAAAGAAAAATAATTACATATACAGAATACTCATCCCGAAACCAGACTTCAGTGATGAAGTCTGACTTCGGGTCTGGGTACCAAGCATGCGGATTTTTTCAAGCGCGTGCTAAACGCACTACAAACGTTAGCACACGCGCGGAAAAATCGTGGCGATTCCCGCAACGCACCCGCCTCTTATCCAGGCGTCAAACATGACGCCCGTGTGCAAGAGGCCTAAGTCCTCTTCTCCCTTTACACAGCCCTAATTGGACAAACCATTTTTGCACTGCTTGCCCATACAGTATAGAATCCAATTTAAACTATTTGTTCTCACCCACAAAGCTCTCCACAGTGCTGCACCCCCTACATCTCTTCCCTCATCTCTGTCTACCACCCTACCTGTGCGCTATGCACTGCAAACATTTTATGATTGCAATCTACCTTAGGGTACTTTTACACTTGCGGCAGGACGGCTGCCGGATCCGTCCTGCCGCAAGTGGCCGTCCACTGCCGTGCTGCCGCTTGGTCCCCGTTGACTATAATGAGGCGGGGGCGGAGCTACGGCGCAGCACGGCAGTGCACGGCAAAGATCGCTGGACTGAAAAGTCGGACATGCAGGACTTTTAGTCCGGCGATCCCCGGCCGTGCGTTTCCGTGCTGCGCCGTAGCTCCGCCCCCACACCATTATAGTCAATGGGAATGGAGCGGCAGGACGGATCCGGCAGGCTGAACAGCCTGCCAGATCCGTCCTGCCGCAAGTGTAAAAGTACCCTAAATCTGAACCTCTCACTCCCGCTTCAAGACTTCTCCCGAGCTGCGCCAGTTCTCTGGAATGTCCTACCCCAAGAAAATCACAATATATCAGTTATTAGGCGTTCCCAAAAAACACATCTTTTTACGGTGGCCTATCACATCTCCTGATCTAACTCCTCTCTATATATAGCCCATTTATCATCATTTTTCTGAACCTGATCCTCCACCAAACTTTCCACTACACCCTTGCACCCAGAAGCACTTCATATATTGGCTGCTGACTAGCTCATGCAGCTTTATATCTACTCCCTTATTTTCCCAACATGGCTGGACCATTGTACAAATCAAGCACTTTTACCTTTGTGTCACCCCTATCTTCTCATAGATTGTAAGCTCTTGCGAGCAGGGCCCTCATTCCTCTTGTTCTAATTATCAACATGTCTGTTGCTATGTTATTTATGACTGTTGATATATGAAGCATTGAATTGTAAAGCTGTTGGTGCACAGCTGTTGAATATGTTGGTGCTATATAAATAAAGATTATTATTATTGGATTTTTGCAGACTGATCACACAACACAGATATGTATGAGATCACACTCGCAGGGATCGGAAATCATTCAGCAGTGACAATGCCGATGGGGGACCTGTGACCCCCCCCCCCCATATCGGCGATCGCAGCAGACCGCTGGTATGCTGCGTTTTCGGGTCATTCGGGTATCCGGTGACCCGATGACCTGGAATAGGAGTGTAATCGGTGGTTTAATATACACGACCAATCACCCTCCGTACATCTTGTGGGGCGGGCAGGCGGAGGGGGGGGGTGCGTAATCCCCCGCCCGCAATACAATGTCTGCGATCCCCCGCCCCCTTCTCATTTTCAGGATGGCCGAGCGGTTTAGCAGAGTGTCAGCACACAGCCTGTGTGTAAAGTCACAATACTCTACAGTACACTATATAGCGTACTGTAGTGTATTATATAGGCATCAGACCCACTGGATCTTCAAGATCCAAGTGAATCTGGTCGACAAAATGTGAAAAAAGTGAAAAAAGTAAAAATAAAAATAAATGAATTTCTTCTTATAGCCGCACATTTATCACTGATTTAAAAAAAAAATAATACACTACACATGTTTGATATCATCGCATCCGTAACGACCTGATCTATAAAAAGGTCATGTTACTTTTCCCGCATGGTGGACGCCATAAAAAAAAAAGAAAAACTATGATTGAAATTTTGCCCGCCTCACTTCCCAAAAAAGGTAATAAAAGTGATCAAAAAAGTCGTATGTACGCCAAAATAGTACTTATCGAACCGTCACCTCATCTCGCAAAAAATAAGCCCCTACATGAGACAATCGCCCAAAAAATAAAAGAAAATATGTCTCTCAGGCTATGGAGACACTAAAAGTTTAATTTTTTTCCCTAAAATTCTTTTATTGTGGTAAAGTAAAATAAATTTTAAAAAGTACACATATTAGGTATCGCCACGTCCGTAAGAACCTGCTCTATAAAAAATATCACATGACCTAACCCTTCAGATGAACACCATAAAAAATAAAAACTGTGCCAAAAAAGCTATTTATTGTCACCTTATAGCACAAGAAGTTTAATACCAAGCGATCAAAAAGTCATATGCACCCTAAAATAGTACCAATCAAACCGTGCTCTCATACTGAAAAAAATGAGCCTCTACATAAGACAGTCGCCCAAAAAATAAAAATAAATTATGGCTTTCAGAATATGGAGAAACCAAAAAATCATTTAAAAAAAAATGCTTTATGTAAAACTGAAACAAACAACCAAAAAATATTTGGTATTGTCACGTCTGTAACAACCTGCTCTATAAAAATACCACATGATCTAACCTGTCAGATGAACATTGTAAATAAAAAAAATTAAAACTGTGCCAAAACAGCTATTTTTTGTTGCCTTGCCTCACAAAAAGTGTAATATAGAGCAGTGTTTCCCAACCAGTGTGCCTCCAGCTGTTGCAAAACTACAACTCCCAGCATAGCCGGACAGCTTATGGCTGTGCAGGCATGCTGGGAGTTGTAGTTTTGCAACAGCTGGAGGCACACTGGTTGGGAAACACTGATATAGAGCAACCAAAAATCATATGCACCCTAAAATAGTACCAACAAAGCTGCCACCTTATCCCATAGTTTCCAAAATGGGGTCACTTTTTTTGAGTTTCTACTCTAGGGGTGCATCAGGGGGGCTTCAAATGTGACATGGCAGCTTAAAATTATTCCAGTGAAATATGTCTTCCAAAATCCACATGGCGTTTCTTTCCTTATGCACCCTGCCATGTGCCCGTACAGCAGTTTACAACCACATATAGGGTGCTTATATGAACTACAGGATCAAGGCAATAAATATTGAGGTTTTTTTGGCTGTTAACCCTTGCTTTGTTACTGGGAAAAATTTGCCCAGAAAATTAAAATTCAGAAATTTAATCTCCATTTGCCAATAACTCTTGTGGAACAGCTAAAGGGTTAACAAAGTTTGTAAAATCAGTTTTGAATATCTTGAGGGGTGTATTTTCTAAAATGGCGTCATTTTGGGTGGTTTCTATTATGTAAGCCTCACAAAGTGGCTTCAGACCTGAACTGGTCCTTAAGAAGTGGGTTTTAAAAAATTTCTGAAAAATTTCAAGATTTGCTTCTAAACTTCTAAGCCTTGTAACGTCCCCAAAAAATAAAATGGCATTCCCAAAATGATCCAAAGATGATGTAGACAAATGGGGAATGTAAAGTAATAACTATTTTTGGAGGTATTACTAAGTATTATAGAAGTAGAGAAATTGAAATTTGGAAATTTGAAAATGTTTACAAATTTTTGGTAAATTTTGTATTTTTTTTATAAATTAAAATAATTTTTTTTTTTTTACTAAATTTTACCAGTGTCATGAAGTACAATATGTGATGAGAAAACAATCTCAGAATGGCCTGGATACATAAAAGCTTTTTAAAGTTATTCACACATAAAGTGACACTGGTCAGATTTGCAAAAAATGGCCTGGTCCTTAAGGTGAAAACGAGCCCGGTCTTTAAGGGGTTAAAATGCTATCTGAAAATGTTTCTGACAGGGTAAACAAATGTTAATTGTTGGTCTGATTAGTCAGAGCATTGCTTATTTCCTCACCTGAATGTACATAATAGATTAGAGCAGGTCATTTCCTACAGATAGATAAGAAGCAGAGTCTTGTTCTATGTAGATGAAGGCTGTTGTATGTAGTGATCAGGCTGATTAAGGCCTCATGCACACGACCGTTGGTGTTTTGCGGTCTGCAATCCGCGGATCCGCAAAACACGGAAGCTGTTCCGCGTTCCGTTCCGCAATTTGAGGAAAGTAACGCGGCCCATTGTAGAAATGCCTATTCTTGTCCGCCAAACGGACAAGAATAGAACATGCTATATTTTTTTTGCGGGGCCACGAAACGGAGTGCTGTCCGCATCTTTTACGGCCCCATTGAAGTGAATAGGTCCGCGCCAAAATACGTTTGTGTGCATGAGGCCTAAGGCTAATGTAGTGTATGCTGGTAGGTAAGTGAGGCTGTGCATCCTAGGCAATGGAGTGGACATATTCTATGTATAGATAGTGCTGTATTCAGATCACCGTATGTTTTATCGGCTGTAGTTAGTCCATAAAACATGGCTGTTAAATTATACACCAGCAGCTCAGAGTACTGCGTGTGCAGTCAAAAAATGTACTAATGACGCAAATATGATAATTGGTTAGGTAAATTTACACCGTGTGGCAATTATAGATGTGGTTCATGTAATTATTGTCGCTATATGCGAGTAGGGAAGAGTGTTCGGTTTGGCCCAATAATGCATAAAGTGAACGACTAAATTTCTTGCCGTACTGTCTTTGTTGTTTATGTTATTTTCTGTCCTTGTGAATTATCTCCACTCAATATAAACAGGCAATAGTAGTACTCGTCTCATTACCCACATATGGGCTATACATAATGGCGATAATCAGTGATAATCAATTTGTTTTTCTATATTTTTGTATATTTTTTACATGTTAATTTATTGGGATTGTATGTTTTCTTAAATTATGTTTAATTTATCTGTCTTGTCTGGTGATTCATATAATGAAATGGTTAACCTCAGAAAGATAGCATGCTTACGTCCACCCCACTAGCCTTGAGAAAGCATTGCACGACGCGAAACAGCCCTAGGCCGGCTTGTGGTGCTGAGTTTTATGCTCCCTGTATTATGCACTGAGATTCAATAAAATGGACTTTATGTGACGGGGTGAGTGCCTTGGATACTTCTTTTCATTTTTTCATATTTGTCATTTTTTTTTTTACTTTTTAGCACCGCCCGTGTAATTGCCCCCTGCTGAGCTGAATGGCGATGGTGGAAGTGTGTGGTGCCAACCTGCTTGGCTTTTTCATGCTTTTCAAAAATGTACTAAACCCCCCATGGAGAAACTAATGTGGACATGTACAGTAAAGTTTTGAGTTTCCTGCTATTTTTATTCGTGTCTGTGCCTGCCAGTGGCGTAACTAGAAATTACTGTGCCCCACAGCAAAATTTTGAATGGGGCCCCCGCCCCCAGTAATTTTTTCACAACCCCTTCCTTTCATGGCGCCCCCTTTCCTGTGGCTAGTAAAGATCGCTCTCTGAGACCAGGCCCGGCAGCTGTTCCATCCGCTTTCTACACTGTCTATACTGCCACTGTATATCATTTCATTGTGTAATAATGTTGAGGGGCCCTGATAAAATCTTTTAGTACTTTTCCTCCTCTTGGATGGGCCCCCTCTGGGTCAGGGCCCCAAAGCAGCCACTTCCCCTGCTTCCCCTATAGTTACGCCCCTGGTGCCTGCCGTTATTTCTAGACCATCCAAACAACCTGCCTCATTTTACAGCCCTCAGTAAAAAGCCTGCATTCCAAGAAGTCATGTAAATGTGAATTCCAACACCGTGTACGTTTTTGGTCTTTATATACAGGATGCCGCACTGTTGTCTATGGATATGGGGTAATGGAGCTTGTGGTGAGGGAGCCTGTGCCCTGAATGAAATGTGCTCTCTACTGAGGACCTCTCTCCACAAGAGCCATGACCACATGTCCCTAGACCATAGTGCATCATCCCATATCTGAAGAACGCCAGATTGGCCGAAAACGTTTGTCTCTTCTTACTGACATATTGACCAACGTCTGTAGCTAATTGTGATGGTGGAGTGCCATTAAACCAACTACATATGATCTTATACTCCAGTAACAATGTCAGCTGCAGTACCTCCAGAACAGAACCAGACACAGTAAGGGTGCCTTCACATGTGGCAGATTTTGTGTCAGAAAATTCTGCAACTGAAAATCAGTTCTCCAAGTGCTTGCTGCCCCATTCAAATGAATAAAAAGGATTTTCAGTCGCTGAATTTTCAGCCACAAACTCTGCCGCATGTGAAGGCACCCTAAGACAGTTTGGTTGATGGTTGAACTGTGGTTGAATAATCATCTGCTGAACGATTATTTCACAGACACTGCCATATACATTTAGTCCATATTGGCTATTAGAGTTGATCAGACCAGCCATATCTTGGAAAATATTTCTTGGATGAAAGATTAGTGTTGAGCGAGCACCAAAGTGCTTGTGTGCTCTGGCCGAACACATCGGGATGCTTGTGTGTTCTACCGAGCACCCAAGCACAATAGAAGTCAATGGGAGAACCACTGGCACCCCCTGCTCGGAAAAGAAGAGAGTGGCTGGTTCCCTACCGTGATGGACCATGTGATTGGACCATGTGATGTGACGTCATCACAGGTCCTTTAGTTCTTAGCTGATGCTGGGAAAGAGAGGACAGATCGCAACTACGCGATCAAGTGGCTAAGGTAAGTTAACTTTTAATATTTTTAACCCCTTCCTCTTCATTTTACTATGCATTCTTTATTAAGAATGCTGTTATTTCCCCTTATAACCATGTTATAAGGGAAAATAATAAATTCTCCAGAAGACCCAAAACAGGACTTCAGTGATGAAGTCCGGCTTCGGGTCGGGGTACCAAACATGGCGATTTTTCTCACGCGCGTGCAAAACGCATTACAAACTTTTGCACCTGCGCAGGAAAATCGCGCATATTCCCGCAACGCACCCGCCTCTTATCCGGGCGTCAAACATGACGCCCGTGTGAAAGAGGCCTTACGGTTCTGGAATGTATTGGATAACACTGACATAATGCTGCCAGCGTTATCCAATACATTCCAGAACTGTAAGGGTTACATAGCATCATAAATCAATATAATGCTATGTGACCCGGCAGTGCTGGAAGTTTAGGCCGGGTGCTGCGTTGCAGACTCGTTCTGTGACAAATGCTCGTCTGCAAAGTGGCCTTATACTTACCTGCTCCCTACGCTGTTTTTACTTGGCAGTGCATGGCCATAGTCATATGCACCTCTCCAGCCAGTCACTGGCTTCAGCGGTGATGTGGCCTCAAGCAGCGTGTCACTGCTGTGGTCAGTCATTGACTGGAGTCGTGTATGTGACCATGGCCATGCGCTGACAGGTGTAAAAGTGCAGGAACCAGAAGATGGAGGCAGAGGGGGCCAGGGCGGCCTGAGGAAGGTAAGTATGAATCCTCTGTTTAAGGGGCCATGCTGCGGGAATGTGTTAAAAGTCCTTTTTACAGGAAACGTGGTGACATTTCCTTCCTACCTCCTATTCATAAATGAGCGTTTTCCTAAACTGCATAGGTTGGTGCTCATTACTTATTACCACCTCCTGCCCCCCAGTTACAGGCGCCATGTAAAAACCAGTAAGCACTTTCTAATGGAGAAAGTGCTTATTGGTTAACACTTTAATAACCAGGCCTGAACAAACACTTTTTTTGTGATTTAGCGCACATGGTGGTTCAAATAGTTGTAACTTTTTTATGTGTTCGGACTGTCAAAATAATTTTAGCAATAATTTTTCACTTGAGACATAGGGCCTTATAATTTATTTTTTTGTTTTATTTGGGGAAAACTGTACAAAACATTTCTAAAAAGTATTTTTTTTTTCAAACTATAGCTCCGTATTCTTTAAATATGCAAACTGCCACCAAAATAAATAATTAGAATTAGTTCCCTATTTTGTGTCGGTCATTTTGTTATATAATAGTTTCACGTGAATGGGGCGATAATGGTGACAATTTTGGTTAGTGTGGGTGTTTTTTCTTTTATGCATTTTATTATTATTATTTTTTTTCTTTTTTAACTTACCGTATTTTTAGCCCCATAGGACACACAGATCAGACAACCAATCAGACCCCCAATGTTAATAAGACCATAAATTAGAACTCAGCTCAAAACCCAATGTAAATGACCCCCAATGTCACAGATCACCCCCAATGCCTCAGATCACACCTCTAGTTCAGATCAGCCCCCTGCCTCACATCAGCCCCAGCGGATGAGCACCCTCCCTCACAGCAATGCTCCGGACGCTGCCGCTCCTCACCTACATCGCAATCCTCTTCCTTCACATCCTCCATTGCCTGTGCTGTGATCTGACGTGCACAGCGTGAGGTCAAAGAGCGCCCTCACGCTGTACGCAGCCTGCATTTTTCTATATACAGGTATTTCTGCTACAAATAATATCCCCCAAGAGGTCATAAAAAGACCTTTGGGGGACACTGACGCTTTTTGTTAATTTTAAACATTTTTCCTTTTTAGACCACATGCACACGACCGTATGTATTTTGCAGTCCGCAAAAAATACGGATGACATCCATGTGCATTTTGTATTTTGCAGAACAGGATAGCTGGCCCCTAATAGAACAGCCCTATCCTTGTCCGTAATTCGAACAATAATAGATGATGTTCTATTTTTTTGCGGAACGGAAATTCGGACATACGGAAATGGAATGCACACAAAGTAACTTCCATTTTTTTTGCGGACCCATTGAAATGAATGGTTTTGTATATGATCCCAAAAAAATGGAACGGACACGGAAAGAAAATACGCTCGTGTGCATTAGGCTTATTTTTTACTTTTATTTGTATTTTATTAATATTTTATTTCTTTTTTTTTGGGGGGGGGGTTTATTACTTATTATATGGCAGAAATATATTGATCAGCGCTTCTACCTTCTCCTAAGATATCCATAGGAGCCCCAGTTACAGAGGAAACCAGCCTGCTGTGGGGGCGTTGTACACAGGCAGAGCTGATCAGGGTCTCTGAGTCCTGACCCTGCAGCTCTGCACTCCTCTGCCCCCAAGCCGGGTCTACAATGCACAGCACGCTGCCTACGTATCTTAGGAGAAGGCAGAAGCGCTGATCAACTGCTTCTGCCTTCTCCACGCTCCCCCGGCTGTCCTGCTCCTGCTACATTTTAAGTTTAATGCTTAGGACTTCCATTGTTCTCAATGGTACTCGAGCACATGAAGTGTTCGGCCAGTTCGGCCGAGCATGCTCGCTCAAGCTATGAAAGATCTTTACTGTGAATGTGAGAGGAAAATTTCAAACATGACCAACTTCTTTTCAGATGATGATAGTTTGTCATCGATTGGCTTAAACGATTGTTCATTCTTAAATTTCACCTGGCGATCTATCGTTTTGGTTGATATTGTCCGTTTTCTTTCACTTTAGACTAATGTGTTTGGCAAGTTTAAAACAAATTTGAATGGTCAATCATCAGCTGTGGTCCCAATATCAGTTCCAGTTTCTGTGCCAGAGATCTACACAGGACTAAGACATCTGCCTGGCAGAAATGTTCTTTGACAGATGGCTTTCAGGCAACAGCTAAGCATCTGGGGACAGCAGCATATTACTGGCAATCTAGGACTATCCCACAGAATCTGGGACAGTGCTTCATGGCACATGTATGTACATATGTAGAACTTTTTATATAGCACTGCACTGGTGAAATTCAGGCTAAGCAGATGTGGTAGCAGCTGACAGCTGTGATTCCAACCTCCAGATTTATTCCTACTGCTTTCCATAGTGAGTCAGTATCTCCCTCTCATTGTGCTATAGTTTCTTTCTGCTCCTCACAAGCTTCTCCTTCACAATTACTTTCAGATAAAGTTTCTACTCAAATTGCCACATGGCTGCAAGGCTAGAAGTGACCCCGCTGAGTCCATTGATAAGAGCTGTCTGTTTCTATGGCATCAGCTTGAGCTGGTGGATCCAGATCAGACGTGGAAACTCAAGATGCTCGCTGGTCACACACTGCTTCAGGTTTATATTTCACTGTTTTATTCATCGCTTCAATAACTAGCGAATTTTGACTCTTTCTGAAATCTTGTTTTTTTTTCTGTACTCTACAGGTCATAAAATATCCATTGGAAAACATATTTTCAGTGCAAAGCCAGCAATTGACAATGGGGAATGTATGTTACTGTATGTATGTGGATATATGTTTATATGATCATGCTATAATTTTTTTATTCTACAGCCTTTTGATTGTGGCAGGTTTCTGTAGCTATGGGTACTGTGAAGTCCCTCTAGAGGAGAGTGCTGTAGACCCTATTTAGTAACTTTCTGGTTAACCATTAACATCAGAACATGTCGACTTCAATAACAGTTTGCTGTCATTCAAAGCCCTTTGTTGTGCTAATGGTGGGAGTCAGCTTTCTTATTGGTGGGGGGTTGTGGTGGGAAGTAAATCTTCAGATTAGTGTTCCTGGCAGACTTTGAACAGGCAAATAATGTGGGCTGTCTCATTACCAGCCAAGAGACATCTTCAAGAGCTGGAAGTGGATTCACAAACTTGAAGACTTTATATTCAGCCAGGAATCAATGGCTTATTCTGTCTGTATCTGAAAATAAATCTCAGTCTTCCTAAAAAGAGACAGTAAGTGAAATAAAACCACAGATAATTAGAAACCTGGACTTTTTATATATATCTAAAATGAAGACACTATACACCAAACGGAAAGGACAGGCTGGATCTGACATGGGACTTCCACACCCAACAGATTTATAGCTTGAATCATTTGCCATTATGAGGAACATCTTCCCCACCATTAGCAAAAGTCACAGTTCTAATCAGTTTGTATAAAAACAGTATTGATATAAACCCCCCCCCTATTAACCCCTTTCTGCCACAGCTATTTCTGTTTTTGGATTGTTGTTTTTTACTCCCTGCCTTCCAAAAGCCATCTACATAGCTGTGTAAGAGATTGCTGTCAGTGTAAATAGGCAGAGGGTGCAAAAACAGTGCTGCATAGAGTGAAGAGGAGAACAGCACAGAAATTCTCCGGGGCACACTCTGATGTAAGGGACACAGGCCAGATGGTGGCTGAGGTGCCCTTGGTAGTGACGTGGCTTTATGTGCGTATGGCTAGGTCCCTTTAGTCGTGACGCCAGTACCGTTGTGGTACAACGATGGTAGGAATAGTAGTAGTAATTAAGGAGCAGAACACAAGTTGAATCCAACTCACAATTTTTACTGAATAATGGCTCCTTGGTAGGGAGGAGCGAACCCGAACTGTATAGTTTGGGCTCGTACCGAATTTTGGGGTGTTCGGGACCCGGACCCGAACACTTTAAAAAAAGTTTGGGTTCGGGTTCGTTGTCAGGCGATTTCTTCCCGCTTTTTGAAGGGCTGCTAGCATTTTTACTTCTTGCCCTAAGAAGCCATCACAGCCATGCCTACTAATGGCATGGCTGTGATTGGCCAAGTGCAGCATGTGACCCAGCCTCTATTTAAGCTGGAGTCACGTAGCGCCGCACGTCACTCTGCTCTGATTAGTGTAGGGATAGGGCGCAGCTGCTGTGAGGGCGAGATTAGGCAGGGAAAACTCACCAAAAACACCTAATGAAGTGATCGATCTACAGCTGTGAATCATTCAACTTCTGCTAGTTAATTGTTCACTGGTTTTTAGCCTGCACAGAGCGTTTTTCTGTCGGCGGCCATATTGTGTCTTGTGGTGCACCAGCACAAGCTGCCATAAAGTCCATCAATCCATTATCAATACTAGTTTGTTTGTTTTTTGCCATATCCTACATCAGGGGCTTGGCTGTGCTTATTGTCACCCCTAGAAACTCAGGATAGAAATTTCTATATTTTATTGAGGGGTTAAATTCAATTGCCAAAATAGCAACCCCTAAATCTGGTGTCCCAGCAGTGGCTGGCCAAGTTTAATAGTGTCCGGCAAATGATATATTTTTTTCTGGGGTGAAATTCAATTGCCAAAATAGCAATACCATAAATCAGTGGTTTCAGCTGTGGCTGGCCAAGTTTAATAGTGTCCGGCAAAGGATATATTTTTTTCTGGGGTGAAATTCAGTTGCCAAAATAGAAATACAGTAAATTTGATGTTCCAGGTGTGACTGGACAAGTTTCATAGTGTCCGTCATAGGATATATTATTTTCTGCGGTGAAATTCAGTTGCAAAAATAGAAATAACGTAAATCTGGTGTTCCAGCTGTGACTGGACAAGTTTCATAGTGTCCGTCATAGGATATATTATTTTCTGCGGTGAAATTTAGTTGAAAAAATAGAAATACCGTAAATCTGGTGTTCCAGCTGTGACTGTACAAGTTTAATAGTGTTTCCGGCAAAGGATATATTTTGTTCTGGGGTGAAATTCAATTGCCAAAATAGCAATACCATAAATCAGTGGTTTCAGCTGTGGCTGGCCAAGTTTAATAGTGTCCGGCAAAGGATATCTTTTTTTCTGGGGTGAAATTCAGTTGCAAGAATAGAAATAACGTAAATCTGGTGTTCCAGCTGTGACTGGACAAGTTTCATAGTGTCCGTCATAGGATATATTATTTTCTGCGGTGAAATTTAGTTGCACGAATAAAAATACCTTAAATCTGGTGTTCCAGCTGTGACTGTACAAGTTTAATAGTGTCCAGCAAAGGATATTTTTTTTTTCTGGGGTGAAATTCAATTGTCAAAATAGCAATACCCAAAATCTTCTAGCTGTTGCAGGCCAAGTGTAAATCTGTCTGTAAAAGGGTATATTACACTCAGCATGCATCTCCAAGTGTATTTATTTCCGTTAAAAGGTATATTACAGTAAGTGTTAAAATAAAGCATAATCCTCTACATTTGCACACACTGTTTTGCATCTCTAAGTGTATTTCTATGTGCCCACCTTACTTCCTGCACTGGAGCGTGATAGGAAGATGCGTGAGTACAAGCGCACGTTGGTAGACGCGCTACTAAGAGCATTCCCAAATGTCACAGGGGAACAAGTGGAAGCCCAAGGTGAAGGCAGAGGAGGAGCAAGAGGTCGCCAACGCAGCTGTGTCACGGCCAGCTCCTCTGAGGGCAGGGTTAGCATGGCAGAGATGTGGAAAAGTTTTGTAACCACGCCACAGCTAACTGCACCACCACCTGATACGGAACATGTTAGCAGGAGGCAGCATTTCACTAACATGGTGGAACAGTACGTGTGCACACCCCTCCACGTACTGACTGATGGTTCAGCCACATTCAACTTCCGGGTCTCCAAATTGTCCACGTAGCCAGAGCTAGCCTTTTATGCCTTGGAGGTTCTGGCCTGCCCAGCAGCCAGCGTTTTGTCTGAACGTGTATTCAGCACGGCAGGGGGCGTCATTACTGACAAACGCAGCCGCCTGTCCACAGCCATCGTGGACAAGCTGACGTTCATAAAAATGAACTAGGCATGGATCCCACATGACCTGTGCCTCCCTTGTGCAGAATAGACATTTATAACTACCTCCCCTGAACCATATATTCTTGTACTCCAGGGTACTTCTTTATTGAATCCTCTTTTTTTCATTTTACCATTATTTTGCAGGGCAACCCAAAGTTGAATGAACCTCTCCTCCATCTGAGTGCTATGGCCCTGAGTCTGTAAATGAGGCCTGTGGAACTGCAGGCAGACATGAATCCTTTTTGGCTGTGATGAGAACATCAACTCCCATAGCATTCCCACCTGATGCCACCTCAACCTCCTATTCCACCTTCTCCTCCTCCTCCAAGTTGCCAATTGATATTGGTTAATTTTTATTTATTTTATTTTAAGTAATTTCCCTATCCAGATTTGTTTGCAGGGGATTTACCTACATTTGCTGCCTTTTGCAGCCCTCTAGCCCTTTTTCTGGGCTATTTTACAGCCTTTTTAGTGCCCAAAAGTTTAGGTCCCCATCGACTTCAATGGGGTTCGGGGTGAAGTTCGGGTCGAGTTCAGATCCTGAACCCGAACATTTTCGGGAAGTTCGGCCGAACTTCTCGAACCCGAACATCCAGGTGTTCGCTCAACTCTACTCCTTGGTAACAGCTACATCCAGAAGTAATACAGTCTTTCATATCAATGACGGCAGAATATAGTAAGTCCACAGTTCACAGGCTTTTTATGTGTACAGCTGCGTATCAGGCATATAGTAAATAAGTCAGTAACTCGGGTCTGCAGCTCTTGCCTGGCACTAATCCAAATCAAGGTGATTCCTTAGCTTCTACTTCAATTTTTTCACAGCAGATATAATTTATATCATCTATAATTCTAGTAAATCTCTTGTGACATGAGAAGAAGACACTGACTAAGCCTCGACTACCTTAAGAAAAGTAGTAAGCACGCCATTAAATGGGGCAACATAGCATGTATCTGCACAAAAATGTGACTAAAATTACACCAGGTTGGCAGCAACCTGATGCCCCAATAATTTTTCCAATACATTCAATCATATCAGCAAAAGTGTTTATGCCATAAATCCTTTGATCTATTGATGTACTTTTGTCTGCCTATTATCTGTCTATACATACTGTACATTGCTATGTTATCTGCCTATTCATCATATGACTTTCTACCTGTGTGCCTGTCTATCTCTCTGCGTCTGCCTGTGTCTACTATACATGGCTAGTTTATGGATTGGTGAACTTTGGAATTACTGGGATTAATTTATTACAATTAAATGGTGTCTGTTGTCACAAATGTCACAAAGTCTATACAAATGGTTAAAGCAGGAGGAGTACAACAAAGTTCTCGTTGTTAAGCTTCCTGTCCTATGGCCATACACATTCAATAGCTGTGTTGTCCTTGTTTATAGAGATAAGTGGATGCCAGGCACCTTAAAATCCAGCCTGTCCCAGCCTTCTTTTTCTCACCTACAGGCACGATTGTCTAGTACTCGCCTTCAGTGGAAATAGGAATTGGACAGGTTGGATTTCAATGCATATAATCCTATTGTCTCCTGAGATAAGCAGCTCTAGAGATGTCTGTAGACCACTTATAGTGCCATCATAGATATTTCATGACTGTTCTGCTGCAAAGATGTAAGTATCTTACACCAACACGATGAGAAGCATTATATTTTTTCAATCTTAGGCTACTTTCACACTAGTATTTTTGCTGGATCCAGCAGGGATCAGCAAAAACGCTTCAGTTACTGATAATACAACCATCTGCGTCCGTTATAACCGAACCCAGTTGTATTAGCTCTAACATAGCAAGAACGGCTCCATCATGAACGCCACTGAAAGTCAATGGGGTGATGGATCCGTTTTTTATTGTGTCAGAGAAAACTGATCCATCCCCACTGACTTGCATATGTTATGTTTTGTAATACAACCATCTGCATCCGTTATAACCGAACCCGGTTGTATTATCTCTAACATAGCAAGGACGGCTCCATCATGAACGCCACTGAAATTCAATGGGGGATGGATCCGTTTTTTATTGTGTCAGAGAAAACTGATCCATCCCCACTGACTTGCATATGTTATGTTTTGTCCCCATTGACAATGAATGGGGACAAAACTGAAGCATTTTTCTCCGGTATTGAGATCCTATGACGGATCTTAATACCGGAAAATAGAAACGCTCTTGTGAAAGTAGCCATAATGAATTATTACCAGCTTAGCCTTTCAGGCTATGATGTATATAACCTGAGTAAGGGCCAACCAGGGCTGGAGTTACAGAAAAATCTGATTCGTTGTTCCCTGCTCTTTCTGTAACTTCCATAGCAGCAAGCTATGCTGTTTCCAGTAACTCTGCTTACCCCGGCCAGTGTTCACTTGTCCATGAAAGGCTGTGATGGGAATAACACTTTGGAGGGGTTGTCAGGCCTAGAAGCCCACAGCCCCAATAGTTGGAACCTGTGGCAGTCTAGCAAATGTGACCATTAGGGCCATAGATTGGACACACCAGTCAAGGAACCAAGCCATTTCTGTATAGTTCTGTATATTACCCCATATACAGTCCTGTATATCACATTGCACCCCATGCATAGTCCCGTATATTACACTGCACCCCATGTATAGTCCTGTATATTACACTGCACCCCATGTGTAGTCCTGTATATTACACGGCACCCCATGTATAGTCCTGTATATTACACTGCACCCCATGCATAGTCCCGTATATTATACTGCACCCCATGTATAGTCCTGTATATTACAGTGCACCCCATGTATAGTCCTGTATATTACATTGCACCCCATGCATAGTCCTGTATATTGCACTGCACCCCATGCATAGTTATGTATATTACACTGCACCCATGCATAGTCCTATGTATATTACACTGCATCCCATGCATAGTCCTGTATATTACACTGCGCCACATGTATAGTCCTGTATATTACACTACATCCCATTTATAGTCCTATATATTACACTACATCCTATTTATAGTCCTGTATAATACACTACACCACTATAATTAGTCCTGTATATTACACCACGTCCAATGTATAGTCCTGTGTATTACACTGCACCCCATCTATAGTTCTGTATATTACACTGGCAATCAGCGGCATTAATCTCTAACATTGGAGCCTATGAGTGACATCTCACTGTGTGGCTATAAATTGACCCTCAGAATGCAGTCAGGCACAGTAGCCCCATATCAGCAGCAATCTGCAGCATTGCTCCCATTAGAAAGCTGGTCTGTAGCAAGGAGGGCCATTCACACTGGCTGGGGATTGGGCCAGTTACTAGGAATGAAGGTTGGTTCTCTATAATTGGCCTGTGAGGGTTCCTTCCGACACTCTGAAAAACAAGCAAAACACTGATTTGTTGGGTGATCGCATCTTTCACGCGGCACATAAAATACATACCTCCCAACTGTGCCGGATCCGGCGGGACAGTCCTGGATTGCACTGGCTGTCCCGGTACGGGGGATGTATGTCCCACTTTCTGGCAGCTGTCCCTGCTTCCAGAGGAAGCAAAGACAGTTGCCTGTAATAATGAAGCAGAGAGCTGGCATCGGCTCCCTGCTTCATCATTCCTCCCCCGACTCAGTGCGGGGGCAGAGCTGGCCGGCAGTCAGCCTCTGATCCGCCTCCTAAACAGACCAGAGCAGCTAATGTCTCCCTTTTTGGTCGTTTATAAAATTGGGAGGTATGAAAATAGTCGGTTGTCGGCAGTGCATTGCCTCATGAAAACAGTGGGTGATGCTTACACTGCACAAAGTGAATAGGGGATGAATGATCCTAATTGGAAAATAAAGGAGACAACACAAAGTTATAATAAGTAGTCATTTATTATTACAATTCTCCTATTTTACTAGTATCACAATCCTGTGCTTTTTATTGTTTTCATTGCCTATTCTTATTATTACTATATTATTGCACTGGAGGGAGGGGGACCGAGCCGCCCAACAGAACCCTCTGCCAGGCTAAGCCCCTATGGCTCTGGGCCACCCACAGATACAGCACCACAACACCAATAGATGTCACACCGCTTGTGAACTGATCCCCAAAAATGTTGTACCGCCATCTACTGCTGCTATAACCATGGGTAGGAGGTTCTTAGTATACATTCTTATCAAAATGTATAAGCCCACTTGCCACGTCACGGCGACCTCATTCAAGTGGGTTCCTACACTAACACTAATGACTATCCTATTATTATTAATTATATACTATTAGAATTATTACTATTATTCACCTTATTATACTAATGCTATCCCTGATAATATATTATCCTGACTTATTACTACTATAATATTATTACTAATATTTCTAATGATATTCTTCTGTTATTAAGAATTAAGTCCCTATCTCTATAGTTATTGATCCAGAAGAAGGCGAAAACCCCTGGACACATTCGGCCAATTTATGTCACAGGATAAAAATTCCTTCTCGACCCCGGGAAAAGGCGATCAGTCCTAGAACCCTGGATCAAACCCCCTGATCTCTATTATCATTTATTACTATAGTTAATTAACCTAAATACTGCATTTATTATTATTATTACTAATATTTCTATTGCTATTTTTCTATGACTATAATCTAGATCCCTATCCCTAACATATTTGGTCCAGAAGAAGGCGAAAACCCCTGGACACATTCAATTCATGTCACAGAGGAAAAATTCCTTCTCGATCCCAGGAAAAGGCGATCAGTCCTAGAACCCTGGATCAAATCCCCTAAATCCTGTTATAATTTATTAATTATTATAGTTAATTATCCAAAATGTTACAATTGTTTTAATTATATGACTAATGATATAATTGTTATTTTAATATTATATATTATATTATATTATATTGCAATACTCTTTTTATTTATCTCAATATATTTATATTATCACTAATATTTTTATAGATGTTTTTTAATAATATTATAAATGAGATCCCTGTAGTTGTTATTTTACTATTACTATATTCTAGATCCCTATCCCTAAAGTAGTTGATCCAGAAGAAGGCAAAAACCCCTGGACACATTCAGCCAATTCGTGTCACAGGGGAAAAATTCCTTCTCGACCCCGGGAAAAGGCGATCAGTCCTGGAACCCTGGATCAAACCCCCTGATCTCTACTGAAAACTTACTACTAGTAATTATTATTTATAAACCTATATACTACTATTATCAATGTATTTAATTAATTGTAATGCTTAGATGTTCTGCATTATGATAGTAATATTTTATTGTACTCTATTATATTATAATTATTATTACTCTACTATTGGTAATTATTATTATATTACTAGTAATGCACTATATGCTATATTCTAATATTATTCCACTATGACTAAGTCACTATCCCTAAATTAGGTCCCTATTACTAAGGCTCTTGATCCAGAAGAAGGCGAAAACCCCTGGACACATTCGGCCAATTTATGTCACAGGGGAAAAATTCCTTCTCGACCCCGGGAAAAGGCGATCAGTCCTAGAACCCTGGATCAAACCCCTTGATGTTATTTCTACATTTACTAATTATATTTATTGTGTTATTTATTTTTTCTACTTTTTATAGATTTATGACTATATAACTACCCTTCAGCTTATTACTATTGCCTAAATATTAATATTTAATGACTATGATTTTTTTTTTTTATTTGGTTGCTGCTGGTGGTCTTACAGCTCCTTACCATCCTTCACCGGCAGAAAGGTTTGAAGAGGATGGTCCAGAGGATGTTCTTCTTTCCCCTCAGGTTGGTATTCACATACTGGAATGTGGTTGGCTGGCGGATCTTCTGTCTTCTTCCAGGCTGATGCTGAACTCTTCTCAGGTTCTTGCTCTTCACATCCAGTTTCACCATCCTCTGTTCTTTTTTCTGCTGCTTGGCCTTCTTCTCAGTAGTCTCATCCTGAAGCCCCCGGGATGTCTCTGCCTCCTCTCGCTCCCTCTTGGCCTTCTCCACCATCAGGTCTTCACACAGCTGGCTTGCCATCATCAGTGCCGGCTCTGGATCTTCTTCCTCCAGTGGAAACGGCAGGTATTTCTTCTGAGCTTCTCGGTTGGTTGGCATGAGGCGCTAAGAACAGATTCAGTCACTTGTCTATGTGACGTTGCTATAAAGCCTTCACATCTATAGACAGAACATGGAGGAATCTGGAGGACAATATGACAGTAGAATTGCTCACCTCCATCTTGAAGATTGGAGACGGGAGGAATCTCGTGGAGTAGATGAGACGTTGTTGGTTCATCTCCTCCATGGTGCGGGGATAAGCTGCAGGGAGAACACAACCAGATAATGAGTTTACTTCACATCAGTCTAAACCTAGAGCTCAGATCAAGTTTTCATAGCCGAGTCTTATTACCAAAAATACTCACTTGAGAAGGGTGCCAGGCCATAGATGCACTGCTGGAGGCAGTAGATGTCCTAAAGAGAAGGGAATACAGTAAGTGACCACTTACCACTCCTCATGGATGATAGGACAAGGGGTCAGATTACAATGAAGCCACTTACCTCCAGAGAAGTGCGGCCTGCTCCAATCCTGTACTCGTCCAGAATTGGAGAAATCTTAGCGCGATCTGTAAACTCATAAAAGAGACTTAGTCACAAACACCCGCAGCTCTCCCCGTGTATGTACAGTGAATGTCCGCCTAAGTGTAGGACATGTCATTTCAATGGTTTTGCCTCCGACACTTTACACGTCTTCTCTCTAGGAAAACGTGAAACAACAATTGCACAATGCATTTTACGCAACACAACTGTCGTAAATCAGATAATAAATCTCCCTTTAAGCTCTGTGTCTACTTTCCTTAATATAGTATGTGATATAACTGTCCTCCTGCAGGCACCACTAGGGGGAGCTCAGTGCACTGGAATATGTACAGCTACCATTTGAACTTAATAAAAGCTGTAACATATCTTTGTATTGAGCTCCCTCTTGTGGTGGCTGCTGGAAAATGCCATGGACTTATATCAGGAACACAAGAAGCAGTTCAGTGCCAGGCTTCCCTCTCCCCAAGGTCCCATAGCATTGACATGGTCTGCCTCCATGGTGGGTACGCCACTGCTTTTACCACTAAAAACCTGGTTGATTACCAGGGATCTCACTTTCTGCTAATCTGCAGTCCACTCACTACTAAAAATGAGCGAACTTTAAAAAAAAGTCCGGTGTTCGGCGTTCGGGTTGTGGTAAGTCGCGCATCCCGTTATGGATTCCACTATAGCGGCATATGGAATCCATAAGGGGCGGCTGCCACCAATCCGAACTGTTGAACATCCGAAGGACCTGGGGTGACGCCACTGTCATGTGATCAGTGCAGGGGGCGTGGCTCAGCACTGGATTTGATCCCGTGCTGAGCCACGCTCCCTGCACTGATCACATGACAGTGACATCACCCAAGGTCCTTCGGCTGTTCAACAGTTCGGGTTGGTGGCAGCCGCCCCTTATGGATTCCATATGCCGCTATAGTGGAATCCATAACGGGATGCGCGACTTACCACAACCCGAACGCCGAACACCGGACTTTTTTTTAAAGTTCGCTCATCTCTACTCACTACCTGTTAGGGTAGGGTAGTCAGACAAGAAGTGGGGCGTGTCTAGCGTTATCAGATGCACGCCCCCTCTGCTCACAGACACCCGCTACTAATACAAGCCATATCAGCCATTCCCTGTACCCATTTGTCATAGCTGCATTCACACACTTTTGGGCTCATTTACACTGTTGATGTTGTGTGGATTGTACCAAACACCACAAGGAATCCACCTGCCATTGTGTTTAATGGGATTCAGCATTTGCGTTCCATTGGCTATGGATGATTTCCAAACCTTTGACAGGAGGGGACACTTCCCTTTTTGGGCATGGAAATCACATCCAGTGTCCACGTTTGTTGTTCAATTACTTTTATTAGCAAGGACATCATTGGTGATAATGTTTAACAACATTCTTCGATTGCAGATCAAGGCAAAGTACAATGACATGTATATAATCATATGCATTACACAGTAGGGAGATGATGTACATTGTCAAGAATATAACAGCATATAATTACAGCTGTAAGTATTGAATAAGTATAACTGTGTAACAGTTTCTTAACATGGTATGCCGGTGTACACATAAAGGACGTGAGACATGAGGGATGGGTGGGGGGGGGGGGGGGGCTATATATCCTGATTCGTAGTATACTTGTAAAGTGAAAATTAGTCGTTTTAAGTACTGGCGTCAACCCTGCTCAACCATGATTGGAATTCACTGGAGTTTTTATATATAATCCAGGGAGTCCAAATTTTTAGGTATTTGTTGGCATGGCCACCATCCTCTGCCATTAGCTCCTCCATTCTATGGATTTTCTCAAAAGTGTTGAGCCAGTCCTTAAATTGGGGAGTGGTAGTAGTTTTCCAGTATCTAGGTATGACCAGCCGAGCGGCTTGCACAAAAAATCTCAAGAGGCCTCTTTTCAGAGTGGAAACCGATCCCAGGAACATAGAAAGCAGCGCTTCCTCTAAGGTCCACCTGTCTGATTTTCCGCTGACCCGGCCATACAGATCGTTCAGGACCTTCCAGAAAGGTGAAAGTTTGCTACATTGCCACCATATGTGGGTCTTGTTACCTATCCCTTGCCCACACCTCCAGCATGTACTGGGGCATGAAGGATAAAAGGAGTGCAAAAGGCCGGGTGTCCTATACCATCTGGACATAATTTTAAAATTCTTTTCTTGGAGTCCGCAGCTTACAGACGATTTATGTGATAGCACAAACGCCTTTTCCCATTGATCTAAGGAGAAGGATCTTCCTAGTTCTTTCTCCCAAGCCCTTACAAAGGGTAGGGTAGAGAGGGAGTCATCCCCCTCCTGGAGCAGCCCAGTGTCCACGTTTGGATCAGTACCAATAAATAGGACCAAAGCTGCAGGTGTATCTGCTGCACGCAAAACCCATGTCATAAACCTGAGGGTTAGCCGGAAATTTCTACCGAGGTTTCTGCTGCGGATTCTTCTGTTAGAAAACATACATTGTCCACGTGTTTCTTATAGAGCCCCCTTTCCAGTCTGGAAACCAAAAGTACGGGTTTATACGTTGTGGCAGCGTCACGCTCATGATGCGGTTTCTGCTGCAGTTTTCACAATTTAGGAAATGCAGTAAACAAATCCTCATCGTGTCCGCGACGTCTGGGTCTAAGTCTGGATTTAGACAATGGAGCAGATTTACTAATCCTTAGTTTAAGACACAATTTTACGGCAGAATTATGGTGCAATTTTGGCCCTTAGGTCTTTCAAGTCTCACACTCCTGATGAGTTAGGTGCAATGGATTTGTTTAAAAAAGGATGCACCAAATTGCATAAGATTGTGCATTTGTGGGGTCATTTAGCAAACTGGTGTAAAGTAGAATTAGCTTAATTGCCCATAACAACCAATCAGATTCCTCCTTTCATTTTTGACAGCTCCTTTGGAAAATGAAGGGTCGAATCTGATTGGTTGCTATGGGCAACTAAGACCGTTCTAATTGACCCCATTGGTTTCCGTATTTGGGTCAGAAACAAGTACAGAAGTTCCCTCCAGAATGACATCCAAAATCCTCCACTGGCAGAGCCTTAGGACCGACCCCATTTTCAGAGCCAACACGTTGCCCCCATTAGCATCAATGCAAACAGAATGTCCCCAATTCCCAGCACAGGGCCCTCAATAAACAATAGTGGCAGCAGAGGCCTTAACTGATAACATTTGGGTAACCTGCACCAGCCACTAGGGGATGCTGACTCCACCCATATGTATACAGCTGATAGCGAAGTTATTGGGGCAGTACACGTATACAGCTAGCTCCCCCTAGTGGTGCCTGGGACAAGTAGGATAAAGGATAAACCATTCAGCAGATCCCTAATCCTGTGAGTGATGCATCATGGGAGGTGAGACAAGCTTCACTTATGTCAGATGAGGGGTGTGAAATCTCACCAGCGTCCATCTTCACCTCTCGTCGTCCTGTAACGGTCTGAGGACCACTGACCGTTGGTTTCCTTTCAAGTTCAAATACAGCGATCCCATTGGCTGCTGAGCAGTGACATCTGGAAGAGGAAATTTAAAGGGGCAGGAAGCTGTTATCTCCCTGCAGTGCATGTTCTGTATGTGTGATATGAAGCTGTAAATCTGAATCTAAAACAAGAGTTTTCTTTCACAGAAAATGTGCTTTTAACTCTTTCCTGACCAGGTTATTTTGAGTCTCTCTGATTATATACTGAAGTTCAGGTGAAAACTGATGAGAAGCACAAGAGACCTCAGTGGTCGGCGGGGGGCTCCATTTTTATTTTTCCTAAAGAAATCCATTCATATTTCCACAGAATAAAGAATACGCCCCATGTATAGTACTGTATATTACACTGCACCCCATGTGTAGTCCTGTATATTACACGGCACCCAATGTGTAGTTCTGTATATTACACTGCACCCCATGTGTAGTCCTGTATATTTCACTGCACCCCATGTATAGTCCTGTATATTACACTACACCCCATGTATAGTCCTGTATATTACACTACACCCCATGTATAGTCCTGTATATTACACTGCACCACATGTATAGTCCTGTATATTACACTACACCCCATGTATAGTCCTGTATATTACACTGCACCACATGTATAGTACTGTATATTACACTGCACCCCATGTGTAGTCCTGTATATTACACTGCACCCCATGTATAGTCCTGTATATTACACTGCACCCCATGTATAGTCCTGTATATTACACTACACCCCATGTATAGTCCTGTATATTACACTACACCACATGTATAGTCCTGTATATTACACTACACCCCATGTATAGTCCTGTATATTACACTGCACCACATGTATAGTACTGTATATTACACTACACCCCATGTATAGTCCTGTATATTACACTACACCACATGTATAGTCCTGTATATTACACTACACCCCATGTATAGTCCTGTATATTACACTGCACCACATGTATAGTCCTGTATATTACACTGCACTCCCATGTATAGTCCTGTATATTACACTGCACCCCATGTGTAGTCCTGTATATTACACTGGACCCCATGTATAGTCCTGTATATTACACTACGGCCCATGTATAGCCCTGTAAATTACACTGCACCTTATGTGTAGTCCTGCATGTTACACTGCACCCCTTGTGTAGTCCTGTATATTACACTGCACCCCATGTATGGTCCTGTATATTACTCTGCTCCCCATGTATAGTCCTGTATATTACACTGCACCTCATGTATAGCCTTGCACGCCATGTGTAGTGTTGTATATTACACTACACCACATGTATAGTCCTGTATATTACACTACATCCCATGTATAGTCCTGTATATTACACTGCACCACATGTATAGTCCTGTATATTACACTGCACTCCCATGTATAGTCCTGTATATTACACTGCACTCCCATGTATAGTCCTGTATATTACACTGCACCTCATGTATAGCCCTGTATATTACACTGCACTCCCATGTATAGTCCTGTATATTACACTGCACTCCCATGTATAGTCCTGTATATTACACTGCACTCCCATGTATGGTCCTGTATATTACACTGCACACCATGTACAGATCCCATTGGCTGCTGAGCAGTGACATCTGGAAGAGGAAATTTAAAGGGGCAGGAAGCTGTTATCTCCCTGCAGTGCATGTTCTGTATGTGTGATATGAAGCTGTAAATCTGAATCTAAAACAAGAGTTTTCTTTCACAGAAAATGTGCTTTTAACTCTTTCCTGACCAGGTTATTTTGAGTCTCTCTGATTATATACTGAAGTTCAGGTGAAAACTGATGAGAAGCACAAGAGACCTCAGTGGTCGGCGGGGGGCTCCATTTTTATTTTTCCTAAAGAAATCCATTCATATTTCCACAGAATAAAGAATACGCCCCATGTATAGTACTGTATATTACACTGCACCCCATGTGTAGTCCTGTATATTACACGGCACCCAATGTGTAGTTCTGTATATTACACTGCACCCCATGTGTAGTCCTGTATATTACACTGCACCCCATGTATAGTCCTGTATATTACACTACACCCCATGTATAGTCCTGTATATTACACTACACCCCATGTATAGTCCTGTATATTACACTACACCACATGTATAGTCCTGTATATTACACTACACCCCATGTATAGTCCTGTATATTACACTGCACCACATGTATAGTACTGTATATTACACTGCACCCCATGTGTAGTCCTGTATATTACACTGCACCCCATGTATAGTCCTGTATATTACACTGCACCCCATGTATAGTCCTGTATATTACACTACACCCCATGTATAGTCCTGTATATTACACTACACCACATGTATAGTCCTGTATATTACACTACACCCCATGTATAGTCCTGTATATTACACTGCACCACATGTATAGTACTGTATATTACACTACACCCCATGTATAGTCCTGTATATTACACTACACCACATGTATAGTCCTGTATATTACACTACACCCCATGTATAGTCCTGTATATTACACTGCACCACATGTATAGTCCTGTATATTACACTGCACTCCCATGTATAGTCCTGTATATTACACTGCACCCCATGTGTAGTCCTGTATATTACACTGGACCCCATGTATAGTCCTGTATATTACACTACGGCCCATGTATAGTACTGTAAATTACACTGCACCTTATGTGTAGTCCTGCATGTTACACTGCACCCCTTGTGTAGTCCTGTATATTACACTGCACCCCATGTATGGTCCTGTATATTACTCTGCTCCCCATGTATAGTCCTGTATATTACACTGCACCTCATGTATAGCCTTGCACGCCATGTGTAGTGTTGTATATTACACTACACCACATGTATAGTCCTGTATATTACACTACATCCCATGTATAGTCCTGTATATTACACTGCACCACATGTATAGTCCTGTATATTACACTGCACCCCATGTATAGTCCTGTATATTACACTGCACTCCCATGTATAGTCCTGTATATTACACTGCACCTCATGTATAGCCCTGTATATTACACTGCACTCCCATGTATAGTCCTGTATATTACACTGCACTCCCATGTATAGTCCTGTATATTACACTGCACTCCCATGTATGGTCCTGTATATTACACTGCACACCATGTACAGTCCTGTATATTATCCTGCACCCCATGTACCCCTATATGTAACCGGTTAATAGCTGTACACCCACATATATTGCCGGTATATAACGCTACACCCCAATATATAGTCCTGAATATCACACTACACCCGCACATATAGCCTATATATTACATCACACCTATATATATATATATATATATATATATATATATCGCAGGGAAATGTTGAAAATGGAGATTTGATCAAATCCCTAAGGAAATGATCAATTCACAGAAGATGATGTTCCCTAAAGAAAGTAAGTGATTTGATCAAACCCTTAACTGTTTTAGTAAAAAGTTTAATATTTTTGATAATATAATAATAATATGAAATAATATTGTAAGAAATAGGTACTTAAGCTGATATTTTAAAAACAAAATGGTGAATTTTAGTGACATTTTAAACATTTCTAGTGAATGTAATTAATAAATGATAATGTTCATTTATTTTTACTAAAACACGTTGTTGATTTGTGGCATCTCGAGTTACAAATTACGTTATCTTTTTTTACAGGCACATCTTTTTGTTGTACATTGTATTTTGGATTGTTCACAAGAACACTTCTTAAATCCTTGACCTCCAAATAAGCATAATTTTCCTGCAATCTCACGCAGACTTAGGTTAGTTCGGGGAACTGTTTCGGTAAATGTTGTAGTAGCTATTTGAAGAGCGTCTCTAGGTAGCCAATCTTTTATAATTCCAACTGAGGTACTAATTTTGTATAATTTATTTTTTATATCTAATACGATCCCCACAATGTTTTTTCCATCTAATGGGCCTCTATCTACCTTAGGTACATATACCAAAACTGTGGAATCCACTAACACATCTTTTCTAAATTTCTTCAAAGAAACTTCTTTAATTTTTTCAGCTGATCTTTTCAGGTGTTTTGCAGCATTTTTCCTTTGATCTTTAATGCTCTCTTCTTTTTGGCATAAATAGCATAGAATTTTCGATCCATATCCTTCTTCTCCTGCTGTATCCCCACATATTGAGTGCACTGGATTTTTACAAATGTCACATAATTGGGCTCCAGTAGATTCTATTCCACAAACAATACAACATGCTTTACCGTCGCTGATAGCTGCTTCCCCTTCTGATGCAAGTAACACTACAGATGTTTAAGCGGTTGAAGCAGGAGTGGAAGTAGAGTTGTTAACTAGTTCGAGTGTAGTGTTATTGTTGGTTGATTTTATTGATAGATCATTTGAAGTTGAAGCATTGTAATCAATGAATTTAGATGCTGGTAGATCTTTTGAAGTTGAAGCTTAGTTGTTGTTCTCTAAGGAAGCTGCTGGTAAGTTTTCCGGTGATAAAATAATGTCATGGTCCTGCTGATTAGCTGAAACATGTAAACGGTGATGGATTGGTCCTGAAGACAAGTCCACTGTAGGAATATGAGACGGAAGAATGGGAATCAGATTTTCCTGCTTCTATTTAAATGGTGGCTACAGACATAGCGATTCTCCAGCTAGACAATGGGCATTTTTGTGGTTCTTTTTCTTGAAAACCTAGACAATAAGGAATACTGTACATAATGGTCTTCCTGGAGATTTAAGATTCAGTCAGTCATCAGTATTCTATAAATGCTTATTCACCCCGGTGAACCTTGAGGGTACGGCCACACATCAATTTTCAGCAGGTGAAGGCCTCATGCACACGACCTTATCCGTTTTGTGAAATATGGATGCGGTCCCTGTGCCATCCATATTTTTGTGGACCCATTGATTTCAAATTGGTCTGTGATCTGCATTTTGCGGACTTATTCTATCTTTTTGCGGAACCGACATATGGATGCAGAAAGCACATGGATGATCTGTGTGCTTTTCGCATCCATATGTCTGGTTCACAAAACAGATAGAACATGTCCTATACTTGGCCACACAATGTGGAGCATGGAGCCATTGAAGTCAGTGGGGCTGCAAAAAATGCAGATGCAACACAGACGGTATATGTATTTTGTGGATGTGCAATTTGCGGACCTCAGAATACATAGGCTCATGTACATGAGGCCAGTGTCAGTCTGGGGTGCCTTAGGCCCACCAGTAGAATAGATTTTAGGGGCCCACTGTACAGCTACCATAAATGGAAATGTTTTCGGCCTCATGCACTTGACCGTGTGCATTTTAGTACACAATACAGTGGGCAAAACAGAATTATATTGTGCATCAGGCTGGATTCACACGTCCGTTTAACACGGACATGAACTGTCTGTGGTATCCTTGGCTGCATTACTGCTTAGAGAAGGAGCGCACGGCGTCATTGGTTGCTATGACGCTGTGCGCTTCCTGCCGCCCCTGCAGTAAAGTAATACAGTCGTATAGATCATACCAGTGTATTACTGTACTGCAGGGGCGGCAGGAAGTGCACGGCGTCATAACAACCAATTACGCCGTGCGCTCCTTCTCTAAGCAGGAATCCAGCCCAGGTTACCACGGACAGTTCACGCCTGTGTTAAACGGATGTGTGAATCCAGCCTTACACTATATGAAAGTTTCTTCATGAAGCAACGAACATATGGTTATTTACAGTCAGCAGCGTGGATGGTACTAAATGAACCACCCAGTCCCTCAGCCAGGCTAAACAACATCCAAAGTGAAGAAAATGTTTGCCAGCAACCGAAAAAGTTTATTGGAGTGAATATATCATAAGGATAGGGCTACACGGTGACACTGGCCACACAGCAGCCTTCGCGGCCAGGATCGATAAGTAGCGGTGATCCTAAAGAAATGAATGAGATCCTTATGACAGTCATAAGAAATCCAACAAAAAAACATGATTTATGTAACAAACTAAAAAAACCTTATGGCTGTCAAAAATGTATGTACTATAAATAAATAAAAAGTCTAACCCCTATTTTTTGTAAAGGAATGGGAAAGAAAGGAAATCTGCTTTTTTTATGGCATGCACTGTAATTTGATTTTTATAAAAAAAAAATTGTGGAATAGAAAAAAAAACATTTTTGTGTTTTACTTTATACACTGTCACAATGCACTGGAAAGGCTATATAATATATGTTACTAAGAGGTGCCATGGTCATAAGGACACTGCTCCACCTAATGGCTGACGCATGGCCAAACTAGAAGTCGGCACAGTCTGCAAATCTACTAAGGTTTACTACTTGCTGATTCTTAATGGCTATGTGGTTCTAGGCAATCTCTTAATTCATTTGTGTACTGTACAGGCAGGGGAGTGACTACCATAGCGGCAGATTGGGCTCTGGGGCCCAGGGCACGAGGGGGCCCAGTTTTAATTTGGATCATCCCCTCCTCTACTGGGGGTGAAAACTTGGTCAGGACTCTACCCTCTAAAGGAACAACTTTTAGCAAATGGCAAAAGAAAAGGGGCACACTCAGATGGGTGCACTTGAATAAGCCATATAATACAATTTATTAAAACATAATGCCTAAAAATACTGAGAAAAAAAACCCACATATGCCATGCATAAACTACATGCACAGTAATGTGAGTCCTATATGTCACTGCACCACTTAGGTGCTTATCCGCGTGTGATTTCTATAGCACCTATATTGGTGGTATACAAGTGCAATACGTACTGTTGGATGGACACCTATATGACCTGTATTGGCACTAACAAATGTGCCGTATAGGAAACGAAGATGGCACCAATGACACCTAGCTCAGCTGTTAATCATCCACTGTTCAACACATGCACAATATGTCACACTAGTGATGGTAGTATAGCACTGTATGGAAATCGCAGATGGAAGTCCAATTCGAATGTATGGCAATGTTAGCACCTAAGACACTTTTCGCATGTGCAGTATATTCGCATATATAGTAATTTGCGCAATAGAGATCCACTTCAGATATACGGCAATTTTCGTACTTACGAAACTATTCGCATGTGTGGTATAATCGCACATACGATAATATGCGCAATAGATGGCTCCGCACCACTTAAAAAAGTCACCTCTATAATGGTATCTGTTAAAGTTCGTGAATAGCAAAGTGGGTGCTCCCCAGGGACTGGGTCTTAGCCGTCTTCACTGCCGCCTTGCAGCACTGATTCCAGGCGTCTGTACACCAGCGGCGTCCCACGTGGTGTGCTGGATATTAGCGTGGCGTCCCACGTGACCTGGTTGCCTTGGGTACTTCACAGATGGTCGACTGCTATCACCGGATCCAAGCAATGCGTTTTTCTTTTGTTTCTTTATTGCAGGTATAGTCTCTGCTGAATTAGTAACTGGAACGCTCACTCCTTCCGCCAGACGCGTTTCGAGGTGCTATACCTCTTCCTCAGTGGCCAACTGAGTGAGCGTATCCTCACTCCTATATATGGGACAACTACTCCCATGGTGCTTCACACCATCATGTACAGTTGTGTTCAAAATTATTCAACCCCCAATGCTGTAAAGGGTTTTAGGGAATTTAGTGTACATTTGTAATTGTGTTCAGAATGAAATCTTACAAGGACTTTTTAAAGAACCAAATGCAACTAAAATGACATCAATTGTTTTTGTAATACAGTATTAAATGGTTTTTTTGTGATTTCTTCATTGACACAATCATTCAACCTCTTAAAGACTACCACTCTTAAGAACAGAGGTTCATTCAAGTGTTTTCGATCAGGTATTAAAAAAACACCTGTGGATGTCAAGGAGCAGCAATCAAGCATAATGAGCACCAATTAGGCAAATTTTAAATGACTGTGATACTCAGCTCCTTCTAGACATTTACTGGTGTGTTTACAAACATGGTGAAGTCAAGAGAATGGTCCAGGAAGACAAGAGTAGAGGTGATTTCTCTTCACAGGAAGGGCAATGGCTATAAGAAGATTGCAAAGATGTTAAACATACCAAGAGACACCATAGGAAGCATCATTCGCAAATTCAAGGCAAAGGGCCCTGTTGAAACGCTACCTGGTCGTGGCAGAAAGAAGATGTTGACTTCGACTGCTGTGCGCTACCTGAAGAGCAAAGTGGAGAAAAGTTCCCGTGTGACTGCTGAGGAACTGAAAAAAGATTTGTCAGATGCGGGTACTGAAGTTTCAGCTCAGACAATAAGGCGCACACTGCTTAATGAAGGCCTCCATGCCAGAACTCCCAGGCGCACCCCCTTGCTGTCTCCAAAGAATAAGAAGAGTCGACTGCAGTATGCCAAAAGTCATGTGGACAAACCACAAAAGTTTTGGGATAGTGTTCTGTGGACTGATTAGAACTGTTTGGGCCCATGGATCAACGCTATGTTTAGAGGAGGAAGGACAAGGCCTATAAAGAAAGGAACACCTTGCCTACTGTAAAGCATGGCGGGGGGTCCATCATGCTTTGGGGCTGTTTTGCTTCTACAGGTACAGGGAAGCTTCAGCGTGTGCAAGGTACCATGAATTCTCTTCAGTACCAGGAGATATTGGATGAAAAAGTGATGCAGTCCGTCACAAACCTGAGGCTTAGGAGAAGTTGGACCTTTCAACAGGACAATGATCCCAAGCATACCTCCAAGTCCACTAGAGCATTGTTGCAGATTAAAGGCTGGAACATTTTAAAGTGGCCATCGCAGTCACCAGACTTAAATCTGATTGAGAACCTCTGGTGGGACTTAAAGAAGGCATTTGCAGTGCGTAGATCGCTGCAAGACACTTGTGTCAAGCTATGCTTCACGTTTAAAAGCTGTTATAACTGGAAAAGGATGTTGTACTAAGTACTAAGATTGAATGTCACTTGGGGGTTGAATAAAACTGATAATGATGTGAGCACAGAAAAGACATTTGTGGTTATTTCATTATAAATGTTATGTTATATTTGTCTGACTTACAAGTGCCTCTTTGATTCTATTGTAAACAAGATGACTGAAATGATCAAAATCAATGTCAAACTGGCCAAAACACTCAATTTCAGTGGGGGTTGAATAATTTTGAACACAACTGTATTACTAAAAATCTGGGATGGATCAGGGTCATATTCCTTTTCATCAAGCTTTCTCAGAATCCTATATGGAATCATCCTATTCAAAAGGCATATTATAAAAAAGCAATCACTTCCATGCCTCCATAGATAAAAACAAATAAAAAACAAAATAAAAATGTATACAAAAGAACATATAAAATAGTATATTAGCTACAATTAGGAATTGGAGAGAAACGCAAGGTCACATGCGAATCTAGCAAAAAACGCACCGAAAATGCATAGGAGTGGAACCAGCGTCTTTCATATAAATATATCTCAGATTATATAATGCGTGGATTGACATGTGCTAATGTCTCTAAAAACACTTGGGAGACACATCATAATCCTCCCACTGTTTCACCTGCGGATCAGTATCCAAGATATGTATTGTTTATCAGGATCAGGGTTCCCGGTCTGCAGAGGAAGAGAACGTGTACAGGAAGAAATGTCCGACAGGGAGGGGAGGTCGGAGTGTCGATAGATGACCAGACTCCGATATCCTATCACTACCGGACAATTCCCCCAATCCTCACAGAAACTCAAAGACCTCCATCTCAGCATTCTAACCCTTCGGGATGATCGTATCATATTCGAAAATCCTTTGTGACTCCTGTCTAGACATATGCGCTATATGGTTCCCACCTCTCTAGGGTCTATTAACCTTCTCAATCCCCATAAATTTTAAACCGGTAGGGTTGCAATTATGTATGAATTTAAAATGCCTCGACAATGAATGTGTATCCAGACCCTTCTTAATGTTTGAGATGTGTTCAGCTACTCTCTTTTTAAAGGGTCTTTTAGTTCTCCCTATGTACTGCTTTCTGCAACTGCATTCCAGCAAGTAGATGACATCTGTAGAGTCACATGTCAAACATTCTTGTATGTACAAACTGAAGGAGTTAACCGTTGACTCCACCTTAGTGGTTTTCTTGGCAAACGTAGTAATCCTACAGTTGGCACATCTGGCCTTTTACTGCCAACCAATTCTCTTTACTCTGAGTGTCCTTTTTTCTTTTTACAGTTGGGGCTACTTTTCCCACCAAGTTTCCTGCTCTTGTATATGTGATCCTTGGGGCCTCACTCAAAAGGGGACCTATAAGATTGTCATTTAGTAGGTGACCCCAATATCTCCGTATAATTTTTTCCATCGTATTATATTGGGAATAGAATGGGAGGATTATTCTTAAGGTTTTATCCTGTTGTTGGGGGGTACTGGCAAAGAAGAAATCCTTCCTTTCCATTTTTTCACCTTTTCTAATGAGCTATCTATTACCTGCACTGGGTAGTCCTTTTCTAATAATTGCTGTCTCAACTGAGCAGCTTCAGCCTCAAATGTATCATCTTCAGTACAATTCTGTTTCAACCTCCAGAATTGGCTGGTGGGGACATTAAGGAGCCAGCGCGGCAGATGACAATTTGAGAATCTAATGAAACTATTTCTAGTAACTGGTTTGAAGTATGTGTTACAACATAGTTTGTCCCCTTGAACACATATCTCCAAATCAAGGAATTCCACTCTTTCTTTGCTTATATTGGGACTGAACACTAGGTTTCTCTCGTTGTTGTTGATATTCTTTAGAAACAAATCCAAAGATTCGGATTTATCTTGCCATACGAACAAAATGTCGTCAATGTACCTCCGCCATAGCACCAGATCCACCCCCAGCCTGGGCTCGATCACCTCCACTTCCCACTGTGGCAAAAACAGATCGGCATAGCTGGGGGCGAATTTAGTGCCCATGGCGGTGCCAGTACGCTGAACGTAAAATTCCTGTTCAAACTAAAAATAATTATGAGCAAATTAGGCATTTTCTATTATAGTGCCGGCGATGTGTGATCCGCAAAACACTTACGGACGTCTGAATGGACCCTAAGGATCCATTCAGACATCAGTAGTTCTGGGTCTGCATTGGTTCCACAATTTTGCGAAACGGGTGCGTACCCATTCATTCCGTTTTGCAACACCGCAAAAAAGATAGAGCTTGTCCCATTCTTGCCGACAATCGCAGTGAAGAATAGGCATTTCTATCACAGGGCTGGCCACGTGTGGTCCACAAAATGCAGGATGCACACAGCCGGTATCCATATTTTGCGGATCTGCAATTTGCGGACCGCAAAACGCTTATGGACGTCTGAATGGACCCTAAAGGTGCAGCATTTTGCAGTATGGAAAACTACAACTTGCAGCAGGTCCTAAAGGTCTGCATTTGACAGGACATGCTGGGAGACTGTAGAATGTTGGCGGGCAGCTGGGGATGCCATCAACAAGATGACGATTGCAGATGTAGTTCACTCTTTAGGAGGAGGGGCACTCAGTGAAAGAATATGGGCCACATCTCTGCAGCAACACAGGCAGCAACTTATTACTTGCTGCACTTCCTTCCCCCCTGGACCCACTGAAGCTAATTCAGTTAGTGGAGAATGCTTGACGGTCAGGTGCCGCGCTAATGCTCTCTCTCTCTCTCTCTCTATTGTGGGGAGTCGCTCTGGTAGACAGCGGTGCGGGTGCAGTACTGAGGCAAAACAAAGAGTCCAGGATGTGCAATAAACAGTGTTTTATTCACACTGACACAAAAATACACAGCAAACAGTCTTTCGGTGGTAATTCACACATGTCAGAAACAAGGAGGCAAAACAAAACAGGCCAACACAGGTTCAGTCACCTGGTAGGTGTAGGTGCAGGTTCGCACCAGGCTGTCGGCCCAGCCGCAGGAGAATCCACCTTCAGGTAGCCAGGAACAAAAGCCACCTCCTTGCTGAGCTCTTTCCTCCAGGACAGAGAACTCCAGAGCCCTGTTAGCAGCTCCAGGATAATCACCACCTCAGACACAGCTGCTGGCTGTGTTTTATACCCAGCCCAAAACCAGGACTGGATCGTGGGGAGCAGCCACCCACCCTACACTTTAGCTGCTCCCGGTAAGAGCCGGCCCGGATCGGCTTTGCAGCCATGCTATTTAACAGAGTCAAACAGCACTAGCTGCTGCAGACAAAAAAACCCGGCTCTTACCTCACCGAGGCCAGCAACCTCGGTGACACGTACCTGCCATCAAATATGACACCTTGCACCCTCTTACACTATATATATATATATATATATATATATGTAAAGGGCACTTACATTCCTGCAAATAAGTATGTTAGATGGCCGGTGGGCCAGTCCGACCCTGCATGAGGCTGAATTTTGTGCAGTAGCAGCACAGTGGATGAGATTCTAAAAAATCTCATCCATACGTGGTGGAAAAAATATAGAATTGATGTACCTCCTCAATGTGACATCAGAAAACATACTGTATTTTAACCTAAAATGATGGTAATAACGTACAGTTGTTGACAATGGTGTGATTGTGGTGGTCAGGTATGTGCATACAGTTTCCCTGTGATGACCACAAAATAGACACACAGTTTTTTCTTTTAGTGCCTGAAACTAGTATTATTGCTTACAATCAGTCCCACTGCAACGGACTTGCCCTGAAACTGCAAAGATATAGGCCAGGTTTACAAAACCGGCCTTATAAGACTCACAGTATTGTATGCGGCATCCGACTATCATACAGCTGTCATTAATGGCGAATAGTGCACATTGTATCGTCAGTATCGACCCTTAGAGAACAGAGGCTGCAGCATTTTCAATTACATGAAAAACACTGAGTTTGTGACTTCTAGCCATCAACAGAGAGTATATTATAGAATTAACCATACCGTATATAGCAGAGTTCTCCTTTAACTGCTTGGTGGCCAACTAATCAGAACGCACCAGAATCGTGGGGAAGGGATGCAGTTTAACATGTGACATTGGCCCAGAGTTACTAATGTGTCTGCGCCAAAAATCTGTCTAACAAGTAGTGCAAATTAGCGCATCTAGAGTTTCTGCACTTTTTTCCCAACATGCCCAACAAGTGGCAAGGCTTATAGGGTCGGAGGTGGAGCTTCATCAGAAAGACACATGGCCTAAGATGCACCGTTTTATGCCAAAATATGACACAATTCTGTAAAAAATGTTTCAAAGTAAGCCCAGCAATAATTGAGAGAAAAGTGTCAATTCCTCCACTAGATGTATCATCCAGCCTGAGCCTCTGTAATAAATCAGGTGCAGGTCTAGACATCCAGTCTAAGCTTCGCCAACTAATAGAATTAGTAATTCTGGGTAAATGTTTGCCAAAATTGGGACACAATTGTGGCACTAAAGTCTATATAGTAGGCCACCTAACAGGTTGTATGAACTTAGACTAGACAGTCTACCGCTAATTGCTAGTTCACACCTGGACTTGTTTGGTTTCCACTTGCAGAGCATAGTTGCAGCCCAGCGTTTAATGGTAAGCACGCTGTAGTTGCCCAAACTTTGACACGTGTCTTAGCACCTTGAAGGAGGTTTCTGGTAATAATTACATTTTATCTAATGTCTGCAGCTTGCCTCCTGATTTATACTTACCTGCTCTCCGTCACGCGGTCCTGCCACTGCCGTCTTCATCTTCCAGTCCCGGCACTGTTTACATTTTGCTATGCATCGGCATGGTCACATGCTCTCCTGCAGCCAGTAACTGACCTCAGCTTTGAGGTGGCCACAAGCAATAACTTACTGCTGAAGCGATTCATTGGCTGCAGTGGAGCATTTGACCATGCCTATGCACCAGAGTGGCAGGAAGTAGGTAAGTATAAACCTTCTTTTTCAGAAGGGCTGCAGGCATTAGATAAAATGTCATTATTACTGGAAAACCCCTTTAGAAATTTTCATGTAGCACCTTTTGTCTTTTAATGGTATTTAAGATGCCCATACACGAGATAACTGTTGGCCAAAGCTATCTGTCCCAGCCCTTCCATACATACAGTGCATTTGGAAAGTCTTTCAATTTTTCCACATTTTGTTGTGTTTCGGCCTTGCACTAAAATAATAATTAAAAAAAAAATCCCCCCATCATTCTGCATTCAATATCCTATAATGATAAAATGAAAATAGAATTTTAGAAATGTTCGCAAATTTATTATCAAGTAAAAACTAAAAACTGAAATAAAACTCTGGGGGCCTCCCATTTCTTTTGATCATCTTTGCGATGTTTCTACACCTTGACTAAAGTAGTAAGTTCATTTGATTGGACATGGTTTGGAAAGACACAGCTCTGTCTTTATAAGGTCTCAGCTGAAAATATCAGAGCCAAAACCAAGCCATGAGGAGGAAACAACTGCCTGTAGAGTTGAGACAGGATTGTGTGGAGACACATCTGGAGAAGGATATAAAACAATTTTGCTGCATTGCAAATTCCTACATAATTCTTAATTGAAAGAAGTTTGGAACAACCTGGACTTTTCCTAGAGCTGGCCTACCCACCAAACTAATTGGGGAAAAGGGCCTTCTCGAGAGAGGTGACTAAGAAGCCAGTGGTCACTCTGGCTGAACTCCACGGATCCTATGTGCAAATGGGAGAAACTTCCAGAGGGTCACCGTCACTGCAGCATTCCACCAATCTGTGCTTTATGGTAGAGTGGCCAGAAAGAAGCCTCTTCTCAGTAAAAGACACATGAAAGCTCGCCTACAGTTTGCAAAAAAACACCTAAAGGGCTCTCATACTGTGAGAAACAAGATTCTCTGGTCTAATGAAACAACGGTTGAATTTTTGGCCTCAATTCTAAGTATCATGCATGGAGGAAACTAGGCACTGCCCATCACCTGTCCAATACCATCCCTACAGTGAAGCATGATGGCGGCAGCATCATGTTGTGGGGGTGTTTTTTAGAGGTTGGGACAGGAAGACTGATCAGGTTTAAGGTAAAGCTGAATGGAGTCAAGTACAGAGATATTCTTTATGAAAACCTGATCCAAAGTGCTCTAGACCTTAGACTGGGCTGAAGGTTTACCCTCCAATAAGACAATGACCACAGGTAAGAAAACAAAGGCGTGGCTTAGGAACAACTCTATGAATGTCCTTGAGTGGCCCAGTCAGAGCCTTACTTGAACCCAATGAAACATCTCCCAAAGAGACCTGAAAATGGCTATCCACCGACAGTCCCCATCCAACCTGACAGATCCTGAGAGGATCTGCAGAAAGGAATGGAAAAAAATCCCCAAGTCTAGATACAAACCTTATGGCATCATACCAAAGAAAACTGGAGGCTGTAATCACTGCCAGAGGTGCATTAACTAGGTCCTGACTAAAGGGTGTGAATACTTATGTCAATGCAAGAGATTAGTTTATCCTTTTCAATAAATTAGCAAAAATTTCGAAATTTTGTTTTCATTTTCTTAACATGAGGTATTCAGTGCAGAATGATTTTAACTTTTTACTTTTAGCAAAAGACTACAACATAACAATATGTGAAAAAAGTGAAAGGGTCTGAAGAATTTTCGAATGAACTGGATGCATATACCTAGCCAAACTCGCATATAGACTGACAAGCAAAAGGGTAACAATGATTTGAACTCTTGACTTTCAGTCTCCATATCTCATCATCCACTACAGCTTCGAACATGAGACTACCATGATTTTTTAAACAATCATATTGACTATCTCATACATAAATTGGATTGCAGCTATTTAGCCTATGATTAGTTATGCAAATTCTCATCATGTAACTGCATTGTTAGGCCCCATTCACACGTCCGCAATGTTCGTCCGCACCCGTTCCGCAAATTTGCGGAACGGGTGCGGACCCATTCATTTTGAATGGGGACGTGATGGATGCGGAGAGCACACACTGTTCTCTCCGCATCCGCATTTGCAGAGCACGCCGCCGATCTTCCGGCCGGCGCCTTGCAATAATATAGAGCATGTCCTATTCTTGCCCACAATTGCGGACAAGTATAGGCATCTCTATGGGGCTGGCGGAAAGGTGTGTTGTGCATCCGCAACACACTACGGACGTGTGAATGGGCCCTTACTGTTTTGCTCCTGGTGGTGAAACAATTTTTTTCTTCTTGTATACTGCAAATTAAAACCTGTTCTCACATTCACTAATAGCTCAGTATGTTATTAGGTTGATTCCCAAGCGAAAGGTCACAAATCCAAGAGCAACCATGAAGAAAAGGGAAACAGCATCATCCAGCTCATCAATAGCAGTATCTTGGCCAAGAAAATTGCGAAACTGCATCATGTGAATGCCATGACAGTTGGAAAAGTACGAAATGAAGTCCGTCCATCCATTCCAAAACTAAGAGGTGGACGTTCAGGCAAAATATCAGAGTCAGCTCATTATAAGGTCTATCAGTTCTGGTGTGACAAACACCACAGTGGAAGTGGCTCGTATGCTTTGTAATAGTCAGATCACAGACGTCCAGGCAAGCACTGTGCGACAGGCATTACACAAGTCTGGAATGGTGGCCCGATAAAAGGTGAAGAAGCCTCGACTTCAATATTGTAATAAGGCCTCATGTGTGCGGCCGTTCCGTGCATTGGGGACCGTAATTTGCAGACCCTAATGCAAAGGCAACATCCGTGTGCGGGCCGGGACAGATCGAGACCCATTCAACTTGAATTGGTCTGTGATCCATCCCCACCGTAAAAAAATAGAACATGTTCTATTTTTTTGCGGTGCGGAGGCACGGACAGTAACACCATGGAGGCACTCATTCAAGTGAACAGGTCCGCATCAGTGATGCGGGGAGCACGCGGCCAGTGCTCGCATATTGCGGACCCGCTAAGAAGCATTGGCTCCAGTTTGCAAAAAGTTACAGACAGTGGACAGTAGAAGATTAGAAACTGGTGATTTGGAGCGATGAGACGAAAGTCAATAGACTGGGCTCTGATGGGTGCAAATGGGTATGGAAAGAACAAGGAAAAAGGGGTTAATGGATCAAGAAATTGTAGGAACTGTCAAGTTCGGCGGAGGAAGCCTGATGATATGGGGTTGTTTCACAGCCAAAGGCGTTGGATACTTGACCAGGATCGATGGTGGTCTCAATGCTGAGCTATATGTGAGTATCCTACCAGATGAGTTACTTCATACACTCGAGTACTGTGGGTATAAAAAGCATGACATAGTGTTCCAGCAGAACAACGACCAGAAGCATACGTCAAGATTGGTGAAACAATGGTTCAATGACAGTGAAGTAGAGGTACTGGATTGGCCCCCACAGTCCCCAGACCTCAAACCAATCGAACACTTGTGGATAGAGTTGAAGAAAAAGCTGTATTCGTACCCAAGTGAGTCAACCAGTATGCTCCAACATTGGGAACGTGTAGAAGAGACCTGGTAACAGATTTAGTTTGATACATGCTTAAATCTGATCGAAAGCATGCCCAGAAGGATTCAGGTAATGTTAAAAGTAGAGATGTCCCGATACCATTTTTTTAAGACCGAGTACGAGTACCGATACTTTTATTTAAGTACTCGCCGATACCAATTACCGATACCTCATATAAACAGCGGCGCAGTTACTGATAGCAATGAAAACAATTAAAGCTGGAATTTGGTTGCTATGGACAACGGCTTTTTTTTTCCTTTGTACAAGTGTTAATAAATTAATAAATGGGAATATAATAGCGTTTTCAAACCAATGTGCCTCCAGGGGGATCTGTTTTTGGGGGATCTGTGGAGGACACACTGTTATGGGGAATCTGTGGATGTCACTGTTATGGGGGATCTGTGGATAACACAGTGTTATGGGGGGGATCTGTGGAAGACACTGTTATGGGGGATCTGTGGATGACGCACTGTTATGGGGGGATCTGTGGAGGTCACTGTCATGGGGGATCTGTGGATGGCACCGTTATGGGGGATCTGTGGATGGCACCTTTATGGGGGATCTGTGGAAGGCACCGTTATGGGGGGGACCTGTGGACGTCACCGTTATGGGGGACCTGTGGACGTCACCGTTATGGGGGGACCTGTGGACATCACTGTTATGGGGGGGACCTGTGGACATCACTGTTATGGGGGAGGGGGACCTGTGGACATCACTGTTATGGGGGAGGGGGACCTGTGGACATCACTGTTATGGGGGAGGGGGACCTGTGGACATCACTGTTATGGGGGGGGGACCTGTGGACATCACTGTTATGGGGGGGAACCTGTGGACATCACTGTTATGGGGGGGAACCTGTGGACATCACTGTTATGGGGGACGACGACCTGTGGACATCACTGTTATGGGGGGGGGGGACCTGTGGACATCACTGTTATGGGGGGGGGGGATCTGTGGATGAGGCTGTAATGGGGGGATCTGTGGATGACACTGTTAGGGGGCTATGTGGATGACACATATATAGCATCTTATGCTATATACATGTCATCCACAGATCCCCCCCATTAGTGTCATCCAGATTACACTTGCGGGGGCCGGTGCAGCTTGACTCATACACCGGCCCCGCAGCTGCTATATTCTGTTTCATTACCCCTAACTTACTGTGCCCGTGATTACTAACTATTAATGCGCAGTCCCTCCATGCTCCTGCCCCGCGCGCCTTCTGTAATCATAAAGTGGGCGGAGCGGGCAGGCGGGACATGAGGCGCATGGAGGAACTGAGAGCTCAAGCTGCCCGATTCCTCCATGCGCCTCATGTCCCGCCTGCCCGCTCCGCCCACTTTATGATTACAGAAGGTGCGCGGGGCAGGAGCATGGAGGGACTGCGCATTAATAGTTAGTAATCAAGGGCACAGTAAGTTAGGGGTAATGAAACAGAATAAAGCCGCTGCCGAACCGGAACTTCCGGTATCGGCAGTGGTATCGGCGGCATTTTTACGAGTACAAGTACTCGTGAAAATGCCGGTATCGGTCCCGATACTGATACTAGTATCGGTATCGGGACATCCCTAGTTAAAAGCCAAAGGTGGATTTACAAAATACTAACAAAATAATAAAAATTAAGATTTACAATTTTAGGAGCAAAACGTTAACAATGCAGTTACATGGCAAGAATCTGCATAACTAATCATATGCTAAACAGTTGCAAGTCCAATTTATGTATGAGATGGCCAAGATGATTGTCTATAAAATGATGGTAGTCTTACGTTCGAAGCTGTAGTGGATGGTGAGATATGGAGCCTGAAAGTCAAAAGTTCAAAACATTGTTGCCGTTTTGCTTGTTAGTGTATAGTGAATGGGGAGAAAGCTGCTGTCACATACCTTCTCCCGGGAACAAAAGGATCAAGCTGTTGAAATCGAACATGTCTGATCCTCATCTCCTCCAACATCAACTGTCGGAGAAGAGTCAAGAGGACGCCGTACACATTAGATGGCCATCAGAACCTGCTGAAATTGGTGGGTTCAGCCAACATAGATCTAATCTGATCAGTTTAAGAACAGCTGTGTATAAGGTGTCATACACGTATTATCAAATTGTGCTGTACTGATCAATAATACAGCACCAAACTCCTATGTTCCTCCAATCACATATGGAGCAGACATACCGTATATTTTTGAGGCGTTTATACATAATCTATGAGAAAATAATTATTTTCATTAGTATTAGAACGGCCACATATGGAATACATGCTGAAGGCGGGGGAAATACGAGATGAAAATCCGCAACGTTTACAGTCAACACCAAAGTAGATGAGATTTTAAATAATCACATCCACATTTTTTGCAGTTAAATCCGCACAGAACTTGACATGAGCTACTAATTTATGCTGCGGTTTTGCTGCTGGCTTGTCTTTAAAAAAATTAAAAGGATGAGCAATTTTAGGCCTCCTTCACACTAGCGTTTTAGCTTTCCGTCCTAGAGATCCGTCCTCGGGTCTCTAGGACGGAAAGCTACTGATCAGGACGGAAAGCTACTGATCAGGATTATCCCCATGCATCCTGAATGGAGAGAAATCCGTTGAGGATGCATCAGGATGTATCAGTTCAGTATGTCAACGTTTTTTGGACGTTGACAAAAGCGCAGCAATGCGGATTTGTCTCCGTCCAAAAATCCGGAAGACATGCCGTAACGCCGGATCCGGAATTAATGCCCATTGAAGGGCATTAGTCCGGATCCGGCCTTTAGCTAAACGTCGTTTCCGCGCATCGCCGGATCGGACGTTTAGCTTTTTGTCAATGGTTACTATGGCAGCCAGGACGCTAAAGTCCTGGTTGCCATAGTAGAGAGTAGGGGAGCGGGAAGCGGCATACTTACATTCCGTGCGGCTCCGGGACGCTCCAGGATGACGTCAGGGCGCCCCAGTGCATAGATCACGTGATCGCATGGATCACGTGATCCATGCGCGTGGGGCGCTCTGACGTCATTCAGGAGCGCCCCGGGAGCCGCACGGAATGTAAGTATGCCGCTTCCCCGCTCCCCACTGCTACTATGGCAACCAGGACGCTAGTAGCGTCCTGGCTGCCATAGTAACACTGAAACATTTTGAAGACTGATCAGTCTTCAAATGCTTTCAGTTCACTTGCGTTGTGCCGGATCCGGCGTGCATTCTGGCGACAGAAGTGCACGCCGGATCTTCACAACGCAAGTGTGAAAGAGGCCTAATGGGGTCAATCGCTTTTTTAATCCTTTAGTGAACACCAATACGCTTTATTCCTTTTTTAAAAAGAATAACAATTTTATTGCACAAAAGTAGTAAAACATTAGAAAACTATATGTATTTAGCATTGCTGTAATCATACTGACCCAGAGAAAAAACTTAAGTGGAAGTATTGCTGTTTTTTCCCATTTCCCTCCCCAAAAAAGTTTATAAAAGTTGATTAGAAAGTTATGTGTAATGTGGGGAGTCGCTCTGGTAGACAGCGGTGCGGGTGCAGTTTAGAGGCAAAACAAGGAGTCCAGATTGTGCAACAAACAGTGTTTTATTCACACTTGCACACAAAATGAAAAACAGTCTCTTGGTGACAGTTCACACACAACGGAAATAACGTAGCCAAACAAAAACAGTCCAACACAGGTTCAGTCACCTGGGAGGTGTAGGTGCAGGTTCGCACCACGCTGTCGGCCCAGCCGCAGGAGAATCCAGCTTCAGGTAGCCAGGAACAAAATACCTCCTTACTGAGCTCTTTCCTCCTGGACAGAGAACTCCCAGCCCTGTTAGCAGCTCCAGGATAATCACACTCCCCAGACACAGCTGCTGGCTGCGTTTTATATCCAGCCCAAAACATGGACTGGACCGTGGGGAGCAGCCACCCACCCTACTCTTTAGCTGCTCCCAGTAAGAGCCGGCCCGGATCGGCTTTGCAGCCATGCTATTTAACAAAGTCAAACAGCACTAGCTGCTGCAGACAAAAACCCGGCTCTCACCTCACCGAGGCCAGCAACCTCGGTGACACGTACCTGCCATCACATATGACACCTTGCACCTTACCACATACCCCCCTTTGTTCAACCCTGAGGGGTGAACACACGTGAGGCAGTGGACGCGGGACAGGGCATCTGCGTTGCCCTGCAAGCGGCCTGCCCTGTGTTCCACGGAAAACTTGAAATTTTGAAGAGATAGGAACCACCTAGTGACCCGAGCATTCCTCTCCTTGGCCTGACTCATCCATTTGAGGGGGAATGGTCGGTCACCAGACGGAACCTCCTCCCTAACAGGTAGTAGCGGAGAGATTCGAGTGCCCACTTGATAGCCAGGCACTCCCTCTCCACTATACTATACCTGGACTCGGCGGGACTGAGCTTACGGCTCAGGAAGACAACGGGATGTTCTTCCCCGTTGACCTCCTGCGACAGTACCGCACCGAGGCCTACCTCCGAGGCGTCGGTCTGTACGACAAACTCCTTGTTGAAGTCGGGTGTCACCAAAACCGGGGACCCACACAGGGCCGACTTCAACGCGGAGAAAGCCTCCTCCGCCTTCTCACTCCAGCTAACCCTCCCAGACTTTCGCCCCTTCAACAGGTCTGTCAATGGCGCTGCTATTGTGGCAAAGTGGGGCACAAACCTCATGTAGTAACCTACAATCCCCAGGAACGACTTTACCTGCCTGGTGGTGACCGGTCGGGGCCAGTTACGAATGGCCTCTACCTTAGTTACCTGAGGTTTGATGACTCCCGCCCAATTACATATCCCAGATATTTTGTCTCCTCTAACCCTATGGAGCACTTCTTTGGGTTAGCGGTCAGTCCGGCTTTCCTCAGGGCATCCACTACCGCCTGCACCTTGGGTAAATGGCTTTCCCAGTCGGTGCTGTGGATGACTACATCATCCAAGTAGGCCGAGGCGCACCGACGATGTGGTCGCAGCACTATGTCCATTAACCTTTGGAAAGTGGCGGGGCGCCATGCAGGCCAAAGGGTAACACCTTGTAGTGATACAGGCCCTGCGGGGTAACAAATGCGGTTTTTCCTTAGCCGACTCGTTAAGGGTACCTGCCAGTACCCTTTAGTGAGGTCCAGCACAGAAAAATAACGGGCTTGTCCTAAACTTTCAACCAGCTCGTCTACTCGGGGCATGGGATACGCGTCAAACTTGGATACTTCATTTAACTTGCGAAAGTCGTTGCAGAACCGCAACGTCCCATCCGGCTTGGGTATTAGGACTATGGGACTGGCCCACTCACTTTTCGACTCCTCAATGACCTCGAGCTTCAACATTAACTGTACTTCCTCCGCGATGGCCCGTCGCCGAGCCTCGGGTACCCGGTATGGTTTTAACCGGATCTTGGCCTGAGGCTCAGTGACGATGTCATGTTGGATGAGAGACGTGCGGCCAGGGAGGTCCGAGAACACATCCGTGTTCCGACTGATGAACTCCCTGACTTCCTGAACTTGTTTGGAAGACAGGCTGTCTGCAATTTTACCGTGGTTACTGCTTCACAGGCCTCGAACTGTGGGGCTGGACCCTTTCACCTAGAAGCCCTGGCCGGGGGCTGTGGTCGTCGGCCGTGTCCCTATCTTTCCACGGCTTAAGTAAATTCACGTGGTACACCTGCTCGGCTTGCGCCGCCCTGGCTGGTGTACTTTGTAATTTACTTCCCTACTTTCTCGATCACCTCATAGGGGCCCTGCCACCTAGCTAGGAATTTGCTGTCAAGGGTGGGTACCAGAACCAAAACCCGATCTCCCGGATTGAAGCCCCGCACCCGAGCCTGACGATTATACACCCTACTCTGGGCTTGTTGTGCTGCCTCCATATGCTCCCGGACCAGCGGCAACACCCTTTCTATCCGTTCCTGCATCTGGGTGACATACTCAATGACACTTTTGTGGGGGACAGGCTGTTGTTCCCATGCTTCCTTGGCGATATCCAACAGGCCCCGAGGGTGTCTGCCATAAAGCAGTTCGAAGGGCGAGAACCCAGTAGAGGCCTGGGGTACCTCTCGCACTGCGAACATGAGATAGGGCAGAAGCAGGTCCCAGTCCTTCCCATCTCTAGACACCACCCTTTTAACATATTTTTTAGAGTTTGGTTAAACCTCTCAACAAGACCGTCTGTTTGCGGATGGTAAACGGACGTCCGTAACTGCTTTATACGCAACAATTTACACAGTTCCTTCATTACTTTGGACATAAAAGGGGTCCCTTGGTCTGTCAGAACCTCTTTGGCAGGCCCACACGGGAAAACATCTCCATTAACTCTTTGGCAATGAGCCTAGCTGAGGTATGTCGCAGGGGCACCGCCTCCGGATACCGAGTGGCATAGTCGAGAACTACCAGAATGTGTTGGTGGCCCCTGGCAGACTTTGGTACAGGCCCAATTAAATCCATAGCGATTCGCTCAAACGGTACTTCAATAATTGGCAGAGGTACCAGAGGACTACGGAAATGAGGCTGGGGGCTAGTTATCTGACAGGTTGGACAGGACTTACAATAATTTTCTACCTCCTTGAACACACTGGGCCAATAAAACCGCTGCAGTATGCGGTCCTGGGTTTTCTGCCACCCCAGGTGTCCCCCAAGAACATGTTGGTGGGCAAGCTCCATGACAAGTTTGCGATATGCTGTGGGCACCACCAACTGTTCAACAGGTTCACCTCGGACTTGGTTCACCCGATACAACATATCCTGTAGAACAATAAATCGTGGGAACATTAATTCAGCCCCTGGTTTCTGGGGTTTACCATCAATTTCCAGCACATTCTCCCAGGCCCTGGTTAGGGTTTGGTCCCGGTGTTGTGCGGTCCCAAAATTTTCCCGGAGACATTGAGGTCTGCCAACTCAGGTCCCGGTGGCAAGTCCTCCGTGTCTCCCACCATTACACTCAGTGGGGTTGTCTCCCCCTCTACCGCTGGAGCAGTGGTCACCCCTACCGCCGGCCCTTCAGACTCGGGCTCCCAGGGTTCTGGCCTTCCAGCGGTATCAGGCCACTCTACTAGGGTCACCCCTGTCTCGGGTCCCTCAGATACCTTTATTGCCGGCCACAGCGCCGGAAAACCGGGGAAGTCCCTCCTAAGTATTAGTTCATGTGGGAGTTTAGTAGCGACAGCCACCTCGTGGGTCCACCTACCAGCCGCTGTGGACAAAGTCACTAGTCTTGCCAGGATCTCACCTTTCACAGTTGGGTAGTCAGCTGCTTGGTCATCTGGGAGGTCAAAAAATACTTGCTGGGGTCCAGACGCCAGGAACGGAGCGACGACCTCTGCCCACTGTTCTCGGGGTAATTTCTCCCTCACGGCCACCTTCTCGAACACCGCCAGATAGGTCTCCACATCATCCGAGGGGGTCATCTTAGGGATCGCGGCACGGACAGCTTTCCGGGCATCATGGACGCGGTGGGACGCTCCTGCCGCTTGCAACGCCATCACGTGCTGTAGCAGTAGCTGGTTGGTCTCCCGCTGCTGCACGTTAGCCTCTATGAGGGCTTTCACAGCCGCCTCCATTTTGTCGGGGATCACAGGCTGCAACTTTGCCGGCTTAATATAGGACATTCACTTTTTCTCAGCAAAAACAAAGTTCGGCGTTCACGCCAGCCTCACTGCGCATGCCCGCATCCTCCACCAAATGTGGGAGTCGCTCTGGTAGACAGCGGTGCGGGTGCAGTTTAGAGGCAAAACAAGGAGTCCAGATTGTGCAACAAACAGTGTTTTATTCACACTTGCACACAAAATGAAAAACAGTCTCTTGGTGACAGTTCACACACAACGGAAATAACGTAGCCAAACAAAAACAGTCCAACACAGGTTCAGTCACCTGGGAGGTGTAGGTGCAGGTTCGCACCACGCTGTCGGCCCAGCCGCAGGAGAATCCAGCTTCAGGTAGCCAGGAACAAAATACCTCCTTACTGAGCTCTTTCCTCCTGGACAGAGAACTCCCAGCCCTGTTAGCAGCTCCAGGATAATCACACTCCCCAGACACAGCTGCTGGCTGCGTTTTATATCCAGCCCAAAACATGGACTGGACCGTGGGGAGCAGCCACCCACCCTACTCTTTAGCTGCTCCCAGTAAGAGCCGGCCCGGATCGGCTTTGCAGCCATGCTATTTAACAAAGTCAAACAGCACTAGCTGCTGCAGACAAAAACCCGGCTCTCACCTCACCGAGGCCAGCAACCTCGGTGACACGTACCTGCCATCACATATGACACCTTGCACCTTACCACAGTAACTAAAAATGACACCATTAAAAACTACAACTTGTCCTTTAAAAACAAGCCCTCATACAGCTACATAGATGGAAATATAAAAAAGTTATAGCTCTTGGAACGCGACGACGAAAAAAGGAAGAAAAACACTTGATCAGTAAGGCCCAAAACAGGCTGGTAACTAAGGGGTTAATAAATGGAGTCCCATTAAGGGACCATTCAGATGTCCGTAGAATGGGTCCGGATCCGTTCCGCAGGGTGCGGACACATTCATTTTCAATGGGGCCGTAAAAGATGCGGACTGCACGCACTGTTTTGTGGTCCGCAAAACACTACGGACGTCTGAATCGACCCTTAGGGCTCATGCACACAAACATATATTCTTTCCGTGTCTGTTCCGTTTTTTTTGCGGACCGTATTCAGGACCATTCATTTCAATGGGTCAGCAAAAAAAACGGAAGGTATTCCGTGTGCATTCCGTTTCTGTATGTCCGTTCCACAAAAAATAGAACTTGTCCTATTAGTGTCCGCATTATGGACAAGGATAGTACTGTTCTATTAGGGGCCAGCTGTTCCATTCCGCAAAATACGGAATGCACACAGACGTCATCCGTATTTTTTGCAGATCAGTTTTTGCGGACCGCAGAATACATAAGGTCGTGTGCCTGTTCCTGTCATGGTAAATTCTCTTTTTGTCTAAAATATTTAGGATTGATATAGATCTAACGCCTGTGAAGGATCTGTGTTTGGTCGGTATGTCCGTTTTTTGCCCTCCATGTGTCATCCGTATTCCACGGACACTGCTCAGATGATTTCCAGATCATGTGGAAACTGCTGACTGAACATGGTTGCCATCCGTGTTCTGTCAGTAGGTTTCATGGACCCATAGACTATAATAGGCGTGTCAGCATCCAAAATAGTGCATGTTTCCATGGTTTTTCCACTAACCCGCTGATGGAGAACACGGACAGCACACATCCCTGAATACTGACACGTGAAAAGTCAAAGGTGGACATTTACTAAGGGCTCATTCAGACGGCCGTTCCATGCATTGGGGGCCTCAATTTGCGGTCCCCAATGCACGGGCAGCATCCGTGCGGCTGCCGCAGACTGATCCAGACCCATTGGGTCAACTTGGGTCCGTGATCTGTCCACACCGCAAAAAAATAGAACGTATTCTATTTTTATGTGGTGCGGAGGCACGGAGAAGAACCCCATGGAAGCACTACAGAGTGCCTCCGTTCCGCGCCAACTTTGTGGCCGTGTGCATGAGCCCTAAGACCGGCATTTTACTCCAGTCTTTTGATCCCCTTTTGACTGGCTTTGCTGAAAGAAGATGTGACTAATTTCTGAGGGGGAGTCGTTTTTTGCCAGCATGTTGGTACTGATGCCCGGCCTCTGCCACTCCTAAGGCCCCATGCACACAACCGTATGTATTCTGCGGTCCGCAAAAAACTGATCTGCAAAAAATACGGATGACGTCCGTGTGCATTCCGTATTTTGCGGAATGGAACAGCTGGCCCCTACTAGAACTGTACTATCCTTGTCCGTAATGCGGACAGTAATCGGACATGTTCAGAATGCACAGAGTTTTTTTGCGGACCCATTGAAATGAATGGTTCCGTATACGGTCCGCTAAAAAAAAACTAGAACGGAAAGAAAATATGTTCGTGTGCATGAGCCCTAAGTGTTGAATACATCACAAATAGCCCATGTGACAAAATCGTGTCATCTGTTTAAAAAGTTGAAAAAAAAAAGAGGTTGTGTGACATTTTTACACCAAATGCTGACATAAAAATGTTTGTAAATGACCCCTAAAATGTTTTTCCTGGTAGCCTGGACACCCTACTGAAAATACACAACCGATATGAACGATATTTCCCGTCATACAAATTATCGGATTGTGGGAAATAGAACAAATGATGAACATTCCCATAAAACAAGTAGAATGTATCTAACAGCCTTATGTGATGGCTGCCAAATCTTGTCTATAACCACCTGGGGATCCTTCTTATTAGTAAAAAAGTAAAAATAATATATATATCGAAGGAGGGAAGAAAGAAAGCGATAACCCCCCCCCTCCAGTCAGAGCAGTGAGAGGTGATGAGGGAAGTCCCGGGCTGGAGCAGGTGCAGCTGGGGGCGGCTCCCGTCCTCACTGCTCCAGCTCCGGGTTTCCCGCCCTCCCCGCACCGCTCACAGTTTGAACTGGATACGAGCTGGTGGCGGCAGAGGCTGAGGGCAGTCCCCGCAGATGTGACTCCATCTGCCCCCGACCACTTCACCGGAGCCGCTGGTACCACGTGTGTGACGGTAAGTGCGACCGATAGTGTCCTCCATGGACTGACCGACCATATCATACATCATAGGACGCGCTGCCTGCAACCTGTGGCCCTCCATCTGCTCTGCAGAAACTACTACTCCAGGTATGCCCTGACAGCGGCCATGCTAGGAGCTGTAGTCACACTGGAGGCAGGCTGAGGATTGTAGTGCACCCGTGTCTATGGGGTGCACTTGTTTCTCTGCTGCCTTCAGGACTGGTAATGGCTTTGCTGTATGTGTCACACTTGCTTTGGGTCAAACACATCCTGTTTACTGAGTAACTACCGCCGCCCTTGTCCTCCGCACACGTCCCCTATATTTATGGTCATCACACATGGATGATGCTTGTACCCGGGACACGTGCAGAAACTTCATGGTGTATTTGATGTTATTGCGCCATATTTCCACGTCACGCCAGCCTGAGACAACCGGTGTAAAGTGGCTTAAATCTGCCCGTAGACGTCTTGACATCTGCCTTTGGTGGAAAGCACAGGTTTAATTTTATCTGTCCAGTCCTTTGTTCCCTTTGAAGATAAGCGGTGACATATGCCCCTGACAGCTGCTTATCCCATGTCACCGGCTGGGTATTTTACTAGAGAAGGATACCAGTATGTGGGCAGCACAAGTCGGGGGATGCAAACTCCTCTACTGGGTGTGATTTGGCAGCTTGCTCAGAACAGGGTAGTGCTCGTGACTAGAGTTGAGCGAACTTGTATTTTAAGTTCGGCGTCCAAAGTTCGGGTTCGGGTTATCCAAGCATCCCATTATGGATTCCGCTACCACGGACCATAATGGAATTTTGAATCCATAAGGAGATTCTTCAATGAACCCGAGCCTTGGACAACACTAAGGACCTGGGGTGACATCACCCTCATGTGATCAGTGAATGAGGGCGTGGCTCAGTACTGGATCACCTCTTATCCAATCCAGTGCTGAGCCACGCCCCCTGCACTGATCACATGACGGTGACGTCACCCCAGGTCTTTAGTGTTGTCCAAGGTTCGGGTTCATCGAGGATTCCTCTTATGGATTCAAAATTCCATTATGGTCCGTGGTAGCAGAATCCATAACGGGATGCTTCGATAACCCCAACCCGAACTTTGGACGCCGAACTTAAAGGATAACTGTCTCATTTAGACCCAAATTTCAGTTTTCATATATGTAGTTACTAATATGATAATATTCCTGAATCAATAACTATTAGACTTACTTACCCCTTATTTAATAAGATTCAGCCCTTAGCAACCAGTCTGCATAAAACTGCAATTTCACTATTCTGTTAAAATGGCTGCCCTCAGCCCTGAGGCTAATCCATAGGATACCTGCAGTGAAGTTAGTGAAGACCAGCTCTGTATAGGGGGGTCTTGCAGTGAAGTTCCCAGGTCTGGCTGAAGCCTGTAGTTCTCCCTACAAGCTCTCCTCTTATCAGATAAGGCTGTCATTTATACACTGAGCAGCCCCATATCTTCTCTGAGCTGTATATTCTCCAGAACTGCTAAGGAGTGTCTGCCACAGACATGTGGAGAAGTTCACACACACAGCCCAGCACTGTTATCTCCTGTCAGGAAGAACCTGGCTTTTTATACATTCCCTTACAATGTTGACTCACTATCAGTTCCCAGTGTACGCAGCGCAGCGTGCTCCGTCCTCTATCTGGTAGACGGAAGGGGCATAGCAACATGATTTTATCTCAGGTAAATATAGCCAATACTGGGGACTTTTAGGTGGCTTTTAGGGGTTATTTATTTAAGAATCAGAAATTAAAACAGGGCCAATAAGGTAATATTAATCACCAGAATCCAATAGTAAAAAAAAAAAAAATTTGACAGTTATACTTTAAAATACAAGTTCACTCAACTCTACTCGTTACTAGTTGAGCGAACTTATTTTTTAAGTTTGGCATCCAAAGTTCGGGTTCGGGTTATCTAAGAATCCCGTTATGGATTCCAAATTCCGTTATGGTCCGTGGTAGCGGAATCTATAGCGGGCTTCTTCGATAACCCGAACTTAAAACACAAGTTCGCTCAACACTACTCGTGACCTTTTTGATTCATATTCATTAGGTCAGAGGTCAGAAACCTCCGACCCTGCAGCTGTTGTGAAACTGCAATTTCCAGAATATTCAGGAAAACCAGATCCAGTGACTTCAAGTAAAACTTCTTCTTTACCATTCATGCACATGACCGCGATCGGCCTGAGAAACATGGTCCGTGTGTCTGCCGGATCTTCCCGGGCTCCGTGAACTGAGTGTATCACGGTGTTCCATGATAAGTCAGTTCCTATCTTTTTGCGGATCTGTGTGCATGCGCCCTTACGGTAGAAAAATTAGTGTGCACTGATCCAACAGCAACGTAGCTTGGCTTGCGCGTTTCGGATATACAATTTCCAGCATGCTCTATTCACTTCTATGGGAGAAGACCCAAGCAAGTGTGCGTGCTGGGAGTTGTAGTTTCGCTACAGCTTTAGTGCCGGAGGTTGCTGACATCTAAAAAAGGCTGATCTGTTGGGGGATAAAATCTCTTGAAAATGAAGCAAAATAAGTATTGTGAGAAATGTGTCGTCCCATCCATTACACCACAGTGACATGTCTCCAGTAGCGGGAGAGGAGCTGTACGTTTTTTTTTTTTTTTTTTTTTTTTTTAAAGGGGTTGTCCCGTTCAGACAAGTTATCCATGGGATCAGTATCTGATCGGTGGGCATCTGACCCCTGTGCCCCCTGTTGATCAGGAGGGGCCTGTGCGCCATGTTTGAATGGAGCCGCAGACAGGCATATGTGCCCAGCACCCCATTCAGCTTTGTGGGAGATAGTCAAGCGCTTGTGATCGGCTGTCTCCGGCAGCCCCATAGCTAGAGCAGCTCCAGCCCCCATTTTAGTGATCAGTGGGGGCCCCAGCAGTCAGCACCCCGCCTATCGGACACTTCCTATCCTGTGTCCTAACAGGACAACCCCTTTACGTTCTTCCAGAAATTTCTCTCTACGTGACGGATTCGGCAGGAGGCCCCTGTGCAAGAAGAGTATATAGCCCCCCTCACTCCCCTCCAGCGATCGCGCCGGCTTCTTCAGCTGTCTGAATTGTAACGGATAGTAGAAAGGACTGCGACCTTGGTCTAGCTGGCAGTGGGCTGCCATACCCCCAGGGCCATTGTTCAGCTGCATGAAATGACACGCCAGCGCTTGGTATGGAGGGCATGATCAATATGGCAGTATTACAAAAACCAGAGCCTTCTGGAGGGGCTCCCCGCATGTAACGTTTAGATCGGCGATCAATAACCTCCAGCTGTTCTGACACTACAACTCTCAGTATGCACACTTTCTTAGCTCGAAAATCTCATAGCCAACAATGGAGCATGCTGAGAGTAGTAGTCTCGCAACAGCTGGCACGCCGGGGGTCGCTGACGTGGGGTGTAGATTGTTTTCTAGAAGCATGCTGCTTGACAAGCAAACAAGACGAAGCTTTCTACCATCAAAGTGTAAAAGTGTAACATCCTGACCTGAAAGTTTCATCTAATAGAATACCGCAATCCTACTGCTTTCCCCATCCCCAATTGTACAGAAATGTTGTGATTTCTCCCTTAAAATTGTAACCTACGTGGTCAAGGTATTCTCCCAGCCAAGCCTCTACAAAGGGAGGGAATCAAATTACCGAAGCCCTTGTGTGCAGACAAGGGTGCACTGTAGTGCGGCATTATGGCTCACAAGGGTCAGGGCTTCCAATTAAGATGCCTTTATGTTTTATTTGCAGAGATATGGTCTCGAGCAGTAATCACAGGCAGCAGAGTTCCGACCTCCTCGAAAGTTCAGGTTTGGGCTGTGCAGATCCTAATGACATACGTGGCCGCTGACTTTGATGGCTTCGCTGCTCCATACTGTACAATAAAAAACGCGCTAGTTAAAAAGGGATTGGGAGGAGGCAAACATTAGAAGCCGGGGAGATTCACAGCAAGGGCTGTTTGGAGGGAGGAACAAAAGCTTTATGGGAAGTGAATTAAGCATTGGAGCGCATCCCATTGTTAATGTCACTGTCACTTGACAGATTCTCAGACCGGATCCTCACACGTACAGTGGATGCTGCGCTGATTCCGGGGCGTCCTCCGTTATTTGTAGACGGCGACCACAGGATTCATTGTGTTCAAAACGAAATTAAAAATAAGATCCGAGCATGAGAGGTGGGCATGTGGCTCGCCACAAGAGTAGTGCAGGAAAGTGTGCTGGAGGAGCGTGCAAACATTAACTACACATGAAAGCCACCCTCCGACCTGCCGGAAGGCGTCTTGGCAGATGTTCAGCTGTTATCGGTGAGCACACCTTTAGTCCTTACCGCTCTTTTCTTTGTCTCCTAACCTTTCTGTTTTTAATAAATTCTTGCATTTGTTGTAAAAAAAAAACAAACAAAAAAACAAAACAAATCTACAGAACCCTTTGTGCTGGATGCTCCTCTGTTATTACTTCTAGCAATTCCCTTTGCTAAATTTGTGCTTGCGGAATCATTTTCCTATCATAAGTCAGTTTTTAGACGAGCGTGACTTCCCGTGCTGAGCTTTGCTCATGTAGCGGGACCTCTCGTGGTCCGTGTTTACATTCCGACAAAAAAATAGAGCATGTCCTATTTTTTTCACGTTTGCGGACAAGGATAGGCATTATTACAATGGATCTGCCAAAAAACGGACCCGCAAAAAAAAACGGTCAGTCATCCGTTTTTTTTTTTTGGGCGGACGCAAAACACATACGGTCGTGTGCATGAGGCCTTATAGTGATGTCTAATGCTGTGTGTCCCTGCCTGACAATAGCTGTAATGTATTGTTGGCATTATGTGAGTCGTTGTAAATCGTTATAATGCTGGGAGGTCCTGTTACAAGACCAGAGTCCTGGATGGAAAATGGCGCTCCCGCACGGAGCATGTTTCCCGCAGATCACTTGCTCTTATGAAACCGACTGTAAGGTGTAAGCCCTGTCCCTCCCATACACATGCATTCTGGGCCAGACTGAGTGTGCACGTTTTCTAAATGCAGTAAGCCGCAGCCAGACACGACTGACGGCTGCTGCTTTTCTCCTCTAAGAACAAAACGATTGCGCATGTTGAAATCCAAATGCCCAATCCATATTTTCCGCTGACTCGGAATATACCGCACACATTAGAGGGTCAGCAGATCCAGTCTTTATGGCTAGCCGCAGTATATCGCTGATGTAAAGTGAATGTGTGGGGGCAGCAGGTGTAAATGCCACTTCTAGCAGCCTTTACAATAGATATCCCTCCTGGGTCACATGCCGCTTTCGGACACATCACCGCTGAGGCCAGTCATTGGCTGCAGCAGTGCAAATGACCCGTCTGTGCTGAAGATGACTGATGGGACATGAAGACCAATGAGAAGATGAAGAGGGCTGGAACGGAGCCGTGGGAAGCAGGTAAGAATGGATTTCTCCAGAGGTATTCCCGGCCAAAAAAGATTGCTGATCCATGTATTAAATGGTTTTCTTCTATTCAGTAACTGTCCGGCGCGTCCTGCCCGATCATATTCTCGTCCCATGTTATTACCAATAATCCCTAGTTCAGCAGGATTTGCACCATGCAGGAATGTGAGGTGTTCCTGTCATCAGGGTAACGTGTAAAAGAGACTAAAGGATTTAAGAGAGATTTGAGAAAAGTGCAGGCGAAGTCACAATAAAATGTCAGCGCTGTGAGAGGGAGATGAAGACCTGTGTCTGAGGTGACTGGTGCGGTGACGGCGACGTTTGCACTGCCGGGTGTGAAGGGGATTCAGACTAGTAACCGTAGTCATGTGTTAGACTTAGGGCTCCTGCACACAGATGGGTGTCGTCCGTTCCGAGCATTGGGGAACGCAAATTGCGTTGTCCGTGTGGCTGGCACAGATGGGTCCATGGTCCGTCCGCACCACACAAAAACTAGAACATGTTCTCCGTGGGGTTCTGTGCCTTCATTCGGCGCCGCAACTTCCGATTGCAGACCCAGTCAAGTGAATGGACCTGCATCCGGTGCCCGTATATTGAGGATCACTTGCTTGCACAGCACTGGCCGGTCATGTGCAGGAGCCCTTTAAAGGGGTTGTTTCATCTGGGACTTTGATGGTGTATCGCTAGGATAGATGCAGGGCCCTCCTCTGAGGCCTACACCTATCTCTAAAGAGTGCACCATGCATGCTCTCCATTAATTTCTGTGGAAGTTCTGAAAGTAGCCGAGCTAGTCCGCTCTGCTGTATTCAGGAGTCCCATAGAAATCAATGGAGAGTGCACGGTGCAAGCATAGCCACTGCTCCAGTCACTTCTATGGCACTCTCCTGCAGTCAATGAATGGAGGACGGCTGCGCAGGTGCGGCTGCTCACCGCTCACTTTGGGGGTCGGTTCTGGAGATAGGTGCAGGTCCCAGAGGGAGAACCTGTGCCTGTCTTACATTAGTGGCATATCCTAGCGTTATGCCACCAATGTCTCAGGTGACAACCCCTTTAAGGTGCTTTTACATGGGCTGAGAATCATCCCAATTATCCAGGAGGACAGTTTGTAGAGCTTTGGTGAAGAAATGTGATGCCGTTGCTGACAACGATCTTGGGAGTGTTCTTCATGTCGCCTGCAGCACAGAAGGTTTCTCTGTGGAAATGGGTTTTAGCTTTAAATTAAACAAGGTTTGTTTGCCTACGAGGGAGGAACCTATAGGTTAAGGTTAGAGTGATCCTCTTGTCTGTGTGATATGACGCCTGGTCCCCCTGTGCATGTAGTGATTATATGACGTCGTGTCTGGGGAGCACTATAAGAGTCCATTCAGATTTCCGTAAGTGTTTTGCGGATCCACAAAACACGGACACTGGCACTGTGCGTTCCGCAATTTGCAGACCGCACATCACCGGCACTATAATAGAAAATACCTAATCTTGCAATTGCGGCCAAGAATAGGACATGTTCTATTTTTTTGTCGGAACCGAAAACGCGGATGTCGTGCTGTCCGCATCTTTTCCGTCCCCATTGGAAATGAATGGGTCGCACCTGTTCAGCAAAATTGCGGAACGGATGCGGACCCATTTTGTGGACGTGTGAATGGAGCCTAAACCGCCTTCAGATTGTAAACTGACAGTGGAGCAAGTGGGTTCTCCTGGGGGTGTTAAGGATCCCGAAACAAAGGAGTACTACTATTCCCAGCTGTAATAAGTAGGATTCCACCAGTCCACCTAGTGCAGATGCGCTTGTTCTAGGGGGCATTGCATGTATACTATGCCTGCACAATATATCGACAAAGCAATCGGTATCGCGATAAATCGCCATATCGCAATCGCCAATTGGCCGACCCAAAAATGCTGCAATTATATTACCGTATTTTTCGCTTTATAAGATGCACCCCCCCCCCCCAAAAGTGCGTCAAACTTGTGTAAAACTTGGAAATACTTAGATATTTGATTAAAAAGCAACGTTTTACTGTCATTAAAAACATGACACGTTGCCCAGGTAAAAAAAAATCTTCACTTCGAACCAAAGTACTGCGGTTCTTAGTCGTAGCATGACTAACTAAGAACCGCTGTGCATAAGTCCAAAATGCGTCAGAGATTTACCTTGTCATTGTGTCATGTGTTTTAATGGACTGACAATAAAACTTTGTTTTTATTCATATCTCTGAGTGCCAGAGTACTTGCTGACAGAAAAGCCAAGCATACCGACCTCACCATGAGCGCGGTAATAAATTAGTACAAGAGTAGATGAGTTCACTGACATTTTCTGTTTCTGGTTGTTAAAGGGGTTGTCTGATTTTTATATTGATGACCGATCCTCAATATCTGATTGGCGGGTGGGGGGACTGATGGCACCCCTGCCGATCACCTCTTTGATGAGAATGATGTGAGCGTTGTGTTCCCTTCTCTACTTAACTGCCCGCCATCAACTTTAATTACGACTCCGCAGCTCCCATTCACTGCCATGGGACGGCTGCTTCCTATTCAAGTGAATAGAGGTTAAACCAATGTGGGCAGTAAGTTCAAGGGCAGAGTATTCAAATTGTGCCTGTACTGGGCAACTGACCCACAGGGCGCACAGAAAAAGATCAGGTTATTACGGGACCATGGACGATCTTTCCGTACATACCATCCGTATCAGTACTACCGTTTTTTTTTGTTTTTTTTTTTTTTGCATTTACAGAACAGATAGACTTTGAAATCTTCTTATGTTTGAAAGCTTTGACGCTTTGTCATTCACCATGGACATGTTAATATGTGTTGACTGTAAGCCCATAGTCGGAATCCCCAGACACTACCATATGCGATGGATTTGGGGACTTTGGCTGCAATTGTCCAAGGATTTACTGTCACTTAGATGCACTTTGAGTTTAATTGGCATAGTACAGTAGAAGTGATAACGGGATTGGAGAATTAGGTAAAATGCGACATGTGTTGAGAATACTTATGTGATTAGGTTAAATACTGTACACCCCAGTGATCTTTTGCCTTTCGTGCCAGTCACCTGTTCAAGTCTAAATATCAACCCATTGTCAAGTCCAGTAAACAAACTGGTTTGGTGACGAATGTGCATGAAATATATAATTATACGATTATCTGGAACGCTCATTCCGGACAATCTGTCCATCTAAATGTGCCGCCGATGAACGACCATTTTGAAACGTCCATACATCGGTTGATCCTGTCATTTGTGCAGGCGCCTAAATGATCTTTGTGGGCAGCAGATCCAGAAGCAAGGCAGTGGTATGAAGACGAGCGATCACGACATACTGTAAAGGAGATCATTGATTGTAAATGTAGCGGTCTCCTTCACTGAGCGAGCAGCCAACTGTCGGGAGGGAACGCTTCCTTCCTGACTATCTGCTGTTACATCTCGGCATATAAACCCTAAAGGCATCTTTTACTACAGAGCTGTGCAGTGAATGCATTCATTCATATTGACCAAGACGTCAGTATCTCAAGCTGGCCACACACTGGTGATTTTTGTCAACCACTCATTGCCATTGGCTGTCCAATGTCTATTCTTCGTAACATCCAACATGCCAAACAACAAATGTGCACTCCATCAGATGCTAAGGCCAGTTTCACAGTAGCGCTAAACTGATCCAGCAGACTGTTCTGGCAGAGCTGGAAGGGACCGGAGCACCGCCAGGCCCCATTAATTATAATCATGGGACCCGTTGTAGATCCGGCCTGTTTGCATCATTAGTGCTGAGATTCGGCCCGGACAAATACCACTGCAAGCACGTTTTTTGGCTGGCCGAATCCCGGCACTAATGGCGGAAACCAGCGGGTCCCATTCTAGTCAATAGGTTCTGGTGGGGGAGGGTAGTGTCCGGCAGTGCCAGATACAGTGAACTCCGGCAGGCTGTTCCGGTAGACGAAGAGTATCCATCTGATCAGTAACCAGGACGTAAGCTAAACTCAAGCAGTGTACTAGCCCTCAAAGACATTATTTTTCAGAGAAATTCTCTCGGCTTAGGTCATCTTCTCATGTGTGTATGTATGATTTTTATTGCTTCCTCAATGTCTGACTGGGATTTTTTGGGCCACCACAGAAAATGATTCTGAGGGTCCACTGTCTGCACAGAACATGTGGCAGTCACTTTTAATAAACTTTGCAAATCAACTCAAAAGAAAAGACCCGAGTGCAAAGTGACTGACTCCAAAGTCCGCTCCAGATGGGGTTGTCTTCTTATCAACCCTTAGGTCCTATTATTGTGTGGAGAAGACCCCTAAATAGTATTGAACTGTTCCAGTTTTATTATTTTGTAATGTGCCTCGTGTGAGTTGTGTTTTTGTGTTTCTTTCCAGTATCGGGTACCAGAGAGATGACAATATATTAATTATATATTGCAGCTATTGTCTTCTGTAAAGTGTGGTGATGCCCTGACTGATACTTGCCATGTCCTTTCCAGTATGATGCTGGCAAAGATACAGCCCCAGACTTCATCACAGGTGGGGAAGTTCATTGTAGAGTGCAAAGGTACAGGGGCAGTGCGCTAATCCTGGGGACCAGTGGCTAACTTGTAAAAGGGATCTCCTTCCCGCCATGGGGGGTCTTGTTGGGCATGTGCCCCTGAAGTTATTATACCCCTTTGTGATGAGCTGGGTTCTGCTAAAGGCAAGTAGCCAGGGAAGATACCTGGCAGGGCGCTGGTAGCTGGTGATACCATGGTCCAGGTGGCAGTACCAGCCTGATCTATATCAGGTCTTAAGAAGACTGCACGTGTATGTCACATGTACTACATGTTTTAGGGGGGCTGCCATCATACAGCTACATACACCCGAAGCAAGATTTGCATTGACACCTCATGGGAATCCCCACTGCCACATACACTTTTAGGTTATAACATTAGGTGTAATGGTTACGCCCCCGTTGCTCCTAGAGTCTCATTTGCATAAACTCAGCAGTAATTTTTCTCGGCAATGCGGGCACATATGAACATGGGACCAACACAGATGGCTTCAGTAACAATTAAAACAAGAGGAATGAGGACCCTGCTCGCAAGAGCTTACAATCTATGAGGAGATAGGGGTGACGCAGAAGGTAACAAGTGCTTGATTTCTACAGTGGTCCGGCCACCTTACACAGTAGAAGATTGTTAGATTGAAACCAAATGAGGCCTTGTCTGGACTGTAGTCAGAAGCAAACAACACCACTTTGTGCTGTAGCTTTAAGATATCCATTTTCGGAAAGTATGGTCTCGGCCCAAACCATGACAAAATGATTCTTCCTCCACGATCTATACAGTGGAGCGCGCATGTTTGGGCAGGAAGCTTCACCCCTGTAGAGCCGTGGTCCTGTGGGTTGCATCTCTTTAGCCGATGCCTGACATTACAAATTAGGAGACCCCACGTGACCACCGCAGCATTGTTATGTCTCCATAAAAGAGACAACCAATGACAGACAGACGTTTTTAGAATTTGTCGTTCGGTCGCTGGCCATGTTTACACTGCGCAGTCATAGGGAGCAAGCGTTCATATGAATGATCGTCCAGTGGAAAAGGCCCTTAAAATGAAGGTTGTGGGAATTGACAAAGACCTCTACGGACCTCTTTGATCAGTGGATATGGTTGATTGCACTATTACACAGTGTTTGTTCTTCTGGTTCACCAGTAAATCTTAGGAATTTGATCCATGTGCTCTCATTCGTTCTGTCATAGTAAGGGCTCATGCACACAAATGTATTTTTTGTTCGCGTCCTTTTTCCTGTGGTCCGTATGCAGATTCATTCATTTCAATGGGGCTGCAAATAGAAAAACCTGTAAATTCGGGTTGTGGTAAGTCGCGCATCCCGTTATGGATTCCACTATAGCGGCATATGGAATCCATAAGGGGCGGCTGCCACCAACCCGAACTGTTGAACAGCCGAAGGACCTGGGGTGACGTCACTGTCATGTGATCAGTGCAGGGGGCGTGGCTCAGCACTGTAAAGTGACATTCAACAAAACAATAACAAAAACGTCCCGAGTTTGAGACAAAAGTCATAATTTACCACAGGAAATGTTGCAAATATGTTTCAAAAGTTGCAAGTGCGACCTGGCACGATTGGCTGAAATGGTGTTTTTCAGTTTAGAAAAGTCGCATTTTAGTGCTATTGGCATTAAAATGTTGCAAGTCGGGTGAAATTGGCGGATAATCAAGTTTATATTTTAAAAATTCACATTTTAAATGTGGCGTGCGCCTATTGATATATGAGCTGAAACAAATCGCCACTTTTGATTCATAATGTTAGTATTCGCAAATTACGGCATTATTGATTAATGTCCCCCAAAGAGTCTGAAGTAGAGGATTTGTGCGCAGGACTCGGACACGTGCTTGAACATATACACACTGCTGAGGATCATAGTAGTTTTTCGGAGCAACTCTCTGGATTATTTTCTACTGATGAGCATGGCCTCTGTCCACTACAAAAGTCATTTATGGGATCCTGTTCCCACTGGAATGAGTGTGAATAAATTAGGTTGAAGTGCCCTTCAGGGCTCATGCACACAACCGTTGGGCGTTTTACGGTCAGCTAATTGTGGATTTGAAAAACACGGATACCGGCTGTGCGTGTTCCGCATTTTGCGGAAGAGCCGGCCCCTAACAGAACAGTCCTATCCTTGTTTATAAGGACATACGGACACGGAATGCACATGGAGTCATTTCCGTTTTTTTGTGGCCTCATTGAGGTGAATGGTTCTGCATACGGGCTGCAAAAAAATCGGAACAAACATGGGAAAAAAAAAAAGTTTGTGTGCATGAGGCCTCAGATTTAGTAAAACCTGCATAATTATATAAAGAACGTAGTAAATATAGCCGTAACTAGGTGGATGAGTTTGGATTTTCTTGGACCAGCTCACCACCACCATTCTGCTTTCTCTGTTGCTAACGATGTGTTGAGTTAAACTTGTAAGAAATATTAAATCCTCTTAAAAAACAAGAGAGCAGGGCACCGGAGCGAGCCCAGGGGGGTGGGATGTGAAAGATAGAGCGAATGTCATGGGAATTGCCAGACAGGCTGTAAGCTGAGAACAGATCCACCTGTGTCTTTTAACTGCTTCAGGGCTTTCGGTTCTTCTGGCCTGGATTTCCATTCACCTGGATCCCACATGAGAACAGGTGTCCTTCAAAGTCTGCCTCAGACGTCACTCGACAGGCTGTGAGAGCCCTCCCAGGAGCATTGAGTATATTCATCATTACCACAGATGGACGTAACATAACATTTCAATTGATCATGCTTAGCCAGTAAAGTCTAAAACTGGTCATACTCATCGGCCGACCATCTAACGTGCATGTGGTCCTCCCGAATCATCACCGATGGCAGATGTCAGAGGAGGTAAAGATGGGGCAGTTGAAATCTGCATCTGCTATCCTTTTCTTCGTGGGGAGATAAGCAGAGGGGGTTTCTCGCCTCTCCAGGTGCACAACACATGACGGTCAAGTGTGCATGTGTATGGATGGGTCGAGAAGGATAGCTGTCGGCTGAACGAGTATTTCTCCAACGGCTGTCTGATTGCCAGCCTAAGGCCTCTTTCAGATGAGCGTGTCCTGTGTGTAAATCACACATAGGGCATATGGGGACCCATGTTCTGGTATTTGGTGGAGGTCTCAGAGGTCAGACCCCATGATGCATGTAATGGCTATCCTATGGATAGGTGATACATATCGTTATTGTGGAAACACATTTAATTAAACAGGATTTTGGAAAGATTTACGCATATCCACAATGCACAGTGTAAATATTGAGCGCACACACGCAGCACGACAGGCCACGAGGGGCACTGGTTACTGTAAGGGGGAACTCTGCTTCCACCCTCGCCTAACGCATTGAGCTACCAAACACGTGCACACATCCATAAACAACGTGGACCGTGTAGGGCTGATGGAACACCCCGCGTATAGACGCACAGTACTCACAGGACCACACTGCCTTCTAGCATATGACAGGCAAGCCTCTAGCACCCTGGCCTTCAGTGGTACTTTGAGGGTGTGGGTAGGTTTAGAGCAGCAAGGAACAACTTATTAAATTTAAGATTTAATATACAAAAAAGTGCAGTACTAACAGGTGAAGTACATGTAAGCCAACATGTAAAATAAGGATTGGTGAAGATCCGCGCTGGGAGAGCAGCGGAAAGTTGGGCAGACCTACACTAGGTGTATCTCCGGGGATCTGGACCCTGTGTGATTAAATGTCTTAGAGCTGTCCTAGAGATAAGCATGTGTGATTCATTTCTCACAGAGGCATGTGGGGGTGTACTTGAACATACTAGTAGAATAAAACGGGGACCTTGCAGTGGCCCTTGGCTCTCCAATCCTCCACAATTCTTTCCGCAGTACAGGATGCTTAGGTTAAAATGAATGTAGAGTATGTGACAATTTTATTCAAACCATTCTGCGCGAGTGACCTCCAGTCAATGCTTGTGTCAGTCCGGCCGTCTCTGAATGAAGGTAGGTCTGTATGTGGCCTGCGCTATAAAGGCGCACGTTGCTATGTTAGGTATCGGTTAATTGAATCATACAAACACTGGTTCGAGGAGCAGCTTTTGTGTAATTGGCTGCATTAGATAGATTAGTTACTGCTAATTGATAGAGGTTGATCACAGCAAATCTTCCAGTTAATCTGCTGGGGATTGATGTCATTACAGAGGCTCTGTAACCAGCCTTATCAGAAACCATTGCCATATAGTCATTAGAGAACTGAAAGGCTATCTATCAATCTATCATCCCATTTCCTGTATTTTTCACTTCACAAGAGACCCCTGAATGTCTGATGACTCAGCCCATATTAAGCCCTGACCCCTGAATGTCTGATGACTCAGCTCATATTAAGCCCCGACCCCTGAATGTCTGATGGCTCAGCCCTTATTAAGCCCCAACCCCCTCAATGTCTGATGGCTCAGCCCTTATTAAGCCCCGACCCCTGAATGTCTGATGGCTCAGCCCATATTAAGCCCCGGCCCCTCAATGTCTGATGGCTCTGCCCATATTAAGCCCCGGCCCCTCAATGTCTGATAGCTCAGCCCATATTAAGCCCCGACCACTCAATGTCTGATGGCTCAGCCCATATTAAGCCCCGACCCCTGAATGTCTGATGGCTCAGCGCCCATATTAAGACTCGACCCCTGAATGTCTAATGGCTCAGCCCATATTAAGCCCTGACCCCTGAATGTCTGATGGCTCAGCCCATATTAAAGAGGACCTTTCACCGCTCCTGAAATGTCAGTTTCATGCATTCCCCATGTATTAACAATTCTGGGGCCTCTATTCTTATGGCTCTGTGTTGTGCCATTTCTTTATTATTTTTTCAGACGTTATTAATGAATTGCTATTAGCCTTCAGTAAAGGTACAGAGGGGTGGTAACAACTTGGGGCGTGAGCCTGCAAAGACTCACTCTATCCAATCAGTGCTGCCATTTTCACACTGTGCAGGTACACCCCAAGCCCCCCCCCCTTAAACTGGTTACCTCCCCTCTGTACCCTTACTGAAGGCTAATAGCAATTAATTTACAGCTTCTAGTAGAAATAATGAAGGAATGGCACAACATAGAGCCATAAACCATAATACTAGATGCTCCAGAATTATTATTACATGAGGAATGCATGAAACTATTAAAACAGGCATGTCAGGAGTGGTGAAAGGTCCTATTTAAGCCCAGACCCCTGAATGTCTGGTTCAGTATATTTTAAGCCCCGACCCCTGAATGTCTGATGGTTCAGTACACATTAAAGCCTGTGTTACTGAGCCGATTGAGCAAGCGATTGTTGGGAGGGAAGCGTTCCCTCCTGGCTATTACATGCAGTGATCTCCTCCACAGTATGGGGAGGAGTGATCGCTATGCCATCGCTCGTCCCCATACTGTCTAGTGGTTTGCTGGCGGCAGATTGCTACTGGACAGCGGGATTTGCTGCCGGCAAGCGCTGATTTTTACGCATGCCTAAGAAAACATATAAATCAGAATTGCTCGATGAACGGCCGTTTGCTAGGCGTGTCCCACTGGTTACTGAAATGCCATAAATGTGAACGTAAACCTCTGTTTGGATATGATGCAGGGTTCAGAAATGAAAGACCACCTTTTGGGTTTTGCAGCACAGATTTTCATCGTTTGGTTTACGGGCACAGCCTCTGGGGTACCACTGCAGCCCCTTTCTGACAACACTACATTTAGTTTTTTTTTCTCGATGGAGCTATGTGAGGGCTTTTTTTGCATGATGAGTTGTCATCATTTGACTATTGCTTTTTGGATTTTGTGCACTGTGCGGGACAATTGACATGTTAACTTTATTCTGACAATGAATACAATTTCAGAGATACTGACAGTTTTATATATATATATATTTTTTTACTTGATGGGGGTACTTGAAAATATAATTTTTTTTTATTTGTAAAACTTTTTTTTTTTTTTATGTTTTATTTTTGTCTCACTATTGGATTGTAACTTTTAGGGATCTGATCCATTTTTCAATGAAGCCTGGTGGCTAGGCCTCATAGGCTTCCATATCTGGCAGGCCACAAGACCTTTGTGAGACCTTCTGTTGCCATAGCACATCGCAGGGAGCCAGTGGGGTGAGAAAGGGACCCCCCTCCCTCTGTAAACTTCTTAGATTTGACAGTCAGCATTGCCTGTGGTATCTAAGGGGTTAATCTGCCATCATTTCTGATCAAACCCTGCTTTTGATCGGGCAAGCCCACTCAATCAGCATGCCTTACAAGTATGGAGAAGGTTGGGAAGTCACCTCCTGCTGTGCTGTACATGTGTGGTGAAGGTCAAGAAGTGGTTAACCACTTGAAGACCACAGGTTTATACCCCCCTTGTGACCAGGCCCTTTTTTACAAATCCGCACTACACTACTTTCACCGTTTATTGCTCCGTCATACAACTTACCACCCAAATTTTTCTTCTCACTAATAGAGCTTTCATTTGGTGGTATTTCATTGTTGCTGACATTTTTACTTTCACAAAATTTATTGTTCTACATGTCTTTGATAAAAAAAAAAATCCAATAAGTGTATATTTATTGGTTTGGGTAAAAGTTATAGCGTTTACAAACTATGGTGCAAAAAAGTGAATTTCTGCATTTTGAAGCAGCTCTGACTTTCTGAGCATCTGTCATGTTTCTTCAGGTGCTAGAATGCCAGGAAAGTATAAATACCCCCCAAATGACACCATTTTAGATAGAAGACACCCCAAAGTATTCGCGGAGGGGCATGGTGATTTCATGTATCATTTCATTTTTTTTAACAAGTTAGCGGAAAATGACACTTTCTGAGGAAAAAAAATAATAATAAAGTTTCCATTTCTGCTAACTTCTGGCAAAAAAAAATAAAATCTCAGACGGACTCACTATGCCCCTCAGCGAATACCTTGGGGTGTCTACTTTCCGAAATGGGGTCATTTGTGGGGTAGGTGTACTGTTGTAGCATTTTGGGCGGGGCTAAATTGTGAGCCGCCATGTAAAACCTAAAGGTACTCGTTGGAATTTGGGCCCCTTTGCGCACCCAGGCTGCAAAAAAGTGTCACACACGTGGTATCGCCGTACTCAGGAGAAGTAGGGCAATGTGTTTTGGGGTGTATTTTCACATATACCCATGTTGGGTGAGAGAAATATCTCTGTAAACTGGCAACTTTGTATAAAAAAATTTAAAAAGTTGTCGTTTACAGCGATATTTCTCACACACAGTATGGGTATATATAAAAATACACCCCAAAACACATTGCCCTACTTCTCCTGAGTACGGCGATACCACATGAGTGACAACTTTTTGCAGCCTGGGTGCGCAAAGGGGCCCTAAAACCAACGAGTACCTTTAGGATTTCACAGGGCATTTTTACGCATTTGGATTCCAGACTTCTTCTCAGGCTTTAGAGACCCCTAAAATGCCAGGACAGTATAAATACCCCACAAGTGACCCCATTTTAGAAAGAAGACACCCCAAGGTATTCCGTGAGGGGTATGGTGAGTTCATGTAAAATTTTATATTTTGTCTCAAGTTAGCGGAATATGAGACTTTGTAAAAAAAATAAAAAAAAATATCAATTTCCGCTAAGGCCTCTTTCACATCAGCGTTTTAGCTTTCCGTCCTAGAGATCCGTCCTCGGGTCTCTAGGACGGAAAGCTACTGATCAGGATTATCCCCATGCATCCTGAATGGAGGAAATCCGTTCAGTATGTGAACGTTTTTTGGACATTGACAAAAGCGCCGGATCCGGAATTAATGCCCATTGAAGTGCATTAATCCGCATCCGGCCTTAAGCTAAACGTCGTTTCGGCGCATCGCCGGATCCGACGTTTAGCTTTTTGTCAATGGTTACTATGGCAGCCAGGACGCTAAAGTCCTGGTTGCCATAGTAAAGAGTAGGGGGAGCGGGGGAGCGGCATACTTACATTCCGTGCGGCTCCCGGGACGCTGCAGGATGACGTCAGGGCGCCCCAGTGCATAGATCACGTGATCGCATGGATCACGTGATCCATGCGCGCGGGGCGCTCTGACGTCATTCAGGAGCGCCCCGGGAGCCGCACGGTATGTAAGTATGCCGCTCCCCATTGCTACTATGGCAACCAGGACGCTAGTAGCGTCCTGGCTGCCATAGTAACACTGAAAGCATTTTGAAGACTGATCAGTCTTCAAATGCTTTCAGTTCACTTGCGTTGTGCCGGAAGTGCACGCCGGATCTTCACAACGCAAGTGTGAAAGAGGCCTAACTTGTGCCAAAAAAAAAATTTTTTTTCTGTGAACTCGCCATGCCCCTCACGGAATACCTTGGGGTGTCTTCTTTCCAAAATGGGGTCACATGTGGGGTATTTATACTGCCCTGGCATTTTAGGGGCCTAAAGCGTGAGAATCCAAATGCGTAAAAATGCCCTGTGAAATCCTAAAGGTACTCATTGGTTTTAGGGCCCCTTTGCGCATCTTGGCTGCAAAAAAGTGTCACACATGTGGTATCGCCGTACTCAGGAGAAGTTAGGGCAATGAGTTTTGGGGTGTATTTTTACATATACCCATACTGTGTGTGAGAAATATCTCTGTAAATTGTCAACTTTTTAAAACCGCTCCCCCGCTCCCCACTACTACTATGGCAACCAGGACTTTAATAGCGTCCTGGCTGCCATAGTAACCTCAAAGCATTTCGAAGACTGATCATGCTGATCAGGACTACACACATCACACACATGTATACATCACACACTGCACTATACGCATCACACACATATATACATCACGCTGCCCCACACACATCACACTGCACTACATACATCACACACATGTATACATCACACACTGAACTATATACATCACACACGTATACATCACCTAGGGGTGGGCGATATGGCCTAAAATTGATATTGCAATATAATATGAAGCATGAGCGATATGCAATATATATTTTCTATATGGGGGGGGGGGGGTTGTTAAACTTTTTTTCAACTTTTTATTTACTATTAGCCCCCTAAGGGGCTAGAACCCTTGTCCTATTTACCCTGATAGAGATCTATTAGGCTGAATAGGATCTCACCCTCTCCCTGCTGCCCTGTGCTATGGGCACACAGCAGCAATTTGCTGACCGGCAGCCAGGGCATCAGTAGTGTCCTGGCTGCCATGGTAACCGATCGAAGCCCCAGCATTACACTGCTGGGGCCCCGATCACTGCCACCAATGATCGGGGGTCAGTCGTATAGGACCTTCCTTCTCCCTGGCTGTGACGTTCTGCGCTGTGATTGGACAGCGCTGCAGCCAGGGAGAAGGAACGCCCAGGGAGAGAGGCTGATGTCTCCTCCCTGGTGTTCCCACCATTTAACGGGGGCCAGAGTGGGCGAACGGAGCCCCGCACAGATATAATAGTAGGTGCCCCATATGTGCCCTATGTGCCACTACTTAAGTAATAAAGTTCAAACTAATGAAAGGTTCTATATGCCTGCATGTGGCGGCCATATCTCATGCTGGGCCTCTATGACTGTGTGCTGCGATCCGCCGCAATTAACCCTTCAGAACCTGTCATAGAGGCCGGGTATGGCCGGCACATGCAGGCTCTGTTGTTATTCAGTCATCCATTGGTGGCAGTGGCCACAGTCCCGCCCCTCCTCTGCTCTCATTGGTGGCAGTGGCCACAGTCCCGCCCCTCCTCTGCTCTCATTGATGGCAGTGGCCACAGTCCCGCCCCTCCTTTGCTCTTATTGGTGGCAGTGGCCACAGTCCCTCCCCTCCTCCGCTCCCATTGGTGTCCAGCGGCAGCCGCACGCAGTGGGGAGGGAGGGACTACCTCCTTCTTCACCGTGTCGGCTCAGGAGAACATGGTGTGATATAAACGAAATCGATATCGTGGCACAAATTCAGATTGCATATCGTCTATATCGCCCACCTCTACATTACACACTGCACTACTTACATTACACACACGTATACAGCACACGCTGCCCAACATACATCACACGCATGTATAAATCACACACTGCACTAGATACATCACACACATGTATACATCTGATAACACCCTGCACTACATACATCACACCCTGCACTACTTACATCACACACATGTAACCCTGCACTACTTACATCACACACATGTATACATCACACCCTGCACTACTTACATCACACACATGTATACATCACACCCTGCACTACTTACATCACACACATGTATACATCACACCCTGCACTACTTACATCACACACATGTATACATCACACCCTGCACTACTTACATCACACACATGTATACATCACACCCTGCACTACTTACATCACACACATGTCTAAATCACACACTGCACTAGATACATCACACCCTGCACTACTTACATCACACCCTGCACTACTTACATCACACTCATGTATACATCACACTCATGTATACATCACACACATGTATACATCACACCCTGCACTACTTACATCACACACATGTCTAAATCACACACTGCACTAGATACATCACACCCTGCACTACTTACATCACACCCTGCACTACTTACATCACACACATGTATACATCACACACATGTATACATCACACACATGTATACATCACACACATGTATACATCGCACACATGTATACATCACACACATGTATGTGGTGCAGTATGTGGTGAATGCAGACAGGCTATTATAGCCAAGTGGTAAAGTACAGGGCAGATCCGTCATACGATCAACATACACAACAGATGCCATACTGTGACATCCATCACCATGGAGTGCCATGTAAAAAAAAAAGGATTTTTTCGAGGATTCTGCAGAATGGGTAAGTGTAGTGTACCATGTTTTCCATCCTGCAAAGTCCAGCAAAAAAACATGTAGGCTAATATATATATATAATTTGTGGAGAAAATAATTTCTCCAATTGATTTTACTCTTCCAAAATTACTTTGTGGCGCATGTGAAGCAAAGCTGATACTAGTAAACAGTTAAATTGTATTATGTGCTGCATTACGGTAAGATATGGGGTTATTGATTTTTCGTGCACAAAGGTGTCCATAGCTTTTAATGTATATACATTTTTGGTGTGTCCTTTAAATATATGGCAAAAATGTGATGTGAACCCGGCCTAACTGACAGGAAAGAAGCTAAACATTCACAAGCCTGTCTTTTTACCAGACCAAAAAAGTGCTGCATGTGAGGCTTTTTTGTCCGGTCTTTAGGCAGAATCAGCAACAGAGGCTCCAAACGCAGCCTCCAACGCATATGTGAGCAAGTGTAGGCTGATATATTATATATTTGAATTACTGCAAATTTCGTACTCCTTCTCGGGTAAAAATACTGCTGAAAAATGGTCGGAGGAGTATTTTTACTCTGGAAAAAATGTAGGGCGACCTCTGCACATATTTATTTACAGGCTGCTGCAGGTTCTACTTCTTCTCCGGAGGCCTAAGGATCTTTGAGATGAAGAATCCTATGACGTACACCTCAATTTTTTTTGCAGTGAATTGTGTCGAAACTCACAAGAAAATCATGCTGCACAATAATGCCCAAAGACACAGATGTGTGCAGGGCCGGAGGCTAAATTGTCACCCACGCTGCCCGAGGCCGGTCTCACTTTGCCTCATGAACAGTGTGCCACTGGGTTTAGTGCAGACACAGCTCGGAGGTTGACGTCCCTGGAGATGTGGGACCCATTAAACCATTTGAATTAGGTTGCTGTACGGCAGATACGGGTAAACCTGTTTGATTTTGTAATAGACTCTACAATCTGATTAAAGGAGTTTTTCTTTTCAGGAGAGTTCTGCATGTGAATTCAATCCCAAGTGAAAAATGAGCTCCTGGAATCTGGAGAAGCATCGTCCCTTACAGTACTGCAGACACTTCTTGGCAGACAACGGAGCATTTCATGGTAAAGTCTGATCGTTCATCTTATCCATTTTCTGTTCTAGAAAGAAAGCTGTAAGAAAAGTCCTCTGTCTGAGCAGATTGACAGCAGGGATATGCATTGCTCCATTTTGGGTCTGCTGGTTTGACATGAATGAGATTTTTAAAGGGAACCTGTCCCTGCGAAAATGCAGTGTATTCTGCAGACAGCAGCAGGTTATAGAACGGGAGGAGCTGAGCAGATTCATAAATAGTTTTGTGGGAAAAGAGTCGGTATAACTCGTGTTTCAGTCATTTAAATTTCTGCAGTTTCTGGGTTTTGAAGTCAAGGAGGTGCTCGTAGTTTTACTGAATATAACTATATATCAATCTGCTCTGCTCCTCCTGCTCTATAACATGCTACCTCCCTTTAAAGAGAAATGAGTTTAGTACAATCATTTGTTCCCTGGGCACAGGATAACTGTAGCGGTCACTGCACTTTGTATCATATCTTCCGTTCTGAAAAATCTTCTGACACATTTCCATAGATAGCTCTTTTTCCTAGCTTCAGTTTCGTGTGCAGGAAGCTTGGGTCGCTCTTGGATCTCCCAGTTCTTGCATCCTACGTCATACTTTGTGAGCAAGAAGAATCATAGATTGAATGTATTTAACTATTGATTTTAAATATAATGTAAATATGTTTCATTGGGCATTCCTTATACTACATTGTTACATATTTCAAACTAGCCTCTGAATCAGAATAATTTTAAAATTGCATTTACGCACCAAGTTATTTAGCAGTGTGTGCCTGTGTAGCGCCACCTGCTGTTTTCTCTAATTCTATGTCCACCTCATTGAGGTGGGGGACACATGCTCATTTGCATCCTGCCATCAGCCAGATATTGTGTCAGCAGCTGTGACGGTTACAGATAGAGAGCTGCAGCAGAAAGGACACACCCCACTAGAAAGGATGGCCCCTGAGCTGCTAGCCTTTAGAAAATCTAGCTGAGCAACGAATGGAGAGGTCGCTTGCCGTATGTGAGGTGCAGGACTGGTTAGAAAGATTGTCATCTACTATATGATATCTAATTTTCATTTTTTACATTGATCCCGGGATAACCCCTTTAAACTGGTTCACTGGTTCTGATGTTACGGTATTAATACTTTGCACTGTAGGGCATGTTTAGGAGATATCATTGCGCAAATTTTTTTCTGATCTGCTGTTCTGTTGCGCCGCTGTGACCCCTGTTCAGCGCTCTGTATGCTAATCGATAGCATCGGTACAGGGAGGAGGAAACAGCCGTGTTTCTCAGGGGGGGCGTCTCCTTCTCCCTGGCTGTGAGCTGTCCAATCACAGTGGAGCACGTCACAGCCATTGAGACAAAACTCAAGCTCACCTCCCTGGCTGTGACGAGGTTTACTGCGATTGGACAGCTCATAGCCAGGGAGAAGGAGATGCCCCCACTGAGAAATACGGGGGTCTCCTCCTCCCTGTACTGATGCTGCTAGTTAGCATAGAGGTCGCCCAAACCAAGGGGCACGGCGACGCAACGGAGCAGCAGATCAGACGCGCCCTACAGTACAGGTATTGATATTGTAATGTCAGAACCGGTGAAAGGTCCTCTTTGGGTAAAATCTGTTATCTGGTGGAACCAAAATATGCAGATCCATTTGATAGAATCCACAACAGAGGTGTCAGTGTTTTTGATGCAATGGTCATGCAACAGTCTGCAGGATTTTTACTACATTTTATTTGCTTAATTTCATCAAATTAAAGTCCATCCTGTTGTGGCATTATTTCATGGCCGAGATGGGAATAATGCAGATGGTTGGATTATCAGTAACGGAAGCGTTTTTGCTGAACCCTGCCGGATCCAGCAAAAACGCTAGTGTGAAGGTAGCCTTAGTCTGGCTCTGCCTTTGTTCAGTTAGAGACATGTCTACAGAGCTGTATTAGATCAAGCAGTAAGTGCTGGCCAGGAGTGGACAGAGTTATGGACGCATACGAGTAGCGGACGCTCCGTTGTTTCTGTAACACCCATAGCAGTGAATGGGAGCTACCTAACCAGCGTAGTACAGCACGTGACATTGTTTCCATAACTTCCAAGTTCCGGAAACAGAGTAGCATGCGGTGCGGGGCTGTTTGTCAAGCTCCCATTCTCTGGTAAGGGTTTTACAGAAGCAGCGAAACGCCGTCCGCTTGCCCGTTTCTGTAACTCATCTTCTCTTGCCAGCACTTACTGCGGTTATTCCCATCTGGGCCATGAAAGGACAGAATGTGGGAACCCCCTTTAATGATAAGATTATTAAAGTTGTCGTTCATTTGTAACACGGGTCGTACATACTGAGAAATGACACCAATACTTGCTGCATGCAGGTTGTCATTATACTCATGACGGCCACTAGGTGGCAGTAGAGGCACATCTATTGCAGATGGCGTGGTACGCAGCAGCCTCATTCATACTTTACTGTTCTCTTTTTAAAAATGGAAAATATTTTTTTACGTTGTGTATAATTAATATGCGTGTCGGCTTGTAAGGACGAATTCATTCTTGAACAATACTATACCAATGTTGCCTGCTTTCAAAATCATCTTCAGGGAGATTTGAGATATACACTGCAGAAATATTTTTCAAATGTGTAAGCCCGAGCCTCAAGTTTGGATCCCCCACAATAATGACAAATTGTATTAACTGCATCAACAGATTAATCCCGTTAGCAGTGACAGGAGAACGCCCCCAATAAACCGTGCCAGCAGACTCCCTCCAGTAAGCAGAGTGCCAGCAGTGCTGTCCCTAAACGATGCCAGTGGCGTGCTGGCTGACCACACTGGCAGCAGAGGGTCTAGCACAGAAAGTGCCATAGAATTAAGATTAAACTATGACCGCCACTGTGGGAAGGTCACTGCTCTGCTATTTACTTACACACCTAGGTATTGTACGTACTTTACAGAGTAAATGTCACGGAGGAGGTGACGGGGGTGGCTTGTGTGTAGACATGTCTGCATCTCGCTAGATTGACATGGATAATACTTATCACAAAACGTGCAAACATCCTATGGCTTAGGCCTCTTTCCCATCATGTTTTCTGTTAAAGGACGAAGAAAATGTCATCATACCTGGTCCAGTCAATCAAAGTGGAGAGGGTGCAGCAGCTGCAGAGAGGAGCCGCCCCCGTTGCTCCTAGAGGCTCATTTGCACATATTAAAACTTAATTTTTCTCAGCAATGCAGGCACATATGAACATGGGATCACCACAAATGTCTCCAGCTGCCAAGAGCACATGTAACAGGTCAGCCAGTTTCATAGGCACAAAACTGCTGACAGATGCCCTTTAGGGACATCCATGTTCCCTCTTTGCTGTTATTGCTGGTATCTTATTGAAAATCTCTGCAACTTCCTTACCATATGATTTTTGTGGGACATATGCCCTGGCCCTCCGCTGCCCACGCTCCCCGATGGTCGTGTGGAGAGCTGTACTTGTGGTAAAATCCATACTGTTACCGGCTGCTCTGCTCCAGCTCCATGGTTCTCTCACTGGTCTTCCAGTCCCAGTATATCAACTTCCTTACAGATGGGGGTGACGTGTGCTGCTGCAGCCAACGACTGACCTCAGCACTCCATGCCGCTTGGGGAGTCATCGGCTGCAGCAACACACGTGACCTCGTCCTTGCGGAAGTTGACAGTCGGCGACCAGAGGACCACTGAAGGGAAACAGGGCTCTGGAAAATGAGCAGGTGAGTTTTTCTGCAGATACAGCAGGCTGGGGTGCAATTATTATTATTTTTTTTAAACTGGACACTAGGGGTGGGGCGATATGGCGATATAGACGATATGCGATATGAATTTGTGCCACGATATCGATTTCGTCTATATCGCCATATCGCGACAGAACATGGTATGCGCCACTCTCAGCGCATACCATGTTCTCCTGAGCCGGCACAGTGGAGAAGGAGGGAGTCCCTCCCTCTGCACTGAGAGCCACCAATGAGAGAGGAGGAGGGGGGGGGACTGTAGCCACTGCCACCAATGAGAGCGGAGGAGGGGAGGGACTGTGGCCACTGCCACCAATGAGAGCAGGGCAGTGCAGAACGTCACAGGCAGGCAGAAGGAACGCCCAGGGAGAGAAGCTGATGTCTCCTCCCTGGTGTTCCCATCATGTGACGGGGCCAGTAGCGGGCAAACGGAGCACCGCACAGATATAATAGTAAGTGCCCCCTATGTGCTGCTACCTAATGAAAGGTCCTATAGGCCTGTATGTGCAAGCCATATCCCATACCCGGCTTCTATGACTGCCTGCTGCGATCCGTCGCAATTAACCCCTCAGAACCTGAGGGGTTAATTGCGGTGGATCGCAGAGTGCAGTCACAGGGGCCCAGTATGGTATATGGCCGGCACATGCAGGCTACGTTTCTATTCACTCATTGGTGGCACAGTGGGCCCCGATCCCGATCATTGGTGGCAGTGGCAGTTGTGATCGGAGCCCCAGCAGTGTGATGCTGGGGCTCCGATCGGTCAGCCATGGCAGCCAGGACACTACTGATGTCCTGGCTGCTATGGTCAGCTCCCTGCTGCTGTGTGCACAGGGCAGCAGGGTCAGTGTCAAGTCCTATTAACCCTGACAGAGATCTATCAGGGTGAATAGGACAAGGGTTCTAGCCCCTAAGGAGGCTAAATAGTTATTAAATAAAAAGTTGAAGGAAAAAAAAAAAAAAAAAAGTTTAACAACCCTCCCTCCAATATAGAAAATATATATCGCGATATATATATCGCATATCGCACATGCTTCATATTATATCGCAATATAAATTTTAGGCCATATCGCCCACCCCTACTGGACACTCCCTTTAGGCTACTTTCACACTTCATTGTCAGTGGGGACAAAACTGAACTGAACAGAACGGAGTGCTCCAAAATGCCTTCCGTTCTCATACCGGAGAGCAAATCACAACATGTTGTAGTAAGTTATCCGTCCTGGTATGCGGAGCAAGACGGAACTGCATGACCCCCAATGCAAGTCGATGGGGACCGATCCGTTTTCTCTGACACAATAGAAAACTGATCCGTCCTCCATTGACTTTCAATGGAGTTCATGACAGATTTGTCTTGGCTATGTTACAGATAATACAACCGGATCCGTTCATAACGGATGCAGATGGTTGTATTATCAGTAACGGAAGCAAAAACGCTAGTGTGAAAGTAGCCTTAGTCTGGCTCTGCCTTTGTTCGGTTAGAGACATGTCTACAGAGCTGTATTAGATCAAGCACAATGCATGGCAAATGGTGTGCCTACCCTAGGGGCAGGGCATTGAGGTGTGACAGTCGTAGCTTCTACCTGCAGCCATCGAGTGGAGCTTATGGCTTACATACCGTATATATAACATTTCCGTAGACCTAGTGGAATCAATCTACATTTTGTACTGTTAAGAGATTAATCCGCACAGAGATTTGGACCTGAAAAGAGAATCGGGGAGAAGAACCTGAATAAAGGAGTGCGGAGTGTGACTATGACCCTATGTGTACAGGCGTGTATCCCACAATGTTCCAGTTTGGTTTTTAGCTTCTTCATCCTATACCTGCCATTTCCCTGATCTCTGAGCAGTTCGGCTAGCGGAGGAGAATTTGCGGTCTAATATATTTTCCTGATTTGTCAGTATGGCACCAACTGCTATAGGTAAAGTGCAGAAACACACGAATAGTGACCCTAGTCCCTTCTCATAGCTGAAGATTGTCTCTACACTTTCTAAAAGAGGACCGTTCACCTCTCCAGACATGTCTGTTTTACATGCATTTTCCATGTAATAACCGTTCTGGAGCATCTATTCTTATGACCCTGTTGTGTCACTCCTTTATTATTCCTGCTAGAAGTGATGAATGAATTATTAGCAGTTTGCGATGAAGGTCCAGATGGGAGTTACTGTTGGGGGTGTGTACCTGCACTGATTGGATAGTGTCGGACTGTGCAGAGTCATACCCCCAACTGGTACCGCCCATCTTGACCGGCACACTGATAGAAATTCATACATAACGTCTCTAACTAGTATAATAATTGAATAGCACATCACAGAGACGTAAGAATACATGTTCCAGAATTGTCATTACATGGGACTGCAAGTGATTGCTAGAACAGACATGTCAGGAGAGGTGACAGGTCCTCTATAGTGCCCCGCATAACAAGTAGTTGACTACTACACAAACAACTATTCCTTGTAGATTGTAAGCTCTTGTGAGCAGGGCCCTCACTACTAGTGTTTCAGTTTGTATATTAGCCGGGTACGTTGTGATGTCTTGTTTTGTACATGAACCCTCTGAACTGTAAAGCGCTGCGGAATATGGTGGCGCTATATAGGTAAAGATGATTATTATTATAAGTAGCCATTTCTGTTTCCTTTGTAATGCTGCTAACCCTGACAGTCTTTGTTATACGAGGACTTAGTATAAATGCTGTAGCCGCAGTATAAAAGCTGGTCGGATTTTCAGAATGCCCTACTCCGCTTGCATGGCTATTGGATAATTGTGGCGGGCTGTTGTGTGTTCACATTGTGTTTTCTGACTAGAGAGAGGAATACATAGTGGAAGAAAAGCCACCGAAGGAGCCAGAAGTCATTCCTTTATGTCCCCTTAGTGGTTAAACAAACCACGCCATGCTTTGCATGCAATAATCCAAGCTTTGAAGTGAGTGCGGAGGGGCAGGCAGCCCCCATACATGCAGAGCAGATAACCAGTCTTTCCACTTTACCTGCAAAGGCAATATATCTTTTGTGCTGTGCCTTTTCTTGTAATTTAGCCATTCAAATGTGTGGAAATTGTTTCTTTAGTGATCAGAAAAATATTTTATTGCTGTATGATATGGAGAGGTAAATATCCTGTTTTCACGTGTCTGAAGCACAGCAGCTATGTATTTGTATTCTTCTCACTACTTCTACCTCTACTACCACTACTACTACTACTACCACTACTACTACTACTACCACTACTACTACTACTACTTTTACCTCTGCTACTACTTTTACCTCTGCTACTACTTTTACCTCTGCTACTACACTTTTACCTCTGCTACTACTTTTACCTCTGCTACTACTTTTACCTCTGCTACTACTTTTACCTCTGCTACTACTTTTACCTCTGCTACTACTTTTACCTCTGCTACTACTTTTACCTCTGCTACTCACTTTTACCTCTGCTACTACTTTTACCTCTGCTACCACTTTTACCCTGCTACTACTTTACCTCTGCTACTACTTTTACCTCTACTACTTTACCTCTGCTACTACTTTTACCTCTGCTACTACTTTTACTTCTGCTACTACTTCTTTACCTCTGCTACTACTTTTTACCTCTGCTACTACTTTTTACCTCTGCTACTACTTTTTACCTCTGCTACTACTTTTACCTCTGCTACTACTTTTTACCTCTGCTACTACTTTTTACCTCTGCTACTACTTTTACCTCTGCTACTACTTTTACCTCTGCTACTACTTTTTACCTCTGCTACTACTTTTTACCTCTGCTACTACTTTTTACCTCTGCTACTACTTTTACCTCTGCTACTACTTTTTACCTCTGCTACTACTTTTTACCTCTGCTACTACTTTTACCTCTGCTACTACTTTTTACCTCTGCTACTACTTCTACATCTGCTACTACTTCACCTCTACTTCTACTACCTCTACTATTAATTCTACTACTACAGAATCCAAAGTCTTTTGCCTGCATGGGACCAGACATCTGATTGGAGGATGAGGTTTCTTGCTATTCCGGCTGGGCTGACAATGGTGATTCGATGTGTGAAGCGCAATGTTTGAAAGAGCAGTGGAGTGTCTAGGCGCAAATGGCGACAAGACTACAAAGTCTTGTCGCCATTGTGCAATTCTAAGTCGCATTGGCGACCATTTTAGTCGCCATCTGGAGCCCTGGAGGAGCCGCCCCCGTTGCTCCTAGAGGCTCATCTGCACATATTAAAACTTAATTTTTCTCAGCAATGCAGGCACATATGAACATGGGACCAGCACAAATGTCTCCAGCTGCCAAGAGCACATGTAACAGGTCAGCCAGTTTCATAGGCACAAAACTGCTGACAGATGCCCTTTAGGGACATCCATGTTCCCTCTTTGCTGTTATTGCTGGTATCTTATTGAAAATCTCTGCAACTTCCTTACCATATGATTTTTGTGGGACATATGCCCTGGCCCTCCGCTGCCCACGCTCCCTGATGGTCGTTTGGAGAGCTGTACTTGTGGTAAAATCCATACTGTTACCGGCTGCTCTGCTCCAGCTCCATGGTTCTCTCACTGGTCTTCCAGTCCCAGTATATCAACTTCCTTACAGATGGGGGTGACGTGTGCTGCTGCAGCCAACGACTGACCTCAGCACTCCATGCCGCTTGGGGAGTCATCGGCTGCAGCAACACACGTGACCTCGTCCTTGCGGAAGTTGACAGTCGGCGACCAGAGGACCACTGAAGGGAAACAGGGCTCTGGAAAATGAGCAGGTGAGTTTTTCTGCAGATACAGCAGGCTGGGGTGCAATTATTATTATTTTTTTTAAACTGGACACTCCCTTTAGGCTACTTTCACACTTCATTGTCAGTGGGGACAAAACTGAACTGAACAGAACGGAGTGCTCCAAAATGCCTTCCGTTCTCATACCGGAGAGCAAATCACAACATGTTGTAGTAAGTTATCCGTCCTGGTATGCGGAGCAAGACGGAACCGGCATGACCCCCAATGCAAGTCGATGGGGACCGATCCGTTTTCTCTGACACAATAGAAAACTGATCCGTCCTCCATTGACTTTCAATGGAGTTCATGACAGATTTGTCTTGGCTATGTTACAGATAATACAACCGGATCCGTTCATAACGGATGCAGATGGTTGTATTATCAGTAACGGAAGCAAAAACGCTAGTGTGAAAGTAGCCTTAGTCTGGCTCTGCCTTTGTTCGGTTAGAGACATGTCTACAGAGCTGTATTAGATCAAGCACAATGCATGGCAAATGGTGTGCCTACCCTAGGGGCAGGGCATTGAGGTGTGACAGTCGTAGCTTCTACCTGCAGCCATCGAGTGGAGCTTATGGCTTACATACCGTATATATAACATTTCCGTAGACCTAGTGGAAACAATCTACATTTTGTACTGTTAAGAGATTAATCCGCACAGAGATTTGGACCTGAAAAGAGAATCGGGGAGAAGAACCTGAATAAAGGAGTGCGGAGTGTGACTATGACCCTATGTGTACAGGCGTGTATCCCACAATGTTCCAGTTTGGTTTTTAGCTTCCTATACCTGCCATTTCCCTGATCTCTGAGCAGTTCGGCTAGCGGAGGAGAATTTGCGGTCTAATATATTTTCCTGATTTGTCAGTATGGCACCAACTGCTATAGGTAAAGTGCAGAAACACACGAATAGTGACCCTAGTCCCTTCTCATAGCTGAAGATTGTCTCTACACTTTCTAAAAGAGGACCGTTCACCTCTCCAGACATGTCTGTTTTACATGCATTTTCCATGTAATAACCGTTCTGGAGCATCTATTCTTATGACCCTGTTGTGTCACTCCTTTATTATTCCTGCTAGAAGTGATGAATGAATTATTAGCAGTTTGCAATGAAGGTCCAGATGGGAGTTACTGTTGGGGGTGTGTACCTGCACTGATTGGATAGTGTCGGACTGTGCAGAGTCATACCCCCAACTGGTACCGCCCATCTTGACCGGCACACTGATAGAAATTCATACATAACGTCTCTAACTAGTATAATAATTGAATAGCACATCACAGAGACGTAAGAATACATGTTCCAGAATTGTCATTACATGGGACTGCAAGTGATTGCTAGAACAGACATGTCAGGAGAGGTGACAGGTCCTCTATAGTGCCCCGCATAACAAGTAGTTGACTACTACACAAACAACTATTCCTTGTAGATTGTAAGCTCTTGTGAGCAGGGCCCTCACTACTAGTGTTTCAGTTTGTATATTAGCCGGGTACGTTGTGATGTCTTGTTTTGTACATGAACCCTCTGAACTGTAAAGCGCTGCGGAATATGGTGGCGCTATATAGGTAAAGATGATTATTATTATAAGTAGCCATTTCTGTTTCCTTTGTAATGCTGCTAACCCTGACAGTCTTTGTTATACGAGGACTTAGTATAAATGCTGTAGCCGCAGTATAAAAGCTGGTCGGATTTTCAGAATGCCCTACTCCGCTTGCATGGCTATTGGATAATTGTGGCGGGCTGTTGTGTGTTCACATTGTGTTTTCTGACTAGAGAGAGGAATACATAGTGGAAGAAAAGCCACCGAAGGAGCCAGAAGTCATTCCTTTTATGTCCCCTTAGTGGTTAAACAAACCACGTCATGCTTTGCATGCAATAATCCAAGCTTTGAAGTGAGTGCGGAGGGGCAGGCAGCCCCCATACATGCAGAGCAGATAACCAGTCTTTCCACTTTACCTGCAAAAGGCAATATATCTTTTGTGCTGTGCCTTTTTTCTTGTAATTTAGCCATTCAAATGTGTGGAAATTGTTTCTTTAGTGATCAGAAAAATATTTTATTGCTGTATGATATGGAGAGGTAAATAATATCCTGTTTCACGTGTCTGAAGCACAGCAGCTATGTATTTGTATTCTTCTACTACTTCTACCTCTACTACCACTACTACTACCACTACCACTACTACTACCACTACTACTACCACTACTACTACTACTACTACTACCACTACTACTACTACTACCACTACTACTACTACTACTTTTACCTCTGCTACTACTTTTACCTCTGCTACTACTTTTACCTCTGCTACTACTTTTACCTCTGCTACTACTTTTACCTCTGCTACTACTTTTACCTCTGCTACTACTTTTACCTCTGCTACTACTTTTACCTCTGCTACTACTTTTACCTCTGCTACTACTTTTACCTCTGCTACTACTTTTTACCTCTGCTACTACTTTTTACCTCTGCTACTACTTTTTACCTCTGCTACTACTTTTTACCTCTGCTACTACTTTTTACCTCTGCTACTACTTTTTACCTCTGCTACTACTTTTTACCTCTGCTACTACTTTTTACCTCTGCTACTACTTTTTACCTCTGCTACTACTTTTTACCTCTGCTACTACTTCTACCTCTGCTACTACTTCTACCTCTACTTCTACTACCTCTACTATTAATTCTACTACTACTACTACTTCTTTTTCTACTTCTACTACTACTACTACTACTACTACTACTACTACTACTACTTCTTCTACTACTACTTCTACTACTACATATACTTATACTAATGCTCCCACTAATACTAATGCTTCTACTAATGCTAATGCTTCTACTAATGCTTCCCACTAATACTTCTACTACTACTACTACTACTACTACTACTACTACTACTACTACTACTAGTTCTTGTGCATTTGCTACTTTTCCAGAAGTCAGTATTTTATATGACTGCACTTTCCGGGGCAGGTGCCATCATCTCCTGCCGATGAGCATAGTGCTCGGCTCTTCTCCGCTGTGACAGAGGCACCAGCTGTTATAGAAATCTGTCATTTTACTGAGGTTAATCTTTTAATGTATTGGGTTGATTTGACAGCTAACCAAGTGCCACCATACAAGGGCTGAGCCATAATCATACCTGCGGTTCCTCGCATCTCAGAAAATGAAAGGGTTATAAAAGAGAAAATGATTCACCGTTGTGGAATTCTAGAAACAGATTGCCGAACACTAAGTGACCAAAATTGTATTGATAGGTGGAAGGATGTGATAAATGATGGCGTTTCCCACATTAGTCCTTGTCAGAAGCAGTCACAGGGATCTGATATGTTCCCGCCAGTGTAATTCAGTGCTGGATTAATGGCAAACTAGCAGCCATGGGATATTTGTATGCTGGGTATGAGAATTGTTTCACAGGGAAATCTCCAATGAAAGACTTTGCTGATGTCCTTGTCCCCTCCGTGCAGGATAATCGATGAAGTCCACAACAGACAGGACATGCTGCAGGTTTAAACATGTGTAAAATCATCTCAAATACCAACTTTTGCTGCTTTCTGAATTGATTATTATTATTTTTTAATCCCACCATTTGCACTGTACTTGGTGCAGAATCTGTACAGGATATCTCCAGCAAATATACCATGTGCGCACATAACCTCATAGACCACTTAACCCTTGCACTGCCTGGGCATTTTTCGCATGTTTGACAAATGCCGGTATAACCCAGCTCAGGCATGCTCAACCTGCAGCCCTTCAGCTGTTGCAAAACTACAACTCCAAGCATTCCCGGACAGCCTACAGCAGGCATGGTGGGAGTTGTAGTTTTACAACAGCTGGAGGGCCGCAGGTTGAGCTTCCCTGATCCCACATGATAAAATAAAAACATCATGTTATACCCCATACCCATAAATTTTCTTAAAGTAGACGCCTAGCACATTGTAAAAGAACCGTCTAACAATCGTTAGCGTAAGGTTTTGTATAGTATGAATAAAAATGCATGTTTGTGGCATTGTGTGAAATTCACTGCTGAAGGGGACATAAACCTTTTGTGAAACCACGATTGTGCAGCAGCGCTTCTCCGAGAGATGTGGTCGACTTCCAGCAAGCATGTGGAGTATGGATCCTCAGAAATCATGTGAGATCCGTACTCCAGATGCTAGAAAAGATGAGCAAAGCAGATGAAACGTCAAGGTGCAGAGTGCTGTGAGAAGCGCTGCAGCAGGGTAGTGGTTTCACCAAAGGTTTAGGTCTCCATTAAACCAGAACAATGTCTTGTTGGGCTAGCTCAGCTCAAGTGGTTTTTCGAGATTCTGATATTGATGACCTATACCCTATACACTCGGGACCTCCACCAGTTTGCTGTTTGAGGAGGAAGCGACTCGCCAGCAAGCACCATGCACAATTTGCGGACTGCAAAACACTACAGTCATGTGAATGAGCCCTTATAGGAAGAACTGCTGTACGTTTTCTATCTTAAGTCCAAGTCTTCTGGTGTATCGATCGACTTGACAAATATAATTGACTATGGTGTTTGATGTAGCAACCTGGAGGAGGCTCGGAGTATGCTGTTCCGCCAGCACTGCACCTCAGAGCGGCTGTGCGGTGTTGTGTGCACAGTACATGTAGCCCGGCAGAGCCCGAAAAAGGGTAGAGTGGTGGGACCTGAAGCGCCCTCAACCAAATCATCAACATTGGGAGATGGGAATCTGCACTTGGGAAGGTGTGCTTTGATGCTCGGCCCCAGAGCACCATCAAACGTATCAGTATGGTATGAAACTGAAAACAGGAGGGCTGAGTAAAATTGAAAATCAGAAAAATATTATGCAACAATTACATGTTCATCATTCCACGAAATGTTTGATTTCAGCAGAGTGAATACGACTATTCAGTCTGCGGCAAAATCCAGATCTTCCAATTTTACCTGTTATGTAAACCAGGAAATATCTCCTCCTGTGCTCCAGCGTTCAGCTTTCAGCTTCTTATGCATGGTTTTATGCCTTTTACATTTTTTCTGTAAGCCTGAGCTATAAGCAGCTGACAGGTAAATGGGAGCACAGAACATAGCTAGAGAATGGATGTCAGGGGGCTGAAAGCCGCCGTCAATCACAGCAGCGATCCCACCCCTTTCTTCGGGTGTCCTGCTGTCATTCTGCAGGCACCAGTAATGTCATCTCCCTGATCTGGCATTCCCATTCTGTGCAGGATGGGTGGATGATCCTGCATGAATAGATGCTTATTTGCATTCATTGCCACCCTCATTTTGAAACTATGAGGGCAGCAGATTTCTGGATGATCAGGAAGAATAGCAATTACATTCAAATATACCATCAGGTTTTGCATAATATAAGGAGCAAAATGTAGAACAGAAAATTGTGACTCTATGATGGGTTCCTCATGTTTCGTGCAATTATTGCTGAGGGTGCTAATCTTGTAAACAATTAGAATTTAGATTGTGTCTGTAAATCTGGGTCTTAGTCATTTGAAGAAAAGGGTATTTGTTCCATTCATCAAATAAGACTTAAGCCTTTTAGTAGATGTGACCTGTAGCATCGGAGACACCTGGATGGCTGAAGTTCTGACACATTATCGCACACTGTAAAAGAAAACGGACAACTCTTTAAAGCAGTCCACAGAATCTCCTTTCTTCTGCCTATAGACATTGCTGAAGAACCTGAGGTTTATGTAAAGTTACTAACTGGACCATAAGTAATACCATTCATCACAAATACACTGATCAGCCATAAAAGCAATGACTGGGGGCAATTTTGTAATGATTGTATTTTACTCATTTTTTCAATTGGTCTTTATTAAAAAATATTGAGCCGTTCTGTCACAAAGTTTAACTGTTTGTCTAGCTGTGTGAATGGTACTTTCACGATGTGCCAGTCATCTAATAATGTAATCTAATCTCTAAATTAATAAAAGGTTATAAACACTTATTTAAGCCATATTCATATCAGTAAGATAAGAATTTAGCTATAGTGATTGTTTAGGAGGTCAGAGATAAGGAGCTGTCAGCTGAGCTGCTTGACGGAACAGAGTGAAAATTCAGAGCTTGCTACTAGGGAAAGTCAAGGCTGCACAGAGACAGGGGTTCAAAACTTTTAATACTGACCAGTTGAAAAAAAAAGATTTTTAGCCCAAAATGAGTAAAATGCAATAATAAAAAATTGTCCCCAAAGGTGTACATAACCTTTAAATATCATTAAATATCTCATGACAATATAATAGGCAGCAGGTGGTCAGGTCTTGAAGTTTATGTGTAGGAACAATGGGCAAGCATAAGGACGTGAGTGACTTTAACAAGTGACAAGATGTGACGGCTAACTGGTTGGGTAAGAGACTTTAGAAAACGGCAGTACTTCTGGAGTGTTCCTGGTAAGTAGTTGTTAGTCCCTACCAGAAGTGATCCAAGGAAGGAGAACTGGTGACTTGGTTGTCCATGTGGATTCAAGGCTTATTGATGCATGTAAGGAGGGAAGGCAAACCTTGAAATCTCCCCACCCCTGTCAAAAGAACTTCTTTGGAAGTTCCCTTAGAAGACTAATGTCAACATGTAAGGCTAATTTCGGATGAGCATGTTCACTGCATGACCTGCGGTGTGCGGGACGTGGTTTCCCATAGTGAACTCTACTCCTGTGACAGGACCACACATCATTAATCATCATCATCACAAAACCTATATGTTGACACAGGGTGAAAGCAGGTTCTGCCCTGCTATTAATGATGGCCGCACCAGAGTTCGCAGGAGGGCTGGTGAGCACCTACTGCCACAGGACCGAAACCCGGTGTCATAGTGTGGGGCACCATTAGCTACCATTTCCATCTGGTATTTGTGGAGGGAACATTGTGAAGCCTTCTGTATATCCAGAACATTCTGGAGCCAGTCCTAACGCCTTTTTTGACTCAGGAGACCTGGTGCTCCATAAGATAACGCCCGGCCACACGCTGCCCGCACTTTCCAATTTGCTGATAAGCGAGCAGTTTATCGGCTGGTTGGTGAGGTGTTTTGAGGGGCTAATAAGCAAATGTTTCTACGAGTGTTTGTTCCCAATAATCAGACTGTGTAAAATGCCCTTAACGCCAGATCCTAAAATCACCATTCACACCCAGACTCCTATCTCTAAAAGGGAAGCTACTCCAGCTAAACTTGTAAACATACATGGACAACAAAAGCCGCAGGAGGTAAAGACCCCTTCTAAAATCATGTTACCCCTTTTTGTCCCAAAAGACAATAGTGAAGGAGATCGGGATCTATAAGTGCAGGTTCCATTTCCATATTATTTACCCAGGCGGTGTGAAATTACTGACACAGATTCCAATAGGATTGTGTACGGAAAGCGGTACATGAGAATTTCTCACTCGTCTAGTTTCACTCATCAGCAGCAATTTCACTTCTGTAATCAGCCCCTCTACATTACTACAGGTCCCTTTTATTGTCCCTACAAAGATTTCATTTGCATCTATTCTAACGCGTATTGAGCTGTCTTTCCATTTCCATGGGAAACAACACAAGATCCTGACTCCATCTAATTGTAAAAGATTAATTCATTTGTAACGGGCTCCCTGTCATTTCAGTGCAATGATTTACTTGCGTGACTGGACTCACTAAGTGCAGGTATGACGTCACTGTCATCCTGTGGCAGAACAGCACTATTAGGACCAGTAGCTGAAGGCAAACATCAATTGAAAAGAAATGTTAATATTCTCGTGCCATAAATACTTTATGATGCGCAATTCTTTGGTGTTCTTCATTTACTATGCTTAATGATTCAGTTAAATAACGTAATATGAAGACTTGCGCTCGCTGTCTTATTTTCAGGGATTGTCCAGAGTTTGTAAATGATTCCTTATTTTTTAAAAGAAACATGGCTGCCCAAATGTATAGTGATGGAACTACACACCTTACACGGCAGAGATAGACGAAGGTGCTGTGTGGTAATATAATATAAAAAGGCGTAATACTGATCAAAGACCACAATTAGAATCCATAGACAAAAACAGTGCAACCAGGACAAATTGAGACTGGGCAGTCCTGCGGTGTTAACCCCTTCAAGACCAAGACCATTTTTGCTTTTGCATTTTCATTTTTTCATCCCAGCAACCCAAGAGCCATAACTTTTTAAATGTTCTGTTCACATAGCCATATGAGGGGTTATTTGTTTGCAGGACAAGTTGAATTTTTTAATGGCACAGTTTAATTTGTCATATATTGTATTGGAAAATGGGGAAAAAAAATTATTTGGGGTGAAATTGAAAAGAAAAAAAAAAATTCCGCCAAGGTTTTTTGGGTTTTGACTAGGGATGAGCGAATCGACTTCGGATGATGCGCATAAAACTTTGTTCTAATACTGTACGGATCCGTTTTCGTTTGTGTCTGAGAAAACGGATCCATCACCATTGACTTACATTGTGTTTGATTCCGCATCCGTCTTGCTCAGCATCCCATGACGCACTCATGGGAACATGACCGATATGGGAACGCAACCAATGGAACCAAATGCATCCTGGAGCACTCCATTCCATTCAGTTCAGTTTTGTCCCCATTGACAATGAATGAGGACAAAACTGAAGCGCTTTCCCCCGCTCCTGAGACCCTATGACGGATCTCAAAAGCAGAAAGGGAAAGCGCAGGTGTGAAAGTACTGCATAAACTCTGCCTGTGCCTGTCCCCTTGGTGCCAAGCGACTGTGTTTCTTGACCTGCCTGGATCAATAGCCTCTGAGCTGAGAGGTAGCATCTAAGTGCCCCCTCAGAAAAGTTCAGATACATGCATGATGGTAAATGGATCGTTCCACCTTGACGACACCCTTAGGAGCAACCACAAGCCAGTGCTCTCAAGTGCATAAGCATACTACTACTAGAATTGTAGCCATAATTAAATGGCTGTGAGGGCAGAATATTGTGTGGGCATGATGTAACCGTAACAGGCGAACTGGTGTAAGGTGGAACTGGCCCATAGCAACCAATCAGATTCGCACCGCTCTGATCAGGTATTGAAAGGTGGAATCTGATTGGTTGCTATGGGCCAGTTCTACTTTACACCAGTTTGATAAATGGCCCCCATTGTGTCAGTCAGAAACTGCTTTGAAGACATACATTTGCTATTCCTTTTGATCCAGGTTTCTGTGCCATTGTCTTTTTCACATCAATGCATATATCTAGCTATAGTTATTTTTACATATTTTATTTTTTGAAAGGAGCAGGATAAGTGAATACAGATAGTGCTATCAATTTACTGTGCTGGACATCGCACTTTTCCTGTGACACAAAGTAAACCTATAACTGCTCACAGTAGCGCTTACATTTTATAACTGAGTAGAGCACTTACAGACCCCCTATTGTGAGGAGAACCACCTGGGCATAAAGCAGCTTTTCGCTTCACTTAAAAGCTTCTCTTTTGAAGGTAAATACTGTTTTTATGATTCTACCAGAAAACTCCTCTGACCAGTTGTCTTCAAGTGTTTTGTTCTTTTCTGATAAGTATTTGATATGACTTCACCTAAAGGGGTTTTCTGAGACTTAAATACTGATGACGTATCCTCTGGGACCCCGGACCCCCGCTGATCAGCTGTTTAAGAAGGCAGCGGTGCTCACAGTAGCGTTGCAGCCTTCTCCGAGCTTTCACGTTTATCAGTCATATAGCCTAGGCACATCTCAGCCCCATACAGTGCCTTCAAAAAGTATTCATACCCCTTGAACTTCTCTACAGACTTTAAGGGATTGTGCCACATCAGCGTTCATTATGTAGAGAAAGTTATAGTGCTTGTACACTATAGGAATGTGCGCTCCCACAGTCTCGGCCACCATAGTATGCAAGCACAACCACGCTGCTGGATTGCAGAGTGGTCATAACCATAGAAACGAGCAGTGTATAATGTGATGGAAAAATGAATCCAAGCCAACAAAGGAAGCAATATGGACAATCACAATACATTAGTAAGTGCCTTGTTTTAAGTTTCTCTACATAATAACTGTCACTTGCTGAAGTAAGACAACCCTTTTAAATGTATTTTATTAGGATTTTATGTGATAGACCAACACACAGTAGCAAGTATGTGTGAAGTGAAAAAAAGATACATGATTTTCAAAATATTTAATAAGTCTGGAAAGTGCGGCGTGCTGGTGTCGCACCCCCGCTGATCCGATATTGATGACCTATCCTGACGACAGGTCATCAGTATATATTGCTGCACAACCCCTTTAAAGCGTAACTGTCATATGTTTATTTGCCAGTGTATTACACTATGCATGTATACATGAGTTAGTCTGTCAATGATTGTCAAAAGATCTGTAATTTCCTTATAATAACAGCTTTCATTAACGTCCCCTGTCCCTTTCCACTGCTCCCAAGTTGCTATGGCTTGTCTCTCTCCGGGTAAGAAGACAGGGAGATGAAGGGGCGGTCCTCCACACTGCATGCCTGCATTAGGTGTGTCTCTCAGTAATCCAATCTGATTGGCTGGCAGGGAGCTGCTGGCCACAGCAAGTGTGTATGTGAAGTGAGGGAAAGCAGCTTTGGCCTCAGAGAACTGGCAGAGGAGCCATCTTGAGAAGGTCCTCATATTGTAGAGGTTAAAGGGAGTCTTTCACCTAATCTAAGCCTTTTGGACCGCTCAGATCAGGTTATAGACTCATGTGCCCTATTTCCAATGGTACCTTTTTTTGTGCAGTGCGTCGGCGAGATCTTCCAAAAAAGACTTTTAAAACCTATGCTAATTAGGTTCGGAAGGTGCCCAGGGGCGGCGTTACTGCCAATGTGCGCAGAAATCCACACCTCTTTCACCCCTCTGGCCCTTCCTCCATTCCTATTATTACCTCCTCTTCTCCCTCACAAATCTCGCGCCTGCTGGAGGAAAGACGATTCAGCACTGACCCGCCCCTTCTTTGGCTTCACTGCAGTCCACTGCGCCGGTCCGTAGTTTGAAATCCAGTGGCACGGGCAGAAGCAATTGGCGCATGCACAGAGGACTGCAGTGAAGCCAAAGAAGGGGCGGGTCAGCGCAAAATCGTCTTTCCTCCAGCAGGCACATGGCTGTGAAAATGAAAAATTACTAGCAGACCCCAATTTTTCACTTTTACAAGGAGAAAATGCACCCCATATTTTGTTCCCCATTTTCTCCCCATTCATATGTGCTTGTAGCCTGCTGTATGGGTGCACAGCAGGCAAACACCAAAATATGGATTTTGCTAACCTGAGTTGGCAGACATGGATTTTGGGTGCCATGTCGCATTAAAAAAATTCCTGAGGTCGCCAGAAATTAAAATCCCCAAGAAGTGACCCCATTTTGGAAAGTGCACCCCCATACGAACATTTTAAGGGGTGGAAAGGGCACTTTTGACCTAACAGGTTTTTCACAGAAATGACTATGTAGTGGTTGGTGAAAAGTGGATATGTAAGCTATGCGGATTAAATCAGAGATATAAGAAGTTAAAACTACAGGGTACATAAAGGTTGAAATTAAATTAATACTCCACGGATGAGTGGTAGATTTTAAAACACTCCTGTATGCACAGACCAGGTTTTTCAGGGCAGGTTTTGCAGGAGTAAATGGTGTCTTACCTTATCCCCTTTTGGAACACACCCTGCATCTTTTCTGGGTCCTTCCCTTTCTTGCTGTCTGGTGGACTTGACCTGGAAAATATTGCCCTGGTACAACATGGCCACCATGACTTCCTGAAGTACTGGGACCCTCCCCAGCCTGGCTTTGAAAAATTAGGGTCTTGATAACCACCTCTTGGAACTGAAGGAAAGTTCCTGTGTGGCCTGCAGATTGAAATAGCATGTACGCATTGTACATTGCCATCTGTACAATGTGTACGGCCAGCTTTTTATACCACACTTTCGTTTTTCGTGTGGCACTGTAGGGCTTCAGAAGTTGATCTTAAAGATCAATCCCTCCCATGTGCCTGTTGTAATCAAGGATGCTAAATGGGTTGGGGACAGTGGTAGTGGTACCTCGTACAGCGGCAGGGGGGCTGGTGTTGCGTTGAATAGTGGTCAGTAAAATTACATCCCTTTTGTCCTTGTACTTAATCACCAGCATGTTCTCATGTAGGAGAGCCCTGCTTTCACCCATTCTCAGTGGTTGCCCTACCAGGGATCTAGGGAGGCCTCTCTGATTTTTGCGCACTGTGCTGCAAGCCACAGTACCTCTGACAGTTAGGGACATGAATAGGGGTATGCTGGTATAATAGTTATCCACATAGAGGTGGTAACCCTTAACCAGCAGTAGGTGCAGTAAGTCCCACACTATCTTCCCACTAACTCCTAGGATGGGGGGGTATTCTGGGGTTCCATCTGGGAATCTTTTCCTTCGTAAATGTGACATGTCTACAGAACCTGTTCTATTAAATGCTTATACAAGTAGAGCCCCCCTGACAGAGTGCAGAGGGTGCCAGCAGTAAGTTTGTGTTACTGGGCCACAGAGTGGCCCAGTAACAGTGTTCAGGTGGCAGCAGCATGAGTAGACCACAGAGTAGTGTTGTGGCAGCAGCATGAGGAGACCACAGAGTGGCCCAGTGACATAGTGTTGAGGTAGCAGCAGCATGAGGAGACCACAGAGTGTCCCAGTAACAGTGTTGAGGTAGCAGCAGCATGAGGAGACCATAGAGTGGCCCATTGACATAGTGTTGAGGTGGCAGCAGCATGAGGAGGCCACAGAGTAGTGATGTGGCAGCAGCATGAGGAGACCACGGAGTGGACCATTGACATAGGTGACAGCAGCATGAGCAAACTTGGCCTGTTGCGGCCACAAATCGAGCTTGGCTACCCAGTAGTCCAAGGGATCTTCAATTTCGAGTGGCAGGGTGCACTCCAAGTATGCCACAACCTGCTGGTTCAGGTTCTGCTCTATGTCTAGCAGCCCCCCCAACCCCCCCCCCTCCCCCCCGGGCAGATCTTCACGAGGATGGGTGATGACGCACATAGACAGCGGCCATCTGACTGCATAGGATGTCTTGATAGTAGTTCAGTTTGTCCTCCCTTTCAGCGGGTGTAAAAAAAAAAAAAAAGTCTCCATTTTGGACCGGTAACGAGGGTCTAACATGGTGTAGAGCCAGAAGTCATCCCTCTGGTGAATGGGCACACTTCGGCTGTCACTACGCAAGCAAGTGAGCATGCATCGGGCCATTTGCGCAAGTGACTCAGAGGGACTCCCAGCCTCCATCTCCACTGCATACTGCCACGGTGTGTCTAGGTCCTCTGCCTCCTCTTCCTCATCGCCCTGTAGCTCCTCTGGCTGCTCCTACTCCTCCTCTCCTGTCACCTGTGTAGAAAAACCTCCCATTTCTCTATACATTACTTGTGCTCGAATGTCGTCGTCCTCCTTCTCCTCTAGTTCAGCCCCCACAGGGCTCATGTGGCCGTGAGATGTAGTCACCACTTCTCCTGTCCCCTGGCCAGCCAGATTTAGCAGCATCTGTTCCAGGACATAAATCTGTGGAATTACATTGTTCATTCCGTAGTCCTGGCGACTGACAAAGTGGCCACCTCAAATGGCCCAAGCAAGCGGCAGGTGTCATGCATGAGCTGCCACTGGCTAACATCGAAGTTACACAGGGGAGTATCTTGTCTGTATCATCAAGAAATCGTTTATGGCCTTTCTCTGTTTATATAATCGGTCCAACCTATGAAGGGTGGAAACGTCGCATATAGGCCTATGTGGCGGGATGCCGTTCTGCCACTGCATCTTAAGGAGGGTGTGCTTTGTGGTGTACGAGCGGCTGAAGTGCTTGCAAAGTTTCCTGGCCATTTTAAGGATGTCTTGCAGATGGGCGGAATACTTCAGAAACCGCTTTACAACCAGATTGAACATGTGCAGGGCGCATGACACCATTTTCTTCCAGTTGTCAGTCACGATGGTTCCGACCAGGATTCGATTTCTTAATGAAGGACATGGAGCAGTTCCTCCCCTGTGTGACTCTGTTCGCCCAGGCAAATGAGGTGCAGAACAGCGTGACACCGCCGTGTCCTGCACATATGGTATGCTGTTGGGGCACTGTCAATTGTCACTGCAGTGGAGTCTGAGGACAAGGTGAAGGATGAGGAGGCAGAGGCGGATATTGTCGCAGGACCAACGGCGTAAGAACGTGGAGGCGGAAGCGGCGTCACCTGGCCAAGTTGCTGGTTTGGCTGGGCAGGAACCACACTTAACCAGTGGGCCATAAAGCACATATATTGTCCTTGACCGTAGTTACAGCTCCACACATCGGCGCTACTATGCAATTTGTCAGACACCGACAGGCTCAAGGACTGGCCCACCTTCTGTTCTACATATGTGTGCAGAGCTGGTACTGCCTTTTTGGCAAATAAATGACGGCTTGGTACTCTCCACCTTGGCTCCGCACAAGCCATCAGTGCTCTGAAAGGTGCAGAGTCCACCACTTGGAAAAGGAGGGACTGCAGCACGAGCAACTTGGCTAGGAGCACATTCAACTTCTGCACCGTTGGATGAGCGCACGCATACTTGGCAATGGCTGCGGTGATCAATTGCTGATGGAATGACTGACGAAGAGTAATAGGACAAGGAGCAGAAGCATCAGGACCAGCAGGCCACTTTATGGTGACGCTGCATGTGTTGACGCAGGGCGGTGGTGCCAACATTGGCACCCTGCCCACGCTTCACCTTCTGCCCACAAATTCGGCAAATGGTCATGTTTACCTCCTCCAGCCTCAAGCGCCTAACAAAAGATTGCCACACCACGAAGTATGACCCCCCCCCCCCCCCCAACACTCCGTACTGACTGCCTGCTACTGCTGCCTCCGTGAACCCCTGCATCGCTACTTCCCAGGCAGGTGGCCTTGGTGGTGGTCCTTGGATTATTTTTCACCTCTCTAACTATCCTCCTGGCCAGCACAGGTGTCCCTTTTGGCTTCCAACCACGTCCTCTGAGATTTTCCACAGTGCGGAACATCTTTTACTTTTTAATAATAGCTGTCCATGACTGTCCACAAACCAACTGCAGAGAGCTGCTGTTTTTCACCTGTTGAGTTGATTAAAAGAGCTGTTCCCAATTAATCAGGGTAATTAGGATGCTTTAGAACAGCTTGGACTATTTGGAATGGTATAGAATTAGGGGCAGCACAGTGTATGTGTGTGTATGTGTGTGTGTGTGTGTATATATATATATATATATATATATATATAATAAAACAAAAATGGTACTTATTGGTGCTCAGGGTTGCACAACACATGCAAGCTGACGTTTGGTGCAGTATACAATATATATAAGCTTCTAACTATTACTTCTTAAAAAAAAAAAAGGCACAGATGAAAAACTGTGCCTTTTATCTGATTGTGGGGGTTCAACACCCAGGACCCCCACCAGTCAGCTGTTTGAGAAGGCAGCGGCGCTCGCAGTAGCACCGCGGCCTTCTCTCAGCTTTTCCTAGGTCAGTGACGACATGTTCATTTCTTCGGTCACTTGGCCTAAGAGAAGCTCAGCTCCATAGAAGTGAATGAAGCTGAGCCCAACTAGTATACAATGTACTACGGCACTGTGCTTGGTTTGCTGCGCCACTTACAGGAGCTCTGGTGCCTTCTTAAACAGGTGATCGGCGGGGGCCCCGGTTCCCCACTGATCAGATACTAATGACCTATCCAGAGGATACTGTAAGTCATCAGTATTAAAATCTTGGAAAACCCTTTAGCTACTTCTCTCTATAGGCTTTATATATTGGTACTTTTTGGACAATTAATGGCATGCTTGCCATTGATTGGCATTATTATGTGAAAAATTATATGGTGGTGCTCTGTGGATACTGAATTGTAGTGTTATTTGTATTCTGCTTGGAGGTATTTTTTGGCATTGTAAGGCCTCTTTCACACTTGCGTTGTGAAGATTCGGCGTGCACTTCCATCGCCGGAAGTGCCCGCCGGATCCGGCACAACGCAAGTGAACTGAAAGCATTTGAAGACTGATCAGTCTTCAAAATGCTTTCAGTGTTACTATGGCAGCCAGGACGCTACTAGCGTCCTGGTTGCCATAGTAGCAGTGGGGAGCGTGGGAGCGGCATACTTACATTCCGTGCGGCTCCCGGGGCGCTCCTGAATGACGTCAAAGCGCCCCGCGCGCATGGATCACGTGATCCATGCGATCACGTGATCTATGCACTGGGGCGCCCTGACGTCATCCTGGAGCGTCCCGGAGCCGCACGGAATGTAAGTATGCCACTCCCCGCTCCTCTACTTACTATGGCAACCAGGACTTTAGCGTCCTGGCTGCCATAGTAACTATTGACAAAAGCTAAACGTCGGATCAGGCGATGCGCGGAAACGACGTTAGCTAAGGTCGGATCCGGACTAATGCCTTTCAATGGGCATTAATTCCGGATCCGCCCTTCCGGCATGCTTTCAGGATTTTTGGCCGGAGCAAAAAGCGCAGCATGCTGCGAATTTTTCTTCGGCCAAAAAACGTGTCAGTACTGAACTGAGGACATCCTGATGCATCCTGAACGGATTTCTCTCCATTCAGGATGCATGGGGATAATCCTGATCAGTAGCTTTCCGTCCTAGAGACCCGAGGACGGAACTCTAGGACGGAAAGCTAAAACGCTAGTGTGAAAGGGGCCTTAGGCAATATTATTTGGTACCGTATGACGATATAAACGGGTATAAACATTCAGGAAGAAAATGCATATGTTAGGCCCCACCTTATTTGCTGCCTAGGGTCCCATTTTCTTTAAAACTGTCCCGGGGGTAAGGTGGTATCTGAATCTGCAGAACACTTTGATTGGGTCACAAGCTCAGGTAAATCACGCGCCTCAGTCTGTTCTTTAGTCTTTTCTGACAGAGCGCACTATAAGGATCTATTTAACAAGTAAAACTGCCATGGGGTTAACAGTGCTATAAAAGGCCTGGTATTTCTAAAACATTTTAATTAACCGATTTAAAACAAGGTAAATAATTAGTCACATAGTTTCCGTTCCTGTCTTGAGGTTTTACTTCAGTGTATGAGTGACGGCTCCGGGGGGTTTGATTCAGATTTAGTATGGCAGACCTCGGTTACCATGGCAACATCTCAAACCCCTGCAATGATGATCCGAGCTATTCAAACAACTTGGTATCTTGAGTTCAAATTGGGCTGATAGCTGTTGTGAATTTGGTCTGACATGCATGTAAATTTTTCAGCTTGTCAAATTTATAGGAAAATCCTCCTTTTTTTTAGCTGTTTAAAGTCGAATATTTAAGGAAAGAATTCACATAAATGTGCCAGACACGTGATAAATGTGTTGTTAGTAATGGCAAACTGGCAGTGGAATGCATCACGATAGAAACTAGGGTTGCACCGGGTATCGAATTATTAATAGCCAATCGATACTTTTGTACTGGTATCGATTCGATACTGGGATTTGAGATTTACCGATGCTAGGCTGCGTTACTGCATAGCCTAGTATCAGAGAACATGGCGCGCGCTGCTCTCAGCGCGCTCCATGTTCTCCTCAGCAGCACAGGGGAGAAGGAGTCTCTCCCTCCCTCCCCCCTGTGCTGCTGCCGCCACTGCCACCTATGAGGGGAGGGGCTGTGGCCATTGCGCCACCAATGAAGATAAGTAACTTATTAATACAAATACAGGAGGCGGGTACTAGCTGAAGAATCACATAGCAGGCACCCGACCTCTATGACAGGACGCTGCAGTCCGCAGCAGTTAACCCCTCAAGTGCTGTACCTGAGGGGTTAACTGCCGCGGATTGCAGCGCCCTGTCATGGAGGTCGGTTTGCCGGCTATGTGATTCTGCCGCCGGCACCCGCCTCCTGTGTTCGTATTAAAAGTTTACTTATCTTCATTGGTGGCGTTATCTTCATTGGGGAGGTTAAAATCTAACACTTTGGAAACATTTAGTCTCTGATCCCTGCTGTCACAGACCGTGGGGATCAGAGATCGCAGAAAGTGCTGCAAACCGCAGGTCTGAATTGACCTGCGGTTTGCTGCGATCGCCAGTACGGGTGGTCACCGGACCCCCCTGGGCATTGTAACAAGGTACCTGCTGAATGATTTCAGCAGGTACCTTGTTCTGATCACTGCCGGCTGAGCAGCAGTGATCGGAAATACTTATGACGTACCGGTATGTCATGTGTCCTTAAGGACTCGGGAATCATGCCGTACCGGTACGTCATAAGTCTTTAAGGGGTTAATCTGACATATAAACTGTACCACTCAATTGAAAAACAAACTGAAATCTTTTAGGTGGAGGGAAGAAAACAAAGAAACTGAAATAATGTGGTTGCATAAGTGTGCACACCACATTATTTTATAACTGGGGATGTAGCTGTGTTCAGAATTAGGCAATTACATTTATAATCATGTTAAATTGGAGTCAGCATACACCTGCCATCATTTACAGTGCCTCTGATTCACCCCAAATAATGTTCAGCTTCTCTAGTTGGTCATTCCTGAAATTTTCTTAGTCGCATCCCACAGCAAAAGCCATGGTCCACAGAGAGCTTCCAAAGCGTAATTCCCCTTGAAAACGTAATGTTTATTCACAGGAAATGCCCTGGCAAATTCAAGAAAGTATGGGGCCTGTGGTGTGATTCGTCTCTGACCGCTCCACCTGGAACTGCGATCTCAGACGATTCATACATTTTGGCCTACTGCATATAACCCACACATTATTAATGTCTTTGCTCACTTTATTGTGAAAATGTGAAGAAATGTTGTTTTGCCCCAACGTGCCGATTTATATAAGCACAAATGATACCCTTGTACTACAGGATTATGTATACTGCATACTTTTGACATATGTCCAAATGATTGTACCACGATCTTGCCTTGTTACTCTTTTTCAATAAAACGAGTTTAAAAAAAAAAGAGAGCTTCCAAAGCATCAGAGGGATCTCATTGTTTAAAGGTATCAGTCAGGAGAAGGGTACAAAATAATTTCCAAGGCATTAGATATACCATGGAACACAGTGAAGACAGTCATCATCAAGTGGAGAAAATATGGCACAACAGTGACATTACCAAGAACTGGACGTCCCTCCAAAATTGATGAAAAGAGGAGAAGAAAACTGGTCTGGGAGGCTACCAAGAGGCCTACAGCAACATTAAAGGAGCTGCAGGAATATCTGGCAAGTACTGGCCGTGTGGTACATGTGACAACAATCTCCCGTATTCTTCATATGTCTGGGCTATGGGGTAGAGTGGCAAGACGAAAGCCTTTTCTTACGAAGAAAAACATCCAAGCCAGGCTACATTTAGCAAAAACACATCTGAAGCCTCCCAAAAGCATGTGGGAAAAGGTGTTATGATCTGGTGAAATCAAGGTTGAACTTTTTGGCCATAATTCCTAAAGATATGTTTAGCACAAAAACAACACAGCACATCACCAAAAGAACACCGTCCCCACAGTGAAGCATGGTGGTGGCAGCATCATGCTTTGTGGCTGGTATTCTTCAGCTGGAACTGGGGCCTTAGCTAAGATAGAGGTGACTATGAACAGTTCCAAATACCAGTCAATATTGGCACAAAACCTTCAGGCTTCTGCTAGAAAGCTGAACATGAAGAGGAACTTTATCTTTCAGAATGACAACGACCCAAAGCATACATCCAAATCAGCAAAGGAATGGCTTCACCAGAAGAAGATTCAAGTTTTGGAATGGCCCAGCCAGAGCCCAAACCTGGATCCGATTGAAAATCTGTGATCTCAAGAGGGCTGTGCACAAGAGATGCCCTCGTAATCTGACAGATTTGGAGTGTTTTTGCAAAGAAGAGTGGGCAAATCTTACCAAGTCAAAATGGGCCATGCTGATAGACTCATACCCAAAAAGACTGAGTACTTCAACAAAGTATTAGTTTAAGGGTGCGCACACTTATGCAACCATATTATTTTATTGTTATATTTTTTCTTCCCTCCACCTAAAAGAGTTCAGTTTGTTTTTCAATTGAGTTGTACAGTTTATAGGTCACATTAAAGGTGGAAAAAGTTCTGTGATTTATCTTTGTCTCATTTTTTTACATCACAGAAACCTGACATTTTAACAGGGGTGTGTAGACTTTTTATATTCACTGTATCTCATTATTTTCATCATGGTTAGTTCAGTTAGGGCTCATGCAAACGAACATATTATCTTTACGTGTCCGTTCCCTTTTTTTTTGCAGACCGTATGCGGAACCATTTATTTAAATGCGTCCGCAAAAAAAAAAAAAAAGTTACTCCGTGTGCTTTCCATTTCCATATGTCCGCATGTCCGTTCCGCAAAAAAAAAGAAAAAGAACAGGTACTATTATTGCCCGCATAACTGACAAGGATAGGACTGTTTTATTAGAGGCCAGATGTTCCGTTCTGGACATAATCCGTAATTTTTGCCAATCCGTGTTTTGTGGACCGCAAAATACATCCGGTTGTGTGCATGAGCCCTTTTCGCCATGTCACAGGGGTGAAATATGTATATATATTTCCAAAGTATTTTCAGCAGTTTCCATTTGTTAAAGATGTAAAAATAAGGAATGCAGTGCTAGCTGTCAGTGAGACAGGTGCTTCCGGCTATATTCGATAGGTTAAAAGTCTTTAGCATGTAGCATGGAGAAAAAAGCACAGTATCCGCTGTGAGAATACACAAAGCCAGTTCTTTATTGATCTGTTGTTTCAGATGACAGGTTTACGAAGCAAGTACATTTATTACATATTCATTTCTGTTGCCATTCTCGCACTGCTGAGACATCCCCGGTGCTATGCACTCTCTGACACCAGTCTCCAGTTTCGCTCGCATTTCATCCTTCTTATCATAGGGATGCAGTCTAAGATAAGTTTGGTGGATGATGGAGTGATTTCAGGGGAATCTGAGAGACTGCAGAAAAACTGTCTCAAATAGATCCAAGACGAGGACATGAAAAAAATGTAGCACCTCCAGCTGTTTTCTGATACAGCGCCACCTCTGGCCTAGTATTACCAAAATGCAGCATAGGCCCATTTAACTAAAGGGTCTATGCCCTGAAATGAGCAACAAACTGAAGGATCTGGGAAAACAGCTTTTTGGGTATGTCCAAATTAGGGTTTATTGAGTCAAGCATTATTTCTGTCATACCCCTAAAGCATGCTCCTCAATAGTATACATTAAATGCCGAGAGCAATGTTGTGGGCTTTTGTAGCTTAAAGGGGTTCTCCGTGATTTTACTAATGATGACCCATCCGCAGGATAGGTCTTCACTATCTGATCGGTGGGGGTCCAACACCATTCACTGCATTGGGGCCGAGCGTGATACTAAGCACAGCCACTATACAAAGTACGGTGGCTGTGCTTGGTAAGCACAGGAGGCCACAATGCTCACAGGAGTGTCGGTGCCTTCTCAAGCAGCTGAGCGGTGGTGTTCCCGGGTGTGGAACCGCCACCGATCAGATACTGATGACCGATCCCGGGGATATTTCATCAGTATTTATTAATAATTTTTGTACATGTATTTTTCCTTTTTTATTGTGGTCTTTTCCTTCTAGATAAACATCCCTGACCAGTGGCATATTCACAGTGGAAGCATTGCTAAGCCATTGGTACGGGGCCCCAGGTGAGGTGGTCTCTGTGCTGGGATCCTCCTTCTACGTCCTGACATAAATCCACAGCCTACACCAGCATGCTCCACTGCTGGGAGCTCAGTGCATATAAATTTACAGCTTCCATTGAGTTTAATGGTAACTATATACAATTGCCTCAGGATACAATATTTTCAACATACAATGGTCTTTTCTGGCCCATCGTAAACTAGACTGAACCTACAATGCCTCAGATTCAGATCCAACTAATCAAGGCCACTTCTGGTAAAATAGCTGGATTTGTTTCTAGTTTGCAGCTATTCCTGACTGTTATATGTAAGGACTTGTTTCATCTCTCTTAGGCTACTTTCACACTAGCGTTTTGGATTCCGTTTGTGAGATCCGTTTCAGGGCTCTCACAAACGGTCCAAAACGGATCCGTTAAGCCCCAATGCATTCTGAATAGATAAGGATCCGTTCAGAATGCATCAGTTCGGCTCCGTTCCGCTTCTATTCTGTTTTGGAGGCGGACACCAAAACGCAGCATGCAGCATTTTGGTGTCCGTCTGAAGAGGCGGAGCCTAACAGATCCGTTTTTAATTTCAGTGTAAGTCAATGGGGACGGATCCGTTTTCAATGACACAATATGGTGCATTTGAAAACGGATCCGTTCCCCATTGACTTTCAATGTAATTCAGAACGAATCCGGATTCTGAATGGATACAAACGTTTGCATTATAGGTGCGGATCTGTCTGCAAATAAACAGATGGATCCGCACCAGCGCAAGTGTAAAAGTACCCTTAGTTATCTGCTTATTTTTCTTAAATCTTCATTTTCTACCATCTTGGCTGACATTTTGGGGCTTTGGAACCGACTACTCAACCTACAATGGTTTCAACATGCAATGGTCGTCCTGGAACCAATGAATATTGTAACTTGAGGGACCGCTGTATAATGCCTCATGCACACGTCAGTGTCGGATCAGTGGTAACACGGACAGTGTTCAATCCGCGTTTCCTCCCGTGACAGATCCGTGCTGGGTCCGTGGGTCTGTTTTTTGCTGACTGTGTGCCATCCGTTTTTCACTGACACTGAGCAGCTGGAAAATAATTTTCAAACAATCTTTCTTTAATGATCCGTGAAACACGGATGCAACACGGATGGTATCCGTGCTGCATCCGTGGTTTTCACAGACTCATTGACTATAATGGGAGTGAGGGATACGGGAACACGGACAAGATAGGACATGCATCCGTGCTGAAAACACAGACCCACGGACCGTGCTAAAACACTGATGTGTGAATACACACATTTAAATAAATGGGGACGTGTGCTGTCCAAGGAGAACACGTACAGCACACGTCCGGAAACACTGATGTGTGAATGAGGCATAATTCTGACATTGAAGTCAGGTAAAGTGGTTGAAAGTGCGATGGACACCACTATAGTATCCGGAGCAGTTTGTGTCCCTTACGCAGCAGATCTGGCTCTACTGTTATTTTCTTTGTTTTGCTACTAATGGAGCAGAACAATGGAAATAACAATGCAGCCTTAATTGTAAGTTGTGCTCCAGGAAAACAGTCTAATAGGCAGTGTAAATTACCGTGCAAGATATTCAGCAAGTGCTGACCTGCTTGTCTGCAAGCTGCCATTCACTGGTTTGGATTTACATTTTATCTCCTCTCTCCCACCTCCTCAGCTTATTTTTAAAGATGAAATAGTGATTTCATATTATAGAATTTGTCTTCTTGTCTAGTGTAAGCATCCCAAAACACCTGCTCCCAACTGCATTAAAAACATGGATGCATCTAAAGTCAGAATGATATTTGGAGAGCTGCCAGCCTGGTGATGGCCCGTCGACTATGCAAAACAATTATATTAGCCCAGGGCTTATGTGGCTGTTCAACACATTCAGCTTGAAAACAGAAGATGCCTAGACATTGCAGTGTGATTTGATGTACAATGAAATTTTGTTATGTTACGTTATATACCTAGACGCACCTCAGTTTTAGAGGAGGAAAATCTGAAAACAAATATTTTCATCAAACCTCAGATCAGACACCCAATCTTCATCAGATCTCAGATCATACCTCCTATGTTTCAGACCTCAGACCTCCTATCAGACCTAAGGTGAACCCCCCAATCAGACACACAATCTATCATCCTCCGATCAGACCCCCAAATCTTTATCAGACCCCAGTCTTTCTTAGACACCAGATAGACCCCCAGTCTGTATCCGACCCTCCAATTAGACCCCCACAAGGAAGACTCTTCCTACACTCAGCACTCCCGGGTCTTCTTTGTGGCCCCGCGCTGCACTGTGATCTGAAGATGCACAGTGTCTGGTCACAGTGCATGCCTGTGTGCACTACCTCCTGATGCTGTACGCATTCGGGACAGAGTTCAGCGCAGGGCCCAGAAGAAGACTAGTGAGAGGTGAGTACAACAAGCACTACACTCATTGCTCCTCGTGCTTGATGCATACTAACAAGCACTTCCATAATGGAAGCGCTCATTAGTATTTGCTTTATAAGACACAATGTTATTTCCCCCCATTTTTGGTAGAAAAAAGTGCTTCTTATAAAGCGAAAAATATGGTATATATTTGTTGTGAAATATCTAATTTTCAAAGTTTAAATGGGGATAGGTCAATCATATTTAAACCATTCTGCTGAGAGACAGTAGTGCGTGCCACCAAGGACATGCAGAAGCTTGGTCAGAGGGCAAACCGAGGTCAAGACAGGCAGAGTTTGTGTGGTATGATGCAACATGCAGTACGTAAGGGCAGGACACAGTCTCAATACCGTAATCGGGCAGGCCTCAGGAGTGGGGCCAAGGGATCAATATTGTTGTCAGGCAGTGGTCAGGCTCTGGAGGACAGAACACACATTAGCGGCATACATTTGCAGGAACTAGACAAGTTAGAAACTTTGTCGTTCAGCCCACCTTCCCATTGGGGAAGGTGCCATAGGCTGGAAACAGATTAGCCTGTGTGCATGATGACCCTTTAAGAACCGAAAAGGGTGTGCACACCCGATGGGAGTGAACAACAGTCAGAGCAGGAGAAGTAAAGTAGAGGCCGCAGCAAGCGCCATGCAGAGTAGCAAAGTGGGATGAACTAGTACTACAGTGGCTTTGAGCATTGGGAGATTGGCCTGTGGACACGGACTGCCAGCTCTACAGTAATATACCCCCCCTCCCCCCTCGCCTCATTGTCTTCTCTTCTTTGGTTCAGACCTTACATGGAATCTTTTGAGAAGATCTTTCCTTGGGACCAAATCCCATCCAGTCCATCAGATAGAATGTTTTTCTTCTAACCCTGTCATTAAAGGGGTATTTCGCTTGTGAAAGCCATCCTTTTTTTTTTTTTTTTTAACTGCACTGTTGTGGTGCACTATGTGTCAAAGTCTTAACCCATACAGAAACACATTTTTCTTAGTAAATAAACCTCATTGACTTTAATTACAATTACATTGTAAGTTGAAAAAAAACCTTTAATCCAGCAAGTCCACCCATTTTATACTTACAAACCCAAGTTAGTCCAGAGGAAGGTAGAAAACACTCTGTTACTGTCAAAAATCCAGTTTACGATACAGTGGAAAGATATTGTTTCTGACCTCCTTTCTGCCAATTGGCTATGTCCCTGGATCAGTGTTCAAATCCTGTTTCACATGATATGTAACCCCTTCTTAAAGGGGTTGTCTGGTTTTCAGAAGAAACTGGACAACACATTGAATTCTGCAAGAAAGAACTAAGTGTAACTTACCTGACAGATCCTATGCCTCCGCTCTGGTTTTCCTTGCTGCAGCAGAGATGTTACATTGAAAAGACGTTGACAATCACTGGCCTTTTCAGTTCACTTCTGAGGCTAGTGATTGGCTGCAGCGATCACATGTTGTCAACGTGACATCACGTCTGTGATCAGCTAAACAGAGCCAGGCTCTAAGAACTGGAGCGGCTCTCACTTCTTTTTTACAGGAGGATCCCAAATGCTGTCCGGTTTCTTCCTGAAACTAGACAAACCCGTTAAAGCTGTCCAGATTTTCAGCCTTGACCATGTACATTTAACAAAGTGAGTGGTCTGGGACCCATTCCAAGTTACGTCATTAGACTGTATGATTTCTCTGTATGCTGTTGATTGGACCTTCTACATCACGATAGTCTTGAAAAATGAAAACTGATTGGCTGCTTAGAGAAACCAGGCCACTTTTGCTAAGAGCAGATTAGAAACTGAAAGCTGGCCTGTATATCTTTTCTTGTATTAAAAGAGGAATAGACTCACGGAACAGGGAAGTAATATTGTCACTATACATAGCGTTGGTACGGCCTCAACTCTGTTCAGTTCTGGGCACCAGTCCGTAAAAAGGATGCCCTGGAGTTAGAAAAAGTGCAAAAGCAAAGCAGCTAAACTAATAAATGGCCTAGAAGATCTTAGCTATGAGCAAATAATTTTGTTTAGTCTTGGAAAGAGCCATATAAGGGCTCATGCTCATAAAAGTATTTTCTTTCCGTGTCCATTCAGGTTTTTTTTGCGGACCGTATGCAGAACCATTCATTTCAATGGGTCTGAAAAAAATAACAATAAAAAATTACTCCGTGTGAATTCCGTTTCCATGTGTCTCTATTTCCATTCTGCAAAAAAATAGAACATGTCTGATTATTGTCCGCATTATGGACAAGGATAGTATTGTTCTATTAGGGGCCAGCAGTTCCGTCCCTCAAAATGCGGAATGCATACGGACATCATCCGTATTTTTTGCAGACCCTTATTTTGCAGACCGCAAAATACATAAGGTCGTGTGCATGAGCTCTAAGGGGGGACATGATTAACCTGCGCAAATATACAAACGGCTCATACAAAAAATATTGAGGGAAGTTATTCTGTGTTAAACCCCCTCAAAAAAAAAAAAAAGGGCTTCTCCCTACAACTAAAGAAAAAAAAATATTCTGTCATAAGAAGCGACAAGCATTCTTTACAGTAAGGGCTGTGAACCTCTGGGATTTATTTTAATTGCCGTATCTGGAGTTTGATTCCCCCCCTCATAGAGGCTTTCTTTTTTTTTTTTGGGGGTTTTCCCATGGATCAATATAGCAGCATTACAGGTTGGAATTAATGGACTTTTGTCTTTTTCCAAACTAAACAACTATGTAATTATGTTATTTTGTTTACTATATGCAACACAACTGCATGTTGTTTCATATATAGCTATGCTACAGTGATAAATATATAAACTATAGTTTATTATAATTCCGTTGTATGCATAATATAAAAGAAAACAAGTGCAATGAGCATGAACTAACTTACAGACAGACTGGTACGTTTTTGAGGCTTTTTTAAGCCAAAATCATAAAAGGAGAGAAAATATAAAGGACAGATGCAACTTCTCCTGTATTTTGAATCCAGTCTTGGGCTTGACTTCAAGTAACCTGAATGTGTGGCAGTACCCTAAAAGGGAGAAAGCTGCAGCAGAAGGAACATTCCCCCTGAGCTGTCAACCTTAGAGAGATCTAGTAGGACAACTGGAGCAATGAATGGAGAGATTGTTATGTACTGTATGATGTCTGATTTTCATTTTTACATTAGTCATGGGATAACCCCTTGCATTTGATGTTAGCTGGTGTTTTGTATCTTTAGCTAAGAAAGCGTGAGCAATAAACAAAAGGAGGTTAAAAGTATTGCCTCAAACTTAAAGAGGACCTTTCATCACTTCTAAAGATATTAACTAACGATGCTCACATGTAGAGCGGCGCCCAGGGATCTCCCTGCAATTACTATTATCCCTGGGCATCGCTCCGTTCTCCCGGTATAGGCTCTGGTCTCTGTGCTCACAAAGGTATAGTAGGCGAGGACTTGGGGGACTTGGTTATAGTAGGCGGAGCCTGCCCTTCATCTCCTTCTCCCAGGCTATGAGCTCTGCGCTGCGATTGGCCAGCGCTACAGCCTGGGAGAAGGAGATGAAGGGCAGGCTCCACCTACTATAACCAAGTCCCCGCCTACTATAACTTTGTGAGCACAGAGACCGGAGCCCATACCGGGAGAACGGAGCGGCGCCCAGGGATAATAGTAAGTGCAGGGAGATCCCTGGGCGCCGCTCTCCATGTCAGCATCGTTAGTTAATATCTTTAGAAGTGATGAAAGGTCCTCTTTAAATTATTCTTTCAGAAATAAAGAGGTTTGATTCCCATCTGCTTAGTAGTTTATTGGAATCATCTACAGTCGTGGCCAAAAGTTTTGAGAATGACACAAAGTTTGCTGCAAAACAGCTTTTAGATCTTTGTTTCAGTTGTTTCTGTGATGTAGTGAAATATAATTACACGCACTTCATACGTTTCAAAGGCTTTTATCGACAATTACATGACATTTATGCAAAGAGTCAGTATTTGCAGTGTTGGCCCTTCTTTTTCAGGACCTCTGCAATTCGACTGGGCATGCTCTCAATCAACTTCTGGGCCAATTCCTGACTGATAGTAACCCATTCTTTCATAATCACTTCTTGCAGTTTGTCAGAATTAGTGGGTTTTTGTTTGTCCACCCGCCTCTTGAGGATTGACCACAAGTTCTCAATGGGATTAAGATCTGGGGAGTTTCCAGGCCATGGACCCAAAATGTCAACGATTTGGTCCCCGAGCCACTTGGTTATCACTTTTGCCTTATGGCACGATGCTCCATTGTTCTGGCAAATGCATTGTTCTTCACTAAACTGTTGTTGGATTGTTGGAAGAAGTTGCTGTTGGAGGGTGTTTTGGTACCATTCTTTATTCATGGCTGTGTTTTTGGGCAAAATTGTGAGTGAGCCCCCTCCCTTGGATGAGAAGCAACACCACACATGAATGGTCTCAGGATGCTTTACTGTTGGCATGACACAGGACTGATGGTAGCGCTCACCTTTTCTTTTCCGGACAAGCCTATTTCCTGATGCCCCAAACAATCGGTAAGAGGCTTCATCGGAGAATATGGCTTTGCCCCAGTCCTCAGCAGTCCATTCACCATACTTTTCTCACTTTTTGGAGAGAAGTGGCTTCTTTGCTGCCCTTCTTGAAACCAGGCCATCTTCCAAAAGTCTTTGCCTCACTGTGCGTGCAGATGTGCTCACACCTGCCTGCTGCCATTCCTGAGCAAGCTCTGCACTGGTGGCACTCTGATCCCGCAGCTGAATCCTCTTTAGGAGACGATTCTGGCACTTGCTGGACTTTCTTGGATGCCCTGAAGCCTTCTTAACAAGAATTGAACCTCTTTCCTTGAAGTTCTTGATAATCCTATATAGGGCTGCACGATATGGGAATTTTGTGCGATTGCGATTAGGGCCCTAAAAATTGCGATAACGATATGCGATGCGATATTTTAAGGGAATTGTGCTAGAGGTCTATCTGCTTGGATTTTCATGGTAAAAGCACACACAGATGACTGATAATGTGAAATGTAGTTATGCTGAACTCAAGAACTGAAATGCAGTGTTTTTCAAAATAAAATACATATTTGCATTACTGCAAAAGTACAAAATACAGAACTTGCCATTTTCTTAATAGCCCTGCACAGAACAGATAAAAAAAATAGATATAAGAAGATGTGTTCATTAAAATAACGACTTTCCACCAGCCCCTCCTCCCTCCCCGCACTGTAACTGATGTATCGCTGACCGCGCTGTGCAGCATAGCGGCCGGAGATACAGTGTCAGTGTCACGTAGAAAGTCAACCATCGCTTTATAAGACGCACTACCATTCCCCCCCCCACTTTTGAGGGGAAAAAAGTGTGTCTTATAAAGCGAAAAATACGGTAATATAATTGCAGCATTTTTGGGTCAGCAAATTGCGATTGCGATATGGCGATTAATTGCGATAACGATTGCTTTCGCGATATATTGTGCAGGCCTAATCCTATAAATTGTTGATTGAGGTGCAATCTTAGTAGCCACAATATCCTTGCCTGTGAAGCCATTTTTATGCAACGCAATGATGGCTGCACGCGTTTCTTTGCAGGTCACCATGGCTAACAATGATTTCAAGCATCATCCTCCTTTTAAAATGTCAAGTCTGCCATAATCAGCCTGACATAATGATCTCCAGCCTTGTGCTCGTGTCAACATTCTCACCTGAGTTAAGACGATTACTGAAATGATCTCAGCAGGTCCTTTAATGGCAGCAATGAAATGCAGTGGAAAGTTTTTTTTGGGAGTAAGTTAATTTTCATGGCAAAGAAGGACTATGTAATTCATATGATCACTTCATAACATTCTGGAGTATATGCAAATTGCTATTATAAAAACTTAAGCAGCAACTTTTCCAATTTCCAGTATTTATGTAATTCTCAAAACTTTTGGCCACAACTGTATGTGCTATAACGGACATGCTTGTCGCTGAAGTGAATCTGATGCCGTGTTTCACTGACAAGAACAGATTCTGTGACTGCTGCAATTCAGCCTTTTAAAAATGTATTTGGTCGTAATAAATGTCAGCAGAAATGAAAATAATCTATATCTCAGGATAACATTAGTATTCTTATATCATAAGCTCTGTACTTACGAAGTGTTTATGGGGGTCTGGTAGCTTCACCCTCTAGCTTGTATGACCAGTGTTCTCCTGGGCTGATGGCATTTATATTGTGATGAGTTTAACCAATATTGTGGTCATTTTCCAGAATGCATTATTATTGTGATTACGATTATCCTACGTATTAAAGAGGACCTGTCCGTTCTGTTGTCTATATTAGTAAGTGCTTATAAAATAGCACTGTTCGGGCACATTCTATTGAAGGGGAATAGCAAAGTTATTCATGCTCATATTTTTCCAGGAGAAATAACTGAATAGCACCACACAGATTTCTAAAAGAAGGCACTCCGCCATTGTTATTTAATGGGTAATACTAGGATTTACTGAAGTGTCAGTAGAAATAGTGTCCTTTTTAAGCAGATGGGTGCATTAAAGGGGTACTCCAGCCTTAAAGAGGACCTTTCACCTGAAAATGCTTGTGAAACTGAAGACATACCCTTACTTGCCTGTCCCCCGTGGTGCTTCTCGCGAGAAGTTCTCGCGAGAACTGGAGCTTCTTCTCCCTGGCTAAGAGCGGAGCGCACTGATAGGATGCTCTCCGTGCCAGGAAGAAGAAAGACACGCCCGGGAGAACTTTTGTAGGCCCGCCCAGTTGAGCCGAATGGCTCATTAGCATACACGGCGGGAGTTATTGCAGTGGGCACCGCGGACAAACGGGGGCACATATTAAAAAAAGAAGAGCTGATTAAGCACCACGGGGGACAGGCAAGTAAGGGTATGTCTTCAGTTTCACAAGCATTTTCAGGTGAAAGGTCCTCTTTAACACCTAACCATAGGTCAGTAGAGGTCTGACTGCTGGACATCCACTGATTGCCAGAACCCAGTCTCCTATTTCCCTCGCCCTGAGGGTTGTGGGTTGGAAAAGTTTGAATGGATTGGAGGTCAAGCATGCGCCCCTCATTGTCTGTATATACTGACGGGAACAGCCGAATGCTATAGATGCCCCTTTCTGTTGACTGGTGATCCTCCACCAAACTCTCCACCGCACCCAAAAGCATTACAGATATCATCCGGTGACTGGTTCATGCCACTTTATATCTACTCCCCTATTTTCCAAATATGGCTGGACCAAGCCCTTTTTTCTTTTGTCACCCCTTTCCCCTCATAGATTGTAAGCTCTTGTAACAGGGTCCTCATTCCTTTTGTTCTAATTATTAACTTGAATGTTGCAGTGTTATTTATGACTGTTTGTACATGAACCCCTACGGAATATGTTGGTGCTATTAAAATAAAGATTATTATGTCTGCAAAAAAATAGATCCGCATTTTTGTAGACACCATAGGGCCATCTGAATGAGCCCTTAGAACGAAGTTTTATGCAATTTGACTTTGGATGTTTCACCCGAAGTCGATTCGCTCATCCCTAATTGCGATACTCGATACCATGCGAAAAAAACACCAAAAAAGCTGCGTGCATTCCGCATTTTATGGAACGTCCGGCCCATAATTGATCAGTTCTATGTTATTTTTGGGTGGACAAGGTGACAAAAAAATGGCGACTCGCGCAGTTTTTTTATTTTTTTTCTGCTACCCCATAGGAGATTTTTTAAATATTTTAATAGTTTAGACTTTTCAGATGTAGCGATATGTAATATGTTTATTTATTTATTGTTTATATATTTTATATGTAAAATTGGGAAGTGGGCTGATTTATACTTAATATTTTTTTTCATTTGAATATCTGTAGAGCGGGGTGCTCTGATTGGATGCGCCCCGAGCGAGGGAGAAGATAACCACTCCCAGGAGAAAAACAAGTCCCCACCTATTGTAACCGAGTTGCCTCATTAGCATATGAGGCGCCAAAAGATACGGGGACCGCAGCGACAAATGGGGGGGTTCTTTAGAAAAAAAAAAAAAAAAAGTGACAAGACACCAGTGGGGGCCGTCCTATAAGTTAGGATAAGAATTAGACTACAGATATCCAGATGAAAGGTTCTCTTTAATAACTATTTCCCCCTTAGGGGCTAGGACCTGGGATCTTTTAATCCCTTGTCCTATTCACCCTGATAGAGCTCTGTTAGGGTGAATAGGACTTTACACTCTCCCAGCTGGGTGCTTACCATGGCAGCCAGGGCTTCAGTAGCATCCTGGCTGCCATGGGAAGTGATCGGAGCCCTGCGATTTCACTGCTGGGGCTCTGATCAGAACTGCCACTGCACCACCAATGAAGAGGGTGGAGGGGACCCTTTGGTCACAGCCACCAATGACTTTAATACTCGTGGGGGGGGGGGCAGTGGTCAGGTTGCACTGCGCCACCAATGTTTTTGATACTGGGGGGGCGCGGCACCTGAGGGGTTAACTGCCGCTCCTTGTCCTGCATCTGTATTAAGTGTTAATTGTCTTCATTGGTGGCGCAGTGGCCATAGCTCCTCTCCTCTATTCTGTCATTGGTGGCAGCGGCACAGGGGGAGGGAGAGACTGATTCTTTCTCCCCTGTGCTGCTGAGGGAGCATGGTGCGCGCTGAGAGCAGTGCGCACCATGTTCTGTGATACTAGGCTATGCAGTAGTGCAGCCTAGTATCGGTAAAAAGCAAATCCCGGTATCAAATTGATACCGGTACAATAGTATTGATTTGGGTATCGATAATTCGATACCCGGTGCATCCCTAATTTTGATTATTCTACATTTTTTCATAAGGTAAAACTAAAGCTATTTTTTTTCCAGCCCGTTCTGGTATCGCATGCATTGTCAATGAAAGCCCTTAATCCTAGGTTTAATAGCTCCATACGTCTTCAGACTGCTTTCGTGTCTGTGACTCTGAGCAACAAGCCATTTAGAGAAATGTGGTATTTATTTTCTGGGCAGACCTGTCAGGAATGGTTCATTGTGTATTGTCTGTCATTACAAGGAGAGATCCAGTGACTCTGTGTGTTCCCCACAGACCTGGAACAATAATGTGAAATGTAATGAAGCCTTTGAATTACTATTTGATGAGCATAGCAATTGCCTTCTCCCGGTGCCTTTGTCAATCGCACACATTGCACCGAGAACTGTTTCTTTTTGTTTGATTTTTTCCTTCCCTGACTATACACCTCATGCCATTCATTCATGTTTAAATACATCTAATCAATTCCTGACTGACCTCCTAAGGTGAGACGGATCTTCTTTACATTCGAGATCTGCACGGGGATTTTGCACATTTAATGCCTCGAGGATCTTAATCACCCCACTATGCATGCATGTCTCATACCAAAAGTACTGGCTGCCAGTGCATTCCCACAGTCGCAGCTGAGCCCAGCAGACGCTTCCTGGATTTCTTCCTCTGTAGACGTTCTACTTTGGAGAAAGTTGTGCTATCTGGCATCATCAGACTGATATAGCAGTGGGATGTGGATTCTCCTGGACAAGTCACTGTGCTTCCAGGGAGACCCGTTATTTCTCAAGTAATGTTGGAAATATGAGAAGTGAAGAGGCTTGGATCCAGGGAGCATCTGCAGTTTGTGTGCCAATAATGTGTCATAGTAACATATTTAATGGCAGACCTCGAAGTATATAAAAATTTAAGCCCAGAGAAAGGTAAGACAGATCTTAACAGCCATTGTGAAGATTGAGAAGCTGACCTTCTTCTCAGCTGCATTTTGTATGTGACGATCATGTTCATGAACTGTCCTAGCATTTTCTGTTGAGATATTGTACTTGTATCCGAATACTGTTACAATATATGAAGCTTGTATCCTCCTACTACCTCATTGTTGTATTGCTCAAGTGGGATCAATTCTAAAAAGTATGGCATCTGGTCACCCATGTAAAAGCCATTGCTCCTGTCTGGAATGAGGAGCTCATGAGTTTTAAGTAGCGTGGTTTTGGCAATTGTGAAGAGGAAAGTTTGCATAATGCCTGGTATGTTCCTTCTTGTAGGAGCCAGCTCAGGAATGTTCAGCGCCACGCAATGAGTGCATAGTAGAGAGCTGTCCTTGGTGATGAATCTGATGGCCCCCATCTTTATCCCGTCTAGTGTGAACCTGTTATGTACTGTGAATGATATTCCCGAAATGTACAGGAGCCTCTGGTAATACCCATGTCACTACAGGTGACGTGCCTACTCTTTATCCTCCTCTATGCACAGTGTAGTAAGTCTTGGTCTTAAAATCCGATTACGCGGATATATCATTGAGTTTGGCAAGTATGGATTTTCACTCTGCAGATTTATAAGCCTTAGTCTTCTGCTCTGACTGGTAACCTAAGAGAGTCACAATGGACTATACAGTGATGATAGCATGAATGGGGGAAAAAGGTCGAGGCTGGCATTTACGCTTTGTTTTATTATTTGCCATTGATTAGAACTTATATATATATATATATATATCTTTTGTAACTCTACAGAGTTGGGATTCCATTTAAAGGGTGATCTGCTTGTTAGTATATACGACTTAATTAAATCACAGAAGGATCAAGCTCTTTAGCTTTTCAATGCATGTTGTGCTAAAATGTAAATGTCGAAACGCATAAGCTGTGCTTTTCTATGCACCATGTTTGATTATTTTAAGCATTCGGAAGAATAAAGGTGGTGATTTTATCTATTGGCATTGGTGCTGGCGTTTTGTATGTAAGTATAGTCCCATAATGCCGATCTCAAGGACCAGATTTAGAAGGAAGATGGAAAATAATTAGTACAGTATGGAGTACGTGCATAGAGATCTATGTACACATCCCATTCACAGGAATGTCACTAGATGTTAGGTACAAGCACCACTTTCCCCATGCAGTCATGTTCACCACAATTTAAGAGGTTATCCAACCCCCAAAATGCCCCCCCCCCCCCAAATGCCTGGGCCCCTCACACAGATTTTACTTGCCCCAGCCGCCACAGTGCCGGTATATGCTGTCACATAACACTGATGTGACGGCATCTGTTACTATTATCCCACCACGTGTTATTTAATTTTGCTCCTGATGAGTCCATTAATGAAACGGGTCGAGCTCTAAAAGACGCTGGATGTGGGAGGTTTAGTTATGCTGAGGCAGGTGGTCAGGTCCCATGAGAGCCACTTTTGTGGGGTTGGTCATCAGCATTAAATGACCAGATACCCCAACATTTTGGTACATGGTCAGTCCTCCACGGCTGGTTATATTTCAGCTAATGTAAAAAGGTTAGCCATTAGGCTTCTCAGACCTAGCTGCGTTTTCTACCGACCTAGCCTTTTTGTGTATATTCGCACTAAGCATTTGACTTGGGTTTTTAGTCCCAGTCAACATTGCAGGCAAAACTGCCTTTGTGTACGAATTTTTTCCTTTATTCATGTAATTTGTAATTGTTACACATTCCCCCATTTTTAAAGGGTTTTGGTCACCTGAAAAATGGGTATTAAGCTGGCTAACATTATCGATGTGCTAATGTCATCTGAACATAACTATATTAGTGCAATCTCACTGCCTGCCGCCGTTATTGAGAAAAATAAACTTTTATAATATGCTAATTAGCCTATAGATTGCCCTTGCTCCTAGAGGCTCCGTTCTCCCACCTGGCAACGCCCTCCTTCACTAGATTGACAGGGCCAGGCAGCGTTGGTGTCTTACTCCAGCCCTGTCTGCAGTGTAAATCTCGCGTCTGCGCCTTCCCGTTCAGTATACGGCGCAGTGAGTGTAGGGTGTTCGCTGGCTGCCAGCTTCCTCACTGCGCCTACGCCGAATACTGAACGGCGCAAGATCTCAACAGGGCTGACAGGAGGAGGTGAACGCTGCCTGGTCCTGTCAATCTAGTGACGCAGGGCGTGGCCAGAGGTGGGAGAACGGAGCCTCGAGCAGGGGCAACGCTGCTCTTAGGGGCTAATTATCATATTATAAAAGTTTATTTTTCTCAATAACGGCGGCAGGCAGTGAGATGGCACTAATATAGCACATCTCTAATGTCAGCCAGCTTAATACCCATTTTTCAGGTGACAGAAACCCTTTAATACGTATCAGTAAAGTTTATCCCTTTTAGCGCCTCTACCCTATCCGTGAATTATATAGCAGTATTTCTCTCTAGACAGTGGAGAAGGAAATTGTAGGAGCATTAAATACCATATGTATTTTTGGAACTATATGTTAGGGGCTAGTTTGTATGCAGGGGAGGAATTAATTACCCAGAGCTAATTGCAGTGCATCCAAGGAGATACAGATGCTTGGTGAGTCCAACCACAAAGCGGAAACAAAGTCCTCCAGATAAGCTGATAAAAAAGATAACCCCTTTAAGAAGACGACCCTCCGGGACTGCTCTTGTGGTAGGTCCAGACATATTGAATTGCTGAGATTGTAACTACAAATCAGCAGAGGTGACATGGCCTCACAGGCAGTATTTTTAAAAATCTCATAGACTGCAATTGTATTTTATTGCAGTCTAAGGCCTCATGCACACGACCGTTGTTTGATTCCGTGTCCGTTGCTCCGTTTTTCGTGATTTTCTGCGGACCCATTGTTTTTCAATGGGTCCGTGGAAAACTCGGCAAATGCACCATTTGTCCTCCGCGTCCGTGGTCCGTGATTCCAGTCCGTCAAAAAAATATAACCTGTCCTATTCTTGTCCGTGAAAAATGGTTCACGGACCCAGGGCTGTGGAGTCGGAGTCGGAGTCGAGGAGTCGGAGTCGGAGGCAATTTTGGGTACCTGGAGTCGGAGTCGGAGTCGGCAAAAAATGGACCAACTCCGACTCCGACTCCTACTAGATTTAAATTGGAATAAAAAAAAATTGGAATAAAAAAAAAGCAAGTTTAAATGTCCCAATTCAGATAAAGTTATAATTAATTACTTCTCTACTGTAAGAATAAAGGCCAATGCATGCAGTGCGTCACGTTACCGCTAAACAAAGACGTTAAGTGACCGTGAAGAAGCACGCTTTTCATATGCTTTACTGTGCAGTTAAAGGGACACTGACAGGCTGATATATCTGCTGGTATTCATCAGAGGATCAGGAATACAACTAGACGACTATTACCCCCAGTTGAGGTTTACTTGTGTTTAAAAACGTTTTAATCAATATGCAAATTCTCTACCTTTGTGCCCAAGGGGGCAGGCGCACATGTAGAGTACTGGCAGCACTAGACAGGACTAGGTAGCGAGGAGGAAGAGAGAAAGCTGGCTCAGCCTCAGCATTGCCAGACGAGGCTGCTGCCAGCACTCTACACGTGCGCCTGCGCAGGAATTCAGCGTTCGGCTAGCCTGAAAAAAATGGCCAGTGCAGTGAATAATAACGAGGGGAACAGCGCTGGGAAGCTGTACTTCGGGCGCGGCTGGGCACAAAGCCGCAGGAGACGCTGCCCCATTGGGCACAAAGATAGTGAATTTGCATATAGATTAAAATGTTTTTTAAACACAAGTACAGCTTAACTGGGGTAACATTAGTATCGTTTTATTCCTAATTCTCTGATGAATACCAGTATGTATATATATATATATATATATATATATCTTTAGCTGGAAAATCAGCCTGTCAGTGTCCCTTTAAGGAGCGGCAATACTTACACTTTCCATTGTCTTGTGGTCTGCTGTTACAGGGAACCCATGGTTATCCTCGCCTCTCACTGATAACTGATTAAGGACTGGAGACACTTGTATAAGTGAAGGGAATGGATAGTCAATAGTTCAAGACTGAAGCTGTAAACCATTTGAAAAACTGCTATCATTCAGCTAAGGCTATAAAACATGTAAACTCAGATTGTCAGCTTAAATTTTAAACATGACTATGGGATTCTACTAGGAAAATCATGTTTTAAAATAAATGGCCCTTCCCCTGCCCCTTCCTGGATCCTCCCACTGCTCTATCTTCAGCAGAAGATCAGCACACAAAGGAGAAGGCAGCAGCTTCTGCTCAACTACCTCTGTGCTAGAGGAGATTAGAAGAACTTGGTGGAACAGCTTTGTATTTGCATATTAAATACAGAGGAGTCGGAGTCGAGGAGTCGGAGTCGGAGTCGGAGTCGGACAATTTATCTACCGACTCCACAGCCCTGCACGGACCCATTCAAGTCAATGGGACCGTGAAAAAATGCGGATGGCCATCCGTGTGTCATCCACGTTCCGCGTATCCCTTGGCAAAAATTGTCAGCCTGTCTTTTGGTAAAATCTTTTGGGTCATGTCTGCTAAAAAAACGGAAGACACACGGAAACACAACGGAAGGCAAAAACGGACACGGATCACTGAACAACGGAACCCCTTTTTGCGGACAGCATAAAAAAACGGTCGTGTGCATGAGGCCTAAGGGACAAGAGATCACAAGACAGCATGTACAAGTCCACTAAATAGACTAAAAATTACAATAAAAACATTGAAAAAAATGATTACAAAAGGAAAAAAAACACTAAAGTATGAAAAATTAAATTCACTCCCTTTCCCAAAACACTATATAAATGTGGTATCATCGTAATCATACTCCCCTGCAGAATAAGGTCACCTCGTCAGCTTTAGTGCACAGTGACGTGTGCCGTAAAAACAAAATCCCAAAAGCCTTGGCGGAAATGCCTTTTTCCCCTCATTTTCACCCCACAAAGAATTTTTTTCCTGTTTTCCAATACAATCTACGGAAACTTAAATGGTGCAATTAAAAATTGCAACCTGTCTCTCAAAAAACAAGCCCTCATATGGCTATGTGAACAGAAAACTCAAACAATTCTAGCTTTTGGAAGGTGGCAATGAAAAACTGAAAATGAAAAAAAATAGTCTGTGTCCTGACTCCTGATAGCCTTTCTTACTTGGTTGTACATCGTGGTTACAGTATTGTAAAAGGTTGTCTTTTAGGTCTTCTTCTGTGTATTACTGTGTGTTCTCAGCCTCCATATTCCTGTTGGTTTCCAATTTCGTGATCTCGTCTCATGAGAATACTGTTTAATTTGTTTAGAGTTAGTAATATGTACATAATATTTCACTCCTGTTAATCTATAGTCAATATATGGGCTTCATCACAGTGAACAATATTATCATGTAAAAAAGATATTATCTCTTGGGTTAAGATTGCTGTAAAAATGCTAATCTGTTAAGGGCTGTCCTACTACAGTTGTACCATTATGAATAATGCTATGGCGCATATATAGTAATGCCTATACGGTACACATGGGATCTCTTATTATAAAATGCGTCATTCTAGAAAGTAATACAAATCTGCATGAAAGACTAACTGCTCTGCTCATGCACATTTACTTTGTGACTATGTCCATTCCCTTTAGTCTCCGTTCACATTTCTGTGTCCATTTGATGTCAGCGGAAAATCCATCTGTGTTTCATCCATGAAGAATCTGCGTTTGATCCGTTGACCTTTTTTTTGCCCTCCATGTGTCGTTTGTATTCTACAGACACTGCTAGGCTGAAAATGAATTCCCAGAGCATCTCCTACCAATGGTCCATGAAAAAACTCTGACAGAATGTGGATGCCGTCCATGTTGTTTCGGTGATTTTTCACAGACCCATAGACTTTAATGGGTGTGTTCGGTCCGCATCACAGACCAAAGTAGTGCATGGTACCATGGTTTTTCCACTGGTTTACGGTCAGTGGAAAACTACTGGTTCGTTAACAAACCCATTAAAGTGAGTGGGTACGGGTGCTGTCTTTGGCAAACAGGCCCTCTAATGACAATAGGGTTGGGCAATATACCGGTGTCTGCGATATACCGCGGTATTAAGAAACTGCGATATGGCGATATCACAGTTTCCTAATAACCGCGGTATTTAATGACGTCATAGGAGCAGTCGCACGTGTGCCGACCACTCCTAAAACATCCATGTCAGGGCCGAATTCCTATCGCCCGGGACATGTAGTGCCGGGCAGGTAGTTTGTTAAGTAGCGGGCTCTGCCGGGAATTTAGCAACGGCCCCGCAGTGAAGTAGCCCGACCTTAATAACTATTGTTGCGCAGGCTCCCCGGGCAGCTCTCTGCTCCTCCATGCTCCTCCATGCGCCGTCTGCCCCTTCATTCATAAAGTGGGCGGAGCAGACAGGCGGAGCATGGCGCAACAATAGTTATTAAGGTCCGGCTACTTCTAAAGAGATTAACTACATAAATACTGGATCAGAGCTGCGGGGCCGGTGTATTACTGCAGAGTAACACTGCACCAGCCCCGCAGCTCTTATCCAGTATTTATGTAGTTAATGTCTTTAGAAGTGGCCCGACCTTACTCACTATTGTTGCGCAGGCTCCCCGGGCAGCTCTCTGTTCCTCCATGCTCTGCCCACTTTATGAATGAAGGAGCAGACGGCGCATGGAGGAGCAGAGAGCTGCCCGGGGAGCCTGCGCAACAATAGTTAATAAGGTCGTGCTACTTCTAAAGACATTACAGTGTTGGGGGTCTGTGGCTGACATTGTTATGGGGGATCTGTGGATGACACATATATAGCATAAGATGCTATATATGTGTCAGCCACAGTGCCCGCCCATTACAGTGCGTCAGCCACAGTGCCCCCCCATAACAGCGCGTCAGCCACAGTGCCCCCCCATAACAGTGCGTCAGCCACAGTGCCCCCCCATAACAGTGCATCATACTGTATAACGTCTCCTTGCGCTGCCCCCATACAGTATAACGTCTCCTTGCGCTGCCCCCATACAGTATAACGTCTCCTTGCGCTGCCCCCATACAGTATAACGTCTCCTTGCGCTGCCCCCATACAGTATAACGTCTCCTTGCGCTGCCCCCATACAGTATAACGTCTCCTTGCGCTGCCCCCATACAGTATAGCGTCTCCTTGCGCTGCCCCCATACAGTATAGCGTCTCCTTGCGCTGCCCCCATACAGTATAACTTCTCCTTGCGCTGCCCCCATACAGTATAACGTCTCCTTGCGCTGCCCCCATACAGTATAACGTCTCCTTGCGCTGCCCCCATACAGTATAACGTCTCCTTGCGCTGCCCCCATACAGTACAACGTCTCCTTGCGGCTGCCCCCATACAGTATAACGTCTCCTTGCGCTGCCCCCATACAGTATAACGTCTCCTTGCGCTGCCCCCATACAGTATAACGTCTCCTTGCGCTGCCCCCATACAGTATAACGTCTCCTTGCGCTGCCCCCATACAGTATACCGTCTCCTTGCGCTGCCCCCATACAGTATAACGTCTCCTTGCGCTGCCCCCATACAGTATAATGTCTCCAAGTGTTTTTTTTTCTTCTAAATGGGCATTTATCGTGATATATATCGTTATCGCGATAAATTTCTTAATATCGTTATTGTGGCAATATTTTTGATATCGCCCAACCCTAAATGACAATACATCCATTTTCAGCACTTTGTTCAGTTTTTTATTTTTTTTACATTTCGGGTTAGTTGTAAACATACACTACATTCTTTGACTTCAGACTGCAGTCGTGGGGCAGTTTTACTCTTCTTTGGGGGTCAGAGAGTCATAGACCTTCTTGCGGTCCACTATATAATAAAGCACACCACTGCATCCTGTTTAGATCTCAAGTACAAGACTATTTACTTTCCGTCATATTTTTAGGTGCGAGGTCAACTTGTTGTTGTGACAAACTTTGATACATCACTTTTCCCACACTGTAGCACAAACTGTCCTGTTTGTCATGAAGATAGCCATAAAGTTTGATAGCCTGGCAAAAACATAGAAAGTGAGTAATAAAAGTCATAAGAACTTGCTATTAAATTCTAATGTGTCAGACCATTAGAGGAGGTGTTCCCACTTATGACATATTGATTATGTGTCTGATTATGGTAGTTCAGCTGCTGGGACCTCCATCGGTACCCAACACTCTTCTGACTTTTCTCTGAAATGGCACGGTACCCTTAAATACAGGTTGGTGCAGTATTGGAAAGCAGTCAAAGGGGCTGCTTCCTGTTGGGTCTAGGCATTGTTGAGTCACTGTAATGGTGAGATATTGATGATGGCAATGTTAATTGCTGGTTAAAAGTCGCATATGACCTACCATAAAGCTTTAAAGCTGGCTGTGTGTAACAGTTTCATCTAAGAGAATATGAGTATTCCAGCCCCGTAACGCATAGTCCGACTAAAGCCAACTCCCTGCTACCAAGTATTGCCTGGCAGTGCGGTCGCCATACCATCATCCTATTGCTGTACCAGTTTCATCTAAGAACCATAATTCATTATTATTATTATTATTATTTTTAATAATCCTGCCTTTGTTATCCCTACCAATCATATTTCCATGATAATCATTGAGAAGTTATACTGAGGGCTTGTGCACACAGTGAATTTTGAAGCTTCTAAAATCTGTCAGAAACCACCATGGTAGCTCACCTTGGATGCCACGGACTTACTTGCGGCTTAGAACCATGGAACGGAGCTAACTATGATCGGATAGCTGCCATGGCTTCAAGCGGAGGATGTCTGCACACCGCGCCAAGAAGGGCCCCGCGGCAGCTCGCAAACAATGGGAGGCAGACACCACTGGGATTTTGGTGCGTCAAACTTCTGAAGGCAATTTCCTCCCCTTATTTTTTCCATAACCCTCATTCGATTTCATTGGATAAGGACTACACTCAGGTGGCCACCATATTTTCTGGTGATCTGCTGAGGTGCCAGCTACCAGAGCCCCACCAATTGAACTTCTATGATATGTCTGAAGGACAAGTCTAATTTTGTATAGACCCATTTGTTATTTTTAATGGTGCTGCATATACAGACAGATTTTGAGTGCGAGTCACTTGTGGCAGATCCAGTGACAAATTATCTATTATTCCCTTCATATTGTTCTCTGACATCAAAAGGGACGAGTAAATGTTCCAAAGATAAAGCCATGTGCTTTTGTCTGATACGGTGTAATGCAAGCAGATGAGTTATTTATCATAATTAGAGTCCTCCTGCCCCGCTTCCTGCCGCTAATGCTTTCACTGCTTCTATCATTAGGGGAATTAAAAAATCTGAGGTTCGGCATCTTTCCTTCCAGCTTTTGTTAAGATATATATTTCTAACCGTTACTGTGTCCCAGTCTTCTTTAATAAAAAAAAATAAAAAATCCAGCAGAGCGAACTCTTATTCTTCTCTGCATGAAAAGCAATCCTGCCTAGCGGTATGTGGGATTGCTAAAGTTTTCTGACAAAAGTTCACAGAAAGATCTTTTCGTAAAGAACATGTCGAAAGAGGAGGAATCGGCGGCTCTTACAAGGGCTTCATCTCCTTGCTATGCTAGATTTACGCTATGTAACTGTTTAACAAGCCCAGCGCTTTAAAAAGAAAGATCCACATGAAATCATCATTCAGTTAAGAGTCTGAGTTGTACTGGCAGGTGAGGGGCTGTATACTTTGTGCATTTACATGGAAATTAATCAGAATTAGTCCCACTGGGCTGTTTAAATGATTTTCAAGGATTTGCATATATTTTATAAACCATTTAAGCCCTTGACTGCTTTTAAGCTGTATAAACACATTTATGCACCTTATGTTTCTTCTCTGGAAAATATATTTGTACAATGATTTTGTTACAGTACGACATTCCGCCCATGTTGTCAGCAGATCAATTATAATGTATGTGTCAATAGGCAATTACAGGAGGCAGACACACTGAAAAGCTGTACTCCTATCTCCTTCCAGAAACGGGCATATTGAGAAGCTCGATATCTCAAGCCTTCTGTTATTGCCTTGCAGATGTGTTCTGTATCCATTGAGGCAGGCATTTTTATACAGCTATTTTGCGGGTACACATTTTAATCACATGCTTTATTCAAAGTATCTCTCTTACCATATGAATGCAGATTCATTTTTCTGGGAGCAACAGTAAAACATAATTCACCCTGGTCTTTCTGGTTTCTCACTAGAATATCACAACTGCCAGGGCCACTTTGAGTGTATACTGTGGTAGGTTCATAGAGAGTAGGGATGAGCGAACCCGAACTGCAAACAACTCCCCTCGTCCACTTGATTGCGCTGCAGCAGCTTCTCCTATCTTCACTGAACAGGACCTGCAATGTGTGTGATCTGTGATGACACGGTCCGTGCTCACCCACTAGGTGACGTCATCACGCATATTGCAGGTGCTGTTCAGTGAAGATAGAAGAAGCTGCTGCAGCACGATTAAGTGGGGGATGTGAGTTGTTTTGTTTTTTTAACCCCTAAATGGGCATATTGTTTTGCATTCCATCTTAAAAAGGACCTTTCACTTGAAAATGCAAGTTGAAATAAAGATATACCCTTACTTGTCGGCCCCCGGTGGTGCTTATTCAGTTGTTCTTTTTTCACTATGTGCCCCCGTTTGTCCGCAGTGCCTCCCGCAATATTTCCCGCCTTCCATGCTAATGAGCCATTCGGCTCAACTTAGCGGGCCTGCAAAAGTTCTCCCGGGCGTGTCTTTGTTCCTCCTGGCACGGAGCGCATCCAGTCAGCGCACTCCGCTCTTAGCCAGGGAGAAGAAGCTCCAGTTCGCACAAGATTCGCGAGAACTGGAGTGATTTCATCCATCCTGAGCCGGCGCCATCTTGGATCTTGAAAATTTTACCTTTTATTCACTGTGTGAAGGGAAGCAAGAATGCTTGACCTTTGTATCAGAAGAATGGAGCTTTTGGCCTGATAAAGATTGTTATGGAACTAATTTGATTTTAATTTTGGATTTATTTGAAGAGGACCTGTCACAATAAAATGCAGTGCAATCTGTAGGCAGAAGGTTATAGAGCAGGTGTCGCTATAAGCGGGAAATTATTTAACAAAACTGCTTTCGAAGAGTGGCGGAGCCCACTGTCTATCTGTAAGGCCCCTTTCACACGGGCGAGTTTTCCGCGCGGGTGCAATGCGTGAGGAGGACGCATTGCACCCGCACTGAATCCTGACCCATTCAGTTCTATGGGGCTGTGCACATGAGCGGTGATTTTCACGCATCACTTTTGCGTTGCGTGAAAATCGCAGCATGTTCTATATTCTGCGATTTTCACGCAACGCAGGCCCCATAGAAGTGAATGGGGATGCGGGGAAATCGCAAGCATCCGCAATCATGTGCGGATGCGTTGCGATTTTCCCGCATGGTTGCTAGGATACGATCGGGATGGGGACCCGATCGTTATTATTTTCCTTTATAACATAGTTATAAGGGAAAATAATCGCATTCTAATTACAGAATGCAATGTTCCCGGGCTTTAAAGGGTTAAAAATAATAAGAGTTAACTTACCTTCTCCCATTGTACGCGCAGAGCCCCAGAACGTCGTCTCTCTTGATAGTTTGGCTGCTTGAGGACCTGTGGTGACGTCACAGGGTCACATGGTCCAATCATAGAAGCATTTCAGTGGACCATGTGACCCATGTGATCCTGTGACATCACGGCAGGTCCTTCATCGAACAACAGATGTTCGATGAAGGACCTGCCGTGATGTCACAGGATCACATGGGTCACATGGTCCACTCAAATGCTTCTATGATTGGACCATGTGACCCTGTGACGTCACCACAGGTCCTCAAGCAGCCAAACTATCAAGAGAGACGACGTTCTGGGGCTCTGCGCGTACAATGGGAGAAGGTAAGTTAACTCTTTATTATTTTTAACCCTTTAAAGCCCGGGGAACATTGAATTCTGTAATTAGAATGCGATTATTTTCCCTTATAACTATGTTATAAAGGAAAATAATTACACATACAGAATACTCATCCCGAAACCAGACTTCAGTGATGAAGTCTGACTTCGGGTCTGGGTACCAAGCATGCGGATATTTTTCACGCGCGTGCTCAACGCACTACAAACGTTAGCACACGCGCGGAAAAATCGCGGCGATTCCCGCAACGCACCCGCATCTTATCCGGGCGTCAAACATGACGCCCGTGTGCAAGAGGCCTAAGTGTTTTCCCCCTTGCTCTGTGCACTCCCAAGATGAAAACGCACATAGTGGGAAGTAAGGGGATGGACGTCCATGCCAGCATAGTACTGGCAGACTTCCATAGAATTGAGATGATCACTGCTTCTGAGAGAAATTCTTCTAGCTGTGCAGTTGAAGAAGGAAAAAGACTATAGGGAATCCCAAAAAATAACTATTCCTTTACACTTATGATTGTACAATAAAGTACAGCCATTATGAACACTTTTTTTTTTTAAACTCAGGTACACTTTAAGTCTCTGCTTTTTCTAAGTTCAGTTGTATACAGGGGCCATCATATTAGTGATTGATAGGATTATGTGTGTATGTACACATAGCTGTCAGTCACTGATTGCCCGAGTACAACTGAACTCAGAAAGAGCAGAGATTTAAATGTATAAATTAGGAATTTTGTGGAATCTTTCCCACAAAAGCTATATATCAATCTGCTCAGCTCCTCCAGCTCTATAACATGCTGCCTGCAGATTGTACTGCATTTTTTCGTGATAGATTCTAAAGTTAAAATCTAAAAAAAAAAAATGTAATGTTTGGATCAAAGTTTTCAGGAACCTCAATATCAAAAAAGTTGTTTTATTACAGCCTCCTTTATGTCTGGAAAAGGGTTTGAAATTTTATTATAGGAAGTATTAATGCGTTAGTAATTACTGTGTATTGCATAATACGCTGAACTATCTCTGGGACATGAAGTGAAAGCACTCCACTGAAATGTAATTACTCAGTCATTTTGGTAATTTGTGCTAAATCAAATATTTCTCCTTTGCCCCTTTTCTATGTCTATATATCCTGTTAATATTCAGGAGCAAACCACCCTGTATGATACATTTTAATAGTAAATTAAGTTAGTGTTACTTAATGATATGAAAGGACGTAAGGAAACGGCTAAACAGCGACACTCGTCGCTGACAGTTTTGCAGAATAGCGCTGATCCCATAGAAATGAATGGGATCACTGCGCCAGTTGCAAGTAATCCAGCAGTGTTGTATTTCTTGAGATTCGCGCGGCAATCTATTTAATTTCTATGGGATCCCTGCTACACTTCGAACCTGGCCACGACAGCTGTTGTGCGACCAGTGTAGCCATACCCTAAAAGAGTTGTCTCATGAAGCTGCTGTGGGTCTTGCTTCTCTAACCCCCCAGTGATCAGTTTTTGGTGGGGGCTAGCATTACCTGCCCAAGACTATATGATGCATAGATGCATTGTGTCCACTAGAGTGAGAGCTGTTTTACAGAGAGGTTCCTTGTCCTAGCTAATTCACAACGTTGGGCCTCTTTCACACCTCCGTGCATCACGAATATGTGCTGTCAGTGGTCATCATGGACAGCACACGTACCCATTGACTTTAATATGTGTTTTCACACAGCAGTGGTTTTCCATGGACCGTGGGTCTGTGGTGACACCACGGAAGAATGCCATAATTACAGATCCCACATGCACATTTTATTCTATGGGTCCGTGAAAACAATAGATACAACACTTATGCCATCTGTGTTTTCCACAGATCTTTGCCAGTAGATGCCCTGGAAATTTATTTTCAGTCTGCAGTGTCAGTAGAATACGGGCGACACATGGACCAAGCAAAATTGGGCAGAGTGATAGGTGGTTGAGAGTCAATTTACGATTTATGTTTATATTATTTTTTTGAGGGAATTTGAATTTTAGAATTGAGTTTAATTTACCTGAGTGTGACAGATTGTATTACTATACAATTTTACCACACTTACATCTGTTCAATTAATAAAGACTGTTTCAGGATTTTTAACTGATGTTATTGATCTGTCAACAAAAGGGGGACTAGGAAGAATAGTAAGTATAATCAATTGATTATCTCGTCATATTGATAATTTTTACTTTAATAGTCCTTCAAAGTGGTGAAAAGATATTGAGGGCATTGATGAACTAGTTTGGGATACTATTCTTAGGAATGTATATGGGGTCTCCAGGATTGGGAGCTTTAGAAATATCCATTTTAATATTGCCCATCGCCTTTACTATTCCCCTTTTTTTTTTCCTGAGAGGAATAGGAAAGAGGGAAAACTGAAAGTGCCCTAGGTGTTATTTTGCAATGCCAAGTTCTTTTTGGTTACTGAACTTAGGTTTATAATTTTATTAATAGGGATGAGCTTATCAACTTTGGATTAAACATCCGAAGTCGATTTGCATAAAACTTCATTTTAATACTGTATGGAGCGAGCGCTCCGTACAGTATTAGACTGTATTGGCTCTGATGAGCCAAAGTTATTACTTAACTCTTCGGTTGCAAGTGGTACCTTGGAACCGAACCCGAGTTTGGGAAATGTTTTTTTTTTTTTACAGTAGAAATCAATTTATAAAGTTATTACGCGAAGTCTCGCAAGACTTTGTGAAGTAATAACTTCGGCTCATCGGAGCCAATACATTCTAATACTGTACGGAGCGCTCGCTCCATACAGTATTAAAATGAAGTTTTATGCAAATCTACTTCGGATGTTTAATCTAAAGTCGATTCGCTCATCCCTAATTATTAATATACTGTATTCTCCTCAATTACTTCATGATCCTCTTAGGTTACTTTCACACTTGCGTTGTGAGGATCCGGCAGGTAGTTTTGTCGCCGGAACTACCTACCGGATCCATCATACCGCATGACAACTGAAAGCATTTGGAGACGGATCTGGATGCGGATCCGTCTCACAAATGCATTGCAAGTGCGGATCCGTCTCTCCGCTTGTCATGCGGATAGACGGATCCGTCTTGTATTTATTTTATTTTTTTACACCGTTTTAAAGGTCTGCGCATGCACAGACCGGAAGGACAGATCCATCCTTCAGGTATTTCTTAATGCCGGATCCGGCACTAATGTAAGTCAATGGGACTTAATGCCGGATCTGGCATTCAGGCATGTGTTCTGACATTTCAGGACGGAGATAATACTGCAGCATGCTGGGGTATTATCTCTGTCCTGAAATTTCAAAAAGACTGAACTGAAGACATCTTGAAGCATACTGAACAGATTTCTCTCCATTCAGAATGCAAGGGGATGTGACTGATCAGTTTTTTTCCGGCATAGAGCCCTGACGACGGAAATGGCAGTTCAACTGTTCAATCTTGTCATTCAACATAACATGGTGGATATAGTTCTCTCTTCAGTATCTGTTCTCTCACTTTAGGTTATTTAAGCACTTTATGATCTGTCTGAGAGGTATATCTGAGGCTTAACCAATAGTTTTATCTGCTCTATATGATCTGGTATGAGCAGTTCACAGACTGAATGTTTTTATGCAATTTGGTCGCAATTTGCAATTTGGAGATTCCCATTTGCATACTGTTCATTTGGTGGAACTGGGTAAACAGATATAACCAGTTCAGTATATAGCTTTAATCACACTATTAACAATAGGAACATCTATAACTGTATTAAATACCTATTTTGGCCTCTTTGCTTCCATAAAACTGAACTCTCAGTGGAGTGAATGTCTGTTCAGCTTCTCTCCTCTGGTGTAATGAATTTTAGCAGCTCCTGCTAGGGAATTTCCCAGACAGGCTGAGTGTGAGGTTAGCTGTGATTGGTTACGACTCCTGGGCAGTGACAACAGCTTAACTCTATGCTTTCTGTTAATAATTGTGCTGTCATTGAGCTTACCCTACAGTTGTATAATGAATCTTAAAGGCATATTATGTTTTCTGCTTCTGTGAACACAATATATTACTGTTATATGACATCCAAAAACATGAACTCACAGTAAATAACTCTGCTTTTGTCTTTAACATGTAAACATAGGAACTGTATTAAGGTTATTGGCAGGTCTAGCTGTATATACATATAAGCCTTATTAGTAACCTGGGACAGGTCTTAGCAGGCCAGCTACACGGGCACTGTCTGTGTATGCCGTTTGCGGATGTGGACCCATTGACTTGAATGGGTTTGCGATCTGTAAGAGACAGTCCACACTGTAAAAAGATAGGACACACTCTTTTTTTTTTTGCGGTGCAGAGGCACAGACCGAAATCCGATGGAAGCACTTCAGATCTGTGCATACTATCCCGATTTCTAACAGGGATACCTTCCAATGTAGTGAAGATAATGCTATAATTCTGTAAAACTTGGAATGTGATTATTGTTATTATGTCATGTTTCAAACAAGACAATATCTCTAGCTGCTACCAATCTGTATATATGCTAAAGCATCCCTTCCCCCTGCCCCTGCTTCTGGAGCAATCAGGCAGAACTGTTAGGACGTTAAAGGGGTTTTTCCACCAAAATATTCTACAGTTTCAAACTAGCACCTGAATTTCAATAAATTGTATCTTTGTAGTTCCACCTCCGGTTATACTTTTGCCTATTTCTTGTCCACCTCACTGAAGTGGTCGCACGCGCTCTGCTTCAATCTTCAACTGCCACCAGCCATATCTTCTTTTAGAAGCTGCGGCAATTACAGGGAAAGAGCAACAACAGAAAGGACACACTCACTGATCAAGGACACACACCCTAAGCTGCCAGTCTGGAAAAAATGTAGCAGAGCAATTGGAACAATAAACGGGGTGCTCTGGATTCATGTGAGGTAGCTTTGTTAGAGCTTTCCATATACTATATATGATGTCTGATTTCCATTTTTTTTTTTTTACATTAATCATAGGATTACCCCTTTAAAAAAGTATTTAAAGTGAGAAAAAAAGTCTGAAAAAATGCAGTAGATTATATACATATATATACATTATTATATGTGTAGAAATTTTAACCTTAAAGGGGTTCTGCAGTTTGTTTAAACTGCTGATCTATCCCGTGGATAGTTCATCAGTATCTGATCGGCGGGAGTCCGACACCCGGGACCCCGCCGATCAGCTGTTTGAGAAGGCAGCGGCGCTCCTGGAGCGCCGCGGCCTTCTCACTGTTTACTGCAAGACCAGTGACGTCACGACTTGTATCAACTGGCCTGGGCGCGACAAAACTCACTTGATACAGCTGATCGGCGGGGGTCCCGGGTGTCGGACTCCTGTTGATCAGATGCTGATGATCTATCCAGAGGATAGATCATCAGTTTAAACAAACTGCAGAACCCCTTTGATGTTTTCCAAAAATGTAATGAAAATGTTTCTGCTGTATAAAAAGGTCTCTCTAGTTGTGTGTGAACATGTAAACAGCCATATCTAGTGCATGCCGAAAGATAGAAAATATCCACAATTTAATAAAATAAAATTATAGATTGACTAGTATAAGGCCTTGTTTAAATGATTTGTGAAGAGTGAAGCAGAACGCCTGATGCGTCTGTTCATGCTGGCCCCCCGGAATTGACTTGAAGACCATTATAAATGTCTTTGACTGGGTTTTCTCACTGCAAACTACACTGGTAAATCTGTTATCTCCTGAGAGGGGGTGTACTGCAATTCCACTTCAAAGGATTCGCAGTTTGAGCCTTCTGAGAAGAGATGTGCTTGGAATACATTTATGGAGATGAATTATTGGAACTCTGTATGTCCTGAATACTCACCATCTATATGGCCTGGTTGGAAGTGTTTATTATGTCTTCATAACACTGGCATTTAAATATTAATTTCAGTTTTTGTATTTTGTGGCAAGAAGACTTGGTCGGAAGGCTTTACCATGGCATTTTGCCTCCATCAATACTTTTATATAAAACATGATCACAGATTTGGGTTAGATTGTCAGAAATCCGATAATAAGATGTACAATCTTCTTGCTTAGACACAAGGGGTTAAGTAAATCACCACTGTATAAAGTTGAGGACCAAAGCATAGAATACTATATACTGATTGTTAAAAGAATTTTGGTAATTTGTTCTCAATTCGGTTGTGCCTGGCAACAGAAAATAGCTGTTATCCTGCTGACAGCAACAAAAGAGATATAGGCTTTGCACAGTATATGGACATACAACTCCTATCCCAAATTACGTTTGAGGTTTACTGTACAAAATGTGAAAACTTTTCTGCACTGCAAAACATCCAGGAACCTATATTGATGGTACTCATAAGAATCACTGTATAAGTTACAGTGGTTGTGCCATGAAAAATAGTCTCAATTATTCAAACCAGGACTTCGATCTGAATACTTTCGTTATTGCATGTAATTAAAATTTAGCATAGTCTCTGAGCTATTCAATAAAAATGTATCTGTATAGTGCCACCTGCTGTTTGTTCTTTTCCTAATCTTCTTTTGTCAGCCTTACTGAGGTGGTCGCACAAGTGTCACTTCAGCAAATACTGTAGAATTTATCATGAAGACAAAGTTAATACATGCCACTTACTAATGTATTGTGATTCTCCATATTGCTTACATTGCTGGCTGGATTAATTTTTCTAGTGTGCAAGCACAACCACCGCTAATGGATTGAGGATTCCGGGACTCGGACCCCCACCGTTGTGGAAATGGTGAATTATCCTGAGGACATCATTATCAATTCCCGGATAACCCCTTTAAGGACATTAGATCCATTTCATGTGCATTAATTTAGGGGGTAGGAGGCTTATATGGTTTTACTGCCAATCAACTGTTTTAGAAAGGCCACAGTGCTTCTGTAAGTCCACATCCATTGTTTAGCGGTTGTGTATCACAGCTTAGCCCCATTCACTTTAATGGGACTGAGCTGTGGCCTCTTAAAACAATTGAGCTGCAGGGGTGTCAGGAGTTCATCTCCCACTGATCAAGTACTGGCCCTTCTCTAACAGCCTGGACCAGCAGGAGTGTCGATCCGGGCTGTTTAACACTTTACATGCAATGGCGCCTGCTGCATGTAAAGTGCTGACACAGGGACCCTCTGTCTCCCATCGGCACCCCGCTAATGCGATCGTGGCGTGCTGACGTGTGTGACGGCTGCCTGGGAATGATTTAGACCCCAGACCACCCTTGAGTAATTTCCTGCAGGTTAATCCTCTCTGGCGCAGCCTGCTGGTCAATGTCAGAATAGTATTGCCATTAAAGAGCTTCTGTCACCCCCCAAAAGTCATTTTTCTTTTTTGGGCTTACTAAAATCCTTATAGGGCGATTATTCTATATATACTGTTTTTACCTTTTTCTGTTGGTTATTTTCGCAAAGAAACGCACTTTTAAAATATGTAAGTTACCTCGCTACCAGCAAGTAGGGAGGTTACTTGCTGGTAGCCGCCCCCTCCTCCTGTTGAGTGACAGGGCCAGCGAGCGCTCTCCTTCCTCTGGCTGGCCCTGTCTCCGTTCCAAATCTCGTGCCTGCGCCGTCCCGGTCTTCAGTCGGCGCAGGCGCACTGAGAGCAGGACGCTCGCTCGGCTGCTCCTTCCTCAGTGCGCCTGCGCCGATGACGTCATATCTACACCCGGAAGAGAAGTCGCCGGCAGGGGGTTTATTGCAAAAAAGTAGTAAAATGTAAAAAACCTACCGGTATATGTGTTTGGTATCACTGTAATCGTACTGACTCAAAGAATAAAGATATGTTATTTTATGTTGTTATTTATACCAAAAAATGAACGCCTAAAATATGTAATGTAAAAACACAGTGGCAGTATTGCTGTTTTTTACCATCTCCCTCCCAGAAAGAGTTAATAAAAGTTAATCAGAAAGCTATGTGTACCCCAAAATGGTGCCATTAAAAAACACAACTTGTCCCGCAAAAAACAAGCCCTCATAAAGCTATATAGACGGAAAAATATAAAAGTTATAGCTCTTGGAACGTGACTATGAAAAAAGAAAGAAAAACGCTTGGTCACTAAGGGGTTAAATAGAAGATGATCATTTTGGAAGATCATCTGGAAGTAAGTTAAAATCACTAGTCCACAAATGATCTTTGCAAGAGAGAATGTCCCTGGAACATTCCCAGAAGCGGGGTTCTTCCTTTGTCCAGTGTCATACAGTGTCGGGCAAACTGTGGCCCTCCAGCTGTTGTAAAACTACAACTCCCACCATGCCCTGCTGTAGGCTGCTAGCTGTAAGCAGTCTTGGCATGCTGGGAGTTGTAGTTTTGCAACAGCTGGAGAGCCGCAGTTTGCCCATCACGGTGTAGGCAATATGGTCTAAAATGTGTATGACTGCATTAGATCATTAATTTTTTTGCTAGATGATCATTTCTTTAAGGCCTCATGTACACGGCCGCATTCGTTTTTGCGATACACGTTTTCCGTCCCGCAGAACCGACATACGCATGAAGACATCTTTTCAGCCCCATTGAAATTAATGGATCTGCATCCGATTCTCAAAAAATATGGATTGATACGGACTGAAACTATGGTTCTGTTCATGAGCCCTGTCCTACTGCTATCTAATGTTGTTGGACAATTTAGTCCTGTGTTAGATGAAGACAATACTCCAGAACATAGTGCACATCCAGAATGCTGGAGTCATCTGCATAAATGATTTATATTCTACAGTCTTACTGTCAGTCTTGCACCGTCACTAGCCGAGAGCTTGATGAATAGATCATTAGTCCATAATAGTAGGGTTTTATTCTGATTACATGAATGCTTGCTCACTGTTTTCCCTTTCTCTGTGGGACTCTGAATGCTTTCATTTTGGCTGTAATACGACATGCCGGGAATATGATGAAGGAAATTACAGTTACAAGGGTTTTCATAGCTTGTAATTGAATTGAAAAGCCAAGAATGACTATTCATTATTTATAAAGTGCTAACATACCATGTAACACTGCACAGTACAGAACTAGCATACTGTAGTGAAAGGTCTATAAGACAACATTAAAGGGACGCCACCCAATCTGCACTCATTTACGCTCCGGTACTCCCCCTTGCCCTGCAATCTGCTCTCCATGGGTAAGCTAGGCGGAGGCTCCTGCCTAGCAGTAAGCCTGGTGACGTCACCAGCACTAATGGGCGGTCTCTAGTGCTGCGCTAGCCTGGGCATGGTGAATGAGTGCAGGTCGGGTTGCGTCCGGTTTCACCTCTGAACCCGGACAACCCCTTTAATTAGAAGAGCTTCGTCTGAATGCAGAGAAAGTGTCTATCTGTGGGCTGTAGGTTGAATGGTAAACTTGTTTGTTAGGTTTCTGCAGGTATTCAGACCCAGGACTCTTCCTTTTCCTCCACCTGGGCCCTTTTCCACCATTTGTCTGCTGCTGAGAAATATCTTTTTATAACGGTCCAAAAAATCTACGAAAAATGGAGATGTAGCACTTTCTTGGATATTACTTCCATACAAGTGGGTATGGGTTACTGCCTAATGCATGCCTGCTACATTATACAGCAGACTGAGGTGAGCAACATTGAGACCCATACAGGGCTGCTCTACCTAAATATAGCTGGGGCCAATAATAAATGAAACCACAAAACAGAACTGTTATGTGGTTTCATTTATTATTGGCCCCAGCTATATTTATTGGGTGCACTTCTCCTTGGATATGTCATGAAGACAGCTGGAACATTTTGCTTGTGTGTCTGTTAGAATTTGTCCATGTTCTTGGGGCCACATGTTTTTTTTCAATCCAAGGTCAGTGGTCGTATCAAGAAAATTATGTAGAAAAGGTTCTACTAAGGGTACTTTCACACTAGCGTTTTGTATTCTGTTTGTAAGATCCGTTTCAGGGCTCTCACAAACGGTCCAAAACGGATCAGTTAAGCCCCAATGCATTCTGAATGGATAAGGATCCGTTCAGAATGCATCAGTTCGGCAGCATGCAGCATTTTGGTGTCCGTCTGAAGAGGCGGAGCCTAACGGATCAGTTTTTTTTTTACAATGTAAGTCAATGAGGACGGATCCGTTGTCAGTGACACAATATGGTGCATTTGAAAACGGATCCGTTCCCCATTGACTGTCAATGTAATTCAAAACGGATCCGTTTTGGACTTTGTTATTTTTCTTTAAAGCTAATGCAAACGGATCCGTTCTGAACGGATACAAACGTTTGCATTAGAGATGCGGATCCGTCTGTGCAAATAAACAGACGGATCCGCACCAACACTAATGTGAAAGTACCCTAAATATATATATTTTTGTTTAGGATCAGCTCCTGGTCTTAGCTTTAAAAATACGGATCATATACTAAAGTATGGATGAGTGTTCCTTAGTGTTCCTCAAGGTTTATTTTCCTAAGGCCCCTTTCACACGGGCGAATTTTCCGCGCGGGTGAGGGGCTGTGCACATGAGCGGTGATTTTCACGCATCACTTCTGCGTTGCGTGAAAATCGCAACATGCTCTATATTGTGCGTTTTCACGCAACGCAGGCCCTATAGAAGTGAATGGGGCTGCGGGAAAATCGCAAGCATCCACAAGCAAGTGCGGATGCTTTGCGATTTTTCCGCATGGTTGCTTAGCAACGGGACCCGATCTTTATTATTTTCCCTTATAACATGGTTATAAGGGAAAATAATAGCATTCTTAATAAAGAATGCTTAGTAAAATGAAGTGGAAGGGGTTAAAAATAATAAAAGTTAACTTACCTTAGCCACTTGATGGTAGTTGCGATCTGTCTTCTCTTTTCCAGCATCAGCTAACAACTAAAGGACCTGTGATGACGTCACATCACATGGTCCAATCACATGGTCCATCACCATTTTCCGCGCGGGAAAATCGCGCATATTCCCGCAACGCACCCGCCTCTTATCCGGGCGTCAAACATGACGCCCGTGTGAAAGAGGCCTTAGGCCCTTTCTTGTTTATGCTTAGGCTAAGTTCACATATGTCGTACAATTCCGGTCTTCTGTCCTGGCATGTTCCAGCATAGATACTGGCATTATGGCACACCGGGCGCTACCAGAGAGGAAACTACAATGTACATATAAAACCTAACCTTATGTTTATTGTAATAATGCTTCATTTGCCCTATTTATTGCATAGTAATAGTTTTTTCAGGATAACCCATTTAAAAATTGTAGTCTTTGTCTTTCACTTTTGAACTCTGATCCATAGTTTACACCTGTCCCGAATTTGCAGAGACTGTCCCTGGTTTTCAGAGATGGTCCTGGCAAATTCGGGCTGTCCCGACCCAAGATGGGTGGAGCTAACAATATCACCGCCCACGATGGGTTTGGCATACCCAGCGGCAGAGTCTTCAATGTCCCGATTTGGTAAGTATGCTGATCTGACCGCTTGATTTTAAATTTCAGAGATTAGGATACCATGGATTGAATCCAGTTTGCTAGAAAAATGTAACAGATTTGTGTGAGCAGTGTTTAAAGGGAGTCTGTCACCACATTTGGCCATTATAGACCATTTACATAGCGTTCTGGCTTAACTTTAGAAGACTCAAGCAGTATTTTTGTTTCCTCCTTCTGTGGTTCCCCTGCGGCAAAAACGGGGTTTTATTAATATGTAAAATGAGGGCTCGCAAGAGTGCAAGGGTGGCGTTAACGTCTTTGGAGCCAAGGCTGCTCATCCTCTTTTCCTAATTTCCCTGCCCCAGCCTGTGCCTGTGCCTGCCCTTCTCTTCTGTTGCGTCCTCCTCCTCCTCCCTGCGAAATCCCGCGGCTGCCCTCTGCCTCGCTTGGCCGGGGGGCATGCACACTGCGATGCTTATTGTGGGCACGGGCATCGCTGATGCTCCTGCGCATGCTCCGGCCAACGGCGGGAACCCAGCTGCAAGGAGGCCGTTGGCCAGAGCATGCGCCAAGCGAGGCAGAGTGCAGACATGGGATTTCACATGGTGAGGAGAAGGGTGGGCAGAGGCAGCGGCTGGGGCAGGGAAATTTGGAAAAGAGGATGAGCAGCCTGGGCTCCAAATACGTTAACGCCGCCCCTGGGCTCTTGCGAGCCCTCATTTACATATTAATAAAACTACGTTTTTGCCGCAGGGGAACCACAGAAGGAGGAAACAAAGGTACTGTTTAGCCAGAACGCTATGTAAATGGTCTAACATGGCCAAACGTGGTGACAGACTCCCTTTAAGATGCAACATTGAGCCTGTTCGTATAAATGCTTTGTGCCAACTTCTTGCAAGTAGATGGAGATTTAGCAGCTGTTTACCCCATAGCATTAGCACTGAAGAACCTTCTGTGAGCGATTATCCGTACATACAGCAAGTAGTATTTTCCAGGTTTTCTCTTCAGTGTAACAAGTTTAAGAATCAGTGGCAGCCGGATCAAGGACCCTCATGAATTATCAAAGTTTGTTGCGGAGGAGCAAATAAAATTTTATGAAGTAATAATGTAAAAAGCTGTTAAAACATGCGGGTGGATACAAACAGTTGTATCCTCTGTTCTCATTGTTAACTTATGTAAGACAAATGACAAATGAATGCTCTGCCTGATGTTCGGGCAGATAATCGCCAACAAGCGTTCATGTGAGCGCTCATTAGCAATAGTCTGTCTGTGTAAAGGTGCCACCAGTTACCCAATGCACAAGCGAAACACTTGTTTGTGCGGTCATCTAAATCATCTTTGCCAGCAGTAGATTGTGCTGTCTAGAAAGAACTCTGCTGCCTGCAAACAATGATTCTGTATGAGGACGAGCAATGGCATTAGCGATCACTGCTCCCCATACTGTTTACATGCAGCCATCTCCTTCACTGACGGGTAAGCGATTGTCAGGAAGTAATGCTTCCTTCCCGACAATCTCTTGCCACATTGGGTCAGTAAAGGGGCCTTAACTGCTGCCGATCAGCTGCTACGGGAAGACGTGGTGTTGGAATACAGTGGTATGAGGCTGGAAGCAGACAACTCGGACCCCATTCAAGTGAATGGGAGCTGAACAGCAGTATGCCATGCTGGAAACTACACAGTGGAATACATTTAAAGGGGTTTTTCAGGCCTGATATTGATGACTGACACCCTGACTCCCACCGATCAGATGTTTCCTGCAGCCACGGCGGTAGAACTAGTTATTAAATGGGGCAGGAAGCACAGCTCATTTGCATATATTAAGATTTCATTTTTATCAGCAATGCGGGCACATATGAGCTTGGAGTAACACGGATGCCTTCAACTGCCAAGCGCACATGTAATAGGTCAGCCAGTTTCATAGGTACAAATCTGCTGACAGATGCCCTTTAATGTAGCATCTAGTCATTATGGCCACTTCCATGTAACAATAATCAGTATTAGGCCCCATGCACACAACCATTCATTTCTGTGGGTCACAAAAGATGCGGACAGCACACAATGTGCTTTCTGCATCCATATGTCAGTTCCGCCAAAAACATGTCCTCTTGTCTGTATTACAGACAAGAATAGGCATTTCTACAGTAGTGCGGGACGTGCAAAATGGAAAAGTGTGGGCGCACGCAGCCAGGATCTGTGTTTTGCAGGTCCACGGTTTGTGTGCCCGCAAAACGTATACGGTTGTATAAAAACACAACAATAGCTGATCTCGGGGAGACCAGCTACAGAAAACACCGCGGAGCCTCACTTAAGAGTCTCAACACAGCGATCCAATGTGCAAAGCTCCCTGGGAAACAGGAGTATGCTAAATAAATGTGGAGCCCCAGTATTGGGTCTACAACACAATGAAAGCCAGATATCCCTCAAAGGAAGGAAAACCAAGCAAAGGAGTGTCCCCATTACAGAGGTCACCAAATCCACCATATTAAGTGGCCCCTATGTCAAGATCCCGCTCTTTTACAAGCTTTAAGGATGTGACGGGGAAAACCTAAGCCAGGTATCCATCCACAGACAGCTGTTTCGGGGTATACGGTTGTATGCATAAGGCCTTAACATGTATGTAAATTACAGTTCACAGGATTAGTTGAAGGCCCTGCCCACACACTGAAATGTCTATTGCTTCTACTGAATGTAGCTAAAGCATTTCTAAATTAATACATTCTTAGGGTCCATTCACACCTCCGTGAATGTGTCCGCACCCGTTCCACAATTCTGCGGAACGGGTGCAGACCCATTCATTCTCTATGGGGCAGGAATGGATGCGGACAGCACACAGTGTGCTCTCCGCATCCGCATTTCTGGAGCGCGGCTCTGAACTTCCGGTCCGCGGCTCCTGAAAAAAATAGAACATGTCCTATTCTTTGCGGACAAGAATAGGCAGTTCTATGGTGGTGCCGGCTGGGTGTATTGCGGATCTGCAACACACTACGGACGTGTGAATGGACCCTTAGTTTAATCCCAGAAATGAATTATTGATAAACTGTATCAGTAATTAATATCCTCCGCTCGTGCACACTTGAGGATGAATGCGTTATACATTATGTTAAATATACTTTGGCTGCACATATCTAATGATGTGAACGATTTCATCTCTAGCTAGAATTTGTGCTCTGGCACTGTCACCCCTTTCTCGTCATGTTAATGACATGTCTGTAGACTAAAGACTGCCCCTTCAGTTACTACCAATGGAGGAATGGTACATCGCCTGTAAACACTTTTTGTACTCCTGTTTTTGGAATCGCCGAGAAGTGGGTTACACGCAGCACTGTCTCCTGATGTTTAGTGGATTAGAGTGCTTTTTGAGCGTACGATGACAACACAGCTTTTGCTCCAGTTTCAGCTTAGTGCATCCTGCTCAGCTGTTTAGATTTATTCTGAGATGGGAAGCAGATCTTGTCAGGTGCAATAACTATCATCTGCCTTAACGTGGAAGCTCTCAACATCTGGACCTTCCTTTAGCTCGAATGGCTTCCCTGCTGGCATCTGAGATGTACCATGTGGTAGGAAGTGTAGCCACTTCGCAAGGATTCAGACTGGCACAAATGGGTTAGTACCTTGTTTAAAGTTCCTGCCTCGGTTCCTTGTGTATGGAATGGTTTTGTTCTCCGCCGTGATCATTACGCCTTTCTGCTTTGCTAAATATTGCATTCATGTCTCATTGTATTTGCCTTTTTTGTTTGCCTGACTGTTGAAATTTGACTTCATAGCGGGAAGATAGTTTGCTAATAAACCATCATCTCCATCAGCCGGGCAGTGTTCATTTTCTTATCCATCGCATAAAGCATTTGCATGTTGGTGCTGTCACATCGTATTACACCGTCGCTGCTTTGAGCCCATTAATCACACATTTAACTATCCGGCTCATGGAGAGCCAGGCAGTCGTCATTTACTTTAAAGAATAGACTGAAGTCATTTGAGAGTCCGGACCCATTGTAAAGGGAACGTGTCTTTCTTAATGGTTGTGCGTTTGTATGTGAGCTGAGAAAAGTTCCATTTGCCAACTGATTACAAAATGAGGCCCCCGCCCTCCCCCCCAACTTAAAACCACTTCATTATATTGCATTTTATTATTCATGGGTAGACTCCTGTGTCTCCGCAGGCTCATATTGTGTGTCTTTCTCTTTTCTTTAGCCATCAGCATTCAAGTCGTTTTTCAGATGTGCTTACACTGTTGCGTGGGTCGGTGTGTACTGTCAATAAGACAACATTAAGACTCGTGGCACACAGTTGTTGATAACATTATGAAGCCTGCAGTGACCTCGTCTGTGGTGTATGGAATTCATTATTAATACTCGTGTAATCCTTACACCATTTATTTGTTCTACCTAGCTCCGTTCGCTTCTGTTATGTAATGCATGGCCATATTTTTTGTACCTCATATAAAGTGAGATATTTTATATATATATCAATATATATATATATATATATATATATATATATATATATATACTTAGCCTAGAAATATTTGCTGCAATAGCAAAAATCGTGTGCAGAGATACTTTTTGTCTATAATAGTATGCAATTTATTTTATTACAAAGTAACCAATGATTCCAGTCCCATTCATATATTACTGTCCGCTAAGTCTATAGCTACTTTATTATTTACTTTTTTCTTATTATGGTTTGTCATAAGGAAAAAATTTAGCCTTATTACTATTTGGCCTTGGCAGGAAGAAAACTAAAATTTATAAAATTGTGTATTCTAAATGACATGTCCCCAAAAGGAGATGCACTTCTGTGATTGACCTCTGATATGGCATATGCTTTGCGTGAACATAACTCGGTTTAACTGTCGCATCTTTCTTTTATGTACTTTGCTTGCCGCCTATAAATCTCAGTGACAGGGTATGCCGATCCTTTGTTTTGTAGGTAATAACAACCTCCACCTCCATATTTAAGTCATTAGGGTCTTAATAGAATAAAGTAAATGTCAGGGAGATTAATTATGTATCCTCTTAAGATCTCTTACTGTGTGTAAAAGTTCACCTATAGAGGTATGGATTTCAGGGATCTGTAACAATGCTACGAGATATAAGGAATGCTCAGGTCTTTTGGGGTATATATGATAAATAAGAAATGCTAAAATGGTAGTAGGGGCCTGAAGAGAAAGAGAATCAAAATGTCCAAAATTGTCAAAATTAATTTCATACCTCTTATAGTTAACTCCTCGAAGTTATGGGTTTTATCTACCCAATTAACAATTTTTAAAGCGGTCTCAGATTGGTGTAAAGGTCCATTTACACAGACCGATTATCGGGGATGAGCCTTTGTAGAAATGCTCGTTCCCGATAATTGACCTGTGTAAAAGGTGCCAGTTATAACTCATTGAATGAGTGAACATTTGTGCATCAGGAGATTGTGCCGTTCTGACACGAAATGTAAAAATCATAATCTAAACAGCGATCTGTTCTATGAAAGGGGTTGCACAATCAGGGGGCCACATGCGGCCCTCAATACGATTCTACGCGGCCCCCAACCATCTGGTAGCAGACATGTATGTCTATGTCTTGTGGCTGCTCACATGAATCTTTCATGTATGGCCCCATTAAATGGGAGTACTAGAAGTCTAACTAGACATTTATAATATATACTATATGTTCAATATGCCATAAATATAGTATTTCACTTGGCAATACCCCTTTAAAGTTTATTTTCTGCTCTTGGAATTGGTTCAGGTTGACAATGTGGCCCCCAACCAGAAAAGATTGTGCACCCCTGTTCTATGGGGATCACTTTTCCCTATACTGCAGAGGTGGTTGCTGCATCTAAATGCTGCCCTCATATCCGCCAGTGATCAGGCAATTATCAGACATGTCTAGTTTGTTCCCAATAATTGCCTGACATATTGGTCCATGTAAAAGGGCCTTGAGATAATAATAAGCAATACTCAGCTTACCCGTTCCCCGATGCCTCCTGATTCCCTACAGGATTCTATTTCTTGGGCCCTCTCGTCACACAGGAAATGAGCGCTCAGCTAGTTTGCTTTTAGCGAGCCTTCACAGGTGGCACATTTTTTTGCAGAAATTTCGGTGACTGAAAATACATTCCATGGGCTTCTTTTGGTGGCAAGCATGTGAAAGCAAACTTAGGCTGGTTAATGTTGTATGTTTAACTGGTCCATATTGACTATGTGGATGTGAAACAGGCTAAGAGTCATCTTTGGGAGAGCGAGTGTAGCAAAATTCAGAGCCAATTCTTATGTGGATGCAGTGTTACTTGACTCTTCTGTACGGAGGCTAAAACTTACCCTGGGTTCACACCTGAGCGTTTCTGAGACGCGCGTTTTACGCACGCGTATTACAGAGCGGTTTTGCAAATAGGAAACGCGCGTCAAACGCGCGTTCGTGACTCTGGAGACCAATTGAAAAAGGCATAACTACACTTTAACGCGTGTTAAACGCGCGTTTTACCCGCGTTCCCATTGAAATCTATGGGTGCAAACGCACGACAAAACGCCCCAAAGAAGCTCAAGAACTTCTTTGAGCATAGGGCGTTTTACAGCGCGTTCAAACGCGCTGTAAAACGCTCAGATGAGAACCATGCCCATAGGGAAACATGAGTTTTCTCCTGTTGAGCGTTTTACAGCGCGTAGGAACGCGCTGTAAAACGCGCAAGTGTGAACTGAGGGTTAGTGTGTTTTCAAATTAATTTTGTCATTTTCTTGAGCTCCTTGATTGTGTGTTCACATGCTGTTTTGAAAAACTGTATTTTTATGTGCTGTTTGATTTTTGTTTTTTTTGTCATGTTTTTTGTTACATTGCCTCACTGTAAAAAGACAGTCATCTTAAGACTTACAGAATAATAATAGAAGTCCAAGTTTTTGAAATCGATGGGGTCTCAGCTACATGACTGTTAATGTCACAGACCGTTTTTTTCCGGGTTCTTCGTGATAGGACATCAGTGTCTGATCGGTGGGGTCCAACACTTGGGACCCCCACCAATCAGCTCCTGTGAGCACCATAGCCCTCTCTCTGTTTTTCCTAGGCCAAGTGACGACACGTTTATGTGTCATGTGGCCTAGGACCAGCTCAGCCCCATTCAAGCTAATTGACCTTGGCGCAATAGCGAGCACAGCCGTTATACAGTGTACAGAGCTGTGCTTGGTAAGCTGCGAGAAGGCAGCGGCACTCAGAGGAGCTTCGGTGCCTTCCCAAAACAGCTGATCGGTGGGGATCAGAGGATAGGTCATCAGTATAAAAATTCTGGAAAACCCTTTTTTTTCTCTAGTCTCTTCACATCTACATCTGGTGTATTGTACCCAACACGTCATGTCACCAAATTACATGATGCGTGTCACCACTGTGGCCACTCATTGGCGTTTGCAGCCATGTGAACCTTGTCAAACCAGATGTTGACACAGGGAGACCCAAGATCTGCAGCGTAAGCAAGGAAATAAAGGAGCTGGACCTCAGTGAAAGGGGATCGGGTCTAGCCACACTAGGGGGAGGGTGTCTACCCAAAAGGCCTCTGTGGGTAAACGACCCCATTAAATTGTTTTTGGCCCTTTACTACTTTATTTACAGTAGGCTTCTATGTTCTTCTGCTCTGCCTGGTGTAAAACCTGAAGGAAATGTGGCAGATTTCATCCCATATATCCCTCTGAAAGAAGTCCCACATAAATTATGCAGAAACGGATCTATTCAGATATGCAGTATAGAATAGATTTATCCTTGCAGTACTAGATGTGAAATAGAACAGCCTACACCTTACTTCAGGACACTTGTCATGCTTAAAGGGACTTTCCCATTAGTAACATTTATTACCTATCCACAGGATACTTTATAATTGTATGAACACTGGGGTCCAACTGGTCACAAGCCCGTGTCCCCTACCTAAATGGAGCATTGGTGTGCATGTGCGACCAAGACTACCAATCCCTTCTATGAGACTTGTGAGTGCAACTCAACTTTAGTCCCATAGATGTGAATAGAGTGATGGTAACGCATGCTTGGCACCGCTTCCTTCACAAGAGGACTGTCATGATCAGAAGAAGTCCCGGCGGTTAAATCCTGGATCCTGTGGGTAGTTGCTAAATGTTTAGAGGAAAGACTCTTAAAGGTGGTATTGCTGTCTTCGCCATTCATGGCTGAGATTGGAATACATGTTTTGTGTGCAGGCCAGGATGGACGGAGTTGAAAAAACAGCTGAGCTGGTTCTTTTACGCTGTTTCCATAGCTCTCATTTACAGAACTTCCATGGAAGTTAAGGAAACTGAGTAGCACACCCTGCTCAAGGGCAAACCGGGTATTTAAAATGGCCTGGGATAAAAAACATAAAAGTGGCCCCATGTTGTAGCTGCGTCCAGATTGACAGAAGGCAGGGCCAACAGAGGTAGGCACGGACAACAGTACTGTAGTGCAACACAAAATACCGCCCCAGCAGAGCCAAATACCACACTACAGCACAAAATGCTGCCAGCCTCACCACAGTATTCCATTGTATGACTGTTGTGAGGATGACGATGCAGGCAGGAAAGCACCTGCAGCTGACAGTACCCGATGCTCCTCACAATGATTAATGCTGAGAACATTGGATCCTTATGTACCCGGCCAGTGGCCGTGAAGAGGGTTTGGGCGCCCCTTGGAAAATTTCCCTGTAGGCCATTTTGCACCTGACCCCACATGACTGTTTTTCAGAAATCCAGCCACCCTGGCCACCATCAGTGATTGTGAGCCAAACCCAGGAGTGGAGGCTATACAGAGAAAAGATATGAGGCAAAGATCCGTACCTGTTCTGTGTGTAGAGGCGCACCTGGTTTTGGCTGAAAATCAGTGATGGAAATCACTGACCGAACACTGACGTGTGAAAAGGCCTAAGACTAATATTCCAATATCGGCCATGAGCAGGTAAGATAGAAATACTCCTTTATAGTATTAAACATTTGCAGCACTGAAGAGTGTCCCAAATGCTGTTTAGCTCTGCGTGACATTTGTTTCTTACGCTTCTCCTGCCTTCATTTCTTTGCTTGAAACATATTTTTGTATTAGACTTAGTTTTTTAAGAGTCTTAAGCCTAAGGGCTGATTCACATTAGCCCGGACCGAGCGCGGCTCCCCTGACCTGAACTGCCTGCATTATAGTAATTTTATGATGCAATCAGTTCCTATCTAATTGTAGGTCTAATGTACTGTAGAGAACAATAGACCTGAGATCAGGTCAGGGGAGCCGTGGTTAGGCCGGGAGATTCAGCCGACACATGGGCTGCACAGATCGAGCACGGTAGTACGAATCAACCCTAAGTACAGGCGTAGATTTTTAATTTGCAGACGTGTCTTTGTGCGTCTTAGATCTTTTGAACCTGTGGAGAATATAAAGGTTCCTCTAAATGGAGGAACTTGAATCTACGTTGTGAAGGATGCTTCTTAATCCTCATTGGTTGAAGTCTGAAGATTACAGTTTTGATGCCTCATAGAGATAACCATATTACAGCTTTGAACAAAAATTAGAGTTGTACAAAGCCCACACCGCACCCTTACAAATGTATGGACCCATCCTGTACGTCTATACCTCTCTGATTTCATTGTATGCATTATTAGGGCACTATATGGCGTCACACAGAGTGGCTATGGCTTTGTAAAATGGAACTATAGGGACTCCGTGTCCTGCTATATTGGTTTTGACATCTAAAGTTGGTCATACACTTTATATTAACCCTTTAATGACCAGGCATGAAAAGGCCTTAAAGCATTAATACGGTTATGTAAAGTAATCTAAAGCTTGGGGATAACTATTAGATCGGTGGGGGTCCTACTGCTGTGATCCCCAACGATCACGAGAACGGTGACCCAGTACCCCATGGAAGTCCCCCGAAATGAACAGAGTTGCTGGTCAGGCATACATGTGGGCGTTTCATTAATTTCTATGGGAGTTCCAGAGATAGCCAAGCGCTGTACTCAGAACTCAGAGAAATGAATGGAGCGGCCGCGTGCATGCCTGATAGGCTGCTCACTGGGAAACCCATTGACCCGATCGCAGGGGGTATCCTCTTTAACATGGTTAAATGGTTAACAGCTTGGATCAGGGCTTTCTGCAGCGTTTTGCTGTCCGCTCATGAAGCGGAGACAAACGTTTTCTCTGACACAATCTGGCATAATAGAAAACGGATCGGTCCCCCCATTGACTTTCAATGGTGTTCAAGACGGATCCGTCATGGCTATAGAAGACATAATACAACCGGATCCGTTCATGACGGATGCATGCGGTTGTATTATTGTAACGGAAGCGTTTTTGCAGATCCATGATGGATCTGCAAAAAGCGCTAGTGTGAAAGTAGCCTAAGTGGCATCCTGCACTCTAATTCACAGGACACGAGCAGAACTGGAATTCCTTGTCGACAACATAGCTAGAATTACTCATATTCCTGCGCAATTCCGATGATAAATATGTAATGCAGTTGTTAGTCATGCAATTTCCTAATGTATACGTGTTTATGGAAATCTAACCTCCAATTGAAAGACTAAAAACCTTCATTTTTATCATTCGTATGACAGAAAGTGTAATTCTATAATATGGCAGCCAGTCAGGGATGAAGTGTTGAGGTTGATGCACTGGAATACATCTAAAGCTTTGATTTTAATTGAATTGACCGATAGTGAGCTGGGAGTCTAAGCTGCCGTTCCTTAATCTTTCTGTCCATCAGCTTTTAGGAGGGCTTTTCCAGTGCCTCATGCCTAGAAAGGTAGATTACAGATTATCCATCTTCAATTACCTGAATAGCTGTCGTACCAGTGCTCTGTAATGATGTACTTATTTGCGATCTAAATACCAGTTTTTCGTTATGCTGTATAGTTCCATTCAGAGACATTATGGCTGCTTATGATATCGTTTTGACAGTAAGGAAGGGGAAAGAAGCAGGAAACCTGCATAATGTAAACGGTACATAGTGGTCAGATTACCCCCCCGTCCAATGCAGAAATCGAAATTACTTGTACAAAACTAATTGACATTACCGAGGGATTGAAATTGTCTTTCTTGTAGGTGACAACCAATCACAGCACAGCTTTCATTTATTATACAGTAAGCTTCTTCAAAAATGTAAGCTGTGCTGTGATTGGTTTCTATAGCCAATAAAGACAGTTTTGATTAGAATTTGGGCACATGGTGTATCATAGAAACAATCTAGAGTTGTATGTTTGACATCAGAGACTGGTTGTGGTATTGGTCCTGACTTGATCGCTGTGGTTGTGCCTGCAGCGGTGTTCCCAGCCAGTGGCTCTGGAAACACGTATGGCTCTTGGGACGTCGCCCTCAGGCCGTTGGCTCATGTGGTTTTAATGCTATAAACTCCCATCGGATGATCCTGTATAGATGGCGAAGCTGAGGAAAAGGGTTCTTACCTTAGGCCCTTTATCTCTGAAGATGAGGGTTATTCCCAAAAGTGCCTTATCTTTGATCACTTCAACCAACAAACATGATATTTTGTTTAAAATACTTGTGCTAGTGCTGGGATTTTAAGGTGTTCTTTTTCTTTATATTGTCTATATTTACATCTTCTGTACATCAGTGCACCTGTGTGGTGGGTGGCAGGCCGACGCCACAGGACACCAATTGCCCTCAGTTGGCTTAGAATTGCACAGGCAATCGGCGGCACTGCGCCTGCGCGAGAATTCCGGCGGCCGTCGAGATGAAGATCGGGGCGTTATTGTGGCCTGAAAGCGGAGGTAGCCGGGGGGCGGAGCCATTAGCCTCGCCTCTGGGAGGCGATTTCTGCAGCTGTAGGCGTGCTTGGGGATTCAAATTTAGGCGGGCTGGGCACATTAGGGGGCGTTACTGGGCTCCTGAGCTGGGAAAAAACGCCCCTCTGGGCACCTTGGACCCTAATTAGCATAAAGGACCATTCGTTTTTTTATCAAAATGACAAGTGACAAAGAAAAAATAAGAAGAGATCCGGATATAGGTTCTTTATTACACATAGATAATGTGACAGAAAAAAATGATGATAGGCAGGTGAAAGATTCCCTTTAACCACTACAGGACCGCCTAACGCAGGGATGCGTCCTGCGGGCGGTCCTGTAGTTCTGAGACGACGCATCGGCGCGTCATCTCGCGAGACGCGAGACTTCCTGTGAACGCGCGTCTCAGGAGTTCTGCTACAGCCTGCCAGCGATGATCCATCGCTGGCAGGCTGTAGATGCGAATTAAATCGCATCAAAGAGCTATATCAGACGCTGTTTTGTGAACAGCGTCTGATATAGCTGCTACCTGGTCCTCTGGTGGTCCCATTTGCTGGGATCGACCACCAGAGAACCAGGTAACTATGTAAAGTTGCACCAAACACTACACTTAACCCCCCACCCCCTCTCACCTATTAACCCCTTGTTAACCCCTTGATCACCCCATATAGACCCCTGATCACCCCCCTGTCATTGATCACACCCCTTGTAAGGCTCCATTCAGACGTCCATATGTGTTTTGCGGATCCGTGGATTCACGGTTCCGCGGATCCGCAGATCCTCAAAACACGGACAGCGGTAATGTGCTTTCCGCATTTTGCAGATCCGCACATTGCCAGAACTATATAGAAAATGATTTTTCTTGTCCGCAATTGCGGACAAGAATAGGACATGTTCTATATTCTTGCGGAACGGAAGTGCAGACCCGGAAGCGCGGATCCGTAATTCCGGATCCGAGCGGGACAAAGTCTGTCCCCATAGAAATGAATGGGTCCGCAATTCCGTTCCGCAAACAGAATTTCGGACGTGTGAATGGGGCCTAAGGGTCCCTTATCACCGCCAGTTAGTTAGCTACTTGTTAGGTAGCTAGCGCCCAGCCCACCGCACCGCAGTCACTGATTTTGGCAGAGATTTTTTTCATCCACATTGATCGATGCGAATGAAAAAATCTGTGCCGTTCATTTTTATTTATTTTTTTCAGCGCAGAGGCTGAACGGAAAAAAAAAATCGGAGAATCGCAGAAACTCCTAATGCTGGCCATACGTGTAATGATTGCGGAGACCCCTAAAATGCCAGGGCAGTATAAATACCCCACATGTGACCCCATTTTAGAAAGAAGACACCCCAAGGTATTCGCTGAGGGGTATGGTGAGTTCATGTAAAATTTTATTTTTTGTCACAAGTTAGTGGAATATGAGACTGTAAAAAAAAACTTGTGCCAAATTTTTTTTTTTTCTGTGAACTCGCCCTGCCCCTCACGGAATACCTTGGGGTGTCTTCTTTCCACAATGGGGTCACTTGTGGGGTATTTATACTGTCCTAGCATTTTAGGGGCCCTAAAGCGTGAGAATCCAAATGCGTAAAAATGCCCTGTGAAATCCTAAAGGTACTCATTGGTTTTAGGGCCCCTTTGCGCATCTTGGCTGCAAAAAAGTGTCACTCGTGGTATCGCCGAACTCAGGAGAAGTAGGGCAATGTGTTTTGGGGTGTATTTTTACATATACCCATGCTGCGTGTGAGAAATATCGCTGTAAACGACAACTTTTTACATTTTTTTATTCAAAGTTGTCAATTTACAGAGATATTTCTCTTACCCAACATGGGTATATGTAAAAATACACCCCAAAACACATTGCCCTACTTATCCTGAGTACGGCGATACCACATAAGTGACACTTTTTTGCAGCCTGGGTGCGCAAAGGGGCCCAAATTCCAACGAGTACCTTTAGGTTTTACATGGCTGCTCACAATTTAGCCCCGCCCAAAATGCCAGAACAGTAAACACACCCCACAAATGACCCCATTTCGGAAAGTAGACACCCCAAGGTATTCGCTGAGGGGCATAGTGAGTCCGTCTGAGATTTTTATTTTTTTTTGCCAGAAGTTAGCAGAAATTGAAACTTTATTTATTTATTTTTCTCTCAGAAAGTGTCATTTTCCGCTAACTTGTGAAAAGAAATGAAATGATACATGAACTCACCATGCCCCTCCGCAAATACTTTGGGGTGTCTTCTTTCTAAAATGGTGTCATTTGGGGCGTATTTATACTATCCTGGCATTCTAGCACCTGAAGAAACATGACAGGCGCTCAGAAAGTCAGAGCTGCTTCAAAATGCCGAAATTCACTTTTTTGCACCATAGTTTGTAAACGCTATAACTTTTACCCAAACCAATAAATATACACTTATTGGATTTTTTTTTTATGAAAGAAATGTAGAACAATAAATTTAGAGAAAAATTTATTTAGAAATGTAGTTTTCTTTTGAAAAATTTTACAACAGAAAGTGAAAAATTTCATTTTTTTTGCAAAAATGTCGTTAAATTTTTATTAATGGCAAAAAAAGTAAAAATGTCAGCAACAATGAAATACCACCAAAATACCACCTAGTGAGAAGAAAAGGAGGTAAAATTCATTTGGGTGGTAAGTTGCATGACGGAGCAATAAACGGTGAAAGTAGTGTAGTGCGGAATTGTTAAAAGTGGGGTCATTAAGGGGGTTTAAGCTAGGGGGGCTGAAGTGGTTAAGTGCCTCTTCACTTCTGGAGGGGGCGCCAAAGTTATGTAGAGGCACAAGCCTCTTGATTAGTTTGATGCCTCCTCCAGCAGGCCATGCAAAAGACTTTTTTTTTTTTTTTTTTTTTTTTTGTTTTTAGTTGTCATTTTAAGAATAAACCTTTAGAACAGTTCAAAGAACCACATTCACGCAAATCAGTGAAACATGTTGGCAACGCTTTGGTACATTAAACAGATGTCCTAAAAGTCTGGCAGTGTGATTCCTTCAGGGCTGCCTTTTCGCCATGGCTTCATAATAATTATCTTATACAGTTTAATATCATTCACTCTCTCTTACACACCTCTGCGGTGCTGCCTGCTCTCGCATTCCTTTGGACCACAGATGTTCTAGCAGGCAACCACAATCCCCAGATCTTGTCAAATCTCTCAGGACTATTTCTAGCCAAATGTGTCATTTTATACATTGGCAAGGCTTCCTCTATAAGTTGCATCCAATGTTGGATTGAGGGGGCTTTCAATTCAATAGGATAGACTTCCTAGCATAGAACATTAGAAGTCGATATAGTTTGTTAGAGTATTTGGCTTGCAACAGATCATCCACAAGTCCTAACAGGCTATTTTCAGGGGAGCATACCGCCGGCAATCCCAGTTTCAAAAACCCGCCTTGTGAATCACCACTATTGTAGCCTCAGAAAAAGACGGTGGTAATTCTAAATTCTGCAGGGCATATGTAAACAGCCTACTTACTTGTGCGCCCATATTTTCAGCGTATAGTTTGTGCCTCTAGGCAGGAAAGCCGTCTGGACCCGGGGTCTTATGTAGGGCCCTCCATTAATTTTCTACAGGGCCACCGAGTGCTGACTAGGCCGTTTCCTGTGGACCCATAGAAGTGAATGGGAGTAGTGGTCGGTCATGTGCGGTGCTCTCCCTTTCGCTTCTATGGGGATAGCGCTTGGTGGTGGCCGGACCAGGGTCCTCCAGCCATTACCTTGCGGGGCGCCGTTCCCAATATTGTTGAGGGTCCCACATCTATAAGACAATTGGGGATATTCTAGCGATATGCCCCCATTGTCTGAGATGAAACAACCCCTTTAAATCTACAACAGCTCCCTTGCTGGCATAGATTTGTCATTTTCTATGCCATAAAATGGCATGGGAAATGATAAATGAGTCAGGCATGCCAGCCCGCCCCCTCCCCTATCTGCCACGACCCCTTTCCTCACCAATTCAAAAAATGGCACGTGACATAATCTGCAATTCTGGGAATCATTTTTGCCGAATGCAAAAACACGGCACGGTGGTGTTCGGGTAGTCTGATTTATGTTTAGGAATTCTATCACTTGTTAGGGGGTCTCACCCACATTTGCGAGGCCACAAGGACACTTTAGTAGGAATACTACATAGGAGAAATTGTGAGTAAAATGATCTTCCAGTGGGAAATGTTTTCCAGGATTTGAATGTTCATTGGATTCTCTTTTGGGAAATTGTCCACATCCCAAGCAGGGAAATGTGTGAATATATTCTAGCTGTAAGAATTGCTTTTGGGAGACTGATCAAACTGTCTCACGTGTTTCACGATTTCCTATAGCGTGTGAGAGGAGGAAACCGATGTTCCTGGATAGATGGTTAAGCCTGCCCCAAAAGGGTCTTTCTAATCGATCATTGTATTGTAGGTGGGCATGATAAATCATGCCAGTCTATGTTTGTCAGATTTAATCATATCAGTAACTCTCCCTAGTCTGGAGCATTTTGGGCTAACCCCTGTGTCTAAATTTGTCAATCATCTCTCAGTTCTCTGCTCTGGGTTTCAGATTATACAATATTACACACTAGGGAACTGTGAATGTGGTAGGGAATTCATAGATGAGTGTGGATGCCAGCTTCCGTAGAGCAATCCATTGGGGTCAGTGGGTTTGCAAAAAATATTCAACTCCAGGTTTACCCCCACTTTTCAGGAAACTGGTATAATTTCTACTGGAAATAAGGGTGAATCCAAATTGGAGCTATACTTTATTAAGAAACTGAAAGTGAAACTGAACTCTGGCATTTTAGTTTTAGGTGCCCCCCCCCTCCAAATAGGCAAACTATATAACTGATAAAGTAGTACAACACTGGGAGAAATATTTGGAAAAATGGGTGAGGGTACAGCACAAGGGATTTCCCAGTTGCTTCATGTTCACCTGGCCTATAAGACTCCTCATGTTGCATAGGCGCTCTCCATAAGGACATATAGTACCCCCTGAATCCTGACCTAGGCCTCTTACCCAGTTAAGCCAGTACTCTCTTCTATGAACTGATGAGGTGCAGTCACCTCGAAGCATCTGTCTGCAGATAAAACAGAGGTTGCACTACTTATTTCTAGAAGAGTAAAAATACTCCTTTTGGCATTTTTAAAGGGGATATTTTTAGCCAAGGAGGAGTATGAATTTGGCGGTAATTTTTATATATATATATATATATATATATATATATATATATTTGTGGTCAGGGCTACGGACACGAAAGCCGAAGAGCCCTAGTGGGCTAAACGCCGAGACCCACCGTAACTGCAAGACGCATCTTACCTAACTAAATGGCTAGTGGTGTGCCTGTAGCCATGTCCGTGGGTAGGCCTATAAAAGGGGGGCATACCCTGTAGAAGTGAAAATAGAAAGGGAGGGAGGGTGGGGCAACTGAGAAGACGCCCGCCCCTAGGTGGGGTTGTGCCTGGTTTAAGTAGAGCCTCCGCCCCTCCCACAAATGCAGTCTAAACAGACTGCCACACTTGTGGTCAGGGCTACGGACACGAAAGCCGAAGAGCCCTAGTGGGCTAAACGCCGAGACCCACCGTAACTGCAAGACGCATCTTACCTAACTAAATGGCTAGTGGTGTGCCTGTAGCCATGTCCGTGGGTAGGCCTATAAAGGGGGCAAAAACCAGCCATGTAGGGTGAAAAGAGACTTGAATGGCCTGTGCAAAGAAACCCCTGATCCAAACTGCGAAGCAATATCTCCCACGAGTTCGGATACATAAGTCAACCATAATGACGCCTGCATCCATCCTGTGGATAGAGCCAGGACAGAATGCTGAATGTCGCAGATACTGCCCCAATGCACGAGGGAGGAACTGGAAACGCTTCAGAAGGAAGCGTGGACGATACTAACTAAACCTGAAGAGTTGGTTGTGGTGCGAGCACTGACAAAATCCCCTAGCCTTATGAGACTGGAGAACTGAGAGCCTAACTGTCTAGACTATGGAAAGAAGGGCCCGAAGAATACCATGTAGGCCAGGAAAGGATGTAAAGCAATAAGCTAAGAACGTAGTATATGGAATCCTGCCGATGCCCTCACGTGAGTGAAGGAGTGCGATTGCGATGAGCTGCTGGCGATTTAGTTCGCAGACCTGGCTGATTGAAAACGTAACCGGCATGGTAATACAAATGACAAATATGAGGGTAAACAAGAAAATAAACTAAAAAGTGGCCTGAAGAAAGTACAGGCGGGATTACATCATGGGCCTGACCGATGTGATAGGCGATACTTAAAATAACTATATTTCCTGAAAAAACCTGACAGGCGAATATCGTGAACACGAGACCAGACCAACGTGGCCGGTGACACCTAATGGCGAGTGTCATTCGGTGCGAGAACCTGAAGGTGGCCGATGACACCCATGACTTGAACTCTGGAAATTAAAGTCTGGTCCTGGGGGAGCATAGCCAGACAGGTGATCTGTCGACCAGGCAGGAGTTCGTGAGCTAGCCACATTGATTATTGAGCGTGAAGAAAAACATAAGCGGGCAACCAACTATGGTGATTGAAAACGTAGGATGAAGAATGCAACCAGAACAGACAACAGGTTTAAAGCGGTAGCCTAAGAGTGACATAAATAATTGAATGTGTATGATTGGAATGTAACGGGCTAAGAACGTTGAGTTAGAGAATAAGGGCCTAACAAAAAGAACAAGAGCTATGACACCCGGGGTGGCCCATGCTCCTAATGACAATAACGATATGTTATATGTGGCAGCAGTGGCGCCGCTGCCCATCCTGCATATACCACAAAAAGGCTATTAGTATGTTTCTGGGATCAGCTCCCTGTGAGCAGAGCATAGCAAATGACCTACCACAATTCCTGCCAAGCACTAAATTGTCCGCAGAGAGAACGGAATGGTAAGAGGGTGACCAGCAAAGGAATCAATGCAGAAATGAAGGAGCAAACGGAAATAATCCATGCGGCACCCAAAGTCCGCCAGAAGTAGCCGTGTCGTAAAAAGCCTGTCCCGAAGAGGGACAGTGTAGTAAAGACCAAACCCAGAGAGTAAGCATAACCGACTATCCGGTGAAGGTAGCCGGGCAGCAAAAGATTCTCCAGCCGAGGGAGCAGAGCAGTAAAGCAAGTGCCCGGCAGAGGGAGCAAAGCGACGGTGGAACCAGCAGGGAGAGTGGTGCCGTAAGAGGAGAGTCTGGAGGAAAGCTATGTGGTGATAAGGAGAGACCAGCCAAGGAAATGACGACTGTGAAGCAGAACAAAATGGTGAATAATAAATGATGTTTGCCGAGGGGACTAAAAGAACAGGAGGGCGTAATGCAAGGACTGCCTGGGGGTGGAGCCGCACAGCGATACCGCCTGTGGCATGCAGAACGAATGCATATGTACATATGATACCTGAACCGGCAGACCGCAGGAAGTAATAACTATGACAAATGGCCTTGATAATATGCGTACTAATTGAAACCGAGGGTCTAGCCAGAATACCTGACAGGCTAATGTTACTAAAAAAGTCGCCTGACCCGCATGGCAGGTGACCCTTGCCAGGCTGAGCTCCGTTGTGGAAGAGTACACCTGGGGAAGCGTGGCAGACAATGGATGCACCACCAACAGACTTTGGAAAGTGGCCTGCACCCGGATGAACAAAGAAGCAGATATGGGTGTGAGACATTTGGGCCAATCAACCTGGATGCGCAGAAGTTCAACCCACCAGGTAGATCACCAGGCAGGACGAAAAACAGTCATCGTGCCCCGAAGCCATGGGGCCGAAGCAGTCATCGTGCCCCCAAAGCCATGGAGCGAGCGGTCATCGTGCCCCGAAGCCATGGAGCGAGCGGTCATCGTGCCCCGAAGCCGTGGAGCGAGCGGTCATCGAGCCCCGAAGCCGATGGAGCCGAGCGGTCATCGAGCCCCGAAGCCATGGAGCCGAGCGGTCATCGTGCCCCGAAGCCATGGAGCCGAGCGGTCATCGTGCCCCGAAGCCATGGAGCGAAGCGGTCATCGTGCCCCGAAGCCATGGAGCCGAAGCGGTCATCGTGCCCCGAAGCCATGGAGCCGAAGCGGTCATCGTGCTCCCGAAGCCATGGAGCCGAAGCGGTCATCGTGCTCCCGAAGCCATGGAGCGAAGCAGTCATCTTGCCCCGAAGCCATGGAGCGAAGCGGTCATCGTGCTCCCGAAGCCATGGAGCGAAGCGGTCATCGTGCCCCAGGCGATGGAGCTGAAGCAGTCATCTTGCCCCGAAGCCATGGAGCCGAGCGGTCATCATGCTCCCGAAGCCATGGAGCGAAGCAGTCATCGTGCCCCGAAGCGATGGAGCGAAGCAGTCATTGTGCCCCGAGCGATGGAGCGAAGCAGTCATTGTGCCCCGGAGCCATAACAATCATCGTGCCCCGGAGCCATAGCAGTCATCGTGCCCCCGAAGCCATGGAGCCGAAGCAGTCATCGTGCCCCGAAGCCATGGAGCCGAAGCAGTCGTCGTTCCCCCAAAGCCATGGAGCCGAAGCAGTCATCGAGCCCGCAGCCATAGGAGCGAAGTAGACATCGAGCCCCGACGCCATGGAGCCGAAGCAATCATCATGCCCCGAAGCCATGGGGTTCGAAGCAGTCATCATGCCCGAAGCCATGGGGCCGAAGCAGTCGTTGTTCCCCCAAAGCTATAGGGCGAAGCAGACATCGATCCCCAAGCCATAGGGGCGAGCGGTCATCGAGCCTCCGAAGCCATAGAGCCGAAGCAGTCATCGTGCCCCGAAGCCATGGAGCCGAAGCAGTCGTTGTGCCCCGGAGCCATGGAGCCGAAACAGTCATCGTGCCCCGAAACCATAGCAGTCATTGTGCCCTCGAAGCCATGGGGCCGAAGCAGTCATCGTGCCCCGAAGCCATGGAGCGAAGCAGTCATCGTGCCCCGAAGCCATGGAGCCGAAGCAGTCATCGTGCCCCTGAAGCCATGGAGCCGAAGCAGTCGTTGTGCCCCGGAGCCATGGAGCCGAAACAGTCATCGTGCCCCGAAACCATAGCAGTCATTGTGCCCCGAAGCCATGGGGCCGAAGCAGTCATCGTGCCCCGAAGCCATGGAGCCGAAGCAGTCATCGTGCCCCTGAAGCCATGGAGCCGTAGCAGTCGTCGTTCCCCCAAAGCCATGGGGCCGAAGCAGTCATCGTGCCCCGAAGCCATGGAGCCGTAGCAGTCGTCATTCCCCCAAAGCCATGGGGCCGAAGCAATCATCATGCCCCGAAGCCATGGGGCCGGAGCAGTCAGCGAGCCCTCAAAGCCATGGGGCCGAAACAGTCAGGGCCCCCAAGCAATGGGCCAAGCAGTCATGGGGTCCCCAAGCCATGAAGCAAAAGCGAACATAGGGCCCCCAAATCCTAAGGCCAAGTAATCATAGGGCCCCCAAGCCATGAGGGCCAAGCCACCGTGAGGGGCCCCCACAGCCATGAGGCCAAAGCAAACATGGGCCCCGAAGCAATGAGGCCACAGAAATCGCGAGGACCTCAAGTCATGAGGCCAAGCAGCCATGGGGCCCACAAGGCATGCGGCCATGCAGACATGCGGACCCTAGCGCCATGAGCCCAAGGCAAACATGGGACCCCCAGAGCCATGAGACCAAAGCAGTCATGAGGTCCCCAAGCCGTGAGGCCAAGGTAGTCCTCGGGACCCCGATGCCAAGGGGCCGAGCGGTCATTATGCCCCCGACACCATGGGGTCGAAACGGTCATGGAATCCCTACTCCCTGAGGCCAGCCGTTATGGGGCCTCCGCAGCCATGAGGCCAAAGCAATCAAGGGTCGCCGCGGCCTTGCGGCCCAAGCAATTAAGGGGCCCCTGCGGCCTTGCGGGCAAAGCAATTAAGGGGCCCCTGCGGCCATGAGGCCGTCCGAGATGTGCGTGATGAGTAAAGGTAAATAAGAGTGAGCCCAACATGATGGAAAAAGCAACTACTAGGATGATTGGGACGTCTAAAGTAGCCTGGAAAGGAACAAGACTACTGACAGGTATGGACATTAGTAATCCGAACAACGGGCATAAGCATAAAACTAAAACCAGCCATATAACTTAAAAATGCAAGCGTGGAATATGAAACTGAGAAGAGAGTACAACCAAAACCTGATGCATTGCGATTTGCAAAGTCCCTTGTCGCGACAAACAACTGAAAAACTTGAAAGAAACAGTAGTGAGTCGGAAGCTCAAACCCTAATGACCCACTGGCCCCAGCTGAGAGGCTGTTTATTGAACTGGGGCAGTGGGAACAATCTTAGTGAATACAAACCAGAAGTAAAGGGAGCAGACAGGATTTTTTTTTTTTGCTTGCAACTAGAGCAAAGACCCACTTGATGTATACGCGCAGAAAAACCAGATGTAAAGGAAATGACCATTGATGCCCGTCATGTTTGACGGGAGAGTGGCACCGGAGCCACCAGCTGCCTCAGTGTGACAATCGAATAAAACAACCGTGACGTAGAAACTGACGGGAGAATGTGGCGTGAATGGGAGCATGGTGTGCCAGCAAATGGGCGACTGTGGACCTGGAATGAGTAAAACCTAAAAACATGGTATAACCAAAATGCAGACCTGAATGTGAGCGGAGTAAGATAGCGTCGCGACAGCGAACGCATGGACACAGTTCTAGCAGGGAATGGAGTGTAGTACTAGATGTAACAGCAAGCGTGTGCACTCAGCTAGAGCGTGAAAGGAGTATTAACTTGCTGTAACAGCAGGCGTGAGATGCGGCCATGGATGGGCGGGAACATTGAGACGTAGGCGTGAAAGTGAAACCCGGAGTCACAGGGGTAGTGTGAACCCCAAATCTGGCAATAGGCCAAGCGTAAAATTTGGTATGACCGCAGCCTGCAGTGAGCGAGGCATAAACAAACTGTAACGGTGACATGAGCACGCTCATGCAATGGGCCTAAGCAACAGTGGACGTGTAACACCAGTCTGAGTGTGGTGCAAGCAAACATATGAAAGCAAAAGCGGTATGAATGCAAAAAACAGGATGACAGAAAAATAAATAAATGCACAGGGAATAAGACAGATTTACCCACTGTTGTGACCATGCGTGGAGCGTAAACGTGATGCGAGAGCGGACGAGAGCACCGCTCAGAAATGAGCATGTTGAAAGAGCAGACATGAGAAGGCAGCGTCTCAATTGACAGGGCAATACCTGGCGTAAAGAGTTGAAGCATACACGCAGCCCTGATTGCGGGGAGGGGCGGGTCACATGGGAAGTATATGCTATAGCAAGAGCCGTAACAAGCAACAGCTGCATCCAATCTCCATCACATGCAGCCCAGGTAAACCTTCCCTACCGCACGCAGGCTGAAGTAACTTTTAAAGCGAAACAATGTGAATGTAAAACACGTGAGATAGAAGGGGAACTAAATCAGATTACCTAAACAAACAAAGTCAAAGGAATTGTTTAACTCCGACAAAACAAACCTAAGAAGCTGAGGCGGACGATTTTGATGCGATGGCTCCCGCTCGCAAGAAAGGTTGGATTCCAGCCGGCCGGAGAGACGGACACGGCTCAATTAACTTACATACATGGCGCACGCGTCCCTACGGTAGCCACGGGCAGAAGAAAAGCTCCATTCCAGGTCCATACTGTAGTGAAAGAAACCTCCTAGCAGAGGAAAGTGCACCCTGCTGACACACCAGCATCCCCTGTGCAACTGAGAAGACGCCCGCCCCTAGGTGGGGTTGTGCCTGGTTTAAGTAGAGCCTCCGCCCCTCCCACAAATGCAGTCTAAACAGACTGCCACATACATATATATATATATATATATATATATATATATAATGCATAGGCCTACATAACGTTACACGTTTGCTATTTATGCAGGGAAAACCATTGCTGGTCTCTATAATGTCTTCCATGCAGAAATAGCAAATGTAGACAATCTGGAAAATAAAGCCAGAAATCTACCGCAGCTCTAGTGCACGGATTGCCTGAAGGATGCACCTAATTTATGACAAGGCCTTTGCCTCATCGTAAATTAGGTGCATCCTCTTGCAGCACAGGGGATATCAATACAGCACAGAAAGCATCGGTCTTGAGAAGTCTCTCTATTAGTTCTTGAGAAAGGCCACGTGTCTATCAATGATTTTGAGTTTCTAATCAAGAGTTTCAGAATCCTAACCTTATAGTCGACAAGAACTGACAGGTTGAGGCTACTATTGATCACCCTAGGTTATTATCTAATCACTTACTGATTTTTTTCAGCAATGTTCAAAAGGCCAGAGTTACTGAATGTTGCGGTCAAGAAAGTAACTTTCTTATTGTCATGAATGCCCTTATGCTGATAGTCTGCTAGTGTGTAGTGTTGAGCGAAACAGAACTGTAAAGTTCAGGTCAGTACTGAACTTTACAATGTTGGGTACCCGAACCCAAACTTTGCCGGAAAAGTTCAAATTCGGTGTTCCGGAATTTAATAAAGCTTGTTGAAAGGCTGCAGAGCAGCCAATCAACAAGCTTTTAAACTGTGGGCACTTAGAAGCCATCACAGCCATGCCTAGTAATGGCATGGCTGTGATTGGCCAGTGCCTCATGTGACCCAGCCTCTATAAAAGCTGGATCACCTGTAGCACCGCCCATCAGCTCTGAATAGTGCAGGGACAGGAAGCAGGCAGCTGAAGTGAGGGAAAGTGTTAGGAATCTCATTTGGCTATTTGTTCTGTTGGTGACCTATAGTGAATGTTTTGTGGGTGCTATACAGCAGCTTTGCACCCCTGACACAGAAATATAATAATTAATCTGGTTGTTAATTCTGTGGGTGACCTATAGCGATCTTTTGTGGGTGCAATGCACCATCTTTGCACCCCTGACACAGAAATGTAATAATAAATTATTTTCTGTTACTTTGTGTCCTTTCCCTATCCACATTTGTTTGCAGGGCAATTGTCCTGCTCTTACCCCCATTTTGCTTCCTTTTGCAGCCCTCTAGCCCTTACTATGACTATTTTACAGACATTCTAGTGCACTAAAGTTCGGGTCCCCTTTGACTTCAATGGGGTTTGGGGTCAAGTTCGGTTCCCGATCCTGAACTTTGAGCCGAAGTTTGGGCGAACCTGAACTTCCAGGTGTTCGCTCATTCTCACTAGTGTGCCACTAAACTTCTGTGCTATTTATGCTGTGTGGTACCTTTTGATAGACGGAAACTGATGGCTGAGAAGTGATCTCGGGTACATACTCCTGACTAGGGATGAGCGAATTTCATGTTATAAAATTTTGTTTTCGCTTCGTTTGGTGGTAAAAGCAGAATTGCGTTATGGATTCCGTTACCATGGACTATAACGCAATTCTATGACGGAATGCCTAACGGAAGGCCTTTAGAGACATTCCATTATTCATTCCGTCATAATAGACGTCTATGGCCTGCATAACGGATCCGTCCCGTTTCCGTTATGCAGCAGAGGACTCCCCTGCGTAAAGGAAATGGGACGGATCCATTTCGCAGCCCATAGACTTCTATTATGACGGAATAAATAACAGCCTCTAAAGGCCTTCCGTTATGCATTCCGTCATAGAATTGCGTTATAGTCCATGTTAACGGAATCCATAACACAATTCTGCTTTTACCACCAAACGAAGCGCAAACGAATTTTAAAATATGAAATTCGCTCATTTCTAGTCCTGACCATAACCAGAATGGCGCCACCCTTGTTGGCTGGCTTGATTATGATATTTTTTACTTGTTGGAGCAAGCCGAAAGCATTTATTTCTTTTTATGGTGAATTGTTTGTGTGCTTGTAATGGGTTGTTTAGCTTGGCATGGGACCTTGTGGAGTTTCCTCTGGGCTATGACTATACAGGAACTTGGCTCTGTCAACCAAGGGGGAGAGGGGGAGGCTGGCATAAAAAGGCAGAGAAATAGGGGCCTAGGGTGCAGTTAATTTCTCATCTACATGTGGATTAAAATCTGTTTTTCTCCAAAATGAAGCATTGAACAGCAAGGTAAAATGTATCCCTACGTTCTGCTGGGCTAGCCCTACACGGCATTTTGACTGGTTTAACAGTGAATTTTGTAGTGACAGATTCCTTTGAAAAGGAGCCTGTCACTATGAAAATGCAGTGCAATCTGCAGGCAGCATGTCATAGAGCAAGAGAAGCTGAGCAGATTGATATAGAGCTTTAGGGTCCATTTACATGTCCGTTGTGTATTGCAGATCCACAATACACCGCGCCTGCACCCCTATAGAAATGCCTATTCTTCTGCGATATTGCGGCCAAGAATAGGACATGTTCTATTTTTTTTCGGGAGCCGCGGACCGGAAGATTGGGGCCGCTCACCGGAAATGCAGATGTGGACAGCACACTGTGTGCTGTCCGCATCTCTTTCGGCCCCATAGAAAATAAATGGGTCCGGACGTGTGAATGGACCCTTATACAAAATTGAGTTTAACTTTTAATTTATTAATGTAAATCTCAGCTTTTTCTATGCTTTGGAGTCATGTGGGCAGTGCTACTTGTATATTGACATCTAAGGGTACTTTCACACTAGCGTTGGTGCGGATCCGTCTGTTTATTTGTACAGGCGGATCCGCACCTCTAATGCAAACGTTTGTATCCGTTCAGAACGGATCCGTTTGCATTAGCTTTAAAGAAAAATGACAAAGTCCAAAACGGATCCGTTTTGACTTACATTGAAAGTCAATGGGGAACGGATCCGTTTTCAAATGCACCATATTGTGTCACTGACAACGGATCCGTCCCCATTGACTTACATTGTAAAAAAAAACGGATCCGTTAGGCTCCGCCTCTTCAGACGGACACCAAAATGCTGCATGATGCGTTTTGGTGTCCGCCTCCAAAACGGAATAGAGGCGGAACGGAGCCTAACTGATGCATTCTGAACGGATCCTTATCCATTCAGAATACATTGGGGCTTAACTGATCCGTTTTGGACCGTTTGTGAGAGCCCTGAAACGGATCTCACAAACGGAATCCAAAACGCTAGTGTGAAAGTACCCTAACACTGCATGACTAAGTATATATGTTTTAAGGACCGCCCACATGACTTCAAAGCTTGCATAAATAAATTACAAGAAGTTCTGAATTATTTACCTTCTGCTCTGTAATACACTGCCTGTAATACACTAGGATATTCCCCCATTGTCTGATGGGTGCAGGTCCCACCTCTGGGACCCGCACCTATCTCGTGAACAGAGCCTTGAAAGTCATGGAGGGCATCTGCGCGGCCACCCTCTGTTTATATCTATAAATGGAGGGCTCTGGCTCGGCCTCATAGAAATGAATGGAGGGCGGCCGCACATGCACAGTGTGCACTCCGTGACTTTGAAGGCTTTGTTTACATAGATGCGGGTCCCACCTTTGGGACCCGAACCTGTCAGACAATGGGGGCATATCCCAGCTATATGCCTCCATTGTCTGAGATAACACAAGCTCTTTAAGCTATTTTTTTTTTAGAACTATCGAGATGAAACCTATAGATCGTGCCTATGCGCCAGCTATACTAGATCATGAAAACATAAGTTGTGAAGGTCCCATATTTGCTATTGCAGATATACTGTATGTTCAAACGTTAGCTGTGGATACTATAACCCTGGCTTTTATATTCATGTCATTGTTTGTACCCCTAGTCCTGTTGAAAAATAATCCATAGCACAGAGAAGTCCATGTAGGATGTAGGCACACAAATCCTGCTTAACTTGTCGGGGCTACATGCAGCTTGAGCATCTTTAGTTGAAATGATGACATCCAGCCATCTGCGTTTTAAATACTGTATATTGCCAATTTGTGTTTGCAGTGAACATCTCCAAGGACATCACTGTTTCTTTCATGGCTTCCCTATTTCCCAGTTGACATAACATGGACCATACTGTTTTGACATAACATTGCCTAATTTAATCCATGATATTTCAGTTAGAAATTTAAGGAGGAAGCGGTTTCAGATCCGGGTCTCCCAGGAGATCAGTCTGAGTTATTTTACAGCTAGTTCCACTAATTTGGTATTTTATAAATAATAAATGACCACCCTTGGATGTTTCCTTTTCCTCGCATTTACTGGGCTGATTGTTTTAGCTTGTTTTTCTTCCTTCCTGCTTTGAATTATTCTTCTATGTGTCTTATGTTACTGTGGACGGAATCAGGACGATGTGGCTGTTGTTTGGTAACATTTCTAGAACAAAGCTTCTGCACGCTTATTGCGAACTCTCTGAACTCGTCCTTATAATGTATTATAATAGCTGTCAAAATAATAAATCAAGTCAAGGAAGGGGTAAAGCTGGGACGTTCACCTGTAGCTGATAAGCTGGCTGCTCTCTGCCGGTGACGAGGTCACCCATCTCCGGGCCGGAGTGCAGTGACTGACCTCAACCCGTGGGCCCAGAAATGAGATGAGAACACGTAAGATGTTTAAATAACCAGGGCACATTGCTGACATCATGTTCGCTGACTGTAAAATCTACATCTTGATTTGCGGAAGCACGGAAGCCCTTCGTAGTGATACAGTGGGCTTCCAATCCAAATTGCAGACCCATTCAAGTCAGTAGGTCCGCAATACAGGCACAGGGCACATATGCTTTGGTCCGTGCCTCCGCACCACAAAAAACAGAACATGTGCATTTTTTTGCGGTGTGCACGGTCTCTTGAAGATCACGGACCCATTCAAATCAATGGGTCCGCAAACAGCGTGCACACGGACGGTGCCAGTGCATTGCAGACTGCTAATTGCGGTCCACAACACGGGGCTCGTGTGCATAAACCCCTTACAATGACAGTTGCCTATGAGACCCAGCCTGGCGGTTAGGCCTGATGGGCTTCCGTACTTGGCAGGCCCGGAGGCCTTTGTAAGGTTTCTGAGTGCCATATCAACAATCAGCACCCCATGATCACATTGTGGGGTACTGTTGAGTTGGAGTGGGAGTTCCCTCGATCTGTATACCCACTAGATGCCGCATTTAGCATTGGCTGCGGCATCCAATCGGTTAATCCGCTGGCAGCAGGGGCCGTCAGTAACAATCAGTGCGCCTACATGTACAGCGGATTGCGGAAAGGGGTTAACAGGCTGCTGTGTATGTGTCAGATGTGCGAAGAAAACCGATTATGCTCACCGTCTTGTCTCTGTTAGATGTCCAAATAACAGGTGCTGAGAGATGTCCTGTGCCGGAAACAGATGTATGCACAATAAAGAAATTCAAAACGAAAAACCTCCAGCACCGTAAAAACTTCTCTTCTATTATTGGAAAATCCGTAAACATCTTGTACAACGATTAATAACCAGACCTGCACGTTTCAGACATAGTATGAGTTGACCTCATACTATGTTTATAAGGATTTTCCAATAAAGGAGTTAAGTTTTTACACAGAGTTCTGGAGATCTGTGTGTGTATGCATGTTTGTACAGACAGCAGTACTTATCAAACCTGCACTCTAGAATTCTGGCTTCAGAAAGTTGCAAAAATAGGGCTTTTTGGAATCATTTGTATCACTAAGGGTACTTTCACACTAGCGTTAGTGTGATCCTGCAGGCAGTTCCGTTGCCGTTCAGTGTGACAACTGACAGCATTTGTAGACGCATCCGGGTGCGGATCCGTCTACAAATGCATTGCAAGAACAGATCTGTGTCTCTGCTTGTCATGCGGATGGATGGATCCGTCTTGCAGTCTCTTTCACAGTTTTCCCGGTCTGCGCATACGCAGATCGGAAGGACAGATCAGTCTTTCAGTTGATTCGCAATGTCGGATCCGGCACTAATGCAAGTCAATGTAAATTAATGCCGGATCCGGCATTCCGTCAACGCATTTTGGACGGACATAATACTGCAGCATGCTGGGGTATTATGTCTGACAGTGACTGAACGGAAAGCATACTGATGCAATCTGAACGTATTTCTATCCATTCAGATTGCATGGGGATATGCCTGATCAGTTATTTTCCGGCATAGAGCCCTTTGACGGAACTCTATGCCAGAAAAGAATAACGCAAGTGTGAAAGTACCCTAAGGCCAGGCTCACATCACCCCTTCTTTTTCTCCCCGTTCTGCTCCGTTGTAGGAGCATAATAACAGAAAAGATGGAAGTGCCGTATAAGAAACATAACTGACTTGAATCGAGCTAAACAGACTCCATGGATTACAATGAAGTAGCAAGCAGGACTTTTTAATGGAATCTGTTACTGAGGCGCCGAACAGAGCCTCCGACACAGATGTGCCCTTGCCCTCACTCGAGGGTGGGATTAGCTAATAAGTTTCACGGCAGATTTATCAACTGCAACTTTTTGGGGTGGGGGCACAGAAATGGGAGTAACATATCTTAGGCAAAATTGGCCAAACCTTATGCAACAATTGGCACAAGTCATTCCGATGCAGGCTAAAGAAAAAATATCTTGTAAACTTACCCTCGTGATATATTACCTCCTATGTGTCTGGTGTATGCTACTAGTGCTCCCAATAAGCAAGCACTCGGCACACATTTTTGTACTGTCAACTTGAATGGGTCTGTGATCTGTCTGCACCGCAAAGAAATAGAACATTTTGTATATTTTTGCGGTGCAGAGGCACGTACAGAAACGCCACTGAAGCACTCTGTAGTGCTTCCGTGCCTGTGTTCCGCACCGCAGCTCCGGATTGCGGACCCATTCAAGTTAATAGGTCCGCATCCGTGATGCGGAAAGCACATGGCCTGTGCCTGCATATTGCCGACCCGCTGTTTGCGGGCCACAATACAACCACGGCCAGGCAACGGCTGTGTGCATGAGGCCTTAAAGTGTGAAGGAGGACACAGAGAGGCAGCTTAAGTTTCTGATTAGGTGGATTTCAGACCACCTCAGACTGACAAAAAACAGTGCAAACAAGATGCAGTCTGGATCATAGGTACAAAATGCAGCTACTGCTCAGCTACCTAGCTTTCCTCCACTACTTTCTAATGTAGCATTATGTACTGGCCATCTGAATGAGTGGACAACTATTAAAGAGGTTGTCCCACGTCCCATTAAAAATTTAGTATAGTCACTGAGTTATTCAATAAAATGTATTTGTACAGTGCCACCTGCTGTTTGTTCTGGTTCTTATTTCTTTGACCTGCTCACTGAGATGGCCACACATGCTCAGTTCCATCCTTTACCTGCCTCCTGAGCTGTGATACCGAGAGAGCTGCAGTAGAAAAGACGCCCCCTAAGCTGAAGCAGCAAAGACATTCCCCTTTTGCTGCTAGCTGATATGGATCTAGCAGAGCAATGAATGGGGAGATCTCTGGCTCCATGTGAGGTGCAGGGCAGGTTCTAGCTTTGTTAAAAAGAGATTATTATGTACTATATGGTGTTAATGTTTTTTACATTAGTCTTGGGACAATGTATGGATTCCGCCATGTCAGGAGTCTTTGTTACTCGATGACATTGATTTACATTTATCAGTCCAAGCCCTTTAAAGAAGACCTGTCTGCTCTTCTGAGAGGTCTATTTTATTGAATACTGGCATTATCTGTAAAATAACAATTTTTGACAATCTGTTCTCAGAACCCTGCTCTACCATTCCTCTGCTATACACCTGGAAATGTATGAATAAATTGACCTCGTGTTTTGCCATTACCCATGATAAAGGGATAGGTCGTTATTTGGTGAGACGATGTCCAATCTGACTGTGTAGGGACACACCCTGAAGACGGGGGAGATGTATCAGCCACTTGTCAGTTTATTTGTACATTTCTATGAGAAATGACAGAGGAACAGTACAGCAAAAATGTCTAACAAAAAAGGTGCTCCTGTATTGTTACTTCATGCTGAATACAAGTGTGTGTGTATATATATATATATATATATATATATATATATATATATGCAAATATGTTCCATTTGCATTCTGTTTTCACTGGTGACACATTGGCCCACTATGTTCTGCTAGGGAAAATAAAAATTGTTAGCTGCAGACTTCAAGTGGCATTAAATGAAGAGCCCAATGAGGAAGGTATTAAGGTTGATTCAGAATCATAATTACATGGTGCGTAGGCTTTTGACCAAGTCTTTAAAATATTGTTCATGCAGATAATTAATTATGCAAATCATAGGGAAAAGGTTTTCTTTCAAGATTGAGGAGCAAATTTGTCAAACAATGAAGTCATGATAAGAGAGGCAACAATAATTATGTCAGGTAAATCACTACACTATGTAATTAGTTATGACCTCTGACTTTGATGAATGTACATGTGACATTATTCTCTTGGCATCGTCTTCAAGAAGCATCTACCCTTAGTAAAGAAAAAATAAATGCTTGACCTAGAAGTCCCTCACTTGCCCCTTGGGTGAAATCATTTTCCATTCTATTCATTTCTTAGGTAGACCTTGGAACAGATTCTGTATGACAACCACTAATGACTTCTACAGAGCACCAATAGGCTTTGTCACAGTAGTTGCTCAGTTTTATACGAAATTACTATCCCTCCATTGCTTACTCTGTATTCATTTTACTGCCTGTGTGTCAGTATTCATTGTCATTCTGCATGGTATTCATGAGTCTAAATGAACAGAAGTAAGAGAAGAACTATGAAATATCTGATCTCATACACCTGCGGCTGCACCACCAATGAGGCCAGGTGAGGCGACCGCCTCAGGCGGCAAGAGGGGGCAGCTGAAGGGAAGGGGTTAGGTTAAGAAATTGCCAGTTTTCGTCTCAGGCAGCAGAAAGGCTCAGTGCACCCATGCATACACCCACCAGTTCCAAAATGGACCACATAAAGTTTCCTAAAATCCTTTGTTGATGTACCAAGATTTTCATTATGATCCTCTGTCTGACTATCTTGTAAAATTGTACGTTACTTTTATTTTGCAGTTGAAAGATGTATGAGTGTAATGCAGTCTGGGACACAGATGATAAAACTGAAGAGTGGAACAAAGGGTCTGGTCCGCCTGTTCTACCTGGATGAACATCGTACATGTATTAGATGGAGACCCTCCAGGAAGAGTGAGAAAGCAAAAAGTAAGTTTGTTTTTCATTTAATTGAAAACTAACACTCATTGTATAAATGATCAATAATTTCCTGTGACTCTTATCGGGAACCTATGGATCCTGAGAATGAAGTGGGCTCAGTTCTTGTTTAGTGTTGTGTCCCTTTCTAAGTTTTTGTTCTTCGGTGATGCTCCTGGGCACCTCGCTGTGAAAGAAACTGTATCCACTTAATTTTCAAGATTGTTGGAGGTCTACCAATCCTAAAGTTTTGGCATATTGTAGTGACACAACATCACTTTATAATTCCTCATTCACACGTCAGTATTTGGTCAGTGATTTCCATCAGTGATTCCTGAGCCAAAACCAGGTGCAGCTCTAAATACAGAACAGGAGCAGATGTTTCCCTTATACCTTATCTCTGCGGAGGCTCCACTCCTGGTTGTGGCTCACGATCACTGATGGAAATCACTGACCGAAACACTGATGTGGGAATGAGGCAGAAGATGGGACTACATGCTAGCTACAGGGATATGTACTGGAAGCAAAGTGGGAGGTGACTTAAGTTACTTTTCCCTTAGTAATGTTAACATTGAAAGCATACCTGACTTTTCAAAAAAAGTTTGTGTAATGAATGTGCTTGTTTGTACAATCATAAATGTGAAGAAATAGGTTTGGGCTTCCCTAATGTCTTTTTCAGACATGTTATTCCGTTTGAGCTGCACAGCTAGATGCATTTCTCTCACAAGCCTCCCGAAACTCCCTTATGTGGATTCTGCAAGTGCTGTACTGAAGTGACGTCCTTTCCCTTACTTTCCGCTAGGAGTAGGCGATATAAACGATTTTGTCTATATATCGCCCTACTGCGATGGAACATGGCATGCGTCGCTCTCGGCGCGCACCATGTTATCCTGAGCCGGCACAGTGGAGAAGGAAAAAGTCCTTCCCTCCCCACTGTGTACATCTGCCGCTGACCACCGATGAGAACAGAGAGGAGTAGGAGGGGAGGGACTGTGGCAACTGCACCACCAATGAATATAGTTAATGCCTGAATACAAATGTAGCCTGTGTGTGCCGGCCAAATCCCGATCCCGGCACCCGGCCTGTATGACTGCGTGCCGCAATCCGACGTATTGCGGCAGATCGCAACGCGCAGTCATAGAGGTCGGGTATGGGATATGGCCGGCACATGCAGGCTATGTTTGTATTCAGGCATTACCTATATTCATTGGTGGCGCAGTTCCTCCCTTCTACTCCCCCTCTTCTCAGTATTAATTGTGGTTTTCCCCCCTCCCCTCCCCCAGGTTCTCCCCCTCTTCACCCATTGGTGGCGCAGTGGCAGCTTCTGATCGGAGTCCCTGCAGTGTAATCCTGGGGCTCTGATCGGTTACAATGGCAGTCAGGACGCTGCTGAAGCCCTGGCTGCCATGGTAAGCTCCCTGCTGCTGTGTGCACTATGCACAGGGCAGCAGGGACAGGGTTCTAGCTAGGAGTGGACGATATAAACGATATGAATTTGGGCAGCGATATAGATTTTGTCTCACAGAACAGATAAGGAAGGCTAAATCACACCTACAGAAAGGCAGGACACTCCTGTGATCTTCAGAAACAATGTAGAAGCAATTCTTTTATCGGGATCTCAAATAGCTCTGACATGCCCCCACTTCCTCTCTGCCGTCTTCTGTGTCTCTGTTAATAGGGACAGATCTTGCTTGGTAACAGGCAGACTGCAAATTATGTGGAAGTGAGACCCCTAGTGGCCATGTTTTACAGCTTTTTTTTTTTTTTTTGTTACTCCATTCTCTATTAAATGAAAGTATGTGAAAATACAGTGACTCTCTAGTCTCTTCTTTACATTCTTTGAAGTTGATGAGCGTCTACCACTTTCTTAGAGGACCTTTCTATTTTCCATTTTTGCGTTTTCGTTTTTCACCCCCTGCCTTCCCATAGTACTAATGTTTTTATTTTCCCATTTACATAGCCTTACGAGGACTTATTTTTTGCGGGACAAGTTCTACTTTCTAATGGCACTATTTTGCAGTTGCATACAATGTTGTTGGAAGCGGAAAAAAAATACAAATGGGGTGGAATTAGGAAAAAATGCAATTCTGACAGAGTAATTTTTTTTTTTTTTTAAACCTCGTTCACTATGCGGTAAACTTGACCTGTTACCTTCATTTTCCAGGTCAGTATGGTTACAATGATACCACACTTGTAAAAGTATAATAATACTGAAAAAAAAAAGAAAAGCCTTGAGAAATTTATTATTTTTTAAACACCATATTCTGACCCCTATAACTTTTTTGTAGTTGGGATGTGTACGGAGCTGTGTAAGGGCTCATTTTTTGCGAGGCGATCTTTTTACTTTTTAGTGATACCATTTTGAAGTCTGTGTGACTTTTTGATCCCTTTAAAAAAAAAAGGGGAAGTTGAAGTGACAAAAAATAGCGAATTGGCTGTTTTATTTATTTTTTCCCGCTACGCCATTTGCCATATGACATTCATTTTGTTATATTTTAATTATGTGTGCGTTTTTATTTTAAGGAAAGGGGTGTGATTTTAAATTTTTATATATTTTTTTTATATATTTTTTTTTAAACTTTTAAAACTTTTTTTTTTTTTTTAAGTCACCCTGGGTGACTATAACTGGCAATCATTGGATTGCCCATTGTTTTCATTGATGGCTATATAGCTTCATTTTCAATATAACAATACAGTGCTGCCACCTAGTGGTCTGTATTGGTATATTCATCTAATAGCCTCCGAAGCCTGCTTTAGGCTTCAGGCTATTAGTGCAGTGTAACAGGTTCCCCGATCTCAGCCGGGGAATACTGTTACCGGAGTTGGAACACGCAGCTCCCGCTTCCAGACTGATCAGATGCCGTGGTCACAGTTCATCACGGCGTCTGAGGGGGAAAATGTATGCGATCAGCCTTATGGCTTATCATATACATGTGCCGCAGGTGTCTGCTGTTTTAAATAGCAGAACCCCAGCAGCTATGGTGCTAGCTGCAGATGCCATTGTTTGTAAAGCAGCTCTTGCCCATCTTATTTTTATGTAGTAGTAGTATTTTAGCCTATATTCCACACCAGGAGCTGAAACCCTAACGGGGACACTGGGTCGAACATTGGCTGGCTGCCTTTGTCCCTGTCACGTGACCTCTGAAATACCCTACACAATACAGAAAATATAGAAAGCGTGTGCCCTCACAATTACTTTATTTATGATTAATGATAATAACATTATGGTTGATAATAAGAGTTGTCATAATTATAAAAATACAGTTATCATGAGTAAATAAGAGTAAAACATCACTACAGCACCAGATACTGTAGCATCACCCGTTGCCCATGAATCAGCAAGGGGAAAAATCTGGGAACAGTGCAAGGCACGTCTGCCCCATCTACGAATCCCAGATCCTCTTGGAAAACTCCCAATTTTATAAGCAATATGATTTCATATCGGGAAGCGCGTGATCATATTTGCTTGATCATGCGCAGAGAGAAAATTCTTTATTATGAGAAAGAGAACTCTTATTATGACTATGAACTTATTATTAGAAAAAGTATTATTATGATGAACACTTCATGTGTTCATGGACAACAATTTGTTTTGACAATGCCTGAGAATCTTCTGTTTTCCTGAACTCCAGTACCCTCGGTACTTCTCCACTTATATACACAGCTTTACTAACTAAGGTTTCATGACTACTTGAGCGTCAATCATCATTATTCCAGTCATTCTTATACATTTGTATCACATAAGGTCACATGACTATGGTGTGCGACATACTTGCCAGCATTTATGGGCAGATAAGCCCCACCATGGAAGCACCCCAACTACCCAGTTATGAGCAAGGCTTGGACAAGTTTCACCTCTTTTTATGCCCAGAATAACCCAAATTTGCCAGGACAGTCCCTACAAATCCTGGACTGTTGGCAACTATGCACATATGTTCCACTCACATATCATTTGTATTTATAGAGAAGCCGAGTGGTCGACGAGCTAAGAATTATAGATGAACATTTGAGAGTAGTTATTTTATACATAAAGGTACATTTTTACATTAAAGGGGTTCTCAGAGTTCAGAGCTGAACCCGGACATACCCATAATTTTACCCAGGCAGCCCCCCTGACCAGAGCATTCATGCTCCGATGCTCTCCCTTGCCCTGCGCTGACTGCTTTCTTCCCAAAAAAAGTGTCACCCCTGCCCATAGTCAATGTGTGGTATTGCAGCTTAATCCCATTTGCTTCATTGAAGCTGGATTGCAATACCAGACTCTACCTATAGACAAATGTGCCAAAGTGATGTCTGGTGGTGTCTGAGCCACTATTTCTGCACGGAAGCAGCCATGATTCTGTAATCCTGAACAATCCCTTTAACAATGTAGTCACACCTGTTCTATACGTAATGCATGTGACCCAAAATCAAGATCTGGCTCTTCTTTTCATTTGAGCATTTCTTCCTCTTAATTCTTTTAATGAAATAATAGTTTTTTGTTTTTGGAAGTACTTTGGATTTAACCAAATTTTTCTTAATTTTTTGAGGACTGAACTGTGGTATATACACTTATAATAACTGTCTTATTTTTTCATGTTATATTATTAATATATACCGTCATAACGCGTTAACTAGATGTGACAACTCACCAAGTGTGACTGTTAACTCTGCTACATCTGTAGTATATTTTTCTCTTGAGGCACAAGCTTTTTTTTAATCATTTTCTAGATAATTCATGTGATTTACAACTCTATAAGATGAAATGTCCCTTAAGTATGTCATTATCTAAAAATAGGGTACCCTTTCTTAAATAGAGAATGATAAGTCTGACTTTGATGTTCAGACTGCTCTATAATTACATGTGCGCTTTACACTCCTTAACTTTTCCTGCTAGTCATTTACAATTAAAATACACTTCTTTTTTTCTTTTACATTTCCATCTTATGTCTAGAAGAATATGAGTTCTCTCCTTACTCTGGAACTGAACTGAATTCACCTGTTCTTTGCACTACAGGTCAATGGTAATTGTATAGTATATGCTTTTCTGTGAAGCCCACAGATACATAGCAGACCGTGTCCGTGTTGGTGATTCTAGATTAGCCTCTATTCCCTTCGCGCACGCCTTCATCATTTACATTACTTCCTATGATAAGTACAGTGTACAGTAATTCTTTTGTCCTCTGTCTTTACTCTGATGGCATATGACATGCCAACACAAAGCGGTGTCCATGAAGGGTCATGCGCCCTTCTATTAGGCCATGCGCAGGGTCCTTTTACGCTGGCAGATTTTCTGCTGGGAATGAGCTTTCTTTAGTTCCATTTAGTAGACCAGTTGTCGGTACTAAATGTGTATACTTGCCAACAGTTCTGATTCTGCCTGGACAATCCCGTCAAGAGGGGCTTATGCAAGCCCTGCCTCAAAGTGGGCATTATGAGGGTGGCTTCAGGAACATTTCCAGATGGTCTGAGCAGCGGAGTCTTAAAGAGTAACTCCATTTTTATAATAATTTTTAATATGTTGTCCCTAATGCCCTAAATAAAATTTTCTAATATACTTTATTCATTTTGTATGTTTACTCTACTTTTATATCCCTAAAGCGCACCATTCAGTGTGCACTTAAAACTCTGTTCTCCCTACACCGCTGACAGCTCATTGAGTACTCATTTTATGAATGGGGCCGCAGCAGTGCAGGGAGTACGGGCCGGAGTGCTCATTGCTGCACCTGCCCGTGCTCCCCGGACAATTACTAACTCTTGGCAAAGTACATGGGTACCCTGTACCCTGTACTATGCCAGTATTAGTTGAGCGGGCTCCCGTCTGTGCCTGCTCCGCTAAGAGAACTGCATGGCTGCAGCAATGAGTGCTCCTTCCCGTACTCCTTGCTATGTACTATTCCAATCAGTGCCTCAGACTAAAAAATATATCAAGGAACCATTGGCTCCTAACCTGAAAAATTTAGGCGCCAAATGAAATTTTTAGTCGCCAAATTTAAAATGCATATAATTATGGTATAATAATAATAAATAAAGACGTGTCTTACTTTGTGTAGTTGCCCATTTGACTCTCCTTTTGAATCGTTCTTCTAACCCCATCAATCTTGAGGGGTTGTGCACTAATTTCTATGAACTCTCAGACTAGCCAGATTTGCGTTGCTGATCATGCTTCCTTGATCCCTAGGTCCTGGGCCTTGGCTCATTCGCTTCCAGGCCTCCGCTGCTTGTCTTGGGTTTTCCCATGAAAACTTTTATCTTGATGCCGCTGCTGCCAATCACTGGCCACAATGGAGATCTGCTCCCCTTGCATCACATGACCATTTAACATAATGCAATAAAAGCAGTGATCAGTTATTGGCTGTAACGGTGTCAAACAGGAAGTTTTCATGAAGGAGCCAGGACCCAGCACTTGGGATCAGGTAAGTATGGTCACCAACAAAGGTCCTGCCAGTCTCAGAAATTAGTGTATACAAACCCTTTAAGGAGTACATTTTTTTTAAGGGGGTTTCAAACCAATATTCTTCTATATTTGACACAGAATAGGTTAAAATAAAACTATCCCCACTGCTCTCCTTAAAAGGCCAATCCCTTAAGAGAGGCGCCACTGCAACCAGTGACCACATCAGCAGCCATCAAATGTTGACCGGACCAGCATGACAGTGGGCTGGGGACACCGCTTTTTATTTTTATTTTTTACACACATTTAGAAAAAATATAATTCAGCAGATAAAAAATAGATTAAAAAAATGAAAATTATATATATATTATAATACTTTAGGAGCTTTACTCTTTATTCTCAACACCTCTGCCTGCTGTCAGTGATTGAAACCCTTTGTTTGCTCTCAGAGGAAGGAAAGATTGTCCATATTCTAGTGCTGCTCACTGTGTAACTGTCCCCGGACAAGGACATTCAGTCTTGAAGGTCTCCATTCACTGCCCACAAGCAGAGGTGTGGGAAAGTTAGAATACCTACTCTGGCAGCTGAACTAGCCTGTGCTTAACCCTTCATAGGCTGGTTTAGTGCCATTATCCCCCATTTTAACTCTACCACATGTCTTTGGAGCAGAACGAAGCAGCTAACTGATCTCTGCCCATCACCCACGTGTCGGTAAGGAGCCGTGCGCGGACATGGCTGTCCTTTCCGACATTGTGTGCAGTACAGGCTGCAAATCTCTTCTTGTCAATCCGCATGCCTTGGGACTGCTGAGTAACCCCTAGGCCAGGGGAGTCCCACTGTTTGATCATCCTTCCAGCAGTAACATGGATTAAGAAATAGGTTGAGAACTGATTGCTATCCCCTATTTGTAAGTGAATACTTGTCGAATAGTGATATTAGATTATATGACTTATTATCAGAAACGGTTTAATTACAGACATTATTAGGATAGGATTGTGCTGGCTTCACACCACAGTGTATCTGCAGGAGCTCCATCCTGACCTCCCAGCACTTCCGGGGTCACATAGCATTATATTGATTTATGATGCTATGTAACCCTTACCGTTCTGAAATGTATTGATAACACTGATGGTATTATGTCAGTGTTATCCAGCATATTCCAGACCTCTAAGGGTTACATAGCATCATAAATCAATATGCGACCCGATCAGTGCTACGCAGACTAGTACGGGGGATTCCATGGACATACTGTGGTATGAGACCAGCACAGTGAGTGCTTATACGTGTTCTTACAGGGTTTACCAATTCCTGGCTTCTCATTAAGACCTCAGTAATAAATCTGTGTGCGGGTGACTTGCCTAGTCCGTGGATTGTGCGGAAGCTCTGTACGTCCTCCTTCAGTTGAAATGTCTCCAGCAGCTCAGCTTCACCTCCAAAGTTGCGAGACAGGAGCCCAAGACGTGGGAACCCAAGCTACGCCCACCCCCTATGCTGGGTAGTGTGAGAGGCGAATCTCCATCCAGTAGACGTCTGCAGTGTGTGTCTGCCAGATGAAAGCCCTTTCTTCTTAGAGGCAGAACAGCCAGAGGGTCTGGGAGAAAATGGCGACAAGACTACAAAGTCTTGTCGCCATTTTGCAATTCTAAGTCACATGGGCGACCATTTTGGTCACCATCTGGAGCCCTGCCAATGTGCCGACACATTCATCTGTCACGAGGTGTAGGCGCAGCTCAGACTCCGATACCAAGCACAGCTGCTATACAATGTATAGACGGAGGACGGAGCTCTAGCTGCAGTGTGCCATTGCACCTTTGTTTTTACGTTTGTATATACAATGTATAGAGTAGCCAGCGGCACTCACAGGTGTGCTGGTGACTTCTCAAACAGCTGACCGGTGGGAGTCTCGAGTGTCAGACCCCCACCCATCAGATACTGGTGACATCTCCAGAGGATAGGACATCTGTATTAAAGTCTTGGAAAGATCCCCAAAGAACAAGTATGAACTGAGGGGCAAGATCCCCCCTCAACGCTCCGAAAAGTACATTTTCTGTTAATTGAAGCAGCAGTTTACTATAATAAAAATAATTATTTAAATATCTCTGCTAACATTACATGATGATGTACTCATTTTAATGAGGAAAAGCCATGACAGACTGTCCTTAATATACAGTATCTTTTCAGTGGTTAGATCTCAATTTTATTTACTATACAGTATGCAGTAAGGTTATGAGTGCCCCCTAGTGGTGGCTGCAGGCAGAGAGAATTGTATCATTTACAGAGAATCTATCAGCAACTTTGAGGTGAGCTAATGAAGGGCAGCATAAACTAGTGACTGATACCTTTTCCAAACATCAGATTACATTCTCTCATTGACTGAGCCATTTTGCTACAATCTTGTAATTGAATGGGTCCAGCAGCAGGAACGAAGCTCTGCACCAGAAATGTGAAACATCTTACATTTGAAAACTATGTTAGGAGCTTGCGCAGTGGAGATCTCAGCGAGGAAAGCACCCTGAAATCAACTGCACATGTGGCGATGAAGTCTTGCCGGGTGAAGCATGGGATTTCAGGGCCAGGCCACCGAACAGTGAAAATACTTGTGTGTTAATCAGACCGTGAGGGGGAGCAGCCATGGAGGAGGAAGTGTTGAATATGATGACTGATTTTCATTGTTCAGATCAATCATGGCAAACCCCTTTAAGAAATCAGTACGCACTGAATGTTGCACCTAAAAATTACATGATGTTAATAGGTGAACATCCTCTTTTTTTAATATCGGGGTGTGTCCTGCCACACTACCATCACTAAACTCCCAGCACCCCAGTCCATTTTGCCTTTCGTTGGCAATTCCCATTACTTACACAGTGTTGACGCATTAAAGTCCTGCTCCGCTTACATACCGCCGGAGTCGCTATATCCTGTGAGCACACATTTACCTCGGCTAAGCAATCAACCTTTTATAATGACTGTGCGCAAGCAAAATGTGTCTGTTAGAGATGAGATATTTTCTGTACAACACACAGCTATCCCCTGAGCATCTCATCCAAAGCCTAATTTTGTCTTTCTCATTTCAGTTATAATTGATTCAATTTACAAAGTCACGGAGGGGAGGCAGTCTGAAATCTTCCATCGCCATGCAGAGGGAAACTTTGACCCTACTTGCTGTTTTACCATTTACCATGGTAACCATATGGAGTCTTTGGATCTGATAACATCCAACCCAGAGGAAGCCCGGACATGGATTACAGGGTTAAAGTATTTGATGGCTGGAATAAGTGACGAAGATTCTCTCGCCAAAAGGCAACGAACTCATGATCAATATCCTTTAGTGATAACTAATACTCTTTTTTTACTTGTATATGTATCTTAACAGCTAAGTATCTGCCTACTTACTATGCGTACGTATATACTGTATAGAGTGTTGTTTTATTATATCTGCAGATAATATGTCTAATATTATTTAAGGATTCTTATTTCACATTCTACTGTATTACTGTCTTCAGACTCTATAATTTTTTTTCACATTTTGTTATACTGTGGCCTTGTTCTAAAAGTAAAAAAAATCTAGTTTTCCCCATTATTCTGAATTCATTACCCCATAATGAGGAAGTTAAAAGATAATTTTCGGAATGTTTTCAAATTTGTTAAAAAGGAAAAGAAACTTTTCTTGGACATAAGTATTCAGACCCTTTGCAACAACACTTAAAATTTAGCTCTGTGCGCCTCCTATTTCTCTTGATGAGCCTTGAGATGTTTCTACAGCTTGACTGGGGTCTACCTGTGGTAAATTAAGTTGATCGGACGTGATTTGGAAAGACACAGCCCTTTCTATGTAAGGTCTCACAGCTTGAAATACAAAAACTAAGCTATGAGGAGGAAAGAACTGCCTGGAGAGCTCACAGGACTGTGTGGAGGCACAGATCTGGAGAACGGTAGAAAAAAGTTTTGCTGCGCTGAAAGTTCCCAAGAGCACAGTGGCCCCCATAATCCCTAAATGGAAGAATTTTGGAACAACCAGGACTCTTTCTAGAGCTGGCCGCTACATCAAACTGAGTAATCACAGGAGAAGGGGCTTCGTAAGAGAGGTGACCAAGAACCCAATGGCTGACCAAGATCACTCTGGCTGAGCTCCAAAGACCCTGTGTGCAAATGAGAAAAATATCTTAGAAGGTCAACCATCACTGCAGAGTGGCCAGAAAGAAGCCTTTCCTCAGTAAAAGAAACATAAAAGTTTGCCAAAAAAATAACAACCTAATGGACTCTCAGACCGTGAGAAAAAAGATTCTGATGTAACAAAGATCAAACATCTTTGCCTCAATACTAAGCGTCATTTTGGAGGAAACCAGGCACTGCCCAATGCCATCCCTGCAGTGAAGCATGGTGGTGAGGGAAAGCTGAAAGGAGCAAAGTATAGAGATATTCTTAATGAAAATCGGACCTTGAGCGCTCTAGACCTCAGACTGGGCTGAAAGTTTACTTTCCAAAAAGACAATGACCCTAGGCACACAGGCAAGACAACACAGGAGCGGTTTAGGGGCAACTCTGTGAATGTACCTGAGTGGTCCAGCCAGAGCCCTGACTTGAACCCAATCAAACATCTCTGGACAGACCTTAAAATGGCATTTTACTGACTGTCCCAATCGAACCTGACAGAACTTAAGAGAATCTGCAGAAAGAATGGCAGAAAATGCCCAAATCCAGGTGTGCAAACCTTGTGGCATCACACCCAAGACTGGAGGCTGTAATCGATGCCAGGGGCACTTCAACTAATACTTATGTCAATGCAAAATTTTAGTTTTTGCTTTTCAACATTCTGTTGTCATTTTCTCATGGTGGAGTATTGAGTGTGGAATCATGGGGAAAAACATGATTTTTAAAATTTTATTTTAGCACAAGGCCACACAATGTGAAAAAAGTGAAAGGGTCTAAAGACTCTGAGAAAGCACTATATGTTAATATATACATATGTACTTCAGCAATACATATTTATCATTTATCCACAGGAATATTAGTAATTTTATTATGATTAATGATGTTCTTTAGCGCAGGGTAACCTGTTTCTCCAAAATGGCCACAACACACTCACTTGGCAGCTCCGTTGCACGCCCGTCCGCCACTTCATGCAGCTGCTCTCTACCACAGCTGTATTGTTGGAGGGAATAATGGCTATTATAGCGCTTTTACAGAGCTTTTTCCCTAGCATAATAAAAAAGTAAACTAGCAGATATTCATCCTCAGGCTGTTCTGTTTTGTTAAGCTGTTTGAGTGTTTTTTTTTAGCCATTTTTAGTTTTGGCAGATTGAATGAAGCAGACTGGCAAATAAAACTCTAGTGGTAATAAAGGGATGTTGAAGCAGGGTGACAACCCCTATAGGATCGGTTACGGTGTCAGCCATTTTCCACAGAAACAGATATGACTGAGAAACACATGAACAGAGTTTTATTCGAGCAGAGCTGAAAGGCGCATGAAGTGGCGATTCCTTGATTTTTGGTAGAACTGCTTTTGAACCCTTTCACCTCTTCTTCAGTCTATGTTCTGCAATGTTTGCCTTTTCATTCGTTCTCTCCATGACTAAAGACATCATTCAGAAAAATGAAGTAGCCATAAAAATAATAGGGTTGTTCTATTTCTGCAGTCGCTGAATACTTGGGTTAGTTTAATAACGGATATATACTAATAGTCATATATAGTCTATCACTGTGAGAATAAAATGAGCAGCTGGAAGTCTGCTGTGTGATCCGAGCCCCGTTGCTGTTCCAGCTGGCAGCGAAACTTGACAAGAACCACAGAGGAATAGGCTGAGGTTGACAGGGGTGGCAGACGGCTGCTATTGTGCAGATAAAGGGCCACCCTGGGACAGCGGGCACACAGAGGGGTGGAGATTGTATCACATTCTAAATCTGGAATCTTTCACGTTTCGGTTTTTGTTGCTTATGCTGATTTTTTAACTTTATGCAACTAGGCTGGGACATATACAGGGTTTGCATGCTACAGATAGCCTTTTATGGCTTTGGCCTCTTTCAATTCCCTATATGAGCCCGGTAACACATTAGCTGCGCGTCTCTACTTTCCGTAAAAAAGCAATAATGGAAAAGATAAACGGAATAAACTAGAAGCCTTGTGGCTGACACCGATAAAATCCATTGGAATGTATATTAAATGCGTTTGTTAAAATTTGCATGCCAGGCATTTTAGAGTTCTCCCAGAGGACTCCTAAACGCTATTAATTCAGTGGCGGGGGCCTCCTTAATTAAACATTTATAAGCCTTTGCTGGAGACCCTAGAATATTTGAATGCAATGGGGGAGATGACAGCAGATTCTCTAAAGGAAGCAGCATTGAAGACATGTTTTGCTCTGCATCTTAAAGTGGTTGGACACGTTTCTTCGGCTTTTCTAGGCTACCTGCACATGTCGGAGATTCTGGTGTGGAAAAACCAAAGCATAATGCAGTGCCAGTAAAGTGTATGACATGAGACAAATCACATGTACACTTAACTTTTTTCTTCTGTGTGGAAATTGACCTGCTGTACGGATTTTGAAATCTGCAGTGTGTTAGGCTACTTTCACACTCGCGTTTGGTTCGGATCCGTCATGGATCTGCACAAACGCATCCGTTTAGATAATACAACCGCATGCATACATTTAGAACGGATCCGTTTGTATTATCTTTAACATAGCCAAAACGGATCCGTCTTGAACAGCATTAAAAGTCAACGGGGGACGAATCCGTTTTCTATTGTGTCAGTGAAAACAGATCCGTCCCAATTGACTTACATTGTGTGCCAGGACGGGTCCGTTTGGCTCAGTTTCGTCAGACGGACACCAAAATACTGCAAGCAGCGCTTTGGTGCCCGCCTCCAAAGCGGAATGGAGGCGGAACAGAGCCAAACGGATGCTTTCTGAGCGGATCCATATCCATTCAGAATGCATTAAGGGCAAAACTGATCCGTGAGATCTTGTGAGAGACTGAACGGATCTAACAAACGGAAACCAAAACGCCAGTGGGAAAGTAGCCTTACTTATATGATCTTTGCTGCGGTTTTCACCCTTTTCAATGGAAGGTAGAAAAAAAGCAAGTGCTGCTTCTCAATGAAATGAAGGGGAAACTGTTTTGAGGCATTTTTTGGAGCTGATTTTGAGACTGAAACTCCAAAATCAGCGCCAAAAAACTGGCCCTTAAGATTATTGTATGATAAGTGCTGTAAGATTATTGCAGTACCGCAACATCCTTTGTATAAGGCGTTATGCTTACAACAGTATTTTTCATCCATGTGCTATCCACATTTTTTGCAGATAGTACACAGATCCATTTTATGGGGCCATTGCAGTTCAGTGTGTGTGGTCATTTGGTATTATGGACAAGAATAGCCATTTCTATTGATGGGAGTGAGAAAAATGCAGAAAGCACATGGAAGGTATCTGCATTTTGTAGATCTGTGCTTTGCATACTGAAATACGGATTATGGTCGTGTGCATGAAGCCTGAATGCCATTGTTTTTTTTCTGCCTAAATTTGTCACCAGTTTTCTGTTGCCCTCACATTTAAATACGAAGGCTGGTTTCACACGAGCGAGTGTCACGCTCCGGACTCGCAGCGCAGCACCTGTCATAAACTTCCAGCATTGCCGGGGTCGCATAGCATTATATTAATTTATGATGCTATGTAACCCTTAGAGGTCTGGAATGTACTGGATAACACTGAGATAATGCGGTCAGTGTAATCCAATACATTCCAGAACTGTAAGGGTTACCTAGCATCATAAATCAATATAATGCTATGCGACCCCGTCAATGCTGGAAGTTCAGGACAGGTGCAGCGCTGTGAGTCCGGAGCGTGACACTTGCTCGTGTGAAACCAGCCTAACAGCTTCAGCACATGCCAATGAGTCCCCATATTCATGAGTTCACTCCTCTCCCCACCCACTGACCTCTGATTACCAGGTTTTTCCTACTGAATCAGCAGCAGGTGGGCGGGGAAAGCCAGGAGTTCATGAATATTCGGGACTAGGGTTGTTTCGGGTATCGAAGTTTCGATACCCAATCGATACTTTTCTCTGGTATCGAGCTCGATACCAGGATTAGTATTTTATCGATACTGGGCTACGCTACTGCACAGCCCAGTATCAGAGAACGTGGCTGCGCCGCTCTCAGCGCGGCCATGTTCTCCTCGGCAGCACAGGGAGAAGGAGCCAGTCTCTCCCTCCCCCTGTGCTGCTTCCACCAAAAGAGCGAGAGGGGCGGAGGAGGCGGGGTCACTGGCCACCAATGAGGAGTGACTTTTACTATACAGATGCAGGCAGAAGAAGCTCATTGCCGGCACCTGCCTGTGACCGGGCGCTGCGATCCGCGGCAGTTAACCCCTCAGGTGCCACACCTGAGGGGTTAACTGCCGCAGATCGCAGCGCCTGGTCACAGGCAGGTGCCGGCAATGAGCTTTTTCTGCCTGCATCTGTATAGTAAAAGTCACTCCTCGATGGCCAGTGCGCCCTCCCCATTATTAAAGACATTGGCCAGTGCCCTCCCCCTTTCCCCATTATTAAATACATTGGTGGCCAGTGCGCCCCCATCCCCCATTCCTCCCTCCCCCCAGTATTAAAAGCATTGGTGGCAGTGGCCACAGGGTCCCCTCACCTCCTTCTCATTGGTGGCAGTGATCGGAGCCCCAGCAGTGTAATGCTGGGGCTCCGATCAGTTACCATGGCAACCAGGACACTACTGAAGTCCTGGCTGCCATAGTCTGCTCCCTGCTGCTGTTTGCACAGGGCAGCAGGGAGAGTTTGAGATCCTATTCACCCTAATAGAGCTCTATCAGGGTGAATAGGATGAAAAGATCCCAGGTTCTAGCCCCTAAGGGGAAAATAGTTAATAAATAAACTGTAAAAAAAAAAAAAAAAGTTAAAAAAGTGCACCAAAATATTAAGTATAAATCACCCCCTTTCCCAATTTTACATATAAAATATATAAGCATTAAATAAAATATTACATATCGCTACGTCTCAAGTCCAAACTATTAAAAAAATCCTCTTTTAAGCGGTGAACGCCCATAAAAGAAAAAAAAGAAAAGAAAAACTCCACAATTCGCCATTTTATTTTAGTCGCCTTGTCCCCCCCAAAAATAGGATCGGACTGTTGTATTATTGGCCGGACGTTCCATAAAATGAGGAATGCACGCGGCTTTTTTGGCATTTTTTTTTTGCGTGGTATCGAGTATCGCAATACTTTTTTATGGTATCGATACCGAATCTAAATTTTGGTACCGAAACAACTCTATTCGGGACTTATTATTATGCACTGGAGCTGTTCAATGCAAGATTTTGGCAGAACAGCTGGATCAGTTACAGAAAGTAACCCAGCATTTTGCTAAGAGGACCTGTCACTAGTTTATGTTACGCTTGGTTGGGACATCTTAAAACTGGTGACAGATTCTCTTTAACGCATCCATTTATAAGTCTATAGTACCAGTCACCTGAGAACTCTTAGAAAACCTTGCTTTAGGGCATAAACTTGTGGCCAGTTATTTTCTAGACCTGCCTTAGGATATGTTCATATGTGGTGTTTTTTCTTAATTGTGATGCAGCAATAAACCTTGTGAGAATATTCTCTTAGATCCGAAGCAGCAAATCAAAAGATAGTTTACACAGTTTTGGAAGAGTGTTATTTGGCCAAAAGTCTTGGTTTTATCACTTCCTTAATGGATTCATACATGGGTAAAACAGACTTTCGAAGAAGCCGACAAGAACGGAGATGGTTTGCTGAACATAGAAGAGATCTACCAGCTAATGCATAAGCTTAATGTGAATTTACCTCGCAGGAAAGTCCGACAGATGTTCCAGGTTAGTTTCTCCTTGCTTAAATTGCGTAAGAGCACAACAGTTGCGGGAAGCTAATTAGAATTTTCGCTCAAAGCGTACCTGAGATTTCATGAAAAAGTTTGCGTAATGGATGTGTTTCACTGTACAATCATAACTGTGAAAGACCAAGTTATGTTTGGGTTTTTCTAATGTTTTTTTCAGCCATATAATTCCTTATTTCAGCTGCACAGCTAGATGCATTTCACTCAGAAGCGGGGGCGTATCCATCCTGGCAGCAATGTACTACTGTGACAGCCTTTCCCTTGCTTCCCACTATGTATATTTTCAGCTCTGGAGCTCACAGAACATATGAGATAAAAAAGTTAGGCGGCTCCTGTGATGTTCAGAAGCAGTTGTTTTATCAGGCTCATGCTATCTCTGACACACCCCCAATTCCTCTCTGCCATCTTCTGTGTCTCTGTTACTACGGGCAAATTAAGTGGTAGTGAGATCCCTAGTGGCCAGTGAAATCTGCTAGTTACACCATTCTCTATTAAATAAAATGAAATTGTGTAAAAGTACAGTGACTCTTTAGGACTGTCTTACCATCAACGGTGAGATTCATGTACAAAGAAGTGTTTGGTCACAGATATATTGCTGTATTGGAAGCATTGTTCACTGAATAACCTGTCCCCATGGTAGCAGTGTAAAACATGGTTATTCTCCATAATGGCACCAGCTAAAACAGTTATCATCAGAGAAGGAAATTTTAACCCTTCAAGAACCCTTCAAGGACCAAATTTTCCTTTTTTGAGTTTTCGTTTTTCACTCCCCGCCTTCCCATAGTCCTAACCTTTTTTATTTTTTCATTCACATAGCCTTATGAAGGGACAATTTGTACTTTCTAATGGCACCATTTACGGTTGCATACCTTGTAGTAGGAAGCGGGAAAAAAAAGATCCAAATGAGGTAGAATTGGGAAAAAACACAATTCAGATTTTTTTCTTTTCTTTTTACACTGTACACAGTGCGGTAAAATTGACCTGTTATCTCCATTCTCTAGATCAGTACGGTTACAGCGATACTACAGTTGTATAATTTTTCTTGCGTTTTAATACTGAAAAAAAAATTAAAACATCTGAGGGAAAAAAAAAATGTATAACCATATTGTGACCCCCTATAACTTTTTTGTAGTTGTGTACGGCGCTGTGTGAGGGCTCGATTTTTGCGGGACGATCTGTACTTTTCAGTGATACCAGTTTGAAGTGTGTGTGACTTTTTAAACACTTTTAAAAAAATTATTGGGTAGTTGAAGTGTCAAAAAATAGCGAATTGGCTGTTTTTATTTTTGTTCCCCTTACGCTATTTGCCGTATGCCATTAATATTGTTATATTTTAATTGTATGGGTATTTTCGACAAAAATTCTGAAAAGACCAGTATAAAGGGTATATGTTCCGCTTTCACATCAGCTATCAAATATCATATTGTGTGAACGTTAAAACAAAACAAAAAAAGTTTTATTAGATCACTATCATAAAACCAGGGGTGTGTTCAATGTGATACAGTACATATATAAATAAGATGCCACACTGAGACACAATCTAGGACTACACCAGCAATTCTGTTATCCCTGCTGTAGCCGAAGTTATTGGTGCATCATCAACTGTATGAACCCTGATTAGGTCCAGATGTGCTTCACAGTAGGAATAGGTAGCTGGTACCTAGTGTGTCTACAAAGATACGGCACAAAGATAAGGCAGTAATGTCCCACAGCTGTAAAATCAATGGCTGTTGGGTACAATACATAAATTAACCCCAAAGGATGGTTGTGCACTTGTCCATCCAATGGGGACTAATACTGCTCCGTACTCTCCCTCCCTAGTACTAGCTGTTTACAGCTGGTATGTGCTGCCCAACAGTGGTTGATACTGTAGGAAGGGAGAAATAGGAGCAGCCAGATATGGGCTCAACGCGTTTCTGTGCTAGCGATATTTCTAGCACTTCCTCAGGAGCCACATTAATCACATAAACGGAGCCTGCCTGCGCCGCTCTCACTAGAGTATGAGAGATCGGCGTTCAGTTGTAGCAGCTCCCTGCCTAAGCTGCACTCTCTAGGTATGAGAGTCGGCGTTCTATCTGGCCTGGTGTCAGCCTCGGCACTAAGATGGCCATCATTGAACACTTTATTTGCAATATAACAATGCAATGCTGCCACCTAGTGGCCTGTATTGGTATATGCCTGAAATAGACTCTGAAGCCTACTTGAGGCTTCGGGCTATTTCAGCAATGTAACAGGTTCCCCGATCTCAGCCACTGAACGCTGTTACCGGAGCGGAAGCGCGCGGCTTCCCCTTCCGGAGTGCTTATTTGACCACGGCATCTGAAGAAAAAAATTTATGCGATTAACCATTTGGTTGATCGCATACATGTGCCTCGGGTCTCTGCTATTGAAATAGCAGAAACCAGCGGCTATGGCGCCCAGTGCATGTGCAAGCGGGCGCTATGTTTAAAGACCGGACTTCCGCCGTACATGTACGGCAGAGGTCTTCAAGGGGTTAAGCACTTTAGAAAATGTTTCCCTCCATGGACACAATAATTTTAACTATTAAGACACATACATTTTCGCAGTCATAGCTGTGTGTAAACACACATCTAGTTAGTTATAATGGTTTGCCAGCAGGTGTGATTTCCTATATTACTGTTTATATCAAAAGCCAAGGTTGACTGTGTACAACCAATCTCCATCACATACAAAGTGGCAAGACGGGCAATCTCCCTCAAGAAGCATTGCATCAAATTGAAGCGATCAGGTCAATGAGATGACAAATTGGAAAGCTGTCTTATTTTTGGACTTTCTGTTAATATGAATATTTTGCGGTCTGCAAAAAATAGATCCGCAAAAAAGGATGACGTCCGTGTGCATTCCGTATTTTGCGGAACGGAACAGCTGGCCCCTAAAAGAACAGTACTATCCTTATCCGTAATGCGGACAATAATGGAACATGTTCTATTTTTTTGCAGAACGGAAATACGGAGATATGGAAACGGAATGCACACGGAGTAACTACCGCTTTTTTTTTGCGGACCCTTTGAAATGAAAGGACACTGAAAGAAAATACGTTTGTGTGCATGAGCCCTTACACTTATAGGGGATGCCCACTGATACGGAGAATAGGATCGCGTTTTTCTTCGACAGGGAATTCTATTTTCTCCTCTGAGATTTTCGTATATCGCTACATGTTCATGCAGAGCAAACATTATCCATTTCATCTACAGACAGGCACATAATGGCACTGCAATGTCTGTCTGACAGGCCCTCTATGCAATGGCTGCCTCACCCCAAGGACTTACCCACACACCGAGGGGATTTTCAGTCACAGTCACCATCTCAAAACCCTCCGAGAGAGATGCGAGTATTTGTAACATGCCATTCAAAAGTGTAAACGAAATCCTATTTGTATCCTCTTCGGCATATATTGATTGTAATGTGGTGTGATGTTAAATACTTTTGTAATAACAAAGACAAAATATTAAAGGAGTGACACCTTTAATGGCTAAACACAAGCTTTCAGAGCGCAGAGGCCCCTGCGTCAGGCAAGATTACATGTCAGTGACGGAGAGAAAGGCAGAGTACTTAATAGATGTATATAGGATAAGCCAGAGCAATAAATCGACTTGTTTAACCTCTTAAATGGGTTTTCCATTATATGTAACAAGTGCAAAAGTCCAGCTCACCCATCCAGGACAGCCATATCCCCGGTGACTCGGAGCCTGAAGAGAAGAGCTTGCCGCAGTCAGAAGAAAAATGGATTGGTTCCGGCACCTAATTTTGCAATAAAAGCTTCCTTTATTCGGTGTTCAGTATACAATCATGTTCACACAATGGCTGGTAGTTTACGCGTTTCGGACAGTCTAGTCCTTAGTCGTAACAAAAATGGTTCGATTGTGACCCATATTTAAATGGTCACCCTAGTACCGCCCAGTGAAAGGCGGAGAAAACACTAGGTTTAATCGCAAGCGAACCAATTACTTGTTGACAGGTGATAAGTATTATCAATATAATATATATTAATAATAATTAAAATGGCAGACAAGGGGGGCTGCGTTGTGGTGATGAACAAAGACATGTATAGACAACAAATAAATAATCTTTTGAATGATTTGTCCACATACAGGAAGCTACAAGGTGATCCTATTGCCAAATATCAGGTGGAATATTTGAATTTAATCCAGAAGGGTAAATCATTGAATGTATTTAATGAAACGCAGTATCGCTTCCTGTGTGTGAACAACCCAATAACTCCCATTATGCATGCCTTGCCCAAGGTTCACAAGCAACTCAGCCCCCCCCCCCCCCTTCCGCCCTATTGTTTCAGGTATAGGGTCCCTAACTGAAAACTTGGGAAATTGGTTGGACAATATGTTGCAGCCCCTGGTTAAGAGAATTACAGGCTATCTTAAAGACACAGGGGATGTGTTACGTGCCATGACCGGGTTCCAGTGGTGGTCGGATTACAAGTGGGTGACGGCTGATGTTGAGTCGCTGTACCCCTCAATCCCCCACAGGGTTGCCCTTTCAGCCATGGAATACTATCTCAAACAATATACTGATTTTTCTGATGAACTCATTGACTATGCTCTGGAAGTCACGTTGTTTCTCCTCACCCACAATTACTTCATGTTTGATAGTATTTATTATTTACAAACACGAGGAGTGTCGATGGGGGCGAAATTTTCGCCCTCATTGGCAAACCTCACCATGGCTTTGTGAGAGGAGAAACATATTTACAATGTGAACTGTCCTTGGTTGGAGGATGTGGTCTGGTATGGCAGATACATCGATGACCTGCTCCTTGTATGGAGGGGCGATGTGTCTGCCATACCGGACTTTAAAAATTATCTTAATGATAATACGTTTAATCTACGGTTCACATGTACATTTGGTGACTCCGAGGTTAATTTTCTGGATTTGACACTTATGGGAATTCCTGTCAATTAATACTTACTAAAACATTTAGAAAAAAAGTAGCAGGTAATTCCATATTACATGCCACCAGTCACCATCCAATCCATGTCATAAAGGGCGTCCCTGTGGGAGAATTTATCCGTGCAAAACGGAATAGCAACACAGAGGCCGGCTTTCTAGCAGAATGTGAGGCTATTACCATCAGACTCACCAATAGGGGTTACCCCAAGTGGATGTTGGATAGGGCCAAAGATATTGCGATTAAAAAGTCCAGGAATGAACTATTATTTGGTGCAGATCATAAAATCAATAACGAAAATACCAAATATGAGGGTGTAAATACTCAAAGTAAAAAGGCAGAACATTATACCAATCAAAATAAAAACAAGAAAAATAGATACAAAAAGGATAATGTAGGTACACCCACTTTAGTTCTAACATATAGTCGTCAGTTCAAAGAAACCTGTAATCTAATCAGGGGTTGCTTACCCATTTTATATGAGGATAAATTTTTCCATAATATTCTGCGACAGGGTTGCAAAATTGTGCCAAGGAGAGCCCCAGTTTTATCCTCTTCCCTATCACCTTCCTTATTTCAAAAATCGACAAATATACCACGATGTTGGTTGTTATATAAGGGTTTTTACGAAAGGTGGACACCACCCCTGCAAAACATGCAATTTTGTTAAAGTTACTACAAATTTTCAAAATTCCGATCATTCGGAAACTTTTTTAATTAATTCTTATATAAATTGCAATACTGCAGGAGTGGTATATACAATAATCTGTACAGAATGTGATTTAATGTATGTCGGGAGTACAACCCGTAAATTTAAAAATCGCTTCTTGGAGCATATGAATTATGTTCTAAATCCTGCAGCGTTAAATATATCTAACGTTGCTAAACATTTTATTTCAGTCCACAATCGGAAAATCAACTCTATGCAATGTTTTGCGATCGAAAAAGTGAACATAAATGATAGGAAAGGGGACCATAGAAGAAAAATTCTCCTTAGGGAGGCTTTCTGGATATTCAGATTGAATACCAGAGTTCCTATGGGTCTCAATTTAAGGAAGGAAATTATGCATTTTTATTGAAACAAAGCAGATAAGAAGTAGTCGGACCTGCAGTACTTGAGAAAGGAGGTCATTTTTGTGTGAACCGTTGTCCGGAATAAATGTGCCTATTTTGTGTATTCATATGTTCCGTGCGATTTTTTGATCGCATGTGAACAGTACTGTACGTTTTTAATCACAGAGTAATCGTCACCGTCATGTGATCAGTGCAAGGGGCGTGGCTCAGCACGGGATCAAATCCAGTGCTGAGCCACGCCCCCTGAACTGATCACATGACGGTGACTTCACCCCAGGTCCTTCGGCTGTTCAACAGTTCGGGTTGGTGGAAGCTGTCCCTTATGGATTCCATATGCGGCGATAGTCCGCGGTAGTGGAATCCATAATGGGATGCGCGAGTAACCACAACCCTAACGCCGAACTTTTTTTTAAAGTTCGCTCATCTCTAGTTATTAATATGTACAGACTGGAAACCTCCTTTAGGGACCAGTTAGGCTACTTTCACACTAGCGGCAGGACGGATCCGACAGGCTGTTCACCCGATGGAACAGCCTGTCGGATCCGTCCCGCCGCTAGTGAACGTCTGCCCCCAAACTACCTCTTCGGCACCCATTGACTATAATCGGATCGGGGTGGAGTTCCGGAGGAGGCACGGCAGCGCACGGCGAGAGGCTGCCGGAATAAATGTCGTACATTTCGTAGTTTTATTTCGACGGCCTCTCGCTGTGCCTTTTCAAATCTGACGTGTCACTTTTTCTATTAATAACTCTGGAATACTTTTACTGATACAAGCCATTCTGAGATTGTCTTTTTGTGACACATTGTACTTCATGATATGTTTTTTGGAATATAAAAATTTTAAAAAATTATCAATTTTCTAAGTTGGAATTTCTCAGATTTTAAGACAAATAGGGATTCCCCACAAGATAGTTTATTGACATCGCCCAGTTTGTAAATTTCATTTTTTTAAGATGTTAGAAGGTTTAGCATTTTGGAAGCAATTTTTTAAATTTTCAAGAAAAATTTCAAAAACGTGTTTTTAAAGACCAATTCAGTTCTGAAGTGACTTTAAGGTCCTTACATAGTAGAAACAGCAAAATGGAGGTGAAATTTAAAAGATTACATTTTTTTGTGAAGATTTTCCATTTTCCTGCAGCTCAGCAAGGGTTTATAGAAAAACAAACCTCAGTATTTATTACCCCGATTCGGCAGTTTACAAAAACATCCCATATGTGGTCGTAAATCTCTTCATAAGCACACGGCAGAGCTCAGTAGGAAAGGACCGCAATATTGTTTTTGCAGGGCAGATTTTTCTGGAATGTTTTTTGAGTGAAATGTGACATTTGAAGAGACTCTGAGGTACCCCTAGAAAGAAAACCTAAAAAAAGACCTCATTTTGGAAACTACACCCCTCAAGCAATTGATCGAGGGATGAAGTGAATGCTTTGACCCAACAAGCGTTTAATAGAATTTAGAAACACTTGGCCGTGAAAATAAAAAATTCCATTTTAGTTCCATTTTTAGTTTTGGTATATACGGTATATGACTTTGGCATTTTTCACACTGCCATGCTCGGATTAGTTAGTCTGCACAGAGCGGAGCTGAGCGATCGCTGGCACTCTGATCCCTTGCCGGCTTCTTTGGTGTCTCTGCTCTCGGGTGGAGCAGAGACTTCGGGGCTGTGACACTTTCTAGTGTCGCAGCCCTGTTTAGCAATTTGGACGTAACTACATGAAGTCGGGACATACAGTTACATCCAAATGCATGAAGGGATTAAATGTTGTGCCTTTTTTCTCAGTCATTTATTTGTACAGCTGCTTGATGAAGAAGCCTGAAAACTTGTAAACATAATTTTTATGGTTAGCTAATAAATGTATTGCTAATGTTTTTATTATTAGATAGATTTTTTTCAGGCTAATACAGTTCTTCAATTTTAACTTTGTGGTTAAAATCTTTGTAAATCATTCTTAAAACACATTAAAACTCAAGTCATCAGGAACCATAGGTCATGGATGGAGACCTCTCAAACACCTCGTGTCAATTGACATGAAATAAAATCTATACTAGCCCAGGTTAACATTAATTTATGGACAAGGAGACGGATCACTGCAGTTAAACTACATTTCAGGAAGGCAGTCTGACGGCTGGCCTGTCCTCAAGACCTACATAAAAAGAAGCCTGTATTAGAAAACCTCTGTCGAATGTTTGGTAAATCCTGAGTAAATCCTCTTAGGCAGATGCTTGAAGCAGACACGATGATGACACGAGTGTGTCTCTAAGGACAGCCTAAAGACTGCCACAAGTTTGGTCTTCTTTATAGAACCGCTGTCATTTTCTGCTTTTGTAGCTATGTAATAAACCAAGTAGTTATTGGCAACATTCTTTAAAAATACTACAATTACAGCAAAAGTTCTTCAGTATGTTACAAGACATTAGAACTCTTATGAAGAAGGAAGTTTCCTTTATTCCAGTGTTTGGAGGCTGCTCTGCTTTAGCTTTGTGAGAGATTGGCTCAGATTATTATTGGCTATATCAAGGACTCTTGTAGGTTTCTGACATAATGACTTTAAAAGGTTAGTAAAAAAAAATGGCAGAAAAAGCCAAATTGTCTGTCTTCAGTACATTGGAGCACAGTAAATGATACGGATGTAAGCTTTGTGAAACATTATATCAGGAGTAGCTGGGGGACTGCCCTTCAGGGCTATAATAATGGCTACCTAGCCTAGAAAAACATGACCGAATGTGTTTCAAATATAGGCTGCACCCATTATTGCCTGGACCTCACCTACAAAACTGTTACTGGTTAATATCTAAACTCAATACTGTGTTAGAAACGCCCAGACCAATGTCTAGAGCACCCGAGTTCTTCTCAGTGGTGTCATGGCCAACTGTCCGTATAATGTGTTAGTATAATAACATATGGATGTAGCAGTTCTAAATGTAAGTGTGACAAAAAGCCATTGAAAAGGTCACACAGAACCTTCATCAGTAGTCATTCTGATTACATACTATGGACTGTGTTATATGGACCTAATTGAAAGGCCATCCTTGTATGCTGTTGACTAAAGTGTCAAGAGTCAAGTATTAGAATCAGACTAAATACTATCATTTGTCACAGGAGATAGAGTATAACCGATAATGTATGGTTAGAACAGAACTTATTAGGTAAGGCAAGTTTTTATGTTAAATATTAAAAGGTGATTTTCTATCCATGTTACCTGGTATATAATCCTGGAATTTCGCTCTTTTACACTGAGCACTCAGACTCGCAAAAGCCTGATAGCTTCTTGCTCTGTAGAGATCTTAATAGTCATCTCATTATTTTCACAGGAAGGATTACAATGAAAGGTAACACTTGAAGGCACAATTTTTGCACTTTGTCAGCTCCAGTTCTGCTGTTGCCACTTCTTTATATATATATATACATCATCCTCCCTTGACAATAGGTGATGGTCACAGCTTATCTACTCACTCTCTCTGCACAATGACCTTGGCACAAGTTATAGCGCATGTTCAGGAATCAATCAGTCATATCGAGACACTTGTTAACTATGCTCATGTGACTGCTGTTGATTTAGCAGTGCAGCAGCTCAGCCAAGATGACTATGTGCAGAAAATAAAATGTAAAAATCTACAATCAGAAAATAAAAATTGGTTAGAAAAAACATATCTGATTTTAATTAGAAAATCTAATTTAGATATATTCCTTTATAAAGTGAAAAAAGAAATGACTATTATGAAAATAAGAAAATGGACCTATGAATTATAAGTGAATATGACCGATGCGATGAGTATAAAAAGTGGTGACTAAGGCTAGTTTCACACCAACGTTTACAGATCTAGCAGGCTGTTCAGTTGGGGAACAGCCTGCCGGATCCATCACCATCGGGCACTGCCGGAATGTCTTCAGCCCATCATTAACTATGACCGGGTCTGGTGGAGAGCCTGGCAGAACCCGGCAAATATGCAGTTAATTGGTTAGACAAATACCGCAGTTGTTTGTGTCTGGCTGATTCCTGGCATTCTATGCCAAACAGCCTGCCAGAAGGCTGTGCCGGCAGTATGACACAAGCCTAAGTAAGTGTCCTTTTACGGGGGCTGATTTTGGGTCATAATGAGCATTACTTGATCGTTACCATGATCGTTAATCCCCCGCACTTTTTAAATTATATTGGCAGTGCATCCTCTCTTTAGACAGGGCTATATGCTGCCGACTAGTGAGCATTTTTTTGCTTTAGTGTTTGCTCATTTGTTGACATTGTCACGTTGCAGAGGCCCAAGGCAGACCTTCGGGACGTCTTACAAACAGGCAGATACAGAGCAGGGACCAACAGAGTACTTTATTACACATGTAATAAATGAACATGACAGTAATGATATGCAGGTTAGGCAATAATGGTAGCACTACCTCAGAACCAAGTGCACCAGCAGACCAGAGGCAAAACCAAGGAGGTCGAAAAGCCAGTGAGCCACGTTCTTTACAGGGCCCCTGGTGGTGGGGATGAACTGGGCTGAGGGCTCACTGGTCGCACCTCCTGAAAAGGTCCCGGTACACTTTTTTCCAGGTTCCCACTACATTGTATGCAATGAAAAATGGTGCCATTTGAAATTACAACTTACCCTGCAAAAAACAAGTCCATATATGGCCATGTGAACAGAAAAATACAAAAAAATTATGACTAGGGAAGACAGGGAGTAAAAAATGAAAACGCAAAAACGTAACATTTTTATTAAAAATTCACATTTCTCCTCTTCCTGGTCTGGCTGCTCCCACTAATGACATCAATAAGGTCCCCAAGCTGCTGTTGGCTGTAGCTTTCATCTCCTTCCATGCAGCTTGGGGACCTTCAGGATCGGGAGGGCTGTTGCTCACAGTCCTCTCCATGATTGCTTACACTCCTGTGCTGCCCACACTGATCACACAGTGTCGGACAGGGGAATATTATACAGTTTTCAAACCAGCACCTGGATCTGAAAGGGCTTCTGTCATCAGGAACATGGTTATTAACCTCTTTAGGATCCAGGGTGTACATGTACGCCCTTGTGTCCTGGTACTTAAGGATCAGGGGCGTACATGTACACCCTGCGAAGTTCCGATCACTGCTGCGCACGTGGCAGTGATCGGAACACGGTGCCTGCTAAAATCGTTTAGCAGGCACCCTGGCAAAATGCCGAGGCCCCCCATAACGGCGATCGCTGCAAACCGCAGGTCAATTGCTGTGCCTTTGCAGCCCCCCGACAGGATGGGATCGCAGAGGGAGGGAGCTCCCCTCCCTCCCCATCACCCGCTGCTCAATTCTGGCAGCAGGTGATGGTTACCATGGCAGCAGAATGCTTTTAGAGGTGTCCTGCTTGCCATGGTAATGTAACTCTGATCAGAGTTCTGTTAAAGGCAGAAGTCTGACCAGACTAGTGAAACGTTAAAAATACATTACACTATATAGTGTACTGTACTGTATTATATAGACACCAGATTCACTGGATCTTCAAGAACCAAGTGGGTCTGGGTCCAAAAAAATAAACACAAATCACTGAATAAAAAAAAATACACATATTAGGTATTGCCGCCCCCGTAAAAACCTACTCTATAAAAATATCACATGACCTGACCTCTCAGGTGAACACCATAAAAAAAACTAAAAAAATGGTGTAAAAAAAGCCATTTTTTTTGGTCACCTCACATCACAAAAAGTGTAATACCAAGCGATCAAAAAGGCGTATGCCTCCCAAAATAGTATCGATCAAATCGCCATCTCATCCCGCAAAAAATGAGCCCCTACATAGGACAATCGCCAAAAAAAAATTAAAAATATGGCGCTCAGACTATGCAGACATTAAAACATGATTCTTTTTTTCTAAAATGCTGTTATTGTGTTAAAGTAAAATAAATTAAAAAAAGTATACATATTAGGTATCGCCGTGTCCGTATAAACCTGCTCTATAAAAATATCACATGATCTAGCCCCTCATGTAAATACCGTAAAAAATAAAAAGTGTCCCAAATTTTTTTTGGGTCACCTCACATCACAAAAAGTGTAATTGAACCCCAAAATAGTCCCAATCAATCCGTCATCTCATCTCGCAAAAAATGATATCCTACATAGGACAATAGCCAAAAAAAATAAAAAAAATACAGGGGTGTGGAAATTTAAAAAAAAACTTGTCGAAGGACTAAAGTGGGGGCTCGATCTACTTGTCCCTCATGACCATCTACTTGTCCTGATACAAAAAGTAATTTTAAATCAAAACCATATTTAAATAAGGTCTTTATTGATAGCAACTTAGAAGACAGGCCCAAAATGTATGGGGGCCACAAGGAGACGTTATACTGTATGGGGGCCACAAAGAGACGTTATACTGTATGGGGGCCACAAGGAGACGTTAAACTGTATGGGGGCCACAAGCAGACGTTATACTGTATGGGGGTGACCACAAGCAGACGTTATACTGTATGGGGGCGACCACAAGAAGACGTTATACTGTATGGGGGAGACCACAAGGAAACGTTATACTGTATGGGGGCAGCCACAAGGAGACGTTATACTGTATGGGGGCAGCCACAAGGGGTGGTGTGTGGTAGTGTAGGGACGCCTCTTACGATCCATGTAACTGGGGTAAGATCCTATTAGGGTAATTAGTGCAGGAAGTCTTCTTTGGGAGATTTTAAAGAAGAGGACAGGGCTCCACATGGGCTAGAAATGACAGCTGGTATGCGGGGGGTCATTCTGTGGTGCTGTCACTCTCCACCCCCAAGTACATGAGGAAGCTGACTTCAAATAAGAAGTTCTCCTGCCCCTATAAATCCCACCCCCCCATGGACAGTTGGATTACCTGAAGGAGCAGTGGAATTGCCAGGGGTCATGTTACCAGTCAGTAGTCAGTGGGCGACGCCTCTGAAAACACCATCAATGTAAACCATCAGTCTATCGGAGCCCCGTACACACGATATATACAGATATACACGTCCTGTGTGTACACAGTGACCTCTCTATTTATATGCTTATTACATCACAGGGGGACAACCTGTGACACCGGAGTGAAGACACGTGTTGGTGACATAATTAAAGGAGTCTTTCACCACAAATGTCCATTATATAACATTAACACCATTTTGTACATAACAGTCCCCATATTAACCAGTCCCGGACCGCCGTACGCAGGATTGCGTCCTGCGGGCGGCCGGGATCTTCTGAGTGGACGCATCGGCGCGTCCTCTCGCGAGACCCGTGAGTTCCTGTGAACGCGCGCGCAGGCGCAGGAGCGCGCGTCTGGAGAGTTAAACTACAGCCTGCCAGCGATGATCAATCGCTGGCAGGCTGTAGATGCGATATAAATCGCATCAAACATGTATACCAGACGCTGTTTTGTGAACAGCGTCTGGTATACCTGCTACCTGGTCCTCTGGTGGTCCCATTTGCTGGGATCGACCACCAGAGGACCAGGTAACACAGTAAAGTTGCACCAAACACTACACTAACCCCCCCCCCCCCTCACCTATTAACCCCTTGATCACCCCATCTAGACCCCCTGATCACCCCCCTGTCATTGATCACACCCCTTTATGTGTCCATATGTGTTTTGCGGATCCGTGGATTCACGGATCCGATCCGCGGATCCGATCCGCAGATCCTCAAAACACTGACACCGGCAATGTGCTTTCCGCATTTTGCAGATCCGCACATTGCCAGAACTATATAGAAAATGCTTTTCTTGTCCGCAATTGCGGACAAGAATAGGACATGTTCTATATTTTTATGAACGGAAGTGCAGACTCGGAATCGCGGATCCGTAATTCCGGATCCGAGCGGGACAAAGTCTGTCCCCATAGAAATGAATGGGTCCGCAATTCCGTTCCGCAAACAGAATTGCGGACGTGTGAATGGGGCATAAGGGTCCCTTATCACCGCCAGTTAGTTAGCTACTTGTTAGGTAGCTAGCGCCCAGCCCACCGCACCGCAGTCACTGATTTGGCAGAGATTTTTTCATCCACATTGACCGATGCGAATGAAAAATCTGTGCCGTTCATTTTTTTTTTTTTCAGCGCAGAGGCCGAACGGAAAAAATCTCATTACCCGTATGCTCAATATACGGAGAATCGCAGAAACTCCTAATGCTGGCCATACGTGTAATGATTATGGAGACCCTCAAATGCCAGGACAGTATAAATACCCCACATGTGACCCCATTTTAGAAAGAAGACACCCCAAAGTATTCCGTGAGGGGTATGGCGAGTTCATGCAAAATTTTTTTTTTGTTACAAGTTAGTGGAATATGAGACTGTAAAAAAAAAAAAAATCTATTTCCGCTAACTTGTGCCAAATTTTTTTTTCTGTGAACTCGCCATGCCCCTCACGGAATACCTTGGGGTGTCTTCTTTCCACAATGGGGTCACATGTGGGTATTTATACTGCCCTGGCATTTTAGGGGTCCTAAAGCGTGAGAATCCAAATGCGTAAAAATGGCCTGTGAAATCCTAAAGGTACTCATTGGTTTTAGGGCCTTTGCATCTTGGCTGCAAAAAGTGTCACTCATGTGGTATCGTCAGCTCAGGAGAAGTAGGGCAATGTGTTTGGGGTGTATTTTACATATACCCATGCTGGGTGTGAGAAATATCGCTGTAAACGACAACTTTTTAAATTTTTTTATTCAAAGTTGTCAATTTACAGAGATATTTCTCTCACCCAGCATGGGTATATGTAAAAATACACCCCAAAACACATTGCCCTACTTCTCCTTAGTACGGCGATACCACATGTGTGACACTTTTTTGCAGCCAAGATGCACAAAGGGGCCCAAATTCCAACGAGTACCTTTTAGGAGGGCATTTTTCTTCTCACGCTTTAGGGCCCCTAAAATGCCAGGGCAGTATAAATACCCCACATGTGACCCCATTTTGGAAAGAAGACACCCCAAGGTATTCGCTGAGGGGCATAGTGAGTCCATGAAAAATTAAACTTTTTGTCAAAAGTTAGCCTAAAGGGAGACTTTGTGAGAAAAAACAATAAAAAATCAATTTCCACTAACTTGTGCCAAAATTTTTTTTTTCTATGAACTCGCCATGCCCCTAATGGAATACCTTGGGGTGTCTTCTTTCCAAAATGGGGTCACATGTGGGGTATTTCTACTGCCCTGGCATTTTAGGGGCCCTAAAGCGTGAGAAGAAAAATGCGTAAAAATGCCCTCCTAAAGGTACTCATTGGAATTTGGGCCCTTTATGCATCTTGGCTGCAAAAGTGTCACTCATGTGGTATCGCCGTACTCAGAAGAAGTAGGGCAATGTGTTTAGGGTGTATTTTACATATACCCATGCTGAGTGAGAGAAATATCTCTGTAAATTGACAACTTTGAATAAAAAATGTAAAAAGTTGTCGTTTACAGCGATATTTCTCACACGCAGCATGGGTATATGTAAAAATACACCCCAAAACACATTGCCCTACTTCTCCTGAGTACGGCGATACCACATGAGTGACACTTTTGCAGCCTGCGTGCGTAAAGGGGCCCTAAAACCAATGAGTACCTTTAGGATTTCACAGGCCATTTTTATGCATTTGGATTCTCACACTTTAGGGCCCCTAAAATGCCAGTTGAGTATAAATACCCCACATGTGACCCCATTTTGGAAAGAAGACACCCCAAGGTATTCCGTGAGGGGCATGGTGAGTCCACAGAATTTTTATTTTTGGCACAAGTCAGCGGAAATCTTTTTTTTTTTTTTTTTTAATTTAGTTTTTTACAAAGTCTCATATTCCACTAACTTGTGACAAAAATAAAATTTTACATGAACTCACCATACCCCTCACAGAATACCTTGGGGTGTCTTCTTTCCAAAATGGGGTCACATGTGGGGTATTTATACTGTCCTGGCATTTTAGGGGCCCCTAAAGCGTGAGAAGAAGTCTGGAATCCAAATGCGTAAAATGCCCTGTGAAATCCTAAAGGTACTCATTAGTTTTAGGACCCTTTGCACTCAGGCTGCAAAAGTGGCACACATGTGGTATCGCCGTACTCAGGAGAAGTAGGGCAATGTGTTTAGGGTGTATTTTTACATATACCCATACTGTGTGTGAGAAATATCTATGTAAATGACAACTTTTAAAAAATTTTATACAAAGTTGACAATTTACAGAGATATTTCTCTCACCCAACATGGGTATATGTAAAAATACACCCCAAAACACATTGCCCTACTTCTCCTTAGTATGGCGATACCACATGAGTGACACTTTTTTGCAGCCTGGGTGCACAAAGGGGCCCAAATTCCAACGAGTACCTTTAGGTTTTACATGGCGGCTCACAATTTAGCCCAGCCCAAAATGCCAGAACAGTAAACACACCCCACAAATGACCCCATTTCGGAAAGTAGACACCCCAAGGTATTCACTGAGGGGCATAGTGAGTCCGTCTGAGATTTTATTTTTTTTTTGCCAGAAGTTATCAGAAATTGAAACTTTTTTTTTTTTTCTCAGAAAGTGTCATTTTCCGCTAATTTGTGAAAAAAAATGAAATGATACATGAACTCACCATGCCCCTCCGCGAATACTTTGGGGTGTCTTCTTTCTAAAATGGTGTAATTTGGGGGGTATTTATACTATCCTGGCATTCTAGCACCTGAAGAAACATGACAGGTGCTCAAAAAGTCAGAGCTTCTTCAAAATGCCGAAATTCACTTTTTTGCACCATAGTTTGTAAACGCTATAACTTTTACCCAAACCAATAAATATACACTTATTGGACTTTTTTTTTATCAAAGACATGTAGAACAATAAATTTAGAGAAAAATTTATATAGAAATGTAGTTTTTAAAAAAAAATTTACAGCAGAAAGTGAAAAATGTCATTTTTTTGCAAAAAGTTCGGTCATTTTTGATTAATAGAAAAAAAAGTAAAAATGTCAGCAGCAATGAAATACCACCAAATGAAAGCTCTATTAGTGAGAAGAAAAGGAGGTAAAATTCATTTGGGTGGTAAGTTGTATGACTGAGCAATAAACAGTGAAAGTAGCGTAGTGCACAATTGTAAAAAGTGGCCTGGTTATTAAGGGTGTTTAAGCTAGGGGGGCTGAAGTGGTTAAAATGCTTCTTACCATATTTCGGTCCGTTGCAGACTTGGGCTAAAAAACACTTTTATTTGATATGCAAATGAGGGTCTGAAGGTGCCCAGGGGCGGTGTTCCAACGGCCAGAGCCCAGGCCCCTTGCTGATTTTCATATCCAACCACTCCCCTTTCACCCGCCCTTTGTTTGGCTGATCACCTCCTTCCTCCATTCTGAAATCCTTCGCCTGCGCCGATGAACGAGATGTCCGCGCCTGCGCACTGTATGACCCATTATGGGCAGAGGCATCAGAGTTTCCAGTGCGCATGCGCCAGCCCGTACGGCCGGCGTCGCGTCAGAGGGCTGTCATCGGCGCAGGCGTGGGATTTTAGAATGGAGGAAGGAGGTGATGAGCCAAACAAAGGGAGGGTGAAAGGGGAGTGGTTGAAAATCCACGAGGGGCCTGGGCTCCGGCCGTTGGAACACTGCCCCTGGGCACCTTCAGACCCTCATTTGCATATCAAATAAAAGTGTTTTTTAGCCCAACTTTGCAACGGACCAAAATATGGTAAGAAGCAATTTAATATGGGGATTGTTATAGACAAAATGGTGTTAATGTTATATAACGGACATTTGTGGTGAAAGACTCCCTTTAATGATTGTACAAAGTCGTCCTGGTAATGTTCCAGTAGATGGCAACAAGATCACTTACTGCTTTATATCTTAGCTGCCCCATGGGTCAGGGAGAAGGCTATTTGTTAGGTCCCACCGAGTTGTAGGCATGTCACTCAAACTTCTACACTGACGGGGGGGGGGGGGGCTAGCCGGACGGGGTGGAGCCTAGCCGGACGGGGGCGGCGCCAAGCGAGGGGGAGCTAAGCGAGGCAGAGCAAGGGGGAGGCGGTGTCAAGCAGGACGGAGGCGGAGGCAAGCGAGGGAGAGGCAGAGCCGGGGGAGGCAGATTGAGGAGGAGGCGGAGCCGAGCGACGGGGAGGTGAAGCTGGGGGAGGCAGAGCAGAGTGAGGAGGAGGCGGAGCTGAGCAAAGCAGAACAAGACGAGAGGCAACGGAGGTGGAGCAGAGCAAGATGAGAGGCGGGGGTGAAGCACCAGACTTGTGCGGCAGTTTGTGACACGTTTATTTATGACAAGTCTGGTGCTCGCCCCCTCCCTCCAGTGCACTTGTGGCCATGTCCAGCCCTCTGCGCGCTAGTAGTAATGCAGGAGGCATAATGCCCAACCCTATCTCAGCCCTGGTACTTGCCCGAAGCAGGGCTAAGCTTCTGAACAAACTACATGCCCGGTGCCCGGAACTACATCTCCCGGGCGTCGGGCGATACGATTTCCACACCTCTGAAATATGACTCTCAGACTATGGAGACATTAAAACATGATTTTTTTTTTTGTTTCAAAAATTATATAATTGTGTAAAACTTAAATAAATAAATAAAAAGTATACATATTAAGTATCGCCGTGTCTGTAACAACCTGCTCTATAAAAATAACACATGAACTAACCCCTCAGGTGAACACAGCAAAAAATATATATAAATGCGGTGTCAAAAGCCAGTTTTGTCACCTTACATCATAAAAAGTGTAATGGCAAGCGACTAAAATGTCATATGCACCACAATATAGTGCCAATCAAACCGCCGTAACATCCCCCAAAAAATTAGCTCCTACATAAGACTGTCGCCCAAAAAATAAAAAATAAACATGGCCTTCAGAATGTGGAGACAATAAAAAATCATTTTTTTCACAAATGCTTTATTATGAAAAACTGAAACAAAAATTCCCAAAAAGTAGTCATATTTGGTATTGTCGCATCTGTAACAACCTGCTCTATAGAAATAGCACACAATCTAACCTGTCAGATCAACTATGTAAATAACAAAAAATAAAAATGGTCCCAAAACAGCTATTTTTTTCAAATTTTCCATTTTAATCCATTTTCCAATAACAAAGCAAGGGTTAACAGCCAAACAAAATTCAATATTTATCGCCCTTATTCTGTAGTTTGCAGAAACACCCCATATGTGGTTGTAAACTGCTGTTTGGACAAACGTCAGGGTGCAGAAGGAAGGGAACGCCATATGGTTTTTGGAAGGCGGATTTTGCTGGACTGGTTTTTTGACACCATGTCCCATTTGAAGCCCCCCGATGCACCTCTAGAGTAGAAACTCCTTAAAAGTGACTCCATCTACGAAACTACACCCCTCAAGGTATACAAAACTGATTTTACAAACTTTGTGAACCCTTTGGGTGTTCCACAAGAGTTATTGGCAAATAGAGGTGAAATTTCAGAATTTCTATTTTTTGTTACCTTGCCTCAAAAAAAGTGTAATATAGAGATACCAAAAATCATATTTACCCTAAAATAGTACCAACAAAACTGCCACCTTATCCTGTAGTTTCCAAAATGAGGTCACTTTTTTGGAGTTTCTATTCTAGGGTTGCATCAGGGGGGCTTCAAATGGGACATGGTGTCTAAAAACCAGTCCAGTAAAATCTGCCTCCCAAAAACCATATGGCGTTCCTTTCCTTCTGAGCCCTGCCGTTTGGCCATACAGTAGTTTACGACCACATATGGAGTGTTTCTCCAAACTACAGAATCAGGGCAATAAATATTGAGTTTTGTTTGGCTGTTAACCCTTGCTTTGTTACTGGAAAAAATGGATTAAAATGGAAAAGTAGCCAAATAATCCAAAAACTGAAATTTTATCTCCATTTGCCATCAACTCTTGTGGAACACCTAAAGGGTTAACATAGTTTGTAAAATCAGTTTTGAATACCTTAAGGGGTGTAGTTTCTAGAATGGGATCATTTTTGGGTGGTTTCTATTATGTAAGCCCCACAAACTGATTTTAAACCTGAACTGGTCCCTAAAAAGTGGGTTTTTGAAAATTTCAGAAAATGTTTAAGATTTGCTTCTAAACTTCTACTCCTTGTAATGTCCCCCCAGAAATGGAATTCCCAAAATGATCCATACATGAAGTAGACATATGGGGAATGTAAATTAATAAATTTTTTGGCGGTATTTTTATGTATTATAGAAATAGAGAAATTGACAATTGGAAAATTACTAATTACTAATAAAAATACATTTTTTGGACTCCATTTTACCAGTGTCATGAAGTACAATATGTGACGAAAAAACAATCTGAGAATGGCCTGGATAAGTAAAAGCGTTTTTAAAGTTATCACCACATAAAGTGACACTGGTCAGATTTTAAAAAAATGGCCTGGACCTTAAGGTGAAATAGGGCCGTGTCCTTAAGGGGTTTAACCGGCTGACTTTAGAAATGTGCTAATATCTGCTGAAGCTGACCGTCTGTGCCTTTGTTGTAATACTGTACGGAGCGGGAGGTACCACTAGGAACCGAAACCAGAGTTCGGTACCAAGGGTTATTAGGTCATCAGAGGATTGGTCATCAGTATTTAAGTCCCGGAAAACCCCTTTAAAACAAAAATCGCCAGAAATAAAAAAAAAATATTTAGCATAAAAATAGGTGATTTACATGAACAGGCAATATTTAACATGGACAATAGGTCATTTCATTTTCTAAAGACACATTCCCTTTAATAAGCTGACAGTCCAACAGAGGTTATGACCAGCAGTCACTGGTAATGATGGATTAAACTAAGAAAGGATTAGGGTGATACACCGATAAACCTGACAGTTGATAAGCATAGTGTAAGCATAGTTTGTGCAGTAATGTGAAGCACTGACTTCCTATTCATGGTGTGAAACATTTCTTTTACAGGAAGCAGACACGGATGAGAATCAGGGCACATTAACCTTTGAAGAGTTCTCTGTCTTCTACAAAATGATGTCATTACGAAGGGATCTATACCTGCTGCTCTTAAGTTACAGTGATAAGAAAGATCACTTGACAGTGGAAGAACTTGCCCAGTTTCTAAAAGTGGAACAAAAGGTACGGACAAGATGTTTGGTTTATTATTATGTTATCCAAGCTTTATCATAATTAATGTGCAAGCAATGATAATAATATGCAAATGTGTATGGATCGGTCATGTGAGAAAGCTATTGGGAATCTGCCACCATGATCCTGGATCTGTCATGGTGAGAAAGCTATTGGGAATCTGTCATGGTGAGAAAGCTATTGGGAATCTGTCACCGCGATCCTGGATCTGTCATGGTGAGAAAGCTATTGGGAATCTGTCATGGTGAGAAAGCTATTGGGAATCTGTCATGGTGAGAAAGCTATTGGGAATCTGTCATGGTGAGAAAGCTATTGGGAATCTGTCACCACGATCCTGGATCTGTCATGGTGAGAAAGCTATTGGGAATCTGTCACCACGATCCTGGATCTGTCATGGTGAGAAAGCTATTGGGAATCTGTCATGGTGAGAAAGCTATTGGGAATCTGTCATGGTGAGAAAGCTATTGGGAATCTGTCACCACGATCCTGGATCTGTCATGGTGAGAAAGCTATTGGGAATCTGTCACCACGATCCTGGATCTGTCATGGTGAGAAAGCTATTGGGAATCTGTCACCACGATCCTGAACTATTATAAGTAGTACTGCCCATGAGAAGTCCACATCTTGATTTTTTATTTTCTTCTGCAATAGGAATATAAAAAGTAGTGATCTGGACTCCTTATCTGCAGTACTCGTCTATTACTGCAGATAATAGTTCAGAATCATGGTGACAGATTCCCGTTAAATTATGGCACCTGGCCTGAGTCCAGTGACGGCTGAAAGATGCAGCATGGTCTGCAGTCGTGAGACGAGAGGTATCCTGTGGATGCATCCTCGGCACCGTTTTCACTTAATATCTCTTGGCCCGCTGGTTGGACTGTGGGAGTCCCACACGAAAGGTGAGATACGTTTATCATATGCTTGAAAGAAACAAAAGATAAGTATCAGAAAAGGAAATGAATGTTGAGCAATGTACCAGATTACGGTCTACTGCAATATACACATGCTGTATCTCAGAATCAGAGTATTACCCGGTGCAGTACATCAGGTAAGTGTTTGAAAGGCAAGCAGACCACTTATTTACAGAATGATCTCCGTAATCCACAGACAAAGGTTGTGTATTTCGCATTGGTTTCTTCTTTGTAATAACAAGCTGGAGTTGAAATTCCAGGCATCTCGTTCTGTCCAGATATATGTCTCGGTCAATGTGCCATCTGTCTAAGAACTGATATCCAGCAATGTCCTGGAAAAAGAAATCAGGTCGTAGTGGAGGTTTATCAGACATTCTCTGCAACAGTATGGTGTTTTGTTTTAACCTTTGCATATTGCTGTATGCTGACAACCAGCGTATTGTAGTCTAGATATGAAATGGATAGTTACTGTAGATAGATACAAGAGAAGAGCAGTACAATGAGTACAATAATGAAGACTAGGTGCAAATTCTCTATAGTCTCTGGCCAAAGGCTCCTATACAAAAATTCCTAAAAAAAGGAGACAGCACTTCAAGGTACGTGACGAGAGAAACGGACTTCCTTTATTCACCCTTCCTTCGATGTTTCAGCCCAGCACAATTTATTTTATTTATTTATTTTAAGCACTTGAGTCACCGTGCTGCCCAATGAGGCCTTTATCAGCCTTCACTAGATAGATATTAGATAATAGTAATCTGATAGACATAGGTATAGCAGGAGCGATACCGCCATTCAGCTAATATAGTCACTTTACAGTACGAGCACGTCACGAGTCAAAACCAGGAGTGGAGCCTCCACAGACATAAGGTATAAGGGAAAGATCTGCACCTGGTTTGGGTCTAGAGCCGGACCTGGTTTGGGCTCACAATCACTGATAGAAATCACTGAACAGAAACACTGACAGTGTAAATGAGGCATTATGCCGATGGCTTTATTCACAGATGCGCTAGTGCTTCATTCATTTATTTATCATTACCATGGTAATTATCATGATCATTTGACTTGCACGAGTCTGAAACTTGGATGATGCTAGATCGCGCGTTCTCAGCACTGACATGTACAGTATAATGTTTGAAACGATGGAGACGCCATTAGTCATACGTATAGACACAAAGCTGGGGGCATTCCCTGCTTAGGTACACACAATTATGTTTTATCATAAAAGGCTACTTTCCCATTAGCTTTTTTTGCGGATCCATCATGGATCTGCAAAAACGCTTCCATTACAATAATACAACCGCATGCATCCGTAATGAACGGATCCGGATGTATTATGTCTTCTATAGCCATGACTGATCCGTCATGAACACTATTTAAAGTCAATGGGGGATGGATCCGTTTTCTATTGTGTAAGAGAAAACGGATCTGTCCCCATTGACTTACTTTGTGTGTCAGGCAGCGTTTTGGTGTCCGCCTCCAAAGCGGAATGGTGACGCATGCATTTTGAGCGGATCCTTTTCCATTCAGAATGCATTAGGGCAAAACTGATCAGTTTTAGACCGCTTCTGAGAGCCCTGAACGGATCTCAGAAATGGAAAGCCAAAACGCTAGTGTGAAAGTAGCCTAACATGTATATTGCACTTGTTATTAGGTTATTTGACAGGTTGTCATTATGGATTGGGATAGCGAGAGATTCGCTTTCTCTCACTTGATGAATAATATTTCATATTTATGATATATTTCTTATTTGTAGATTTTTTTTTTAAATATAATTGCTCTTTATTGTTCAGTTAACGTTTGGCTCTATATATACTGCACAGTTACACCTTTGCATTGTTTGAGAAAAGTCCCAGTAAGGGTAGATTCACATCCATCATAAAAAAAGAATCCTTTATTTTTAGCATCCGTTATGCACATTTTGCATCTATTTTAGCCATTAATGCATTTCTGTTTGAGATCCATTGTTTTAGTTGGGAGAAAAAGTCCTCCACAAAGTACTTTTTCGTCTGTCTAAAATAACAGATCTCGGATGGAAACGGCTAAAACATAACGAATGCTCAAAATAAAGGATCCATTTTTTCTGTTCGGATAGACAGATCAGAAGAACAGAAAATGAAATGGTGATGTGAACCTGGCCTAAGAGGACTGAAACATTGCACTGGTAAATAAAGGACTTCACTACTAATACTTTCTGGGAGTGCTGCGGAATTTCTTTTTCGGTCTAGATATAGACTACGTTAGATAGATTAGAATAGGTAGATAAATGGGTAGCAAAAATGGCATTTTTCTTTTTAAATAAAAGTGTAAGGTGGAGGAATACACATAGCATCCATAACACTCTCTCCACCCGGGGCTCTACACTAAGGATCCCCTGGTGCAGAGCGTGTTGGATGCTATGTGTATTCCTCCACCTTACACTTTTATTTAAAAAGAAAAATGCCATTTGAGGAAAACCCTCAAAAGAAATACTCCCTTTATGAGAAAAAGTATTGTAACCATAGAGCAGGGATGCTCAACCTGCGGCCCTCCAGCTGTTGCAAAACTACAACTCCCAGCATGCCCGAACAGGCTACAGCCATCAGCCTACAGCAGGGCATTGTGGGAGTTGTAGTTTTACAACAGCTGGAGGGCCGCAGGTTGAGCATGCCTGCCATAGAGCAACAGCTCAGATATCCAATTTCCCTGCCCTTTGAGGCTGACGCACTTTTTGATAAAACCTGCAGCTTCCCTGCGCTATTCTGTCCCTCTCACTGATAAATTAATTTCTACATTTTTATATGTAGCTCACAATTAAAGAATCCGTTCAGCACTGCCATCACCAAGCAGAATGCTGAAATATACCAAAAGTGGTGTTTTTTTTTCATGCAAGAGAAGAGTGGACTTTAGGGTTGGTCCACCCTATGATGTGACATGAAGAACCGAAGAGGGTGGTCAGACGGACCTTGAAACGCGTTGTAGGGTTTTATGAATAAGCACCGCATTTAGGATAATGTACATGCACTTTCCTCACACAGTATATAGTCCTTAGGGTGCATTTACATGTACACATTTTGACATCCAGTTTAGAGTGGTGTGTACATGAACTGTTGGTCTGATTATGTCTGTCTTATCTGGCAGAAATGTTTAGTTTGCTGGGCGCCATTATTTCTGTGATTGCAGCATGTTGGCAGCAAAAGGAAACGATCTCAAAGACAGTTTCTTCATAGGAAATGAAATTACTTATAACTATGTGCGAGTAAATCTGGTCATACACATGCAGTAGCCAGCCAGTTATTTCACCTGACCACCGTAAACATGCAAGCTCTGCTTGGTTCAGCATTCATGTTTATTGTAATGGGGAAAGAATGATCCAGCATATTAAAATGCACAGTGTCTGATCCTTATTTTCCCGTCCAGTCTCCCCAAAATTTGTGGATTAGTCTAACTTACATTTTACTGTACATGGACAGCTTAGGATACATCCACATGTACCGGAAGTTGTAGTGGTACATTCTGCAGGGGTTCCTGCGGCAGTTCTTCTGCACCAAAACCGCAACAAAAAATGCATCAACTATACGTATGCGGTTTTTACTGTGGAAACTCTTTCAATTGCACAGGTGAATTTAAGGGCTTGTGCACATGGCCGTCGCCCGGCCCTCAAACAGCATGTCCGCAATACATAGTCACCGGCCGTGTGTACCCTGCATCACAGATGCGGACCCATTCAAGTGAATCCCGGAGGTGCGGAACGGAGGCAAGATTTTCTGTCCGTGCCTCTGCACCGCAAAAAAGTAGTGCATGCACTAATTTTTTGCGGTGCGGACAGTCGGATGTGGATCGCAGACCCCATTCAAGTGAAGGGGTCCGCGATCCGCATGTGGCGGCCCCACGGTCGGTGCCGTGCATGTTCGTGTGCATGAGGCCTTACGCTAATGGTTTTCCATGCAGTTTTCTGGTGCCATTTAACTCTGGGAAAAAGAGGAAAAGATGTCCAGCACTGAGATGAAAATAAAATCTTCAATCTTCATATGGGTTTGGGTAAAAATTACATCTCCACATGGAAAGCAGTAACATTACCTCTTTCAATGTGGAGATGTATTTTTTTACATGAAGCCAAATAAAGATTGAAGATTTTATTTTCATCTCAGTGCTGGACATCTTTTCCTCTTTTTCCTGGATTGTTTGCGGACTGGGCTGGGTCCCTGCACGAGAGATTATACGGCTAGTGCTGGCTTGACTTCCGGTTCATATTGTACAACTCTGCAGATTTCCTGCATGAAATTCTGCAACTGCAAATCCACAGCTATTGACTCACGTGTAAACCCAGCCTAAAACGGCTAATCTTACAGGTAATGGAATTTGTCTGATAGGAATGAAGAACTGTCGTTATAAATCCGGCCAAACAGGGTGCAGAGAGTAGGTTCACCATGGGGACAAAAGTAGCAGTAGCTTCAATAGAATGACCTTTATTTATACATTTGTACATTTGAATCTCAGAAGTTTTTGTTCCTGTGATGTCTGGTTTGCCACATAACTGCTTTATCCACATTCTGGGATATCTGTGAAAATGATAAATGAAACCCTTGTATCATAGTCTACAAATTACCCATGCACAACCATATTCACATTTAATATTTTTCTGGGATTTTTCTAAAAGGGTGGTCTCCACTTGATGATGAGTGGTCTCCACTTAGCCTCATTCAACTGAGTGGCCTGGGCCATGGCACCAGACTCTGCATGGACACGACTGTGCCTGCATAATAGGTAATCATTGTGCTGATTGTTGGCCTTGCCGCGTTCAGACCTCCATGACCATACATTGTTGGCCTATTCTTGCCCTCAGTTTAAAATTCTGGACTCTCCCCTTGTTAGCTCCATCCTGACACTTTTAACTGGTTGGCCTCCATATACTGGCACACTTACATCTTTTATAATTCAGTGCCTTATGTCTTTTTTTTATCAGGGTCAAAATTACTCCCAGTATAATGTATTATTTTATGAGATTCTTTTGTTGATCATGGTCTACAGACTTATCTGTCTGATCCTCCACGTTATCTGGTACTTGCTTTGTGTCCTTTGAAGCTGAGCCAGAGGATCCTTTGGAGTGCTCCTAAAATTCAATATTTATGACTTTAGTGCTGACAGTTTATTAACGGTTCACTGAATCTCAAGCTTTATCAAAGGGATTTCTGCCTTCGCCCTGGGTCCAGACTTTCCACTGAATTAACACTCGGTGTACCATAGATGAGAACAACTCACAACAATGCTGTCATTTCTCTCAACAGATGACTAATGTGACCACAGAATACTGTCTTGACATTACACAGAAGTTTGAAGTTTCGGAAGAAAACAAGGCGCAAAATGTGCTAGGAATAGAAGGTAGGGTTAAATCTCCTGTATTTTGTGCTGCAAACAACTGTTCTTTTATATGAATATATTAATAATTAGACTACATGCTTATCCAAATATGAGGATTCCTTCTCTTCTGAATGTCCACTATGTAATACTAGCTTCTCACATTGGCCGTCGGAGAGGAACTATAGCCATCCAAATCTTCCTCTCTCAAATCATCTGTTTTCAGCCGGCCCAGGTGACCATCTAATGTGTATGGGGGAGCCCCGACTTTCCCCCAATGCAGGCGTTAGAGGTAAGAAGGGTTGGGCAGTTGGATTTTAACACTTCCCATCTGTTTGTTCTCAGGGGAGATAAGCTTTTGACAAGAGGCGCTGTAGCTTACACCCCTAATCTCCTCTCAGATATTAAATAATTTAGCACACTCTTCTTGTCCTCCTTAAAGGGAATGTGTTATCTAAATTACCTATAAGTTTTTTTTTTTTAATGTTAAACAGATTATTAAATCATTTACAAAAATGCTGCAGTTTCACACTGGCTGCTAGGTCTAATAACAGGCGTCACTTCTTGTTCTGTACAGCTCGCTCAATTATCTGCCTATTATATACAGGCAGGATTACAATGACAAATATCACCTACCGTATTTTTCGCCATATAAGACGCACCGCCTGATAAGACGCACCTAGGTTTTTAGGGAGGAAAATAAGAAAAAAAATATTTTTGGTGGGTCTGGAACTAATGGTGGTTTGTGGATGGCACTGTTAATGGGGGGATCTGTGGATGTCACTGTTAATGGGGTGATCTGTGGATGGCACTGTTAATGGAGGGATCTGTGGATGGCATTGTTAATGGGGGGATCTTTAGATGGCACTGTTAATGGGGGCCCCTGTGGATGGCACTGTTAATGGGGGCCCATCTGTGGATGGCACTGTTAATGGGGGCCCATCTGTGGATGGCACTGTTAATGGGGGGATCTGTGGATGGCACTGTTACAAATGTGTCATCCACAGACCCCCCCATCCCATAACAGTGCCATCCACAGACCCCCCCCCCCTGCAGCTCTAATGCTGTACTATAAAAATATAAATATCTCCAAGTACAAATAAACTTATTAAAGATCACCCTTATTAATGTACTGTAACACAGACCCCAATACCTCCTTTACAATACGGGCAGGCCGGCTGGCCGGGCGGAAGCGTGACTCTCCGATGGCACATGCCTGCGCCTGCTTCATTCATAAAGCAGGCGCAGGCATGTGACGTCAGAGAGTCACGCTTCCTCCCGCCCGCCCGGCCTGCCTGCATTGTAAAGGAGGTATTGGGGTCTGTGTTACAGTACATTAATAAGGGTGATCTTTAATAAGTTTATTTGCACTTGGAGATATTTTATAATTTTATAGTACAACACTGTGATTGCCGGCCCCCAGCTCCTCCTCCCTGTCACTCCCCGCTCATACATCGCAGCCTGCGATGTAAAAAAAAAAGTCAGCATTCGCCGCATAAGACGCAGGGACATTTTCCCCCCATTTTGGGGGGGAAAAAAGTGAGTCTTATACGGCGAAAAATACGGTATATATGTATATAACAGACTCCACCATTTGCAATAGGTGAGTTTACAGCTTATCTACTCCCCCCTGATCTCTGCAAAGGTCACAGAGCATGCCTAGAAAACTCTGCCATAGAAGTCAGTGAGCCGCCTCCAGTCTATTGTGTCTATGATAGGGCTGCTGTAAAGCAGATCTCTGAATGCTGTTAAAAGCAGCTCAGGCAAGATGGTCATCTGTCGCATAATCATGTTCAGAGAAGAGAATTAATCTGCAATCAGAAAATAAAAACAGATTAGGAAAGAATAATATGTGGTTTTAACTGGCAGAAAAAAATTATAGATGACACATTCCCTTTAAGTTGCAGTCATGCTTCGTACTGGTATTTGTAAATGCTAGTCCTGCAGAACTTCTCCTTTTAGTGCACACCAGACGTGTTAATGGGGTTATTCAGTGTCTAAAAATACAAAATACCGGTCTAAAAAACAACAAAAAAAACAACAACTCACCTCTTCAGTCCCCTCTTTGATCCAGTGCAGACAACACTAGCAGCCCTCCCGGTCTTTTATTATACAAGATGGAAGTACGTGACCGCTGCAGCCAATCAGTGACTTCTGTGATCATGTGCTGTACTGTTGGCATCATGGCCCACTTTGCTGAGCAGTGCTGGCAATAGAACAGCACGTGACCACTAAAACAACTAACTCTAACCAGCAGGAGTGCCGATCCAGGCTGTTTAAGTCCTGACATGCCGTGGGCATGACTCCCTCTGTCTCCCATCGGCACCCCGCAAATGCAATCAGTCCCCTTGTGGGACTATTGAGTTGTTAAAAAAAAGTAAAAAAACAAAAGTGATCAAAAAGAGTAATTTAACCCAAAATGGTACCAATGAAGTCATCCTGCAAGTTATAGCTCTTGGAAGACGACCATGAAAAAAGGAAAAAAAAATACTTGGTCATTAAGGCCCTAAACAGGCTGGTCACTTAGGGGTTAAGAACCATGTTATATTTTGCCACCATCAAAGTGTATCCCCTATCTACAGGGGATAATTATCTGATTGAATGGGGGTTCCAACTGCTGGGAACCCACTATGGTCCCAAGAATGATATGCCAGAGTCCTTGGAGTGAATGAAGGGGCAGTTATTTATGCATAGTGCTGCTCCGTTCAACTCTATGGGCTGCCAAAGTGATGCAGAATACAGTGCTCAGCTATATCCAGCAGTCTTATTCTTGTAATCACTGCGGGTTCCAGTGGTTGAACCTCCACTGATGAGATAATAATATTCATATCCATCCTGTGAATAGGAAGCATTGGCGAATCTAACGGGGAAGCAGGGGAAGGGGCTGCATCAGGGCCGGGCTGACAAAGGGCCCTGCCGCCCAGGAGCAGTGGCTCAAACAACTTAAAGAGGACCTTTCATGGGTCCATACTTTATTAACTAAGTAGCAGGACCTGTAGGGCATACATGGGGGATGTACCTGCACTTACTATTATTTCTGGGCGCCGCTCCACTGTGGCCCGCGTTACAGTCTCCTGCGCTGAATACTAAGTAACAGCATCGGAGCAATGAGGAGGAGATGCAGTCTTTCTCTGTAGGCGTCTCCTTCTCCCTGGCTGTACCACTGTCCAATCGCAGCGCAGAGCGTCACAGCCAGGGCGGTGCTGTTACGGGGGCCACCGCGGCGCCCAGAAATAATAGTAAGTGCAGGGACATCCCCCACGTATGCACTACATGTCCTGCTACTGGGGGGGGTGGGTGTTCTGCTATTTCCCAGAAGCAGCACCGTTTCTGTCCATGTGCTGTGTCTTGTATTACAACTCAGCCCCGTAAAACGTGAATGAGGCTGACTTACAATACCAGACACAGCCCATGGATGGAAGCAGGGCAGATTCTGTTTAAAAAAACAACCCTTATCGAATTCTGGGCAAGCCCTTTGCTTATTCAGTATGCGATGAGATATCCCCCAAGGAAAGAAAACCATCTCCTTACTGCGGTCTTGTAGAAGTGGCCTCCTATGAGTCAAAATCCGACTTTTTAACAAGCCTTGAAATATGACAAGGGAAAATGTCAAGCCAGATATAATCCGTGGACCATTGTTTTGTTGTTTTGGGGTGCGTGCCCCTCATCAGTACAAAGTAGGATTCTGCCTGGCTGGGTGTGTGATGCCTTGGATGCAGCTTAAGCATGGTGCTGACTCTCCTTAAAGATAGTAGTTTTCTTGGGAGATACCTCTTTGCATCTTATTTTCCCATGGACCATATCATGGAGTACTTCCAATCAGTCTCCACACAGAGCTCATTCAGTATAATACTAATGGCATTATTATTATTTTTTTAGGTAAGGGTCCTTTCACACTGGCGTTTTTGTTTTCCTGCATAGAGATCCGTCGTCAGGTCTCTATGCCGGAAAAATCCTGATCAGGATCATCCCCATGCATTCTGAATGGAGAGAAATCCGTTCAGGATGCATCAGGATGTCTTCAGTTCAGGACCGGAACGTTTTTTGGACGCAGCAAATACCGCAGCATGCTGCGCTTTTTGCTCGGGCCAAAAATCCGGAACACTTCCGGATCCGGAATTAATGCCCATTGAAAGGCATTAATCCGGATCCGGCCTTAAGCTAAACGTCGTTTCGGATCCGACGTTTAGCTTTTTCTCAATAGTTACCATGGCAGCCAGGACGCTAAAGTCCTGGTTGCCATGGTAAAGTGTAGTGGGGAGCGGGGGAGCAGTATACTTACCATCCGTGCGGCTCCTGGGGCGCTCCAGAGTGACGTCAGGGCGCCCTACACGCATGGATCACGTGATCCATGGGCATGGGGTGCTCTGACGTCATTCTGGAGCGCCCCCGGAGCCGCACGGACTGTAAGTATACCGCTCCCCCGCTCCTACTATGGCAACCAGGACTTTAATTGCGTCCTGGCTGCCATAGTAACCTGAAAGCATTTCGAAGACTGATCAGGATCCTGATCAGTCTTCTAATGCTTCAGGCGACTTGCGTTCTGACGGATCCGGCGGGATGGAAGTGCCTGCCGGATCCTCAGAACGCAAGTGTGAAAGGACCCAGTTAGCCTGGTTCAACATTCTGCTTCTCTGAACTCTAAGTTGTGCCTGTAATTCCGATTTGTTAGTAAAGCTGGGCAGACTAGGCGGCCTGGGTACAATAGCTATTGCGTGCAGAGAGCAAGGCTTCTTTTCAACCACTGAATGTTCTGGAACTTTTTATTAACTAATGAATTGGAAACGATTGTCTTATTTTCTTTGAATGCTACAGTAGTTGCAGAAGCCCTAAGGTTGTAAAAACAAGGTCACAGATGGTATGTTAATTTTGAAACTAACTTTATTTAACATTCTCCGCTATATCCATCAGCACAAAAATAAAAAATAGGTCAAATATCTCTCTGCTCTGCAGCAGACAGTATGAGCTCGTTCCTCCCTCCTGAAAGTTTACATCCTGGGTATTGGACTTACTTATCATACCATAGTATTGAAAGATATAAAATATTTAGTTGATGCTGGAAATGCCATAAAGTGATGTGTGAAGACTTTTTTTTAAATAACTCCCTGGTCTCATCAATTTAAACATTAACCATTTAAGGGGTTGTCCACTTTTCCCATACTGATGACCTATCTTTAGAACCGACCCCTGGCTCCCCCATAAATTAGCTGTTGGGACGGAGCAGATGTAGTTACACCGTCTCTTCTCTGGATTGGCGGGGGTGTCGGGAGTCAGCCCCTCTCTGATTTGATATTGATGACCTATCCTGAGGATAGGAAAAATGGATGGTACTTTTAATGGGGACACTTCTTAAATTAATTTTCAGGAAAAAAGAGCAACTTTAAGGCATCTATTAAGGTTAATTAAGGACATAGTGTGTTTCGGGTATATTCATATGTAACACAGGAAAAAGCAGCTCTCACCTGATCCACCTGATGAACTCAGATTGCAGCCTGGACACGGCTGTGTTGCAACTGAAGAAATAGGAACGAAATCCAGCTCTTGACAAACAATTGGTTCTTTATTTGCACTGCGGTAAAAACTCCCAACAGACAAACGCAAGTGTCTACGCGTTTCGAACCCTTTTAAAAGCCAGGATTTTATATTACAGTATCATTGACAAATTTTTCTTGCCTTATATTGCATTGTTTTTTATTTTGATGTTTTATGGGACTTGTTATATAAGAATATTAATGTTTATACCATGTGTTTAGATTTTATTAATCAGTTTCGTATTCCAATCATGTGACACCAGAATCTCTGTGGATACGTGTAAGAGGGGTATATAGGAAACTGTTTATTGTTTGTTATACATGTCATAAGTTAGGACTGGGATAAAAGGGTCCGAAACGCATTTTTTACCGCACTGCAAATAATGAACCACTTGTTTATCAAGAGCTGGATTTCGTACCTATTTCTTCATTCATATGTAACAGATTTGTTGCTGGAATTTCGGTGACTGAAAATCTGTTCCATGCTATTAAATGGGGTTGTTTCTGCAGCATGTGCATGACTTTCTGCATTCTGATAAATGGAACAAATCTGCTGTGTGTGAATTTACACTAAACATCCCATGTCCTTATCCAACCTCAATCTCAAAATACATGTTAATCCCAACCCTTCTAAGCTGTACCCGGAGCCTGTCCTAAATTTAGATTAACCCTTCATTCCCATATATTATTTCAACGACATCCATATGTTGAATTTTACACATTTATATAATATTTTTCTTGCTGCTTTAGCTTTGATCTATCAGTTTTGCATAGCATCCTGTTGAATTGCTTTCTGTCACTTACCTTATTTACAAAGTCATTAACTTTAAGCTGCTTTGCATACTGTAGCTTTAAGTAGCGTTCATGGAGACATATCGAATGTGCCCAGATATTCAACTATATAGCTTATTTTATATTATGGTAATGTACTGTGTACTATGTGATCAGCCATTTCAGGTTGCGAATTTAAGCAATCAGCAGGCAGCATGTTATAGAGCAGGAGATGTTGAGCAGATTGATATGTAGTTTTGTGGGGAAAAATTTCAGTTAAATTTGTAATTTATGCATTTATATCGTTGTTGTTTCTGATTTAATTGTTCTTGGGGGAGGTGTCATCAGTGACAGTTGTGTCTATATACACACTAACACAGAGAATGCTATCAATCACTGATAACGCCTCCCCTGTGTACAACTATCATTGACTGACAGCTGTCTCTGTATACACGTTTATACAGAGAATGCTATCAACCACTGATAACACCTCCCTTGTATACAGCTATCCGTGACTGACAGCTATCTCTGTATACACACTTACACAGAGAATGCTACCAATCACTGATAGCTGTACACAGGAGAGCTGTTATCAGTGACTAACAGCTATCTCTGTATACACACTTACACAGAGAATGCTATCAATCACTGATAACACCTTCCTGTGTACAGCTATCAGTGACTGACAGCTATCCCTGTATACACACTTACACAGAGAATGCTATCAATCACTGATAACACCTCGTCTGTGTATAACTATTAGTGACTGACAGTTATCTGTGTATACACACTTACACAGAGAATGCTATCAATCACTGATAACACCTCCCCTGTGTAGGCTGACTGCTATCTATGTATACACACTTATACAGTAAATGCTATCAATCATTGATAACACCGCTACCAGTGACTGACAGCTATATCTGTATACATACTTACACAGAGAATGTTATCAATCACTGAAAACACCTCACCTGTGTAGGCTGACTGCTATCTCTGTATACATACTTATACAGTAAATGCTATCAATCATTAATAACACAGCTACCAGTGACTGACAGCTATATCTGTATACACACTAAAACAGAGAATGCTATCAACCACTGATAACAGCTCCCCCGTGTACAGCTATCCGTGACTGACAGCTGTCTCTGTATACACTTACACAGAGAATGCTATCAATCACTGATAATACCTCCCCCATGTACAACTATCAGTGACTGACAGCTATCTTTGTATATACACTTACACAGAGAATGGTATCAATTACTGATAACAGCTCCCCTGTGTAGGCTGACTGCTATCTATGTATACACACTTATACAGTAAATGCTATCAACCATTGATAACACCGCTACCAGTGACTGACAGCTATATCTGTATACACACTTACACAGAGAATGTTATTAATCATAAATGAAAACACCTCACCTGTGTACAACTGGTCAGATAGAGCAGTGATTTAAATTTATGAATTTCAAGTTTTGCTGATTCTTTTCACACAAAAGTATATATTCGTCTGCTCAGCTGCTCTATAATATGCTGAGATTTTCCAAGATTTTTTAAAACTTTGGCACAGAGCAGGAAGCTGTGTCAAATAAACTAAAAACCTTACTTGCTTTTTAAATGTCCTACTGTCCTACCCCGAGTTTTCAATGGTTATGTGCCTTTCATCGTTCATAAGATTGCTGCAGCCTTCACTAGTCTCATTGGTCACATATGCCTGAACAGCGCGTAACCGCTGGACCATATTATTAAAAAAAAAAAACTGTTACCACTGAATATTAAATCTAGGGAATAGATGGTTAATTAAGTCACAGAACTCTAAAGGGATCTTTCGCAATCTGCTAGAACACAGAAGTCCCTTTATGCGCACACGTTGTTTTGAGATGTTTATGGCTATGATAGCATGAGGTGTACACGGTATGCTCTGTATAATGCTTGATATGAAGGCAGTATGGAGTACTACACATAGCTGCCAACTGTGCCATGTTAGGTGGAGGCGCATTATATTGCTTTCATTTGTCATACAATGTACTCAAGCTCAATGTTACTTTACCAGCATGTTTGCTGCAGACTCTTAATGTTCATAATACAGATATTCTAATTATAACCCAAGGAAATGACAGTGCTTTGTTTTATTTTTCCCTGAAGGTTTTACCAGTTTCATGAGAAGCCCTGCAGGCGATATATTTAACCCTTTGCATAGTGAAATTTACCAGGATATGGAGCAGCCTTTATCCAACTATTACATTGCATCATCTCATAATACGTATTTAACTGGGGACCAACTTCTATCTCAGTCAAAGGTGGATATGTATGCTTGGGTGTTACAAGATGGCTGCCGATGTATAGAAGGTAGGTTAGTGACACAATGCCCAGGCACAAGATATTGTTATTTTGGAGGCATCTGCCATTGTGTAAAATAGATCAGTTGAGTTGGATTCTATCTGTCCGATTCTATGGTATCTCTAAAAGCCCATTTACCTGTGCAGATAATCTGTAAATGAGCGCCAATTGATGATATCGCATGTCGACTGACTCGTTTAGCACATTTAAATAAAGCAATCTTATTAGGATGAATGATCATTACTACGATCATTCGTTCCATACAGTTTGCATATTGTTGGCATTAAAGCCCCTGTTTACACAAAAGTGCCCGCATAAAAGATGAGATTAGCGGCACACGAGAATTTCGTTTGTCGGCATATTGCTGGGCATTTTTATATGGGCCAAATGTTTCTACGGCCAGTCATCAGCCAGTGTAAAAAGGCCTTAAAGGCTTGTTTCAGCCTCCCCATAGAATTGAGGTCGGTGTTGACATCAGATATTTCTTGGTAGAGCCACACAATATCTGTGGGATCTGCTGCCATCAAATAACTAGTGTCTATGACAATCCGGTACATTATTTTATCATATCGGTACATGTCTAGTAAAGCCTTCTTTCCCTAGCCTCCATCAGTAGACGGGTTAATTGCTTTATCAGTTGCTTATCTGGTTTTCCTAATGAATCTTGTTAATGGTGTAATTATGCTTTGTTGTTCTGTTTGGCGGCAGTCATACAGCTTTTTTGTGCAGGAAATAATCTCTGTGTAATAAAACAGGGCACTTAGCAGTTATTAAGATTTTTTAGTGATAACAAGGAATGAGTAATTCATAAACCTTTATAGAGCAATCAGTTTGTGCAATTGTTAATATATTAGCCAAAAATATCCACTAATATACTCTAACTATCCACCAGTATCCACTATTATACACTTATTATCCACCAATATCCACTATTATACACTTATTATCCACTAATATCCACTATTATACACTTATTATCCACTAATATCCACTATTATGCACTTATTGTCCACCAATATCCACTATTATGCACTTATTATCCACTAATATCCACTTATTAGGCACCAATACCCACTATTATACACTTATCCACCAATATCCACTATTATACACACTATTATCCACTAATATCCACTATTATACAGTTAACATAGTAACATAGTATATAAGGCCGAAAAAAGACTTTTGTCCATCCAGTTCGACCTGTTTCCTGCAAGTTGATCCAGAGGAAGGCAAAAACCCCTGTGAGGTAGAGCCAATTTTTCCCACTTAAGGGGAAAAAATTCCTTCCCGACTCCAATCAGGCAATCAGAATAACTCCCTGGATCAACGACCCATCTTTAGTAGCTATAGCCTGAAATATTATTACACTCCAGAAATACATCCAGGCCCCTCTTGAATTCCGTTATTGTACTCACCATCACCACCTCCTCAGGCAGAGAGTTCCATAGTCTCACTGCTCTTACTGTGAAGAACCCTTTTCTATGTTTGTGTACAAACCTTCTTTCCTCCAGACGCAGAGGATGTCCCCTCGTCACAGTCACAATCCTGGGGATAAATCTAATAATATCCACTATTATACACTTATCTAATAATATCCACTAATATACACTTATTATACACATTATACACTTATTATCCACCAGTATCCACTATTATACACTTATTATCCACCAATATCCACTATTATACAGTATTATACACTTACTATCCACTAATATCCACTTATTAGGCACCAATACCCACTATTATACACTTATCCACCAATATCCACTATTATACACCTATTATCCACTAATATCCACTATTATACACTTATTATCCACTAATATCCATTATTATACACTTATCCACCAATATCCACTTATTATCCACTATTATACACTTATCCACCAATATCCACTATTATACACTTATTATCCACTAATATCCATTATTATACACTTATCCACCAATATCCACTTATTATCCACTATTATACACTTATACACCAATATCCACTATTATACACTTATTATCCACTAATATCCATTATTATACACTTATCCACCAATATCCACTATTATACACTTATTATCCACTATTATACACTTATACACCAATATCCACTATTATACACTTATTATCCACTAATATCCATTATTATACACTTATCCACCAATATCCACTATTATACACTTATTATCCACTAATATCCATTATTATACACTTATACACCAATATCCACTATTATACACTTATTATCCACTAATATCCATTATTATACACTTATCCACCAATATCCACTATTATACACTTATTATCCACTATTATACACTTATACACCAATATCCACTATTATACACTTATTATCTACCAATATCCACTATTATACACTTGTTATCCACCAGTATCCACTATTATACACTTATCCACCAATATCCACTATTATACACTTATTATCTACCAATATCCACTATTATACACTTAGTATCCACCAGTACAGGGCTCCAGACAAAAAAAAATATCAAGGAGCCATTGGCTCCTAACCTGAAAAATCTAGGAGCCAAATGAAATTTTTAGTCGCCAAATTTAAAATACATATAATGAGATTTTCTAAGCCACACCCACGCAGTTAAAGGGTTTCTGTAGTCATTTCCATGACCTGTCAGACTAGCCAGATTCGCATTGGTAATTCGTGTGCTCTCTGCATCCGTATGTCCATTTCACACCCCCCAAAAAAGATAGAACATGTCCTATTCTTGTCCGCACCACGAACAAGGATAGGACTGTTCTATGATGAGCCGGACGTTCCATAAAACGCAGAACGCACATGCCATTATCCATGTTTTGCAGATCACCAATTTACGGACTGTAAAAAATCCAACAGTCGTGTGCATGAGCCCTTACAAAGGGTGACATTTGCAACATAAATTGATGTGATGTAGATTTTCTTGTGGAAAGTGTCTGCAGAGAGTGAATGAGATTTCTTAAAGGTTAAATATACGTTCCTAAAATCCCTAAAATGTATTTTCGCAATGTCCTGCAGGAAGACTGTTGCGCTTATTACAGGAACAGGCCCCAGTGTCGGCTCCTGCCTGTGCCCACTCCATAAAGCCTGGCACAGCACTTTAGCTCAGGGTCTTTTGTACTGACAGGTTATGCAGAGATTTAAGAATAAGCAATTTTTGGCATCTGGGTTTGTTTTTTATTACACATTGGCCAAGATTTACTAATCCTGTAGATGGTGACCCAGACCTGCACCAGATCTATCACAGAGGTCAGGCTGGAAGATAAAACTGGTGCAGGGACAGACCATTAAGGATCCATTCACATGTACGCAAGTGTATTGCGGATCCGCAAAACACGGATACCGGTTGTGCGTTGTGCATTTTGTGGCCCGCACATGGCCGGCCCTCCGATAGAAATGCCTATTTTTGTCTCCGATTGCGGACAAGAATAGGACATGCTCTACCTTTTTTGCAGGGTTGCGGAATGGAGCAACAGATGCGGACAGTACACGGTGCACCTTTTGCAGGCCCATTCAAATGAAGGGGTCCGTCCGTTGTGCAGAATTGTGGGACAGATGCAGACCCAGAACTACGGACGTGTGAGCGGACCCTTACTCTGACTCTGTACCAGCTACTGATTGGCTAATTTTGAGTCAGAATTTTATGCCAGAACTGTGGCACAATGTTGGCACTAAGTGGTGCATCTAGGGCTCTATCCATTTCCGCTTCCCTAGGTGTAGAAGACCTAGATGCGCCACTTTTTAGACAGATCTTTGGCGCAGATACATTAGAAAATATGGGCCAGTGTGTCTTCCTCCTAAACTGAAAAAAAAAAAAATTCCAATAAAAACACAGAAGTGCAGAAAAACCACCAAATACCCACATGTGAAATCATCCTCAGGCACAGATTGTGCACCAAAAAGCCACCAGCAGCAGCATCTGCCTCCCACTGTTTTCAATGGGAGACGGCATGTAACGTGGCCACGGCTTATAGCGGCTAAACCACAAAGGGGTCTGCAGATTGAAACTGAAAAACCGCACCATGTGAACCAGCCCTAAAGCAGATTTTTTGACTGGCTGGGACTGACGTATTAGATTCTGCCACTCTCTGAAATGGGACCGATAATAGAGAATGAAGTGAAGATTTGTGCAGGTCCTTTTAAGAGTAAAACACTAACATTGTAAGCAAATATCCCCAGCACCCGTGGTACTACAAATACCATAGAGCCAGCCTAGCTAATCATATGTGGAATCTGACTGTACAACCCCCACTAGTTGGCCGGGGCAGAACATGTTGCTGTGACCACCCAGGCTCCCTCACCTTCACACAAGCGCTCCTCATACATAGTGACCGGATACTGCATACCATTAGCGCTGTCCATCAAAACGCCCGCGATACTAAGCCCCGCCCACCGAGCATAAGCCCCGCCCATCCATCGGCAACAGCCTATCACAATGCTGGAGTGCCAGATTAGCCAATCAGTGAGCAGAATCCAAAGTCTTTTGCCTGCATGGGACCAGACATCTGATTGGAGGATGAGGTTTCTTGCTATTCCGGCTGGGCTGACAATGGTGATTCGATGTGTGAAGCGCAATGTTTGAAAGAGCAGTGGAGTGTCTAGGCGCAAATGGCGACAAGACTACAAAGTCTTGTCGCCATTGTGCAATTCTAAGTCGCATTGGCGACCATTTTAGTCGCCATCTGGAGCCCTGCAGTATCCATTATTATACAATTATCCACCAATATCCAGTATTATATACTTATTAACCACTATTTTACATTTATTATCCACCAGTATCCACGAATATCCGTTAGTATCCACGAATATCCGTTATTATCCACTAATATCCGCTATTATACACTTATTATACACTAATAGCCACTATTATACACTTATCATCCACCAATATACACTAATATACACTTATTATCCACTAACAGTACAGACGCAGTACATAATTCATCGGCCGAAGCACTTCTGTACTGTATTGCGCCTGCGCCAAACACTGAAGCGAAGGCACAGACATGAGACTTCGGGGCCAGGTGTGATTATGTCTTCACTGCCTGGTTCTTTCAGTCTAAGTGGGGGGTGCAGCCTATAGGAGAGTGAGCAGAGCCGCTGGGTGCAAGAGCAATACCCTTGTTGCACCGAGGGACTAATTTGCATATTATTAAAACACTGTTTTCTGCAATGCGGCCACAGAGTGAGATGACCAAGACATATCTTCCATGTCAGCCGATTTTATTAGGAGGTATTTAGTGTTCATTCGTTCATGGCAGCTGTTTACCCTATCTGAGACGGATGAGACAGCACTCAGATTTTTGTATGCTGGGTGAATTTATTGATTTAGCCGGACATGGTGGTGCAATTCAATAACACAACGTTTCGGGCAGTATGAATGCCCTTCATCAGGCTATAGTGAGCACACACATCAGGGCGGGCAGCCGGCTGTTTACCCTATAGCAGAAGGACACTTTCAAAAGGACAATGCGCTATGCCACAAGGGTCATATACAGTAGTCATGGATTGGTTCTGGGATCATGATGGTGAGAATTTTTTCCTTTTTGCTTTCCTGGCCTTCACAGTCCCCATACTTAACCAACCCCACCACCCCCCACCCCCAAAGGATTTATAAAAATGGTGTAAAGTTGAACTGGCTTAGTTGCCCATAGCAACCAATCAGATTCCACCTTTCATTTTCCTCATTTTCCAGAGGAGCTGTTAAAAATGAAAGGTGGAATCTGATTGGATGCTAGGGGCAACTAAACCAGTTCTACTTTACACCAGTTTGATAAATCTCCCCCTTGTCTGGGATTAGGGAGAAAGGGCTCTTCAGAGAATGTAATTTGTGGCGGAACGATTTCAACACTTATTTATGCCATGATGAATTACTTCAGTTCTGAAGGCCATGGAGGTCCAACCCGCTACTTGATGGGTGTTTATATATTGTGTTTATATATACCGTACATTTAATGTATCTAAGATGATTTTCCCGGCATACACACCAGGAGCACTCAGTAGAGATACCATACATTAGATGTATACCTTACATTACGTGTATATCCAGGATGATTTTCCCGGCATACACATCAGGTGCACACAATGGAGATACCATACATTAGATGTATACCTTACATTACATGTATATATAAGATGATTTTCCCGGCATACACCAGGTGCACTCAGTAGAGATACCTTACATTAGATGTATACCTTACATTACATGTATATCCAGGATGATTTTCCCGGCATACACATCAGGTGCACACAATGGAGATACCATACATTAGATGTATACCTTACATTACATGTATATATAAGATGATTTTCCCGGCATACACCAGGTGCACTCAGTAGAGATACCATACATTAGATGTATACCTTACATTACGTGTATATCCAGGATGATTTTCCCGGCATACACACCAGGTGCACACAGTAGAGATACCATACATTAGATGTATACCTTACATTACATGTATATCCAGGATGATTTTCCCGGCATACACACCAGGTGCGCACAGTAGAGATACCATACATTAGATGTATACCTTACATTACGTGTATATCCAGGATGATTTTCCCAGCATACACATCAGGTGCACACAATGGAGATACCATACATTAGATGTATACCTTACATTACATGTATATCCAGGATAATTTTCCCGGCATACACACCAGGTGCACACAGTAGAGATACCATACATTAGATGTATACCTTACATTACGTGTATATCCAGGATGATTTTCCCGGCATACACACCAGGTGCACACAGTAGAGATACCTTACATTAGATGTATACCTTACATTACATGTACAGTATATCTAAGATGATTTTCCCGGCATACACACCAGGTGCACTCAGTAGAGATACCACACATTAGATGTATACCTTACATTACATGTATATCTAAGATGATTTTCCCGGCATACACACCAGGTGCACTCAGTAGAGATATCATACATTAGATGTATACCTTACATTACATGTATATCTAAGATGATTTTCCCGGCATACACACCAGGTACACTCAGTAGAGATACCATACATTAGATGTATACCTTACATTACATGTATATCTAAGATGATTTTCCCAGCATACACATCAGGTGCACTCAGTAGAGATACCATACATTAGATGTATACCTTACATTACATGTATATCCAGGATGATTTTCCCGGCATACACACCAGGTGCACACAGTAGAGATACCATACATTAGATGTATACCTTACATTACGTGTATATCCAGGATGATTTTCCCAGCATACACACCAGGTGCACTCAGTAGAGATACCATACATTTGATGTATACCTTACATTACATGTATATATAAGATGATTTTCCCGGCATACACACCAGGTGCACTCAGTGGAGATACCATACATTAGATGTATACCTTACATTACGTGTATATCCAGGATGATTTTCCCAGCGTACACATCAGCTGCACACAGTAGAGATACCTTACATTAGATGTATACCTTACATTACATGTATATCCAGGATGATTTTCCCGGCATACACACCAGGTGCACTCAGTAGAGATACCATACATTAGATGTATACCTTACATTACATGTATATCTAAGATGATTTTCCCGGCATACACACCAGGTGCACTCAGTAGAGATACCATACATTATATGTATACCTTACATTACATGTATATCTAAGATGATTTTCCCGGCATACACATCAGGTGCACTCAGTAGAGATACCATACATTAGATGTATACCTTACATTACGTGTATATCCAGGATGATTTTCCCAGCATACACATCAGTTGCACACAATGGAGATACCATACATTAGATGTATACCTTACATTACATGTATATCCAGGATAATTTTCCCGGCATACACACCAGGTGCACACAGTAGAGATACCATACATTAGATGTATACCTTACATTACATGTATATCTAGGATGATTTTCCCGGCATACACACCAGGTGCACTCAGTAGAGATACCATACATTAGATGTATACCTTACATTACATGTATATCTAAGATGATTTTCCCGGCATACACACCAGGTGCACTCAGTAGAGATACCATACATTAGATGTATACCTTACATTACATGTATATCCAGGATGATTTTCCGGCATACACATCAGGTACACACAGTAGAGATACCATACATTAGATGTATACCTTACATTACATGTATATCTAAGATGATTTTCCCGGCATACACACCAGGTGCACTCAGTGGAGATACCTTACATTAGATGTATACCTTACATTAAGTGTATATCTAAGATGATTTTCCCAGCATACACACCAGGTGCACTCAGTAGAGATACCATACATTTGATGTATACCTTACATTACATGTATATATAAGATGATTTTCCCGGCATACACACCAGGTGCACTCAGTGGAGATACCATACATTAGATGTATACCTTACATTACGTGTATATCCAGGATGATTTTCCCAGCTTACACATCAGGTGCACACAGTAGAGATACCTTACATTAGATGTATACCTTACATTACATGTATATCCAGGATGATTTTCCCGGCATACACACCAGGTGCATGCATGCTGGAACAAACCTTACTTATTAACCCCTTCTGGTGCTGTAACAGCCTCCATTAGATCCAGGGATGCAGGTACCAACATGCATGCTGAGCCCACTATGCACTCCTCCTGGAGCCAGAAGGCTACTAGCAGGTAATGTGAGTACGCATTCAGCTATATACTCACTCTGATTAAAAACCAGCAGCTAGGGCAGAGAAACCAGTCAGGTGTGCACGGCTGAAGTGGAGGCTGCCACACCTCCACACATATTAATCAGAAACACAAGGGGGGGTTTCAGTCAGCACTCCCTGTATGCAGGTGCACGTAGCCAATGGCAGGTATACATACAAACAAAAAATGCAACAGCACTCTGCAACTAGAACTCTGCCCAAGATACATGCTATAAGAGGACATAGTGTACTCATACACGCCTACAAACAGTGGAGACATTAGTTTACATTTTGATCAAAAGGCAGTAAGCCCACTCACCCCTTCACGGTTGTCTCCTAGAGTGGGTACTAACGCTAAATCTGACCTGCAATGGGCCAAGCCAGTCACATAAAATCCTCATAGCGCTGAATATTACCTGTTATGGGCCACGACAGCCACATAAAATCCAGGAGTGTGGGTCCAGCATGCATGCTGGAACAAACCTTACTTATTAACCCCTTCTGGTGCTGTAACAGCCTCCATTAGATCCAGGGATGCAGGTACCAACATGCATGCTGAGCCCACTATGCACTCCTCCTGGAGCCAGAAGGCTACTAGCAGGTAATGTGAGTACGCATTCAGCTATATACTCACTCTGATTAAAAACCAGCAGCTAGGGCAGAGAAACCAGTCAGGTGTGCACGGCTGAAGTGGAGGCTGCCACACCTCCACACATATTAATCAGAAACACAAGGGGGTTTCAGTCAGCACTCCCTGTATGCAGGTGCACGTAGCCAATGGCAGGTATACATACAAACAAAAAAATGCAACAGCACTCTGCAACTAGAACTCTGCCCAAGATACATGCTATAAGAGGACATAGTGTACTCATACACGCCTACAAACAGTGGAGACATTAGTTTACATTTTGATCAAAAGGCAGTAAGCCCACTCACCCCTTCACGGTTGTCTCCTAGAGTGGGTACTAACGCTAAATCTGACCTGCAATGGGCCAAGCCAGTCACATAAAATCCTCATAGCGCTGAATATTACCTGTTATGGGCCACGACAGCCACATAAAATCCAGGGAGTGTGGGTCCAGCATGCATGCTGGAACAAACCTTACTTATTAACCCCTTCTGGTGCTGTAACAGCCTCCATTAGATCCAGGGATGCAGGTACCAACATGCATGCTGAGCCCACTATGCACTCCTCCTGGAGCCAGAAGGCTACTAGCAGGTAATGTGAGTACGCATTCAGCTATATACTCACTCTGATTAAAAACCAGCAGCTAGGGCAGAGAAACCAGTCAGGTGTGCACGGCTGAAGTGGAGGCTGCCACACCTCCACACATATTAATCAGAAACACAAGGGGGTTTCAGTCAGCACTCCCTGTATGCAGGTGCACGTAGCCAATGGCAGGTATACATACAAACAAAAAATGCAACAGCACTCTGCAACTAGAACTCTGCCCAAGATACATGCTATAAGAGGACATAGTGTACTCATACACGCCTACAAACAGTGGAGACATTAGTTTACATTTTGATCAAAGGCAGTAAGCCCACTCACCCCTTCACGGTTGTCTCCTAGAGTGGGTACTAACGCTAAATCTGACCTGCAATGGGCCAAGCCAGTCACATAAAATCCTCATAGCGCTGAATATTACCTGTTATGGGCCACGACAGCCACATAAAATCCAGGAGTGTGGGTCCAGCATGCATGCTGGAACAAACCTTACTTATTAACCCCTTCTGGTGCTGTAACAGCCTCCATTAGATCCAGGGATGCAGGTACCAACATGCATGCTGAGCCCACTATGCACTCCTCCTGGAGCCAGAAGGCTACTAGCAGGTAATGTGAGTACCCCCTTGTGTTTCTGATTAATATGTGTGGAGGTGTGGCAGCCTCCACTTCAGCCGTGCACACCTGACTGGTTTCTCTGCCCTAGCTGCTGGTTTTTAATCAGAGTGAGTATATAGCTGAATGCGTACTCACATTACCTGCTAGTAGCCTTCTGGCTCCAGGAGGAGTGCATAGTGGGCTCAGCATGCATGTTGGTACCTGCATCCCTGGATCTAATGGAGGCTGTTACAGCACCAGAAGGGGTTAATAAGTAAGGTTTGTTCCAGCATGCATGCTGGACCCACACTCCCTGGATTTTATGTGGCTGTCGTGGCCCATAACAGGTAATATTCAGCGCTATGAGGATTTTATGTGACTGGCTTGGCCCATTGCAGGTCAGATTTAGCGTTAGTACCCACTCTAGGAGACAACCGTGAAGGGGTGAGTGGGCTTACTGCCTTTTGATCAAAATGTAAACTAATGTCTCCACTGTTTGTAGGCGTGTATGAGTACACTATGTCCTCTTATAGCATGTATCTTGGGCAGAGTTCTAGTTGCAGAGTGCTGTTGCATTTTTTTGTTTGTATGTATACCTGCCATTGGCTAAGATGATTTTCCCGGCATACACACCAGGTGCACTCAGTAGAGATACCATACATTAGATGTATACCTTACATTACATGTATATCTAAGATGATTTTCCCGGCATACACATCAGGTGCACTCAGTAGAGATACCATACATTAGATGTATACCTTACATTACGTGTATATCCAGGATGATTTTCCCAGCATACACATCAGTTGCACACAATGGAGATACCATACATTAGATGTATACCTTACATTACATGTATATCCAGGATAATTTTCCGGCATACACACCAGGTGCACACAGTAGAGATACCATACATTAGATGTATACCTTACATTACATGTATATCCAGGATGATTTTCCGGCATACACACCAGGTGCACTCTGTAGAGATACCATACATTAGATGTATACCTTACATTACATGTATATCTAAGATGATTTTCCCGGCATACACATCAGGTGCACTCAGTAGAGATACCATACATTAGATGTATACCTTACATTACGTGTATATCCAGGATGATTTTCCCAGCATACACATCAGGTGCACACAATGGAGAAACCATACATTAGATGTATACCTTACATTACATGTACAGTATATCTAAGATGATTTTCCCGGCATACACACCAGGTGCACTCAGTAGAGATACCATACATTAGATGTATACCTTACATTACATGTATATCTAAGATGATTTTCCGGCATACACACCAGGTGCACTCAGTAGAGATACCATACATTAGATGTATACCTTACATTACATGTATATCTAGGATGATTTTCCGGCATACACATCATGTGCACTCAGTAGAGATACCATACATTAGATGTATACCTTACATTACATGTATATCCAGGATGATTTTCCGGCATACACACCAGGTGCACTCAGTAGAGATACCATACATTAGATGTATACCTTACATTACATGTATATCCAGGATGATTTTCCGGCATACACACCAGGTGCACTCAGTAGAGATACCATACATTAGATGTATACCTTACATTACATGTATATCTAAGATAATTTTCCGGCATACATACCAGGTGCACTCAGTAGAGATACCATACATTAGATGTATACCTTACATTACATGTATATCTAAGATGATTTTCCGGCATACACACCAGGTGCACTCAGTAGAGATACCATACATTAGATGTATACCTTACATTACATGTATATCTAAGATGATTTTCCGGCATACACATCAGGTGCACTCAGTAGAGATACCATACATTAGATGTATACCTTACATTACGTGTATATCCAGGATGATTTTCCCAGCATACACATCAGTTGCACACAATGGAGATACCATACATTAGATGTATACCTTACATTACATGTATATCCAGGATAATTTTCCGGCATACACACCAGGTGCACACAGTTGAGATACCATACATTAGATGTATACCTTACATTACATGTATATCCAGGATGATTTTCCCGGCATACACACCAGGTGCGCACAGTAGAGATACCATACATTAGATGTATACCTTACATTACGTGTATATCCAGGATGATTTTCCCAGCATACACATCAGGTGCACACAATGGAGAAACCATACATTAGATGTATACCTTACATTACATGTACAGTATATCTAAGATGATTTTCCGGCATACACACCAGGTGCACTCAGTAGAGATACCATACATTAGATGTATACCTTACATTACATGTATATCTAAGATGATTTTCCGGCATACACACCAGGTGCACTCAGTAGAGATACCATACATTAGATGTATACCTTACATTACATGTATATCTAAGATGATTTTCCGGCATACACACCAGGTGCACTCAGTAGAGATATCATACATTAGATGTATACCTTACATTACATGTATATCTAAGATGATTTTCCGGCATACACACCAGGTACACTCAGTAGAGATACCATACATTAGATGTATACCTTACATTACATGTATATATAAGATGATTTTCCGGCATACACACCAGGTGCACTCAGTAGAGATACCATACATTAGATGTATACCTTACATTACATGTATATCTAGGATGATTTTCCGGCATACACATCATGTGCACTCAGTAGAGATACCATACATTAGATGTATACCTTACATTACATGTATATCCAGGATGATTTTCCGGCATACACACCAGGTGCACACAGTAGAGATACCATACATTAGATGTATACCTTACATTACGTGTATATCCAGGATGATTTTCCCAGCATACACACCAGGTGCACTCAGTAGAGATACCATACATTTGATGTATACCTTACATTACATGTATATATAAGATGATTTTCCGGCATACACACCAGGTGCACTCAGTGGAGATACCATACATTAGATGTATACCTTACATTACGTGTATATCCAGGATGATTTTCCCAGCATACACATCAGGTGCACACAGTAGAGATACCTTACATTAGATGTATACCTTACATTACATGTATATCCAGGATGATTTTCCCGGCATACACACCAGGTGCACTCAGTAGAGATACCATACATTAGATGTATACCTTACATTACATGTATATCTAAGATGATTTTCCGGCATACACACCAGGTGCACTCAGTAGAGATACCATACATTAGATGTATACCTTACATTACATGTATATCTAAGATGATTTTCCCGGCATACACATCAGGTGCACTCAGTAGAGATACCATACATTAGATGTATACCTTACATTACGTGTATATCCAGGATGATTTTCCTAGCATACACATCAGTTGCACACAATGGAGATACCATACATTAGATGTATACCATACATTACATGTATATCCAGGATAATTTTCCCGGCATACACACCAGGTGCACACAGTAGAGATACCATACATTAGATGTATACCTTACATTACATGTATATCTAAGATGATTTTCCCGGCATACACACCAGGTACACTCAGTAGAGATACCATACATTAGATGTATACCTTACATTACATGTATATATAAGATGATTTTCCCGGCATACACACCAGGTGCACTCAGTAGAGATACCATACATTAGATGTATACCTTACATTACATGTATATCTAGGATGATTTTCCCGGCATACACATCATGTGCACTCAGTAGAGATACCATACATTAGATGTATACCTTACATTACATGTATATCCAGGATGATTTTCCCGGCATACACACCAGGTGCACTCAGTAGAGATACCATACATTAAATGTATACCTTACATTACATGTATATCTAAGATGATTTTCCCGGCATACACACCAGGTGCACTCAGTGGAGATACCTTACATTAGATGTATACCTTACATTAAGTGTATATCCAGGATGATTTTCCCGGCATACACACCAGGTACACACAGTAGAGATACCATACATTAGATGTATACCTTACATTACATGTATATCTAAGATGATTTTCCCGGCATACACACCAGGTGCACTCAGTAGAGATATCATACATTAGATGTATACCTTACATTACATGTATATCTAAGATGATTTTCCCGGCATACACACCAGGTGCACTCAGTAGAGATACCATACATTAAATGTATACCTTACATTACATGTATATCTAAGATGATTTTCCCAGCATACACACCAGGTGCACTCAGTAGAGATACCATACATTTGATGTATACCTTACATTACATGTATATATAAGATGATTTTCCCGGCATACACACCAGGTGCACTCAGTGGAGATACCATACATTAGATGTATACCTTACATTACGTGTATATCCAGGATGATTTTCCCAGCTTACACATCAGGTGCACACAGTAGAGATACCTTACATTAGATGTATACCTTACATTACATGTATATCCAGGATGATTTTCCCGGCATACACACCAGGTGCATGCATGCTGGAACAAACCTTACTTATTAACCCCTTCTGGTGCTGTAACAGCCTCCATTAGATCCAGGGATGCAGGTACCAACATGCATGCTGAGCCCACTATGCACTCCTCCTGGAGCCAGAAGGCTACTAGCAGGTAATGTGAGTACGCATTCAGCTATATACTCACTCTGATTAAAAACCAGCAGCTAGGGCAGAGAAACCAGTCAGGTGTGCACGGCTGAAGTGGAGGCTGCCACACCTCCACACATATTAATCAGAAACACAAGGGGGTTTCAGTCAGCACTCCCTGTATGCAGGTGCACGTAGCCAATGGCAGGTATACATACAAACAAAAAAATGCAACAGCACTCTGCAACTAGAACTCTGCCCAAGATACATGCTATAAGAGGACATAGTGTACTCATACACGCCTACAAACAGTGGAGACATTAGTTTACATTTTGATCAAAAGGCAGTAAGCCCACTCACCCCTTCACGGTTGTCTCCTAGAGTGGGTACTAACGCTAAATCTGACCTGCAATGGGCCAAGCCAGTCACATAAAATCCTCATAGCGCTGAATATTACCTGTTATGGGCCACGACAGCCACATAAAATCCAGGGAGTGTGGGTCCAGCATGCATGCTGGAACAAACCTTACTTATTAACCCCTTCTGGTGCTGTAACAGCCTCCATTAGATCCAGGGATGCAGGTACCAACATGCATGCTGAGCCCACTATGCACTCCTCCTGGAGCCAGAAGGCTACTAGCAGGTAATGTGAGTACGCATTCAGCTATATACTCACTCTGATTAAAAACCAGCAGCTAGGGCAGAGAAACCAGTCAGGTGTGCACGGCTGAAGTGGAGGCTGCCACACCTCCACACATATTAATCAGAAACACAAGGGGGTTTCAGTCAGCACTCCCTGTATGCAGGTGCACGTAGCCAATGGCAGGTATACATACAAACAAAAAATGCAACAGCACTCTGCAACTAGAACTCTGCCCAAGATACATGCTATAAGAGGACATAGTGTACTCATACACGCCTACAAACAGTGGAGACATTAGTTTACATTTTGATCAAAGGCAGTAAGCCCACTCACCCCTTCACGGTTGTCTCCTAGAGTGGGTACTAACGCTAAATCTGACCTGCAATGGGCCAAGCCAGTCACATAAAATCCTCATAGCGCTGAATATTACCTGTTATGGGCCACGACAGCCACATAAAATCCAGGGAGTGTGGGTCCAGCATGCATGCTGGAACAAACCTTACTTATTAACCCCTTCTGGTGCTGTAACAGCCTCCATTAGATCCAGGGATGCAGGTACCAACATGCATGCTGAGCCCACTATGCACTCCTCCTGGAGCCAGAAGGCTACTAGCAGGTAATGTGAGTACCCCCTTGTGTTTCTGATTAATATGTGTGGAGGTGTGGCAGCCTCCACTTCAGCCGTGCACACCTGACTGGTTTCTCTGCCCTAGCTGCTGGTTTTTAATCAGAGTGAGTATATAGCTGAATGCGTACTCACATTACCTGCTAGTAGCCTTCTGGCTCCAGGAGGAGTGCATAGTGGGCTCAGCATGCATGTTGGTACCTGCATCCCTGGATCTAATGGAGGCTGTTACAGCACCAGAAGGGGTTAATAAGTAAGGTTTGTTCCAGCATGCATGCTGGACCCACACTCCCTGGATTTTATGTGGCTGTCGTGGCCCATAACAGGTAATATTCAGCGCTATGAGGATTTTATGTGACTGGCTTGGCCCATTGCAGGTCAGATTTAGCGTTAGTACCCACTCTAGGAGACAACCGTGAAGGGTGAGTGGGCTTACTGCCTTTTGATCAAAATGTAAACTAATGTCTCCACTGTTTGTAGGCGTGTATGAGTACACTATGTCCTCTTATAGCATGTATCTTGGGCAGAGTTCTAGTTGCAGAGTGCTGTTGCATTTTTTTGTTTGTATGTATACCTGCCATTGGCTAAGATGATTTTCCCGGCATACACACCAGGTGCACTCAGTAGAGATACCATACATTAGATGTATACCTTACATTACATGTATATCTAAGATGATTTTCCGGCATACACATCAGGTGCACTCAGTAGAGATACCATACATTAGATGTATACCTTACATTACGTGTATATCCAGGATGATTTTCCCAGCATACACATCAGTTGCACACAATGGAGATACCATACATTAGATGTATACCTTACATTACATGTATATCCAGGATAATTTTCCCGGCATACACACCAGGTGCACACAGTAGAGATACCATACATTAGATGTATACCTTACATTACATGTATATCCAGGATGATTTTCCCGGCATACACACCAGGTGCACTCTGTAGAGATACCATACATTAGATGTATACCTTACATTACATGTATATCCAGGATGATTTTCCCGGCATACACACCAGGTGCACTCAGTAGAGATACCATACATTAGATGTATACCTTACATTACGTGTATATCCAGGATGATTTTCCCAGCATACACATCAGGTGCACACAATGGAGAAACCATACATTAGATGTATACCTTACATTACATGTACAGTATATCTAAGATGATTTTCCCGGCATACACACCAGGTGCACTCAGTAGAGATACCATACATTAGATGTATACCTTACATTACATGTATATCCAGGATGATTTTCCCGGCATACACACCAGGTGCACTCAGTAGAGATACCATACATTAGATGTATACCTTACATTACATGTATATCTAGGATGATTTTCCCGGCATACACATCATGTGCACTCAGTAGAGATACCATACATTAGATGTATACCTTACATTACATGTATATCCAGGATGATTTTCCCGGCATACACACCAGGTGCACTCAGTAGAGATACCATACATTAGATGTATACCTTACATTACATGTATATCCAGGATGATTTTCCCGGCATACACACCAGGTGCACTCAGTAGAGATACCATACATTAGATGTATACCTTACATTACATGTATATCTAAGATAATTTTCCCGGCATACATACCAGGTGCACTCAGTAGAGATACCATACATTAGATGTATACCTTACATTACATGTATATCTAAGATGATTTTCCCGGCATACACACCAGGTGCACTCAGTAGAGATACCATACATTAGATGTATACCTTACATTACATGTATATCTAAGATGATTTTTCCGGCATACACATCAGGTGCACTCAGTAGAGATACCATACATTAGATGTATACCTTACATTACGTGTATATCCAGGATGATTTTCCCAGCATACACATCAGTTGCACACAATGGAGATACCATACATTAGATGTATACCTTACATTACATGTATATCCAGGATAATTTTCCCGGCATACACACCAGGTGCACACAGTTGAGATACCATACATTAGATGTATACCTTACATTACATGTATATCCAGGATGATTTTCCCGGCATACACACCAGGTGCGCACAGTAGAGATACCATACATTAGATGTATACCTTACATTACGTGTATATCCAGGATGATTTTCCCAGCATACACATCAGGTGCACACAATGGAGAAACCATACATTAGATGTATACCTTACATTACATGTACAGTATATCTAAGATGATTTTCCCGGCATACACACCAGGTGCACTCAGTAGAGATACCATACATTAGATGTATACCTTACATTACATGTATATCTAAGATGATTTTCCGGCATACACACCAGGTGCACTCAGTAGAGATACCATACATTAGATGTATACCTTACATTACATGTATATCTAAGATGATTTTCCGGCATACACACCAGGTGCACTCAGTAGAGATATCATACATTAGATGTATACCTTACATTACATGTATATCTAAGATGATTTTCCGGCATACACACCAGGTACACTCAGTAGAGATACCATACATTAGATGTATACCTTACATTACATGTATATATAAGATGATTTTCCGGCATACACACCAGGTGCACTCAGTAGAGATACCATACATTAGATGTATACCTTACATTACATGTATATCTAGGATGATTTTCCGGCATACACATCATGTGCACTCAGTAGAGATACCATACATTAGATGTATACCTTACATTACATGTATATCCAGGATGATTTTCCGGCATACACACCAGGTGCACACAGTAGAGATACCATACATTAGATGTATACCTTACATTACGTGTATATCCAGGATGATTTTCCCAGCATACACATCAGGTGCACTCAGTAGAGATACCATACATTTGATGTATACCTTACATTACATGTATATATAAGATGATTTTCCGGCATACACACCAGGTGCACTCAGTGGAGATACCATACATTAGATGTATACCTTACATTACGTGTATATCCAGGATGATTTTCCCAGCATACACATCAGGTGCACACAGTAGAGATACCATACATTAGATGTATACCTTACATTACATGTATATCCAGGATGATTTTCCCGGCATACACACCAGGTGCACTCAGTAGAGATACCATACATTAGATGTATACCTTACATTACATGTATATCTAGGATGATTTTCCCGGCATACACACCAGGTGCACTCAGTAGAGATACCATACATTAGATGTATACCTTACATTACATGTATATCTAAGATGATTTTCCGGCATACACACCAGGTGCACTCAGTAGAGATACCATACATTAGATGTATACCTTACATTACGTGTATATCCAGGATGATTTTCCTAGCATACACATCAGGTGCACACAATGGAGATACCATACATTAGATGTATACCTTACATTACATGTATATCCAGGATGATTTTCCGGCATACACACCAGGTGCACTCAGTAGAGATACCATACATTAGATGTATACCTTACATTACATGTATATCTAAGATGATTTTCCCGGCATACACACCAGGTACACTCAGTAGAGATACCATACATTAGATGTATACCTTACATTACATGTATATATAAGATGATTTTCCCGGCATACACACCAGGTGCACTCAGTAGAGATACCATACATTAGATGTATACCTTACATTACATGTATATCTAGGATGATTTTCCGGCATACACATCAGGTGCACTCAGTAGAGATACCATACATTAGATGTATACCTTACATTACATGTATATCCAGGATGATTTTCCCGGCATACACACCAGGTGCACACAGTAGAGATACCATACATTAGATGTATACCTTACATTACGTGTATATCCAGGATGATTTTCCCAGCATACACACCAGGTGCACTCAGTAGAGATACCATACATTAGATGTATACCTTACATTACATGTATATATAAGATGATTTTCCGGCATACACACCAGGTGCACTCAGTAGAGATACCATACATTAGATGTATACCTTACATTACGTGTATATCCAGGATGATTTTCCCGGCATACACATCAGGTGCACACAGTAGAGATACCATACATTAGATGTATACCTTACATTACATGTATATCCAGGATGATTTTCCCGGCATACACACCAGGTGCACTCAGTAGAGATACCATACATTAGATGTATACCTTACATTACATGTATATCTAAGATGATTTTCCGGCATACACACCAGGTGCACTCAGTAGAGATACCATACATTAGATGTATACCTTACATTACATGTATATCTAAGATGATTTTCCCGGCATACACATCAGGTGCACTCAGTAGAGATACCATACATTAGATGTATACCTTACATTACGTGTATATCCAGGATGATTTTCCAGCATACACATCAGGTGCACACAATGGAGATACCATACATTAGATGTATACCTTACATTACATGTATATCCAGGATGATTTTCCGGCATACACACCAGGTGCACTCAGTAGAGATACCATACATTAGATGTATACCTTACATTACATGTATATCCAGGATGATTTTCCCGGCATACACACCAGGTGCACTCAGTAGAGATACCATACATTAGATGTATACCTTACATTACATGTATATCTAGGATGATTTTCCCGGCATACACATCAGGTGCACTCAGTAGAGATACCATACATTAGATGTATACCTTACATTACATGTATATCTAGGATGATTTTCCGGCATACACACCAGGTGCACTCAGTAGAGATACCATACATTAGATGTATACCTTACATTACATGTATATCTAGGATGATTTTCCCGGCATACACACCAGGTGCACTCAGTAGAGATACCATACATTAGATGTATACCTTACATTACATGTATATCTAGGATGATTTTCCGGCATACACACCAGGTGCACTCAGTAGAGATACCATACATTAGATGTATACCTTACATTACATGTATATCTAAGATGATTTTCCGGCATACACACCAGGTGCACTCAGTAGAGATACCATACATTAGATGTATACCTTACATTACATGTATATCCAGGATGATTTTCCCGGCATACACATCAGGTGCACTCAGTAGAGATACCATACATTAGATGTATACCTTACATTACATGTATATCTAGGATGATTTTCCCGGCATACACACCAGGTGCACTCAGTAGAGATACCATACATTAGATGTATACCTTACATTACATGTATATCTAAGATGATTTTCCGGCATACACACCAGGTGCACTCAGTAGAGATACCATACATTAGATGTATACCTTACATTACATGTATATCTAAGATGATTTTCCGGCATACACACCAGGTGCACTCAGTAGAGATACCATACATTAGATGTATACCTTACATTACATGTATATCTAAGATGATTTTCCGGCATACACACCAGGTGCACTCAGTAGAGATACCATACATTAGATGTATACCTTACATTACATGTATATCTAGGATGATTTTCCCGGCATACACACCAGGTGCACTCAGTAGAGATACCATACATTAGATGTATACCTTACATTACATGTATATCTAGGATGATTTTCCCGGCATACACACCAGGTGCACACAGTAGAGATACCATACATTAGATGTATACCTTACATTACATGTATATCTAAGATGATTTTCCCGGCATACACATCATGTGCACTCAGTAGAGATACCATACATTAGATGTATACCTTACATTACATGTATATCTAGGATGATTTTCCGGCATACACACCAGGTGCACTCAGTAGAGATACCATACATTAGATGTATACCTTACATTACATGTATATCTAAGATGATTTTCCGGCATACACACCAGGTGCACTCAGTAGAGATACCATACATTAGATGTATACCTTACATTACATGTATATCTAAGATGATTTTCCGGCATACACACCAGGTGCACTCAGTAGAGATACCATACATTAGATGTATACCTTACATTACATGTATATCTAAGATGATTTTCCGGCATACACACCAGGTGCACTCAGTAGAGATACCATACATTAGATGTATACCTTACATTACATGTATATCTAGGATGATTTTCCCAGCATACACATCAGGTGCACACAGTGGAGATACCATACATTAGATGTATACCTTACATTACATGTATATCCAGGATAATTTTCCGGCATACACACCAGGTGCACTCAGTAGAGATACCATACATTAGATGTATACCTTACATTACATGTATATCTAAGATGATTTTCCCGGCATACACACCAGGTGCACTCAGTAGAGATACCATACATTAGATGTATACCTTACATTACATGTATATCTAAGATGATTTTCCGGCATACACACCAGGTGCACTCAGTAGAGATACCATACATTAGATGTATACCTTACATTACATGTATATCTAGGATGATTTTCCGGCATACACATCAGGTGCACACAATGGAGATACCATACATTAGATGTATACCTTACATTACATGTATATATAAGATGATTTTCCGGCATACACACCAGGTGCACTCAGTAGAGATATCTTACATTAGATGTATACCTTACATCACATGTATATATAAGATGATTTTCCGACATACACACCAGGTGCACACAATGGAGATACCATACATTAGATGTATACCTTACATTACATGTACAGTATATCTAAGATGATTTTCCGGCATACACACCAGGTGCACTCTGTAGAGATATCATACATTAGATGTATACCTTACATTACATGTATATCCAGGATAATTTTCCGGCATACACACCAGGTGCACTCAGTAGAGATACCATACATTAGATGTATACCTTACATTACATGTATATCTAAGATGATTTTCCGGCATACACACTAGGTGCACTCAGTAGAGATATCTTACATTAGATGTATACCTTACATTACATGTATATATAGGATGATTTTCCCGGCATACACACCAGGTACACTCAGTAGAGATACCATACATTAGATGTATACCTTACATTACATGTATATCTAAGTTGATTTTCCCGGCATACACACCAGGTGCACTCAGTAGAGATACCATACATTAGATGTATACCTTACATTACATGTACAGTATATCTAAGATGATTTTCCCAGCATACACACCTTGTGCACTCAGTAGAGATACCATACATTAGATGTATACCTTACATTACATGTATATCCAGGATGATTTTCCCGGCATACACACCAGGTGCACTCAGTAGAGATACCATACATTAGATGTATACCTTACATTACATGTATATCCAGGATGATTTTCCCGGCATACACACCAGGTGCACTCAGTAGAGATACCATACATTAGATGTATACCTTACATTACATGTATATCCAGGATGATTTTCCGGCATACACACCAGGTGCACTCAGTAGAGATACCATACATTAGATGTATACCTTACATTACATGTATATCTAAGATGATTTTCCGGCATACACACCAGGTGCACTCAGTAGAGATACCATACATTAGATGTATACCTTACATTACATGTATATCTAAGATGATTTTCCCGGCATACACATCAGGTGCACTCAGTAGAGATACCATACATTAGATGTATACCTTACATTACATGTATATCTAAGATGATTTTCCGGCATACACACCAGGTGCACTCAGTAGAGATATCATACATTAGATGTATACCTTACATTACATGTATATCTAAGATGATTTTCCCAGCATACACATCAGGTGCGCACAGTAGAGATACCATACATTAGATGTATACCTTACATTACATGTATATATAAGATGATTTTCCCGGCATACACACCAGGTGCACTCAGTAGAGATACCATACATTAGATGTATACCTTACATTACATGTATATCTAAGATGATTTTCCCGGCATACACACCAGGTGCACACAGTAGAGATACCATACATTAGATGTATACCTTACATTACATGTATATCTAAGATGATTTTCCCGGCATACACATCATGTGCACTCAGTAGAGATACCATACATTAGATGTATACCTTACATTACATGTATATCCAGGATGATTTTCCCGGCATACACACCAGGTGCACACAGTAGAGATACCATACATTAGATGTATACCTTACATTACGTGTATATCCAGGATGATTTTCCCAGCATACACATCAGTTGCACACAATGGAGATACCATACATTAGATGTATACCTTACATTACATGTATATCCAGGATAATTTTCCCGGCATACACACCAGGTGCACACAGTAGAGATACCATACATTAGATGTATACCTTACATTACATGTATATCCAGGATGATTTTCCCGGCATACACACCAGGTGCGCACAGTAGAGATACCATACATTAGATGTATACCTTACATTACGTGTATATCCAGGATGATTTTCCCAGCATACACATCAGGTGCACACAATGGAGATATCATACATTAGATGTATACCTTACATTACATGTATATCCAGGATAATTTTCCGGCATACACACCAGGTGCACTCAGTAGAGATACCATACATTAGATGTATACCTTACATTACATGTATATCTAGGATGATTTTCCGGCATACACACCAGGTGCACACAGTAGAGATACCATACATTAGATGTATACCTTACATTACATGTATATCTAAGATGATTTTCCGGCATACACATCAGGTGCACTCAGTAGAGATACCATACATTAGATGTATACCTTACATTACATGTATATCTAAGATGATTTTCCCGGCATACACACCAGGTGCACTCAGTAGAGATACCATACATTAGATGTATACCTTACATTACATGTATATCTAAGATGATTTTCCGGCATACACACCAGGTGCACTCAGTAGAGATACCATACATTAGATGTATACCTTACATTACATGTATATCTAAGATGATTTTCCCGGCATACACACCAGGTGCACTCAGTAGAGATACCATACATTAGATGTATACCTTACATTACATGTATATCCAGGATGATTTTCCGGCATACACACCAGGTGCACACAGTAGAGATACCATACATTAGATGTATACCTTACATTACATGTATATCCAGGATGATTTTCCCAGCATACACACCAGGTGCACTCAGTAGAGATACCATACATTAGATGTATACCTTACATTACATGTATATCCAGGATGATTTTCCGGCATACACACCAGGTGCACTCAGTAGAGATACCATACATTAGATGTATACCTTACATTACATGTATATCTAAGATGATTTTCCGGCATACACACCAGGTGCACTCAGTAGAGATACCATACATTAGATGTATACCTTACATTACATGTATATCTAAGATGATTTTCCCGGCATACACACCAGGTGCACTCAGTAGAGATACCATACATTAGATGTATACCTTACATTACATGTATATCTAAGATGATTTTCCGGCATACACACCAGGTGCACTCAGTAGAGATACCATACATTAGATGTATACCTTACATTACATGTATATCTAAGATGATTTTCCGGCATACACACCAGGTGCACTCAGTAGAGATACCATACATTAGATGTATACCTTACATTACATGTATATCTAGGATGATTTTCCGGCATACACACCAGGTGCACTCAGTAGAGATACCATACATTAGATGTATACCTTACATTACATGTATATCCAGGATGATTTTCCCGGCATACACATCAGGTGCACACAGTAGAGATACCATACATTAGATGTATACCTTACATTACATGTATATCAGGATGATTTTCCCGGCATACACACCAGGTGCACTCAGTAGAGATACCATACATTAGATGTATACCTTACATTACATGTATATCTAAGATGATTTTCCCGGCATACACACCAGGTACACTCAGTAGAGATATCATACATTAGATGTATACCTTACATTACATGTATATCTAAGATGATTTTCCCGGCATACACACCAGGTGCACTCAGTAGAGATACCATACATTAGATGTATACCTTACATTACATGTATATCTAGGATGATTTTCCCGGCATACACATCAGGTGCACACAATGGAGATACCATACATTAGATGTATACCTTACATTACATGTATATATAAGATGATTTTCCCGGCATACACACCAGGTGCACTCAGTAGAGATATCTTACATTAGATGTATACCTTACATCACATGTATATATAAGATGATTTTCCCGACATACACACCAGGTGCACACAATGGAGATACCATACATTAGATGTATACCTTACATTACATGTACAGTATATCTAAGATGATTTTCCCGGCATACACACCAGGTGCACTCTGTAGAGATACCATACATTAGATGTATACCTTACATTACATGTATATCTAAGTTGATTTTCCCGGCATACACACCAGGTGCACTCAGTAGAGATACCATACATTAGATGTATACCTTACATTACATGTATATCTAAGATGATTTTCCCAGCATACACATCAGGTGCGCACAGTAGAGATACCATACATTAGATGTATACCTTACATTACATGTATATCTAAGATGATTTTCCCGGCATACACACCAGGTGCACTCAGTAGAGATATCATACATTAGATGTATACCTTACATTACATGTATATCTAAGATGATTTTCCCGGCATACACACCAGGTACACTCAGTAGAGATACCATACATTAAATGTATTCCTTACATTACATGTATATCTAAGATGATTTTCCCAGCATACACACCAGGTGCACTCAGTAGAGATACCATACATTAGATGTATACCTTACATTACATGTATATCCAGGATGATTTTCCCGGCATACACACCAGGTGCGCACAGTAGAGATACCATACATTAGATGTATACCTTACATTACGTGTATATCCAGGATGATTTTCCCAGCATACACATCAGGTGCACACAATGGAGATATCATACATTAGATGTATACCTTACATTACATGTATATCCAGGATAATTTTCCCGGCATACACACCAGGTGCACTCAGTAGAGATACCATACATTAGATGTATACCTTACATTACATGTATATCTAAGATGATTTTCCCGGCATACACACCAGGTGCACTCAGTAGAGATACCATACATTAGATGTATACCTTACATTACATGTATATCTAAGATTATTTTCCCGGCATACACACCAGGTGCACTCAGTAGAGATACCATACATTAGATGTATACCTTACATTACATGTATATCTAGGATGATTTTCCCGGCATACACATCAGGTGCACACAATGGAGATACCATACATTAGATGTATACCTTACATTACATGTATATATAAGATGATTTTCCCGGCATACACACCAGGTGCACTCAGTAGAGATATCTTACATTAGATGTATACCTTACATCACATGTATATATAAGATGATTTTCCCGACATACACACCAGGTGCACACAATGGAGATACCATACATTAGATGTATACCTTACATTACATGTACAGTATATCTAAGATGATTTTCCCGGCATACACACCAGGTGCACTCTGTAGAGATATCATACATTAGATGTATACCTTACATTACATGTATATCCAGGATAATTTTCCCGGCATACACACCAGGTGCACTCAGTAGAGATACCATACATTAGATGTATACCTTACATTACATGTATATCTAAGATGATTTTCCCGGCATACACACTAGGTGCACTCAGTAGAGATATCTTACATTAGATGTATACCTTACATTACATGTATATATAGGATGATTTTCCCGGCATACACACCAGGTACACTCAGTAGAGATACCATACATTAGATGTATACCTTACATTACATGTATATCTAAGTTGATTTTCCCGGCATACACACCAGGTGCACTCAGTAGAGATACCATACATTAGATGTATACCTTACATTACATGTACAGTATATCTAAGATGATTTTCCCAGCATACACACCTTGTGCACTCAGTAGAGATACCATACATTAGATGTATACCTTACATTACATGTATATCCAGGATGATTTTCCGGCATACACACCAGGTGCACTCAGTAGAGATACCATACATTAGATGTATACCTTACATTACATGTATATCCAGGATGATTTTCCCGGCATACACACCAGGTGCACTCAGTAGAGATACCATACATTAGATGTATACCTTACATTACATGTATATCCATTATGATTTTCCCGGCATACACACCAGGTGCACTCAGTAGAGATACCATACATTAGATGTATACCTTACATTACATGTATATCCAGGATGATTTTCCCGGCATACACACCAGGTGCACTCAGTAGAGATACCATACATTAGATGTATACCTTACATTACATGTATATCTAAGATAATTTTCCCGGCATACATACCAGGTGCACTCAGTAGAGATACCATACATTAGATGTATACCTTACATTACATGTATATCTAAGTTGATTTTCCCGGCATACACACCAGGTGCACTCAGTAGAGATACCATACATTAGATGTATACCTTACATTACATGTATATCCAGGATAATTTTCCCGGCATACACACCAGGTACACTCAGTAGAGATACCATACATTAGATGTATACCTTACATTACATGTATATCCAGGATGATTTTCCCGGCATACACACCAGGTGCACTCAATGGAGATACCATACATTAGATGTATACCTTACATTACATGTATATCCAGGATGATTTTCCCGGCATACACACCAGGTGCACACAGTAGAGATGCCATACATTAGATGTATACCTTACATTACATGTATATCTAAGATGATTTTCCCGGCATACACACCAGGTGCACTCAGTAGAGATACCATACATTAGATGTATACCTTACATTACATGTATATATAAGATGATTTTCCCGGCATACACATCAGGTGCACTCAGTAGAGATACCATACATTAGATGTATACCTTACATTACATGTATATCCAGGATGATTTTCCCGGCATACACATCAGGTGCACACAGTAGAGATACCATACATTAGATGTATACCTTACATTACATGTATATCCAGGATGATTTTCCCGGCATACACATCAGGTGCACACAATGGAGATACCATACATTAGATGTATACCTTACATTACATGTATATCCAGGATGATTTTCCCGGCATACACACCAGGTGCACACAGTAGAGATACCATACATTAGATGTATACCTTACATTACATGTATATCCAGGATGATTTTCCCGGCATACACACCAGGTGCACACAGTAGAGATACCATACATTAGATGTATACCTTACATTACATATATATCTAAGATGAATTTCCTGGCATACACACCGGGTGCACTCAGTAGAGATACCATACATTAGATGTATACCTTACATTACATATATAGCTTTTGTCTAGTAATTATTTGACACTTTTGATTGATCTTTCTCCATGCAGCTGCTGCTTATCTGTCCTGTGAGTTGTGATAGAATGCAAGATATTCATTTTACTTCCGAGCCTTTGATTTTATTAACTCTGAATGAGTGTCACTCACGCTTTTAAGTTCCCCAGTATATTCCACAGTTTTTATTTAAGCTGCATACGCCACCTCAGGGCTGGCTTACTTTAAAAAATGACTTGCCTACTTATAGCCATGCCCTCCTTTCTACACATTATTAATAGTGTATGGCATGAGCCTCAGTATGTTGGTTTACTTTGAGACAGATTTCTGGTGAGTTCGGGTTAGGCTACCTTCACACTAACGTTAATATTTTCCGCTATTGCAATCCATCATAGGGTCTTAATACCGGAAAAAAACGCTTCAGTTTTGTCCCCATTCATTGTCAATTGGGACAAAACGTAACTGAACAGAACGGAATGCTCCAAAATCCATTCCTTTCTGTTCATACCGGAGCGCAAATCGCAGCATGCTGCATTTTGCTTTCCGTCCTGGGATGCGGAGCGAGACGGATCCGTCATGACCCACAACACAAGTCAATGGGGACAGATCCCCTTTCTCTGACACAATAGAAAACGGATTCGTCCCCGACTGACTTTCAATAAAGTTCATGATGGATCCGTCTTGGCTATGTTAAAGATAATACAACCGTATCCCTGCCGGATCCTTCAAAAACGCTAGTGTGAAAGTAGCCTTAGTAAATCTGTCCCAATGTGCACCACAGCCTGTTTTGTGTCAAAGTATTGCTCTCACAGCTGAACCAGTATTAATATGCTTGTTTCTTCTTCTATCACCTACCTGCCTTTTTTTTTTCAACAGTTGACTGTTGGGATGGTCCAGACGGAGAGCCCGTTGTGCACCATGGATACACTCTTACCTCAAAAATCCCCTTTAAAGATGTGGTGGAGGCCATCAGCAAGCATGCGTTTGTTAAAAATGAGTATGTTATTCTGCTCACTTTAATAAAGCCTAAATTCTCTTTCTTATAGGGGTTGTCCAGGCTTTTAATATTTATGACCCATCTTCAGGATAGGTCATCGATATCAGATCTGCGGGGTTGCAGAGTGTCGAGCCAGCTGTATGAGGAGATGGAGCCCGTAGTGTGCCCATGCCGTTTCTCTTCGTGTTCACCGCTGCTTTCCCATAGATAGCAGCAGTGTGCAGAAAGAGAGAAGGTAGATGGCCCATGCATACTATGCGTGCCGACTCATACAGCTCATCGGCGGAGATGCAGGCTCTCGGACCCCCACTGATCTGATATTAATGACCTATCCTAATGATAGGTCATTATTTTAAAAGCCTGGACAACCCCTTTTAAAGAACGCCTTTCTCCAGTGCCAAAAATACTTTCAGGGAAATTATATAAAGGATCATTTGTAGACTAAATGTAAGAAGCCAGAAATTATATTTAGTGTTGCAGTAAATGAGCTTAAAAATGATTTATTATTATTCAGCCAACATTAGAGTACCTGTGTCTTACTCTATTCCTAATAATGCTGTGTATAAGGGCTCATTCAGACGACTGTATCCTTTCTTGCTGTCTGCAAATTGCGGATATCGGCCGTGTGCATTGCGCATTTTACAGAATGGCCGGTCCTATGATAGAAATGCGTATTCTTGTCGGCAAAAACATACTAGAATAGGACATGTTCCATCTTTTTTGCGGGGCCACAGAACGGAAATATAGGTCCGCATGCGTTTTGAAAAATTGTGCAACGGATGTGGACTCAAAAATACGGTCGTGTGAAGGGGCCCTTATACTGTTACACATCTTCTCAAAATGCAGTTCCAATTACTTCTACTCTTCAGATTTCCTCTATATGGACTGTATTGCTGGGAAAAGGGAATCATAAGGAATGGTTGATTGAAACACATTCTGGGTACAAAATCTTAGGGTATCTACTATGAATAGGTGTCCCCACTTCCACTCCGACCTACTCAATACCTTGGTACCCTGATTCAATATTGGCCATTTTGGTGTAAGTATTTCTAGTGCCTGTTCTAGCTATGTAAGAGAACACTCATGTCCCTTTGGTTTTTGGCATGCAACTATCTTAGAGGTTTTCTCTGTGACCCCTTTTGACTCTTCTCGCCCCTTACACCACTTTAGCTTTGATTTTTAGAGATTGCCGTATCGTCCCTATTCTTACCTGGTTAAATACATGTTGCAATCGCATACCTGACACGGTAACCAGAAAAGGAGAAGGGATTCTGTGGGCGTGGCCTGCCTCTTCCTTTCTGAGTGGTCCATGTGCAGATTCTGCTCCTCCCAAGGGGTGGTCTCATCCCATTATATACATCAGCTGTTCCGGTGGCTGCCTTATGGCAAGATCAGCGCCGGAGACTCTGCCACATACCATTCATGTGGCGGTGTCGTCATGCTCTACTAGTAAGCCCTCTGTTCCTACTAGGTAGTTCCTGATGACTCACCATATCAGTGGAGAAATGCATTGAATATACCTGTGGTGGACATGAGCTTAAAAAGCTAGCTGGTCAATTTTTAGTGATGGGGTCAGGATAGATGACTCACACATTGCCACGTAGCAGGCTGATGATCCAGCTTATTTACTGTTAGTTTTAGGGATGAGCGAATCGACTTCGGATGAAACATCCGAAGTCGATTTGCCTAAAACTTCGCTCCAATAGTGTATGGAGCAGGAGCTCCGTACAGTATTAGAATGTATTGGCTCTGATTATCCAAAGGTATTGCTTTGCGAAGTCTTGTGAGACTTCGGGTAATAACTTCATAAATTAATTTGTACTGTAAAAAACTATTTCCCGAACTCTCGAAAAGTTAATAAAAGATACTTACTAATGTATTGTGATTGTCCATATTGGTTTGATTTATTTTTCCATCACATCATACCCCTCTTTTCCAGGGGTTACAACCAATCCAGCAGCAGTGGTCGTGCTTGCACATTACAGGAAATAAGTGCCAGCCTAATAGCCTATGCACGTTCCCCTGTTCCCAGACACCAGAGGCCGGCACTTTTTCCTATAGTGTGCAAGCACGGCCACTGCTGATGGATTGCAGGTTGGTCATACCATGGAAACGAGCAGTGTATAATGTGATGGAAAAAGGAATTAAGCCAGCAACGAAAGCAATAAGAACAATCACAGTACATTAGTAAGTGCCTTGTATTAACTTTGTCTGCATGATAAATGCCAATTGCTGAAGTGGTGGCAATCCATTTAAGATTGGTACATTTTTACATACTTGTTGAATGCATTTTAGAAATAGGTTGAAGAGCATGTGACTATATTTTGTACATTTTAGTGGTGGTAAATTGTATCTGTGCTGGTTATGTGAATTCATTTTTTATTGTAGGTATCCTGTAATTCTGTCTATTGAAAACCACTGTAACATTCAACAGCAAAGGAAAATTGCTCAGTATCTAAAAGAAATACTTGGAGACAAACTTGACTTATCTTCAATTCCACTTGGAGAAAACAAACAACTTCCCAGCCCCCAGAATTTAAAGGGCAAAATACTTGTGAAGGTAAACCAGACTTGTTTTCCTTTTTTTTTACAAATTTATATTTCCAAGAACAATAGTTGAACAGTTTAATGAGTTTTTTTTACTGGAGTGTTACATAGTTAATACGGTTGAAAAAATACATAAGTCCATCAAGTTCAACCATGTGATAGGTGGGGACGTGAATCCCAATGTTTCACTGTGACGAACCAAACCTCGCACCCCCACCTTGACTTTTACGAAGATGTGACTTTCCGCACCTTCTGGGAGTATTTAAGGTCAGCTTGGCACAATTTTCCTCAGACACCCCCTGTCAACACAGGCACAGGAGAGAGGGTGGCCCCTCCGACCTCCGGCATGGCTGAACCCTAATTCACATCCCTGACAGGCTGAGAGAGCCCCAGTGAAACAGAGTCCTGCCAGCCTGGTAGAATGCCTCCAGTTCCTTGTTGGAAATAAGCCCGATCCATTAACAATATTATATTGGGCCAGGAACTAGCCCATGTAGCATGTAAATTTAATCCGAGACACGGACATGTGGATTGAAATAACAGAACAACCCAAGATTAAATTGTATATTTAATCGCCTTAAGGGCACACTAGACAACAACACTATATACACAAAGGATATATACAATGGTCAGAGACAAAAATACAGGTGGTAGTACAATTAGAATTAGCAGATACTGCGAAAGTCAGTTACCGGCTTGATGTGTAGGCCTTGGTGCTGCAGTCACATTGGAGGCAGTGATGCCAGCGGGGTTTCCTGGTCTCTTCCAACACACTATACATTGTGACCTCCTTTCAGAAGAAAGACCCCAACTACTGCCTCGCACGAGCAATTAAACCCTTGGTCAGTCACTAAACTCACTCCACCTGGAAGGGTCCCATTCCCCCTCCCTTTGGGTATGGTAGCTAAACCTCTAAAAACTCAATATGGATCATGACTCCTCTCTGGAAGGTCTTAGGTAGGCGGTTCTGGGGCTAATGGATCCGGCCAGGTCCCTGGTACATTTGGAGACCAAACACTGTGTTGCTAGTGGGCTTCTACTATGAGTTCTCAATATCTCCCCAGCGACTGCTGGAGGTGTGAAATGTTATCACTTTGAGGCTGGGCCAACTGTAAAGCCTATTTCCTATGCAAGATGGCCATCACCCTTGACAGAGAATTGGCAGGCAGGAAATTATATTTCTCCATATTACCCGCAGTCACCGATGGTAAAAACAATCCCTCTGGCAACATGCCAGACTAAATTGGCCAACCAGGGAGTCTGTTTTTAAAAAATACTACATGGTCTTTCAGCACTTTGGCAAATGATTGGCCAAAATCGGTCGATTATGCCATATATGTACATTCTGAAATATTCCATCCTGGCTGATCACATTTTCATCTGCCTTTAATCCCATATATATGAACAACTTAAAGGTCCAGGGAGCAGAGACAGCTGCAGGGATTACATGGTCTGTATGTGTAGATATGAGAGTGGGGGTAAGCGCATAGACAATGATGTGGACACGTGATTATATGTCCTAGCTGCTGTTAAATCATGTAGTTATTAATGATATTGAGTCTGCCTGCACCAGTACTTACATGAACATGCGGCATGAGTATAATGAGCGACCTAGCTTTTCATTAAAAGTTAATGCAGAGAAAATTCATAAAGCTGCTGGATCTTAGTAGATTAAAGTCTGTGTTAGGGTACTTTCATACTAGCGGTTTTCTTTTTCGGCATGAGTTCCTTCGTTTTCAATTCAGTTTTATACTAATGCATTCTGAATGGATAGAAATCCTTTCAGGATGTCTTCAGTTCAGTCACTGTACGGCGTTTTGGACGGAGAAAATACTGCAGCATGCTGCGGTTTTATCTCCGTCCAAAATGCCAGGACACTTTCTGGAATGCGGGTCCGGCATTCATTTACATAGAAAAATTTCTTAAAAATACCTCATTGACTGATCCGTTCCTCCGGTCTGCTCATGCGCAGACCTTTAAAAATGTGACAAAATACATACCGGATGACAACCGGAGAGACGGATCCGTTCTTGCAATGCATTTGTGAGACAGATCCGTCTACAAATGCTGTCCGTTTCAACACTGCTTGCCAGATCCCTCTGCCGCAAGTGTGAAGGTACCCTTACATAGTTCACAAATGGTCATACTTTAGTAACCAAAGATATCGGTCACTAGGAAAGTTCAGTGTAATCTGCTGGCAGCATTGTATACAGCAGGAGAAACTGAGCAGATCTATATATAGTTTTATGGGAGAAAATTAAATAAAACTGCTAAAGAAACTGAGGGTTCAGGTGCTAGACTGGTCAAGTAAGTCTCCAGAGCTAAACCCTATTGAGCATCTGTGGGGCATCCTCAAACGGAAGGTGGAGGAGATTAAAGTCTCCAACATCAACCAACTCTGTGATCATGGAGTAGTGGAAGAGGATTCCTGTGAAGCTCTAGTGAGCTCCATGCACAAGAGAGTTAAGGCAGTGCTGGAAAATAATGGTGGCCATACAAAATATTGACACTTTGGGCACAATTTGGCCATTTTCACTTAAGGGTGTACTCACTTTTGTTGCCAGCAGTTTAGACATGAATGGCTGTGTGTTGAGTTATTTAGAGGGCATACCAAATTTACGCTGTTATACAAGCTGTACACGGACTACTTTACATTGTATCAAAGTGTCAGATCTTCAGTGTTGTCCTATTAAAAGTTATTATAAAATATTTACAAAAATGTGGGGGGTGTACTCACTTTTGTGAGATACTGTATATGATATGTACATGCTAGTATCATTTTTTAATTAAAAATAAGATTTACATTCTAAATTCTAAATTTGTTCTACATGGTCTACTGCTTATTCCCATCCATATACTAATGTTATATTTTATTACTTTACCGTTTTCCATGTCTGTACATCAGTTACTGTTATATATTTTATCAGGGGAAAAAGTTGCCGTATGACCTGGCTGAGGACGCTGAGGAGGGGGAGGTATCCGATGAGGACAGTGCGGATGAGATAGAAGAGGAATGCAAATTAAGTCATTGCTTTGTAAGTAAACTTATGCTTCAGTTGTGTGATATTAATTTAGTATGGTGCTAAAATAAGCTACATGGTCCGCTTAAATGGATCTGCATTTTTCATTCTTGTGCATGGCTTTGTCAGGAATTGCAATATTGCGTTCATAAAATTTCTAGTAATATATTGATGGTGGGTAACTCAGAGCGTTGTGCATGTATGTTGTGGGGATGGCGCTGGCTCAGGAGCTGAGTCTGCACCATCTGTAGTAGGAGGCGGCAGTAATACACCGCTGGGTTCCTGCAGTCCTATCCTGAGGTTAGGTCATCAATAACAATAACCTGGACAACCCCTTTAATATAAGGCAGTTGCAATTAATATAAGACTGTCCAAACTACCTCCTTTGCTGAGTTGATTCATTTTTCCAGCGGTGGCCACACTTGCACACTACAGTACTATTTTGGGGTAAAATTCCTTTTTATTCCATGTTTTTTGGAAGGTTGGGTAAAATAAAAAAGTCTGGCATTGTTTTTTTTTTAACAATAGTATGCAGATTAAATAATGTCATAATTTAATAGTTTGGATTGTTATGGATGCGGCACTGCCAATTAGTGTATTTGTACATTTATTTTTTCTGTTTCTAATGCTTGACATAAAGCATTTTTTTTCCCGTTTTTTTTTTTTTGTTTTTTTATTTTAAAAACATTTTATTTGACTTTTTTTTGGAGTCCCATCAGGGTTATTGAACATGTATTTGGCCCTATTCACACGTCCGCAATGTTCATCCTGTGGACCCATTCTTTTTGAATGGGGACGTGATGGATGCAGAGAGCACACACTGTGCTTTCCGCATCCGCATTTGCGGAACTCGCCGCCGATCTTCCGGCCGGCAGCTCCGCAATAATATAGAGCATGTCCTATTCTTGCCCACAATTGCGGACAAGTATGGGCATCTCTATAGGGCTGGTGGCAAGGTGTGTTGCGGATCACGTGTGAATTAGGCCTTAGGCTGATATCCGGCTGTTGCAGTGGGTCCATAGCTGTCAGTCCCAGCCAGCCTCTTGCAGTAATAACACGAGCACAGCTTTTTTGTTCATTTAGTCCCAATGATATACATGTATTCCACTCTGTGGGAAATACACCCCACAGATCACGCACATATATGTCATTTTGTGCCAAGGGGTTAAGAACATTATTAATTATCAGTTTCAGCCTAATTTTCACCATTTTGCTCTGTTCTTTGCAGCACAGTGGTTTTCATGCTGCCAGGCCTTGCTGTTTGTCAGATTTTACATGTAGTTGTAGTTCAGATGATTCCTCTCCCTCACACATATATTGCCTCTATTTAAAGCTTTAGAGTATAGCTAACAGGCTTAGAAGATGACAGGATGATATCCAGTAGTTCAGTGACGGAGGGGAGATAACTAGGGATGAGTGACTTTCATGTTATGAAATTCATTAGTGCTTCGTTTGGTGGTAAAAGCAGATTTGCGTTATGGATTCCTTTACCATGGACCATAATGCAATTCTATGTGGATTCCGTTATTTATTCCATCATAATTGAAGTCTAAGGGCTGCATAATGGATCCGTCCCGTTTCGGTTATGCAGGAGAGGACTCCCCTGCATAACAGAAACTGGACGGATCTGTTATGCAGGCCGTAGACTTCTATTATGACGGAATGTCTCTAAAGGCATTCCGTTATGCATTTCGTCATAGAATTGCGTTATGGTCCGTGGTAACGGAATCCATAATGCAATTCTGCTTTTACCACCAAACGAAGCGCAAATGAATTTCAAAATATTATATCTCTAGAGATAACCATGCAGCTCAGGAGTATGGCCATGTGTCTGCATGTGAGACTGGCTTACAGAGGCATTTCCGCTATAGACTATCTAGTTATTAAAGAATGTTTCATATTTCAAACAATATCTGAAAACCCATTAAGCCAAGAAAGACAATTAGGGTTACATGGGAATGGCTCTGAGGCATCCTTGTGCAGTAGGCAGTTACATCCAGTCAGCACATGCAGTGATTTCTACATCAAAGGCAATTTACAATAATTCCCAGACAATATGGGTGGCCAAATGAATACCCAGGAAGGGGTAGTGGTAACGAAGACATATTTGGGAAGAGCTAGGAGAACGGTTGAACAGCTAGTGAACAGTAACTCAAGGGTATACAATTTTACACTTCTCTAAGCATACACGTCAGAGATATGCATTGTTACCTGTGATGGAAGCTAGTGTCCTGCATCATGTTTCTTCCTAAAGTTCTTATTAAACTTATTTTAGTTACACATTTCTTCAAAGAGAATATAGAAACATTGGCCCAGATTTACTAATCCTATAGACAGTGCTGTCTATACCTGCATCAGATTTATCACAAGGGCTCAGGCTGGATGATACATGTGGTGTAGAGACACTTTTCTCTGACTCTATACCAACTATTGGTTGGCTTACTTTGAGACAGAATTTTACACCAGAATTGTGGTGCAATGTTGGTGCAAAATGGCGTATCTTAGGCTCCACCCCTTTTACATGCAGCTCCATTTCTTTCCCCTAAGCCCCACCCCTTGTCAGGTGTTTCAGAATAAAGTGTAGAAACCCTAGATGCGCCTTTTTTATACAGATTTTTGGCACAGACACATTAGTAAATCTGGGCCAATATGTTAGTTTACTGTACTTGAACCAAGTATTCACATGAATTTTCTATGCAGTCTTAAATTTGATTATGGAGTTCTAAATCCTTTACTATCATCCTTTTATGTAGCATCATACCCTCAGGTGCCGAGCGCCACTGAGTATGAAGCATGAGGACATGCGTAGTCGCAGTGGTTATATTTGTGCAGTAAATTATAGTGGTGTGTTTGTTGCTTTAGATGAGACAAATACTGAATTTGCTTTGATAGAGAAAATGCTGGGTTTTTGGCATAGCTGAATGTGTTTTATGAATTAGCCTAGAGCATTGAATGAAGCACATGTTAATGGGTTTTGTGCTTATCCTTTACAGAGCAATGGAACAACAGAACACCAAGTGGAATCTTTCATCAGAAAAAAACTGGAGTCTTTACTGAAGGAATCTCAGATCAGGGACAAGGAAGATCCGGACAGCTTTACTGTGAGAGCTTTACTTAAGGCAACCCATGAGGGCTTGAATGTTAATCTAAAACAGGTAATGACTGCTGTCCATTGTGTGTCACACACTACAGCAAGCGACTGCTGCGCGGCTCAGCTCATGCTGGCCGGACTGGGTCACACGTCTCTTCACCATGCCCCTGTTGCTCTGCCCTCCTTAGCTGATTATGCTCAAAAATGGCTCTTTGTGGTAACTATTTATCACCGCAACCCGACCTCACTGTGTGGTCGTGCCCTAACCTATCAAATTATACCGGGTCTCCAATTTTATTTGTAATGAAATCATATTCATCGGACAAGGTTAGAAATATTTATTTTTTACTTAATGTATTTTTATTTTAAATATATTCAGTTTTTTAATATATAGGCTTGCTGTCAGTGAATTAAAATATTCACTGCCTAAGTCTAGCAACTGAACACCTGTCCTGATTATGTGTTCTTTAGCCTGTTTTGTTAGATACTGTAGACCAGACTTCGATAGGAGCACTGTTTTCAGTAAGGAAATAAGGAGGCCAGTACATTAAAGTAATACACAAACTGCAGAGGGGGAGCATGTCAATCTCCAGATGAAAGACATTGAGGAAAAGAAGAATATGGCAGGTTCCATTTCAAAATATCTGATGCTCTGTTCCCGGAGGGGATCAGCTGTTTGGCAGCAGCTATTCACCTCGTGCCAATTGATGTACATGCTTTGCAGTGCATTTTTTTCCTTTGGGAAGGAGGTCGGGTAGTAGAAAGCTACAAAATATGCATTGCCCACTTTAGTCTGTGTTTAGCCGCAATCATTGTTTGCAAGATCCACAGATTGTATTCTGTATTTAAAAGGTTAATGTTGTTCACATTTTGCATAAATTAGTAGTATAAGTGAAAACTTTATGGTAGATTTTCTAACAAAAGCTGCCTCTTTCTCCACTTATCAGACTCCTCTTCTCCTCTTTCTTGCATTTATCATTCACTTTCAATACACTTATAACATCAGAAAGAAAAAGAATTGTATCTTCATTGAGCAATCAGGGCTTCTGCTCATAGAATTCTAGGGAGATAGGTGTGGGGGAGGAAGAGGGAGTAGCTGCAGAGTAATGGAGTAACACTGACTGAGAAGAAGATCGGGGGTGTATTCTGGGCAGAGAGTGGAGCCGTTAGCCTCGCCTCTGGGACGCGATTTCAGCTGCTGGAGGCGTTCTTCAGATTTAAATTTAGGTGGTCTGGGCACATCAGGGGGGCGTTCCTGCGCTCCTTGGAAGAGAAAAAACGCCCCTCTCGGCTCCTTACAGCCTAATTTACATAATGGATGAAGCGGTTTTTAACAGAAAGTATAAGAGACACGGCAAAAAGAAGAACACATATGGATATAAGGTACTTTATTGCCCTAGGCCAGTGATGGGCAACGTGCGGCTCTCCAGCTGTTGCTAAACTACAACTCCCACCATGCCCTGCAGTAGGCTGATAGCTATAGACAGGCTTTGCATGCTGGGAGTTGTAGTTCTGCAACAGCTGGAGAGCCGCACGTTGCCCATCACTGCCCTAGGCTAAAGGAAAAAAAAAAATTGTGGATAGCCGGGTGACAGATTCCCTTTACCCTGGGTTCACACCTGAGCGTTTCTGAGACGCGCGTTTTACGCGTGTTTTTGTTGCGCGTATTACAGCGCGTTTTTGCAAATAGGAAACGCGCGTCATACGCGCGTTCGTGACTCTGGAGACAAATTGAAAAAAGGCATATCTACACTTTAACGCGTGTTAAACGCGCGTTCCCATTGAAGTCTATGGGTGCAAACGCTCGACAAAACGCCCCAAAGAAGCTCAAGAACTTCTTTGAGCGTAGGGCGTTTTACATCGCATTCAAACGCGCTGTAAAACACTCAGATGAGAACCATGCCCATAGGGAAACATGAGTTTTCTCCTGTTGAGCGTTTTACAGCGCGTTTGAACGCGCTGTAAAACGCGCAAGTGTGAACTGAGGGTTAAGATGCACAGTGATCGGAGACACAGGGAGTTTCCCTAAGGCCTCATGCACACAAACGTATTTTCTTTCCGTGTCCGTTCCGTTTTTTTTGCGGACCATATGCGGAACCATTCATTTCAATGGTTCCGCAAAAAAAACGGATGGTACTCCGTGTGCATTCCGTTTCCGTGTGTCCGTTTTTCCGTTCCGCAAAAAAATAGAGCATGTCCTATTTTTTCTAGTTTGCGGACAAGGATAGGCATTATTACAATGGATCCGCAAAAATAACGGACCCGCAAAAAAAAACGGATGCCATACGGAACGTCATCAGTTTTTTTTGCGGATCCGCAATTTGCCGACTGGAAAACTCACAGTCGTGTGCATGAGGCTTAAGTCTGTTTTTGATGTTGCCCATAAATCATTTAGTACCACCTCAAGAACAGCCTGGTCTACAAGAGTTAATTCTGATGGTTCAGTCTCAGGCAGGGCCAGTGTCGCTATTAGGGGCATAATACTTCCTCTGGGGCCCCAAAATCTACATGGGTAGTGCCATCGGGGTAAAAGTGTATGTGGGCTCCCAGTGCTTGCAAAACATCATTCTCTAAAAGAGGTTCTGAGGTTTTCTTTAACTAACAATTGGGTAACAACCGTCTTTTATCTTTAAAAAAAAAACTGTTTCTCAAAAACTGACAAAAACTGTTTCTCCTGTAAAACCCAGAGCTGGTACATAACAAAGGGTTAACTGATGAGGCTGCAAGAAACTCTGGTCTACTACTGTTTTGGCCTCCATGTCAACCAGGAATGGTACTGCCTTTCTGTTTCTAAGTATACAACAATCTAGCTTGCACAACTTCTCCTCTCCATCCCTCAGTTTCAACCTCACCAGCTACTTTTATCGATGTATCAACCACTTCTTCACATCCACGATCCTTTATCCAACCACAATGTGTCCTACTGAATCTTTCCCAGAATAGCTTCCTCCCTCAATCAGGGTGCCACCGTACTAGTACTCCTAGGGTTAAGATTCCCATAATTCATCCCTGCCTTCTCTCACACTCTGTCCACATTCTTCAGACCCTCCTTACCTCCTTTTTCCTTCACCAATGTTTTGGCTGTCTTATAACCTTTGGGTATACTAAAATTATTCCCCATTGCTCTTCAACTGTACCAGAACAACTATAGAAAGTAACAAAATTCAGACGTCTGTTTTCCCTCAGTTTCCTCAGAGCTTCCCCACTATATTCACCTAGTGTACTCTGTTACTGAGCCTCAGTTCCCTCAGAGCCTCACCACTATATTCACCTAATGTACACTGTTACTGAGATTTATTATACAAATCAAACGTCTACAAAACGGACATCGGAGTCCAAGGACTTTGATTTCCCCTTCTATATTGTTCTGCAATTTTCCAAACACAGTAAAGAACAAACAGAACATATACCATGACTCCTCAAGCCACACTAAAAACATCCCAATCAAAGTTACTCATGATCACAAACTAAACCTAACAATCATAGGTATTTTCAAATTTCAAGGTTCTTTATCAATATGGACTCGACTGTAAAAGGACTTTATACGTACATTCCTTCAACAATCTCTCGAGCCAGACAACCGGTCAGGAAGGCACAGATATAATGTAAGATAAAGTCTCTTACCTTGCAGCGCTGTCTTTTATATCTGTCCGTCCCGGTCTGGATTATCCAAATTGTCGGGGGATCAATGAAGTGTCCTATAGTCGAGCTCCTCGTTGGGCGCCAAGTTTTTTGGGGCAAAACCCCCACCTCTATGATTGTCGGGGTCCCAAATTGATGTGGATATATGAGCGCTCATGACAGCTGACACAGACACACAGCTGAATCCGATTCTCTCCTTTATTCCAATAAAAGCATACATCTTTATAACACTACAAATAATCACAAATCTGGCACACCACCAAGGGGGTGGAAATTGAAACTAATGATTTGATTGGTTATTCATAGAAGGCCATGCTTCCGCACCATACTATCAGAATTCTAATAATTAAAAAGTTTCTGCAGCATCTTATCTCAGAGTTGACATTCTTCAGCAGTACATCCCAAAACTCAGAAGCAACATAACTCTTATTTGACTCTCATGTCAAATTCTGATAAGGAAACGAGGGAGCTGCTATCTTGACCTTGCAGCTAAGAACTTCTGATCTATATACACAGAATCTCCCTACATCCTTCAGCTCGCCCATTAACTTTCCACATATGCACAAGATGGAGGACACGTTTATGCAAAATGGATTCTCATCCCTCACACTACTTTAACCCAATCCATTGTCAACTTTCAATCAAACAATCCATTTGGTAATAGGAGAAGATAATGGACATAAGGGCCAGTGTTCCCCAGGCTGGTCTTAAGTTCCACTGCACTGCGGCACAGGCCTCTACATAAGTTTGGAGCTTTCTCCAGCAGGCCATGCAACAAACTTAAAGGGCTTGTCTCACTTCAGTAAGTGGCATTTATCATATTGAGAAAGTTAATACAAGGCACTTACTAATGTATTGTTATTCATATTGCTTTCCATCACGTTATACACTGCTCTTTCCCATGGTTACAGACCTCCCTACATTGCATCAATGGTGGTCGAGCTTGTACATTATAGGAAAAAGCACTATGTGCGCTCCCATGGTCCCGGCCACCAGAAAGGTTGAAGCTTTTTCCTGTAGTGTGCAAGCACGACCACCACTGATAAATTGCAGGGTGGTCTGTAACCATGGAAACGAGCATTGTATAATGTGATGGAAAAATGAATCCAGCCAGCAAAGGAAGCAATATGGACAATCACAATACATTAGTAAGGGTCTTGTATTAACTTTCTCTACATAATAAATGCCACTGGCTGAAGTGAGACAGCCCCTTTAAATCCACACTAGCTTCCTTGGTGACGTAGATCTAAGTCATTTTCACCACTTCAGAAAAGTGGACCGAGTGGGGAAAAGTTGCAGATTTTGCCGCAAAAAGATTTGTGACAAAATCTGTGACTTGAAAACGTAACTATTGTGGCATATAACTGTTAATAAATTTCCCCCAAAGTCTAAACTGTATCTCTATAGATCTTGGAGCCCTTTGCTGCTTTGCATAAGGGTTGTTGTTTTGAGTGTTTAAGTCCACTTTTACTTTTATATAGGACACGTAAATGGAGATTTATGGGCACATTACTTGTCTGGTGTAAGCAAGCAATCCTTACTACACCAATTATTCTGACTGCTGCATTCCAAATGCATGGGTTGTAACCACTGCATGAACATACGTCTTGCTAATAGATATTCTTCTACCACCTGCATGAAATCATTAGTGTTAAAACTGAAAGACATTTGTCACTGTCATCGCCGGCCATAAACAGTGCTGTTTATGGCAAACTACCTAGTGAAAGCCATTACAATTCCATCATGTTCTAGAAAAGCAATTAAGATAAAAAATTATAAATTCACTGTGCATTATTAACATTTATTCATTTATTCGAGAAACTAAAATATGCATCATACTAAAATTAATGGTTGGACGCATTTTCAAATAAGGCGATAAGTTTTAAAGGTAGCATGTCATCAGTTTTGACCATGTCGAGCTGTTGGACAGCACTAGGTAGGGGCTGGAGAGAGCAGTATAAACATACCTTTCGCAGAGCCTTTTTTATTTAAAAAAAACTTTTTTTTGGGGGGGGGGGAGGGAGGAATTTTTTATTTATTTTTTTGTTGTTTCTACTCATCTTGTGTTAAAAATCATGTTTTCAGTAGGTCTTTATTTGAACAAGTTTTCTTCTACATCTTTCAGTTTCAGTGCATTTGCAGACTAGCAGGCTCTCTGCTTCCAACTAAATCCAACAGGGAGCTGCTTTGTCGTCTGGATTTGTAGCCCTTATGGCTCAACTACTGATAAATACTGTACGTGCCTAGTTGTAGTACAGGTGCACAGGTTTCCCTGAAGGTGGCGCTGCTGGTCTCAATAAGGAGCTTACAAACCAGTGAAAGAGGTCAGATGATCCGCTGATGGAACGCCATGCTGCATCATTGCACCCCAGAGAGTCAGTCACGTGACTGCATGTCTGAAAGGGGAGTTGGAGCCCAAACTTAAAACATGTTATTATAAGTAACTGACTGGTTTTATGGAAACCCTTTAATGAGCAGAATCCGACAAATAATAATAATATTCTCACTACTCCTAATAAAAACTCCACAAAATGTATGCTTGTACTGCTCTTCCCAGCCCTTACCTAGTGCTGTCAGCAGTTTAGCAAGGTCAAAACTGCTGATAGTCCTCCTTTAAAAATAAAATAATTCCAAAAGGATAGGTCAGCTGTTACTTCCGTTTTTCCCCCTGAACGGGTTGTTGACCTTCGGCGGGCCTTTCTGCCAGGTTCCCCCACAAGACAGGGCTTGTTGAGAAAAGCATACTTACCTGCCCCCACCCCCGGATATGTTCCAGCTCCTTTGGTCTCTTGTCACTTCTGTGTTGCGCAAGTCTCCGTATGTCAACATCTGGTTTGACGAGGGTGGCCTCTGCAGTCAATATGTCCTCCATGTCACGTGATATATAGGGACACATCACCGTTGTTGCCACTCAATGGCTGCGGCTGCCATTTGACCCACGTCAAACCAGATGTTGGCTTTCAGAGATAAGATAGAGACGGTACTCCATCAGCAGGATGCAGGTAAGTATGCTTCTCTCTGTAGGCCCAGAGATGTGTGTGTGGGGGGTGGTGCCTGGCAGAAAGGCCCCTAAGGTGAACAACAAGTGATGCAGACATTGAATTAATTAACCACTTGCCGCCACGCTAACGCCGATGGGCGGCAGCGCGGCGGCTCTCTCAGGTCTCACTGCCGCCTATCGGCGTCATCTCGTGAGACCCGAGATTTCACGCCGCGCGCGCGTTCATGTGATCGGAGCCGGGACAACTGAAACTACAGCCTGCCAGCGCTGATCATGCGCTGGCAGGCTGTAGATGCGGAAAAAACAGCATTTAAATCGCATATCAGACGCTGTTTTGTAAACAGCGTCTGATATGTCTGCTCGTCTGGTGGTCCCTTTGTTTGGGACCACCAGAGGAAACAAAGGTAAAGTGCACCAATCACTACACACACACCCCCCCCCACCCCCCATCACTGATTAACCCCTGATCACCCATGTCACCCCCTGATCACCAATGTCACCCCCTGATCACCCCCTGTCACCCCCCGTCACTAATCACCCCCTACAGGCTCATTCAGACGTCCGTATGTGTTTTGCGAATCCATGGATCTGCGGATCCATGGATCTACGGATCCGCAAAATACGGACACCGGCAATGTGCTTTCCGCATTTTGCAGATCCGCACTGAACTATATAGAAAATGCTTTTTCTTGTCCGCAATTGCGGACAAGAATAGGACATGTTCTATATTTTTGTGGAACGGAAGTGCAGACTCGGAAGCGCGGATCCGTAATTCCGGATCCGAGCGGGACAAAGTCTGTCCCCATAGAAATGAATGGGTCCGCAATTCCGTTCCGCAAACAGAATTTTGAACGTGTGAATGGGGCATAAGGGTCCCTTATCACCGTCAGTTAGCTAGCTACTTGTTAGGTAGCTAGCGCCCAGCCCACCGCACCGCAGTCACTGATTTGGCAGAGATTTTTCATCCACATTGATCGATGCGAATGAAAAAATCTGCGCCGCTCATATATTTTTTTTTCAGCCCAGAGGCTGAACGGAAAAAATCTCATTACCCGTATGCTCAATATAAGGAGAATCGCAGAAACTCCTAATGCTGGCCATACGTGTAATGATTGTGGAGACCCTCAAATGCCAGGACAGTATAAATACCTCACATGTGACCCCATTTTAGAAAGAAGACACCCCAAGGTATTCCGTGAGGGGTATGGTGAGTTCATGCAAAATTTTATTTTTGTCACAAGTTAGTGGAATATGAAACTTTGTAAAAAAATATATATATATCAATTTCCGCTAACTTGTGCCAAAATTTTTTTTTCTGTGAACTCGCCATGCCCCTCACGGAATACCTTGGGGTGTCTTCTTTCCAAAATGGGGTCACATGTGGGGTATTTATACTGACCTGGCATTTTAGGGGTCCTAAAGCGTGAGAATCCAAATGCGTAAAAATGGCCTGTGAAATCCTAAAGGTACTCATTGGTTTAGGGCCCTTTGCGATCTTGGCTGCAAAAAGTGTCACACATGTGGTATCGCTGTACTCAGGAGATAGGGCAATGTGTTTGGGGTGTATTTTTACATATACCCATACTTTGTGTGAGAAATATCGCTGTAAACGACAACTTTTTAATTTTTTAATACAAAGTTGTCAATTTACAGAGATATTACTCTCACCCAACATGGGTATATGTAAAAATACACCCCAAAACACATTGCCCTACTTCTCCTGAGTACGGCGATACCACATGAGTGACACTTTTTGCAGCCTAAGTCGCAAAGGGGCCCAAATTCCAACGAGTACCTTTAGCTTTACATGGCTGCTCACAATTTAGTCCCGCCCAAAATGCCAGAACAGTACAAACACCCCACAAATGACCCCATTTTGGAAAGAAGACACCCTAAGGTATTCGCTGAGGGGTATGGTGAGTCCATGAAAATTTAACTTTTTGTCAAAAGTTAGCGGAAAGGAGACTTTGCGAGAAAAACAATAAAAAATCAATTTCCGCTAACTTGTGCCAAAAAAATCTTCTGTGAACTCGCCATGCCCCTCACGGAATACCTTGGGGTGTCTTCTTCCAAAATGGGGTCACATGTGGGTATTTCTACTGCCCTGGCATTTTAGGGGCCCTAAAGCGTGAGAAGAAAAATGCGTAAAAATGCCCTCCTAAAAGGTACTCATTAGAATTAGGGCCCTTTGCGCATCCAGGCAGCAAAAGTGTCACTCATGTGGTATCGCCGTACTCAGGAGAAGTAGGGCAATGTGTTTGGGGTGTATTTTTACATATCCCCATGCTGGGTGAGAGAAATATCTCTGTAAACTGACAACTTTGTATAAATTTGTTTTAAAAGTTGTCATTTACAGAGATATTTCTCTCACCCAGCATGGGTATATGTAAAAATACACCCCAAAACACATTGCCCTACTTCTCCTGAGTACGGCGATACCACATGAGTGACACTTTTTGCAGCCAAGATGCGCAAGGGGCCCTAATTCCAATGAGTACCTTTAGGATTTCACAGGGCATTTTTCCGCATTTTCTTCTCACGCTTTAGGGCCCCTAAAATGCCAGGGCAGTAGAAATACCCCACAAGTGACCCCATTTTGGAAAGAAGACACCCCAAGGTATTCCGTGAGGGTCATGGCGAGTTCACAGAAATTTTTTTTTTTTGGGCACAAGTTAGCGGAAATTGATATTTTTTTTTTTTTTTACAAAGTCTCATATTCCACTAACTTGTGACAAAAAATAAAATTTTACATGAACTCACCATACCCCTCACGGAATACCTTGGGGTGTCTTCTTTCTAAAATGGGGTCACATGTGGGGTATTTATACTGCCCTGGCATTTTAGGGGCCCCTAAAGCTTGAGAAGAAGTCTGGAATCCAAATGCGTAAAAATGGCCTGTGAAATCCTAAAGGTACTCATTGGTTTTAGGGCCCCTTTGCGCACCCAGGCTGCAAAAAAGTGTCACTCCTGTGGTATCGTCGTACTCAGGAGAAGTAGGGCAATGTGTTTAGGGGTGTATTTTTATATATACCCATGCTTTGTGTGAGAAATATCTCTGTAAACGACAACTTTTTAAATTTTTTTATACAAAGTTGTCAGTTTACAGAGATATTTCTCTCACCTAACATGGGTTTATGTAAAAATACACCCCAAAACACATTGCCCTACTTCTCCTGAGTACGGCGATACCACATAAGTGACACTTTTTGCAGCCTGGGTACGCAAAGGCCCAAATTCCAACGAGTACCTTTAGGTTTTACATGGCGGCTCACAATTAGCCCAGCCCAAAATGCCAGAACAGTAAACACACCCCACAAATGACCCCATTTCGGAAAGTAGACACCCCAAGGTATTCACTGAGGGGCATAGTGAGTCCGTCTGAGATTTTATTTTTTTTTGCCAGAAGTTAGCAGAAATGGAAACTTTATTATTTTTTTTTTTCCTCAGAAAGTGTCATTTTCCGCTAACTTGTGAAAAAAATGAAATGATACATGAACTCACCATGCCCCTCCGCGAATACTTTGGGGTGTCTTCTTTCTAAAATGGTGTCATTTGGGGGGTATTTATACTATCCTGGCATTCTAGCACCTGAAGAAACATGACAGGTGCTCAGAAAGTCAGAGCTGCTTCAAAATGCAGAAATTTACTTTTTTGCACTATAGTTTGTAAACGCTATAACTTTTACCCAAACCAATAAATATACACTTATTAGATTTTTTGTTATCAAAGACATGTAGAACAACAAATTTTGTGAAAAATTTATATAGAAATGTAGTTTTTTTAGAAAAATTTTACAACAGAAAGTGAAAAATGTCATTTTTTTGCAAAAATGTCGTTACATTTTTATTAATAGCAAAAAAAGTAAAAATGTCAGCAGCAATGAAATACCACCAAATAAAAGCTCTATTAGTGAGAAGAAAAGGAGGTAAAATTCATTTGGGTGGTAAGTTGTATGACCGAGCAATAAACGGTGAAAGTAGTGTAGTGCGGATTTGTAAAAAAGGGCCTGGTCACTAGTGGGGTGTAAACCTGTGGTCTTCAAGTGGTTAAAAGTTATTCCCTTGAGTTGTGTTATTTTGCTTCATACAGATACAGCAGAGTTTACAGTCAGTCATAATGCATTATCTAGATGTGATAACTCACCAAGTGTGTGTGTTAACTCTGCTACATCTAGGAGCAGGAAACAACTAATATTACACAAGTAAGACATAAGGAATTTGTTGCGATTTCTAAGCAGTAGTGTGTATACATATGACTTCCATTTTATTAGGCCCCATTTCCCTGGCAGGTGTCGATATGTTATAGATTTACTCTCATGTTTGGTGGATTGTGCATCCCAGTATTGTGTTTCTCTCCTTTGTCTTCCATATTGAAAATTTTTTGCAGAAAAATAAATCGATAGCATAGAGAAGGTAATCTAACCTTATTCTTGGACAGAGCCAGGGTTTTTTATTTCCCATCCTGCCCTAAAAAAAATTTGCCATAACTTTTGTCCTGAATATCTCCAGGGGAATAAAATGTTATTTTTCATTCTACAATATATATGAATGGGCCACTTTATATATGATCTAGCCTAGCACTTACAGTATGCTTTCAAAATGATATGCCAGGCCCTACTTAAACTGCCATCAGTAAATGTAAACATTGCAATCAATGCAACCAACTTCACACCGGCATTTTTAAAAAATTTCTGTTGGGATGTCTGTTTTTGATATGGTAATGATAACAGTCTACAGCATTATGCCTGCTATCTGAATTAACAGAAACTTGACAGACCCTGTTTTAGGTCAGTGAGGGTCATCAATTGTCCTTGCAAAAAGTTTGCAATTAAATCCTGCATCGCTGACAGGACTCCATTAGAGGTCAACATGCATGAGTTTCTTTGTTCTTCCCATGTTTGCACGCTCTGAGTTCTCTGGTTTTCTTCCACACCCCCAAAAGAAAATACCAATAAGTTAATTTGGAATTCTGATTATGAGCCCTTTGGGGACAGGGACCAATGTGAGTGCTGATGATCTTCCTACAGCGCTGCGGAATATGTTGATGCTATATACCGAATTTTTCACCCTATGAGACGCACCTGCCCATAAGATGCACCTAGGTTTTAGAGGAGGAGTATTTTTAATTATTCCTCAGATCAGAGCCCCAATCAGACCCCTAATGTTAATCAGACCTCAGATCCGACCCACAGTGTTAATAAGACCCCAAATCAGACCTCCGTTCATCCCCCCAATGTGAATAAGACTCCCGATCAGACCTCCGATCAGAGCCCCTGATGTGAATAATACCTCCATTCACACCTCAGATCAAACCCCCACGTTAGACCTCAGAGCAGACAAAAAAAAATCAACTTACCTCTCCTGCTCTGGACTCCACTTCTGCTTCTGAGATTCTGCACTCTAACTGCCGCGCTGTGCTATGGCCTGACGCAGCATGAGGTCAAAGAGCTTGACAACATCTTCAAGCTGTGCGCAGGTCACAGCACAAGATGCAAAGCCTGCAGGAGAAGACCAGGAAGCGGCGAGTACAGAGCCCACACGGGGAGCGCTACATTCACTGCTCCCAGGTCCTCCTGTACTAAAGAGCGTTTCCATATTGGAAGCGCTCATTAGTATTTGTGCCATAAGATACATTTTTCCCTCACTTTGGGGGGTGAAAAAAGTGAATCTTATAGGGCAAAAAAATACAGTAAATCAACAAAATAATAGTAATTTGAACATCACCTACTGTAAGTGATTTCATCTCATTCACATTTTCCAGTGGCTGTAGCACTATAGCACTATAGCTGTTACCTGAAAAACTTATATACACCTCCTTTATGACACCTTGTTTCCCTGCAAGAACTGAAAACTAAAAAAAAACTGTTGTATGGCCAGGTTAAATTTCTATGAAGTCTCCCCTGACTCTGCAGTCCTCTATTAGGTATGGCTTGTTTCCAAGTATCTGCCATGTCGGTGAGACAGGCAATGCTGGAGGTTTTGTATACAGAAATAAGCTGATTTGTTTTCTTGGCTTTGGTCTCTGTGTCCCAGGGGAAGCTTTGTTGCTGTAACATTCAGATATCTTGATAAAGACAGCATCTGTATGTGCGCTGTTTGTTTGGCTTCTACTGCTATTGGCAAATTAGCAAATGCTTAAAGCGCTAGGCTCTGTAAAACCTAGATGTTTGCTCTTCACCCTTGTAAGTGATTGGTGTTCGTTTTGTTATCTTGCTTCTACTTGTTTGTGACATTTTACAAGTGTTCGCTATGAATTCACTTTAAATGCTGATTTATCATCTTACACATTAACCATGTTCATCCAGAATTGTAACAAAAGAATTGTTACCTGACAATACTATGAACATATACAGGAAAATAGGTCAAGTACAATTGCTCCACTGAATATATGTCCGTGTGAATGTTGACTTATCCATTAAATACGTTTTTAAGTACGCCGCTTAGTTATACTCTATTTACAGCAGGGGTGCACAACCTGCTGCCCGGGGGCCACATGCGGCCCCTCGATACCATTCTGTGCAGCCCCCAAACATCTGGTAGAAGACATGTAGGTCTATGTCTTATGGCTTCTTACATGTATCTTTCATGCATTCTCCTATTAGATGGGAGTCCTAGAACTGTAACTAGACATTTATAGTATATACTGTATGTTCAATATGCCAAAAATACAGTATTTCAGTTGGTGATACCCCTTTAAGTTTTTTTTTTTTTGACCCTTGGAATTGGTTCAGGCTGACAATGTGGCCCCCAACCAGAAAAGGTTGTGCACCCCTGATTTACAGGGAGGCTGGAAAGTACAGATGCATACTTTTCAGTGATTTATCACAAGAAGAAGTCTATAATATTAATAGCCCAAATGGCACTAAGATAATATGCTGTTAGAACCTAATATACAATACAGTGAATCTATGAGAGCTTATTGACACGACTGTGTCTGATTTTCCAGCCATAAAAACTGGATCTGTGAAAAAAAAAAAACTTTTTCTCACTGCCATAAATAGCTTATTCTGGAAAACAGCTTAGAATAGGCCATGCGATGAGTTTCTTAGATCAGACACACACATCCCTTAATAAATAAATAAAAATAGATGTGTGAACAGCCCCCTGGAATTTATGGGTCAGTGTGCTCTCAGTTTTTAAAACGGATGGTACACTAAATAAAAAATATGGTGGTGTGAATAAGCTCTACAAGTCCACTGTAGCAACGGAACAGCATGTAATATACTGATTGAAGGGTTGTTCTGGTTATTTCAAGTTCTCCCCTGTCCACAAGATAAAGGATAACTTAGATCAGTGGGGGTCCAATCGCTGAGAACCCACCAATCACAACCAATACCCAGAGTGGGGAGAGGAGTGGAGCGGCATGTCAAGCATGTGCGCTTCCGCTCCATTCATCTCTAGGGGACTGCCAGATGTATAAAGTACAAGCCCTCGGCTGTTTCAGGCAGTCCCGTAAAGATGAATGACGCAGCAGTGCGCATGCTCGACCTGCCACTCCATTCATTTCTGGGGTCCCTGCAAGTTATGGAGCCCCCATTCTTGTGATCATAGGGTTCCTAGCACTCGGACCCCCACTGATCTAATACCTAACCCCTATTCTGTGGATAGGGCATTACTTGGAATAACTGAAATACCAATTTAAATAGGGCAGTATATTATGGTGACAGACCTGCTTTAAGTTTCCAGTGAAGCAAAGCGGTATAAAGCATAAGAAATAAATGAGAAAATTGTCATTTCTTGTTATGTCCTCGTACTTTGTTTTCAAACACAGGGAATGCTATATTTAACTCTGATACCAATTCTTGAATTGCTCCAATACATCTTAAAAAAATAAAATAAAAAATGCAGTAGCTTTGCAAATTTAAATATCTTATACTGCTGTATTTGTTTGCATGGTTTCAAACCATGTGTAGTCTGATCTGGCAGCCGTGCTTCCCTACTAGTTATTCAACCAAGTGTTTGTTAGCAAATGTACTGCACCCTATGACTGCTGTGTCAAACCACAGTGATTGTCACCTGCTACCATGGAGATGCATAGGTCTGCAAAGGAGCTGTAGCCACCAGATTATAGAAATTTTTTTGTCAAAACATTATTAACCTTTAAAGGGGTTATCCAATTCTATAAAAAGCCCCCCAATATTCCGCTTTCCCCACACTGAATATACTTACCTTGGTCCCCGTTCCCTGCGCCATTCCTGGTCCCCGTTCCCTGCGCTGCTGCTTCTCCCTGTAGTTGGATGAAAACAGGGGACGAGTCCCTGTCTGCCATTGGCTGCTCCCCCAAACCATCCCTCCGACAACGGATGTTTTAATCCGCGCACGGGGAGAAGCAGCAGCGGCTCAGGGAGCGGGGACCCAGGTAAGTATATCCAGTGTGGGGGGCCCGACATATTGGGGAGCTTTTTATAGGATTGGATAACCCCTTTAAGAATAAAGGCAAGAAGCCATCTTCCAAGGGAATAAATGGCATTTATCATGTAAGCAACATTAATGCAAGGCACTTACTAATATTTTGTGATTGTCCATACTGCCTCCTTTGCTAGCTTGATTCATTTTTCCATCACATGCAGTGCTCGTTTCCATGGTTACGACCACCCTGCAATCCATCAGTGGTGGTCGTGCTTGCATTTTATTGAAAAAGCGCCGGCCTCTTTGGTGGTCGGATCTGTGGGAGTGGGCGTAGACCAGTGCTTTTTCCTATAATGTGCAAGTACGGCCACCAATGCTGGATTGCAGGGTGGTCATAACCATGGAAATGAGCAGTGTACAATGTGATAGATAAATTAATCCAGCCAGAAAAGGAGGCAATATGGATAATAACAATACATTAGTAAGTGCCTTGTATTAACTTTCTCTACATGATACATGCCATAAATATTTATAACATCCACAGGCGAATGGTGGCCCCGTTTGCCCCTGCCCTGCTCACTCCACCCCCTGCAGCGATTTGGATATGGCACCGAGTACAATGCCCCTATGGATAGATGATAAAAGTCAGTTCTGGGAATAACCCTTTAAAGGGATTTTCCAATATTTTTGAACTGATGAACTATCTGAAGTATAGATCATTATCTCAGAAATCCTTTTAAGCCTAGATCTGATCTGGCCACAGATTTTTATGCCACATAGGTTAATAGTAATTAACAAGGTTTGAAAACAATAAAACTTTAACTTTGTAGCCAAAGTTGCCAGGACACGAGATACATTTGTGTCGCTGTTGAGGAATTTAGCTCACAGAGCCTTGTCAAGACTACAATTGTGTGCGCCTCAGCTGTGAACGGGACTGGCTGTGGACAGCGTTTATACTGACAGCATATACATCTTGGAAAGTATAAGTTTAATTTTTCATTAACTTCTTTCATCATAAAGCTGGTAAATATTATGTGTGAATCTGCATTTTTGGAACTCGACAGACATTTTCTGGGGTAACAGTAAAAATTCAACTCTGTTCATCTAATCCTCCAAAAAAAAAAACATCATGGAGGTTTGTCAGTGAGTTAATCAGAAGCTAGCGTTTACTCCTGTATACGATGAGCATAAAGGATGTTTTATGAAAACATTCGTGTGTGTTCTGATATTCAGTATGATACAGACCATACATTGTACATGGATGATTTGTCACGTGTGTTGCTTATCTGTGTCTTCGGCTCGGTATTCCCATTGTATAACCTAAATTGGTAAGAACACTTCAGTTCCTGAGTAAATTTTCTTCAAGAAAAACCTTGTAGTTTCTGTTTTCTTGTTTAGAATTCCGACACAAAAGATCGAGGGAAATCCAAAAGATCTTCACTGGGGAATATTGGGAAACATAAGGTAAGGAGTTAAATGTGTAATATTGTGTACATAATCGTGATGGTCTTTTACATGAAGATGAGCCCACTTTATACAATTTTTTACATTTTTGGAACATTTATCGCCATTCAAGTTAAAGGGGAAAGGGTAAATTGCCTGAGCTAGAGCATGGTCTAAAACGGGGTCAATGTGGGCATTTACTGACTGTAATTAGACTTGACAATGTCTTTCTGTTTGTTGCATTGGAACGTGTGTACATCTTGTAGTTGCATAAAGAGATCATTTTGGTATTAAAAGATATTTTTAAAGTGAAAACTGTTAAAGGGGAATTGTATGACAAGTTCATTGTGTAGGCAGATATGTTCATTTTTGTTCAACTTTCAAAAGTGCAGCATATTACAATGGGCGTAAACTAAAAAGATCTACCTTTTTGAACATTGAAATGTTCATCTAGCAATATTTCTGTATTGAATTTTCAATGATTCAAGTTGATATACTTCAACTTGCAGTGGCCATCTATTTAAATCAATCCAGTCTTTCTCAATTGGTTATTTCCTAATGATTCTGATTAAAGGTGTTGGCCCATATCATACCGATATGCCACCAATCTGTGATAGTTGCAGGTCCCACCAACGGAACCACAAAGAAGAGTGAACCATGCATGCGTGGTTGCCCTTTATCCATTTCTATGGGAGTGCTGAAAATAGCCGATCAGCTATTTTTGGAAGTCCAATAGAAATGAATAGGAAGCGCACCGCAGAAACACAGTCTCCACTCCATTCACTTATATGGGGCTGATGGAAATAGCGAAGCCAGCGCTTAGCTATTTTTGGCAGTCCCATTCAAATGAATGGAGGGAGGCCACGCATGCGCAGTCCGGTCTCCTACACTTTTCAGGCTCCGTTCTAGAGATAGCTGCGGGTGGCTGGGGTGGGACCTGCACCTATCAGACATTAATGGTATATCCTAGTGATATACCACCAATGTATGAGATGGGCAAGCCCCTTTAAGCACTTTGATTGCAGCAACCATAACTACCAAATATTATTCGTCAGCAATACAGAAACACTTGCAAACAGTGTGATATAGATCCATAAATCCATGATATAGATTTGTAGGGTCATTTTTCAAACTGGTATAAAGTAGAACTGGCTTAGTTGTCCATAGCAACCAATCAGATTTCAACTTTCATTTTCCACAGAAACTGTCAAAAATGAAAGGTGGCATCTGATTGGTTGCTATGGAAAACTAAGCCAGTTCTACTTTATACCAGTTTGAAAAATGACCCAATTGGTTCTAGAGATGAGACTCTTCTGTAGTATGATAGTTCTCCATTTTCTATACTTGAACTTTTCAATATTGTATCTAGCTTTGTAAGTATAAATAGATTTCATTAGGTTTCATCTTACTTTAAACTTTGACCACATTGTGTCATTATTAGGGACTGTTCACATCTATATTTTGCTTTATGCTGAGTGCATACATTTGAATGCAGTAAAAAGGTTTAAACAAAGTACTTAATGTAACCATATGCTATAGTGCATACAGTCATGGTCATAGGCTTTAAGGTTGACAAATTTTAGTTTTAACAACGTTTGCTACTTCTGTGTTTTTTAGATGCTTTTGTCAGATGTTTCTATGTGTATACTGACATACAATTATAAGCATTTCATAAGTTTTTAAACTTTCATTGACAAATGCTAAAGTTTTTGCAAAACCCCCATATTTTCAGTGTTTACCCTTCTTTTTCATGATCCTGCATATTTCCCTGACACTCTGGATATCAGTTTCTCGGACAAATCCTTACTAATGGTAACCCATTCTTGTCTAATTTGTGCTTGAAGTTTATCACAATTTCTGAGGATTGACTACAGGTTCTCAATGGGACTGAGATCTGGGGAGTTTCCTGGTCATGGACCCAAACTTTCAATGTTTTTTTCACTGAACTACTTAGTTATCACTTTTGCCTTGTGGTAGGGTGCTCCATCATGCTGGTAAAACTATTATTTATCACTAGAGATGAGCGAACTTTAAAAAATAGTTCGGCGTTCGGGTTGTGATAATCGCCGCATCCCGTTATGGATTCCACTACCGCGGACTATCCCATCATATGGAATAAGGGGCGGCTTCCACGAACCCGAACTGTTGAAAAGCCGAAGGACCTGGGGTGACGTCACGGTCATGTGATCAGTGCAGGGGGCGTGGCTCAGCACTGGATTTGATCCCGTGCTGAGCCACGCCCCCTGCACTGATCACATGACGGTGACGTCATACATATATATTCTGTATATATGAGATCTAGTAGCAGCCTGTGTATTTCTCTCTCTTTCGTCAGTTGGGGAGATGACAGGCGCCTTATCCCTGCTCTCTGACCTTATAAACACTCATTATAGCTCAGTTCTTATCTTACTGATAAGAATGTGGCTTAAATCGGTGTTTATGGTTTCTTAGTAATTGAGAGACAAGGTTATTAGACTACCAGCACAAAGTGAAAGATGCATACAGCTAGAAAGTTAACACTTTGTGACAGAGCGGCTCAATATTTTTAACAAAGACAAACTGAAAAAATGATTTTTAGCCTCAAATGAATAAAATGTAATCATTAAAAAATTGTCCCCAAAGTTGTACATAGCCTTTAGTTTTCATGGCAAGGAATGACTTTTCAATGAATTGCAATTCATCTGATCACTCGTCATAACAATCTAGAGTTAAAAAGGTTTTCCAAGGCTTTACAGCTGATGACCTGTCCTCAGGATCAGTCTTCATTGTCTGATCGGTGGGGGTCTGACACACGGGACCCCCTCCGATCAGCTGTTTGAGAAGGCACCGATGCTTCTGTGAGCGACACAGCCTTCTCCCTGCTTACAAAGCACAGTGCAGTACATTGTACAGAGGGTGTACCTGGTGTCACGCTCAGCTCCATTCACTTCTTTGGGGCTGAGCTGCGCCTAGGCCACGTGACTGATGACTATGTCATCATTGGCCTAGGAAAAGCTGAGAGAAAGCTGTGGTGCTACTGCCGCTGCCTCCTCAAACAGCTGATCGGCGGGGGTTCTTGGTGTCGGACTCCCACCGATCAGATAATGATAACCTATCCTGAAGATGGGTCATCAGTATTAGTCTTGGGAAAACCTTTTAATGCAAATTGCCACCCTAAAAACTGAAGTAGCAGACTATGTGAAAACTAGAATTTTTGCCATGACTGTACTTTTGAATGCGTTTTTCTTTGTTTACAATTGTGTATGGTTTTTTATGTACGAAAATAGATTTTTTTTTTAATTGTAGTCTAGGGCAGATGTTTTTTTTACAAGTACAGTATCTCAAAAAAGAGAATATACCCCTCACATTTTTGTAAATATTTTGTTCTATCATATTATTGGACAACACTGAAGATCTGACACTTTGATAACATGTAAAGTAGTTAGTGTACAGCTTGTATAATAGTGTAAATTTGGCGTGCCCTCAAAATAACTCAACATACAGCCATTAATGTCTAAACCGCTGCCAACAAAAGTGAGTACAAAGTGAAAATGGCCAAATTGTGCCCAAAGTGTCAATATTTTGTGTGGCCACCATTATTTTCCAGCATTGCGCTCTTAAAAGGCTGTCCAGGCATGCTGGGAGTTGTAGTTTTGCAACAGTTGGAGGCACACTGGTTGGGAAACACTGCACTAGAGCTTCACAGGTTGCCACTGGAATCCTCTTCCATGACGGCATCACAGAGCTGGCGGATGTTAGAGAGACCTTTCGCTTCTCCACCTTCTGTTTGAGGATGCCCCACAGATGCTCAATAGGGTGTTGTCCCATGAAAAGATATAATGAAATATTTACAAAAATGTGAGGAATTTTGTGAGATACTGTTCATGTTATATATATGTTAAACATACAATAAAAATTAAATGTGAACAACCCCTTAAACGTGTTCAGGTTTGATTGGATCTTGGCACATAAATTCACCTTTTTGGTTGATTTGGGGCAGTATATAAGGTAAGAGTCATGCACCCATTCAGTGACTTGGTATTCATTGTTTATCCTGCAGAGAACTTCAAAATCCAGATCAAAATCTTGCAGCACAGAAGATGATGATGGAGATTCTTCACCAAAGGAATCTGGGCAGATGCACAGGTCAGAACTTGCAGCAGTATACCCAGAATCCTTTGCATCACGTTGTGTGTTTTCATTGGGCTTACATGTACATGCATTTAATAATGTATGTCTCATTTGTCATCATTAAGACTGTTGACCTTCTAGGCATTCTAGCGTGTGATATCCAGCTTTGTTGAGTAGAAGCACAATGGTTCATATTGAGTAAATTATTAAGAGCCTACAGTGCTACAATATTATCGTCGCTACAATTAAAACGTACTATGCTTCTCAAATAGAGCGGCTATGTCAGCACGGCATATTGATATACTATCAGTCTTTATTCTTGTGCAGTAATATATATTTGATCAGATGACGTGAAGAACTGTGATATATAGTTGTAGTACGATCATAATTTGCTTTCATTTCATATCACTTGTTTTGTTGTGTTTTAACTTGGTAATCATCATGCTTATTCAGGCATCAGCCAATATGTGTTCATGAAATCAACTGAGAAGCTGCCAGAAACTCCTCCAAGCAGACTAATAAGTAGAATTAATTACTGATAGCGAACACCAACAAAATGTTTCACATCCAAGTCTGCCATTGTGGGCAAAAAAAATCATTCTAATGCCATGGATGTATTTTATTACATAGTTTATCAAGTTCAACCAAGAGATAGGTGAGGATGTGAATTTTAGAAAAGGGGAGTGAGTCCCAGATTTCTACACATTTTCATAAGCATTAAGGTTATAAGCATTAAGAATTAATTTAAGCCTTTTAAAGAGAAACTGTCACCACAAAATGTAATCCAATCTGAAATTTTTTGGGTAAATAAATTCCATTAATCCATTCACAATGTCAGGCTCTTCCAGAGGTTTTTGTAAGATTATTGGGCAGTTTCTCTGCCTACAAGATATTATCACAGATACTTGGTTTACTTTTGCAGTTCTCAAAACTGAATTTGACTCGGCAGAGATCACATGCCTCTTCTCTAGAGTTGAGAAAAAGACCTTAATCCTAACTTCTACAAACCTATGAATACAGAATCAACCCCTTCAGTGCTAAGTTTAAAGAAGTTCAGTGAATAGAATAGACAAAATATTTTTTCTCCTTCCTAAGTACAACAGAAAAGTTGTCCAAATATGAATGATTAACCTATTAAACTGGGGATAAAAAAACGAATATGAAAAGTTGTCATTCTAAAAATCTTCATCTACTTGCATATTATAAGTTATACCAGCAAGAGTTAGTCTTTATGTAGAAAACTGTGATTTAAATCCAGCCTTACTGACTAGTGATTTAAATCATGATCTACCCTGCTGACAGTTATCTTAGGCACATTTAGGGTCCATTCACAGGTCCATAAATTGCTCTCTTTATGTCATTGACCAGCTCCTCCCTTGTAGTTCTGGGCTGATTCCTCACCTTTCCTATCATCAGTGATACCCCACAAGGTGAGAGCTTGCATGGACCCCCAGTCCGAGGGAGACTGACAGTCGTCTTTAGCCTCTTCCATTTTCTAACAATTGCTCCAACACTTGATCTATTTTCACCAAGCTGCTTGGCAATTGCTCCGTAGCCCTTTCCAGCTCTTTGGTCTTGCCCATGGTAGTAGTTGGCGTCTGACTGACTGTGAGGTGGACAGGTATCTTTAAAGAGCTCAGACAGGTACTACTAAGTTAGATTAAAGTGGTTCTGCACTTTGTTTAAACTGATGATCTATCCTCTGGATAGATCATCAGCATCTGATCGGCAGGGGTCCGACACCCCAACCCCTGCTGATCAGCTGTTTCAGAAGATAGCGGTGCTCCAGGAGCTCCGCGGCCTTCTCACTGTTTACTGCCGGCCCAGTGACGTCACGACTAGTATCAACCGGCCTGGGCGGGGCTAAGCTCTATTGAAGTGAACAGAGCTTAGCCGCGTGATACTAGTCATGACTTCACTGGGCTGGCGGTAAACATTGAGAGGGCTGCTGCCTTCCTCAAACAGCTGATCGGCGGGGGTCCCGGGTGTCGGACCCCTGCCGATCAGATGCTGATGATCTATCCAGAGGAAAGATCATCAGTTTAAACAAAGTGCAGAACCCCTTTAATGAGTGGAGTAGAGGTGGACTTTTTAAAGGCACAGTAACAGGCCTTTGAGAGCCAGAATTCTTGCTGCTTGCCAGGTGTTCAAATACCTATGTGCAGCAGTGCAAGACAAATAAATTCTTTAATAATCATACAATGTGATTTCCTGAATCCTGAATTTTTTTCTTAAATTTTGTCTCTAAGAGTGGGAATGCATCTACAATGTGAATTTCAGACCCCTCTGTGATTTCTAAGCAGGAGGGGGTTCAAATACTTCTGTTCCTCACTGTAACTGAATTGAACGGCTCCAAACTGATCCCATTGTCTATAATGGGGTCCATTAATTTTCCATGTGGGACCCTTCTTTTTTGAATAACAAAAAAGTCCTGCATGCAGGACTTTTATGTCCGTTCTTTATGACAAAATCTGTGCCTCCAACAAAGATGTCAAACAGCCTAAGAAGCAGCATATTGTTTGACAATATTATATTTAACCCTTTAATGACTGACACCTTTATAAGGCGGCCATTAAAAGGCCTTATTCTAGGCTACCACCTTTTTACAGTATTCTAAGCAGTTCATAGGCCAACAGTGACCACGGCATCTAAGCGGTTTCAGAGGGAGAGGGCTCCCTCTGTCAGGCATTAAAACCTCAGCAAATGAGACTGCGGAGTGCCAGTGTCTCCACACAGCTTCCAGGGGGCCTAATAAAGGCCCCCATACATTCCCAGGGGATCACATGTCAAAGTCCCCATGTGGGACAAATAAGTGGTAAAAATAAGAGAGAAATAAAAGTTTCAATTAACTACTTTTCAATGAAAAAAATAGCAAAAATAAAATCCCCTACACATATTTGGTATGGCTACATCCATATTGACCTGCACTATACAATTATCACATACAGTAATTTATCCTACACAGTGAACACCGTAAAAAAGAAAGACAGTTGCTGATTTTTGTTTATTCGCCTCAAAAAGGCGGAATAAAAAGCGATCAAAACATCTTATGTACCCCAAAATGATACTAATAAAAACTCCAAGTCATCCCACAAGTCCTGACACAGCAATATAGATAGAAAATTATAAGTTCTGTGACTTGGGATTCGATGATGCAAAAACATTTTTTTAATTCAAAATGTTTTCTAGTTTACAACAGTAGTAAAACTTAAAAAAAAAAAAAAATGTATCTGGTGTTGCTGTAATCATTCTGACCCAAAGAATAAAGTTATCATGGTATTTATGCCACAAAAGTGAACATCAAAAATGTATGTTTCATCAATGTTTATTAAAGTTTTATAAAAGTTAGAAGAGGCAAATAAAAAATACAGGCAGGGTCTTGTGCATCATGGAAAGTAAAACAAATGGAATATAACGAATTGTTAAATTGATCTACAAAGATCATTAACAGATTAAAGAAATCTAAGAGGATACAGAAAGGAAAAGAAAAAAGGGGAGGGGGCATTGCAAACATCTCGGTTTACATATCTTGGGGCTACAGGATCCAAAAAATCTGGGCATTCCCTGATTGTGATCCATGGTTGCCACAAGTCACAAGAATTTGTCAGAATAATGAGATATTTCGGCAGATGTTTCTTCCATTCGGAATGCCTGACACTCAAGACAAAGTAGAGATGAGAGTGGACTTTCAATGACGTGGAATAATTGCTCTACTAGCAGTTAAACAAAATCGCAAGAGATTTTCCTTCTGAGAACTAATAAAACCCAGTAGAAGAGATAACAATGCTACTTGTGGAGAAGCAGTCAATTTCTTACCCGTAAATTAAATCTACGTGAAGAAAATCTCATCCCAAAAAGATTTTATTTGATCACAACTCTATCACATATGTCACATAGAACCCCTCCCTATTTCACAGCGCCAACATTTTTATGAAACTGAAGGATAACATGAATGTATTTTCGTAGGTACCCTATACCACCAAGATAGTATTTTATAATGTTTTTTTCTTGTGCCAAGCAAGCTGTTAATAACTTATGTGTCAAAATAAAGACTTTCTGCCTATCTGATGAGGAAAGGGTAAGATTTAGTTCCTTCTCCCAAGCTGGAATGAACCCCAGTGGAGCTCCATATGGATCTGTAGTTAAAAGCCTATTAATCAAAGATATTGCAGGAGCAGGTGGGGGTTCTAAGAGAAAGGGAGTGATAGGGGATTGAAGAGAAACCTTTTCTGCAATGGAGGTCAAATGAGAGAAAAGATGAATGTATTCTAGCTATGAGAGATTGAGAGAAGGGGATTGTGCCTGAAGCTCCAAGAGAATGTGAAGCTCTGAACCTGCTAAAATCATGTAAAACCAGGGATCTTTAGCAGCCCTCCAACTGAGGAAGGACTCGCAGTTAAGCCCTAGAGGGGATAATTCCAAAATAAAGGGGTTATTTGGCTAAATGGCCTTGACAGTATTCATTTCCATACTAACCTATTCCAGAGCCGTGAGGTGACCTGTGCTAGATGTGCTGAAGAGGTGACTCGAGGTGCCTCCAGGGATTGTATCCAAGGGATGGTGTGAAGGGCTGTTTCAATTTCCTGTTCTAATTCCACTCATTGTTTCACGTGAGCTCCAAATCAATAATCTAGGAGGCGGATTAGGATAGACTGGTAATGTGATATTAATTCAGGAAGTCCTGCTCCTCTTTCAAAAAGGCAATGGCAGTTGCTGTTTTATCCATTTGTCCCAGAAAGAGCTAATAAAAGTTAATCAATGACTGGGTACCTCAAAATGGTGCCATTTAAAAACTACATCTTGTCCCGCAAAAAGCAAGGCCTCATACAGCTGTGTTGATGAAAAAAGTTATTGCTTTTGGAATGTAACTATTAAAAAATGCTAAAAATTGCTTAAGGGGTTAAAATCCAAGAGTACATCTAAATTGTTTATTTAACGTTTATTGGTAGCCGAAGGTCTGTGTCTGTGATTTCTTCATGTTGCTCAAGGATGCTATTAACCAAATGCATGTTGTTATTTTACTCAGTAAATACAGGCTGTCCCATTAAGACAGAGGACATGGCATCTGAATTGCCTAAGCATTATTTTACCTCCCTAGTAACCAGATAGAACTATAAAAGAAATACAATTTTCAATCTGGTGATAAAAAAAAAGTTGTTTTGCCGTATTTGATTATTATTATTATTAATTTTTCCCCCCAAGAGAAGCATTTTGCAAATACTCATAGGTGGGAACCCAACCAAATGTATGTGTTCCATGCCTCCCAAGGAGAAAAATGTAGAGTGCCTACATATGGTGTGGCCTCCTTTGCATCTTCCTCCATGGCTCTCTTTACAGGGAACTGTAGACCCAGGAACTCGTGATAAGTGAGAGTCACACCAGTTAAATCCCCATCAAACATACATTTCATGTTTTCTGTGGCAAAACCTTTTTTTTTTTTATTTTTTTTTTTTTATTCAGCAAATATTAAAATGATACAGACATAAGGGACACAGATATCACTGATGGCATTCCGAACTTATTTCAAGACATTGAAATAACCCACCCCCTAGCAAGGGGAATTTCACAAGGGGTTGGAGGCCGAAGATGAATCTGTCGGCTTCATGCGCGTTGAATAAATTTGTAGACAGAAAGCGCCACCTAGTTGTGACTGCAGGCAGACAGAGTTTTATCATTTAACTCTATGAATAAAAAGGAGCAAGAAATTTGGAATTCTGTATAACAAAATGGAGGTCTGACTTCTGTATAATAAGATTATAATTGTTACAAGCTTTACATTCAACAATTATCTAATAGTCTGTTTTTTACTTAAATCTGCTATACATCCTGGTATTAGACAAAATTAGCTTCTTTACCTTTTCAAGTGTTGTATGTTTTACATTTCTTTGTTACCTATGTGCTTCGTTTGATACAAAAGATATGTATTGACATGTGGAGGTGCATAGGATCAATGGTTTTCACCACTGCATATTCATGCAACATCCATTTTATTGTCCCACCAATCCAGACACAAGTATGCATACAAAATAGTCAAAGTTTGGCGACCAACCCTTTCATCTTGTCCAATATGTCTCTCTCTGTATCCATCTTTTCTTTGTCTTTCATTGATCTACACACAGGTCACTTTCAGGTATATACATTTGCAGCAGATAGGAAGAATTAATCGCAGGTAAATCATATAAGCCTGTTACATTTTATACATGCACAAATCAGCCATAACATCAAAGCCTAATAGTATGTGGCTCCCACTGGTGCCACCCAAGGTTCCCCAGCAGGACATTGTCTGACATTTCATTTTGCCCATTCACATATATAACTGGTTTTAAAAGCACTCGGCAATCAGATACCATGACGGCCTTGTCTTCAGCAGACCTATGACTACTTCTCTTGCATGTGTTCGGTGAATAAGAGGCTATCACTTCATTTGATTCCAGTGCTGCACTTTCTCCTTTAAAGTGTCTTCTCTTGGATTTTTGAACTTGGGAAGAAACCGCGAGCACCTTTTGATAACACTCTGAGGGTATATACACATTGTGCATATTGCACAAGAATTTTCCTGTGAAAAATCTGCAGTGTAATGCAGTACCAGCTAGGTAGATGAAATTTTCAAAATCAACATTGTGTAGCACATACAGATTTTGGTGCTGGTCTGGTTTAAAAATGCAGTGACAATCTACATGGAAAATCTGCTTAAAGGGAGTCTTTCACCCCAAATAAGCAATTTCTAAAAGTTAGACCATTCTGATCAAAATAGCCCCCACATTAAGATGCTTCCTACCCTAATGCTGTCCGATCCACAGATCTTCTTAAAATCACTTTGATTCAATATGCAAATTTCTGGCAAAGGTGCCCAGGGGCGGCGTTGTAACGGCCAGTGCCCAGGCCCCGTAGTCATTTTCATATGATACCACTTCCCTCTTCACCCAGTCGGCCCCCCCTGTGTCTTGATCTTCTACTCCTTCTTTTCCGCGACTGCGCCGTGGAACAGGGCCTCTGTGCCTGCGCCCTAGTTTTCCCATTACTGGCAGAAGCATCGGAGTGTCCAGTGCGCAGCCCCGTACTTACGTTTGGAACAGCCCTCTGATGCGGAGCTTGCTGGACTGTGATGTGCGGGCCTGCGCACTGGACACTTCGATGCTTCTGCCAGTAAAGGGAAAACCAGTGCGCAGGCACGGAGGCCCCGTTCCACGGCGCAGGAAAGAAGGAGGAGAAGATCAAGACAGAGGGCGGGCCGACTGGGTGAAAAGGGAAGTGGTATCATTTGAAAATTATCATGGGGCCCGGGCACTGGCCGTTACAACGCCGCCCCTGGGCACCTTCACCAGAAATTTGCATATTGAATAAAAGTGATTTTAAGAAGATCTGTGGATCAGACAGCATTAAGGTAAGAAGCATTTTAATGTGGGGGCTATATTGAACAGAATGGTCTAACTGTTAGAAATTGCTTATTTGGGGTGAAAGACTCCCTTTAAAGGTATTTTCCAGGCTCATGATATTGATGACCTATCCTCAGGACAGTACATTAATCTCCAGTCGGTGAGGGTCCAACACTCTGCAGGTCCACTGATCCTCTGCTTCCTGTGAATGGAACAGGAAGCATAGCTCTGTTTAAAGTATAGTCACCATGTTGGGTTGAAGTGAATGGTAGCTGAGCTGCAGTAACCTGACATGGCCACTAGACTGAACGGAGCTGTGCTTTCTGTTCCATTCACAGTGCTAGTTCCTGCGTCATGGACTGGAGGAAACAGGTGATCGGCAGAGGTGCCGAGTGTTGGACCCTCACTGATCGAATATTAATGACCTATACTGAGGATAGGCTATCAATATCAGGAGCCAGGAAAACCCCTTTAACTACAGTGTCATGTGCATATACCCTGACACTGATTTGCTATGCTGCTGACCTATGTCTACCTGATTTCAGAAAATTCCTCTCTGCTGCTGGGAAAAGACTACGGTTTACTTTCTTATTGACATGTGATCTCACTAGTTAGCTCTAACTATGTCACTGTGATCTAGACTCCCCAAAATGCACTTTGCATATGTGAGGTCCGACACGCCGATTATCACTGTCTGCCACGTTGCATCTGTGCTTGCAACTTGAAATAACGGCATGTACCAGTGCAGCCCAGCAATTAGCGGTAATCTACCTGCAGGTACCGTAGCCCAGTAAGTGTAATAGCCCCCTACAAAAAAATTTTAATCTTTATGGCTCAGCATTGTTTATTCGTGGTGCACAATAAACTCATCCATATGAGTACGCAGGTAGTGGTGGGCCGCATTGTGTACCCGCAGCCTAAAAAGTCTTTCTCTGTGTAAATTCAGTTTTTTATTAGGCACAAATAAGTGACTTTCTTTACCACGGAGAAAACATGGAAAGAATGATTTTCCATTTTAATGTCAATTACAGGCATTTATCAGTTCTAGAAAACATGTCCAATCCTTATTGTTAGGTATTGGTTTTTATCAATCACATAATATAAATTGCCTGCTGCAAACTACATACATGCAGTACATGTCTGGTCTTCCAATTCATCTTCCTCATCTCTCCTGACTGGTTCAGAATGAGAATTGATTACATTGTATGGCACTGAACCAGCATCTACATTGTAGGCTTTGAGCATAAAATCCAATTCATGTTCAGCAACCATTTTCTGCCAGTCCTGCTCGGCTTTCTGTATTCCTCCATAACTCCTCTTAAAAGCAAGTGCTGTACTGTAACTCTTTCAAAGCTCTTGAGAAATATTGGAAAGAAATGGGGCAGGCAGGGAAATTGAATACATTACCTCCTGATTACTGTAGGTGGAGCCAAGCTACTTATGGCATCTTACTTACTTGTGCATGGATTGGTGGAGAAGAGGATCTTGAAAACGCACATTACAGGTAAGAGAGTATTCTGCACAGTTATGTATAATGCTAGATGGATATATCAAATAGCCCTCTACGCTTTCTGTGTTACTATATTGAATAGGGTATAGTTAGGTAGAAGCGTAAAAGCAGAATTGTGGGTGGTGCTACAATATGTATGGGCCCACACGTTTCATTGCTCCCTCCTTTCCCACCATCCTGTTAGTGCACACGTCTTTTCTAGCCAGCATATCTTTCAAACCAGAAGGTACACTTGTGATAAAATATTTGAGCGATGATGGGTGCCTTCAGGCAATATAAATTTCTAGTTGGGGGCTATTGTACACTTATGCTGGCCATTTACATTAGATAGCTGTTAGCTGAATGCTCATGTAGCCAACAGCTATCTGTCCTGACCCTCATATACACATGTACCCTTAACTGGTAGAACATGAATGTCTTCTAATTCTAGAGAAGAGAGGAAGCTGTCAGAGTCGGGAATGCAGAAAAGCAATAACTCGATCCTTCTCTTCTCCAACATCTGCCATCAGTACATAGGCAGGGGACACATTACACATTAGGTTCGGCATTCCTGATATGTATGGCCAGCTTTAGACTATGTGTACTTCCCCTACCCCTCCCACTGGATGTCAGACTGTACAGTCTGTGATATATTCGTGTGCCATTATACCAGAGGAATATATTTTCCTTTACTCTTCCTCACCTTAGAAGTGAATAAATTTGCGGTATTCTACTGACCTGCATAATTGCAGTTCTAAACTTAAAAAAGAAGCTCTTTCATAAATTGCTCCCTCCTGGCTACTAAGAAAATGAATAATTTAGATCCAACTAAATTGAAGTTACGTCGGCATGCTCACCCATTTTAATCAGTTTATATGGTATTCTATAATTCCACATTTGTAGAGTCCAGGACAAATCTTGTCCTTGTTGTATAGAAATGAACAGCATGCAAAAATCTAAATTATATTTGGAAAAGGTAAAGTGCATTGATTTTCCTTTTATTAGACTCATGCAGGAGAAAACTCAGTAAAAGCAGACCCCTTATGTGCAACACTGGCATTTATTAACCTAGATAGCATAAGGGGCTACTTGATAGAAGGAAGTATTGCATTCTTGCTAACTATTGATCCTTAACCTTCTTCCACACTACACATCTCCAGAATTTGCTTAAACAGGTATTCCAGTTTCCGAAAATCAGTGCCGTTTCATTACAAAACTTTAACATTTCTTCTTGCTGTACATTATCAGAAACCTTTATTGTTTCATTCCAAAGGATGAAAATCTGTCCTGGTCATGTGATGGGCACACTGGTGCTCGACTCCCTACAAGCAGTAAGGCTCTCTTCACATCTCCATCATGGTCTCCGTTTAGAACGTGAACATCACATGACCAACACAGTTTCTATTGGATGACAGCGGAGATCTTGGAAACTTTGAGGAAGCGATATAGAAAGTATATTGGATATTTGTCTAACTTTTCATTGTAGAAATACATTTTTCCAGAAGCCAAAATATACCTTTTAATTATATCCAATGTAATTGAATCTCTGGTCACCAAATGTAACCATGTGGACTTTGAAACTACATTGTTTGATATAGTGTGTGTTTGATTTGGAATCTACCGTGCTAACAAGATTCTTAACAGACATAGTATTGGTCTTGTAAACACCTATAAACCAGACCTAGATTCATTACACATATCCATACCCTATTTTGCTTTACCTGTAAACATTGTCTTGTTAACCTAACGAGCCTCATAAGTAGACTATCACATTGAATTGCAAATGAACATTTCTGCACAGTGATGCAATAATCTGTATTTTGTTTGTTGGGCACAGCTTCTGGTCCTTAGCAGTTGCTTGCTAGCAATTATTACTTATTAGTCAGGGGATTGGCTTAAGATCTGCACTTAACTAGCAGAGTGGAATTTCTCTCTGTCTGGGAACCAGGTAGATATAGTTCATATTGGTGTCAGGCACTGTTCTCCGCGTTAGATCAATTAACATGGTGAAAGGTACAGTAATGTTAGGAGGTTGTGTAGAGGTTCAGAACACTTCCTTCACTTCAGTCAGAACATGTACTGTATTAGTAGTGTATACTGTTTTACACATGTATGACCATGCAGCTGACTCCAAGGATAAGACCTCTACAATATAGATCCCGAAACCTTGCCTTACGGGTCAAACTTCTAAAACGTTATACCTATACAGTGGCATGAGTCAAAGACTTCTGTCAGAGGTTTGCCACGATAAATACTTATATCTCATCTGAAGGTATATGGTATAACAGACAGACCCTTACTAAAGAAAGTTTACCAAGTTTTTTTTTAATGACCAGCAAACAACCCCCATGTGATGTCTCCTCAATTTAAATCCACTCTGCACCTGCCATGCACTTGTTCTGTTGAGAGTTTAGTGCAGATGCAGTGTATCTTCTGGACAGGACCTCTGTGTGGACAGCACAAAAGACTCTAAACAAGGGGGCATACCCTATGAAATATAGAAAATATTGTAGAATTTCAACAAAGACTATATTAGCAAGTGCCATATAATATTCTTGCAAGCACATTGGTCAACATTAACCAGAAAGTGGCCAACCCTTTTAAGAAATGGGGAAGGTTCACTTTTTTACTTCTGCCCAGCCACAATTCAGTTTTAAATTGTCATTCATACACCAGTCCACAAGACTTCCCCCTCCGTTAGGAGAGCGCCTAGTAGGCGTAAGTCATTTATTAGTGTGCTGTAAGTATCCCTGGTGGATTGCGTTGATGGTTTTAAAAATAAGATAAATGTGATTTATATAATGTGTTTGATCAATTGTGTCATATCTGTGGGTATTGAGTTATTGAGCGTCACAAGCTCAGCAGGTAAATGTATAATTATATGGGGAAATATTCAGCATGTCTTGTACTTTGTTGTTTTACATTCTTGTGGCTGATTTTCCCCCCAATTTTAACTTTGCAGGTTGGGCCGTCGGAGGAAGACTATGAAATTGTGTCGTGCTCTTTCTGATCTTGTTGTGTACACAAATTCAGTTTCTGCTCAGGACATAATGGATGACGGTAAAATACCATTTAATGCTTATACTATATCTTTACAAGAAGTACTTTCTGTGGGTTATCAATCGCTGGTTTGTTTTATGGTACAGAGCTGAAGCTTTGCAAATTTCTGTAAAACAGTCTGTGTGGACTAAGCAAAGCGAAGATTGAATCAGTAATGGAAATCAACTGAGATTTCAGATGTAGTACTGTAGTTTTAATGTATGGAGCTCGGCAGGTCTTTAAAGGTGATGCCCACTCACGGTCGTCATAGTCGCTGGGTTCCTGCTGTTTTAAACAGCAGACACTCAAGGCTAATGTCTGTATGTCTAGGAGTAACAGAATTTACCATGTTGCTACTAAAGGCCAATTTGCATATATTAAAACATCATTTTTCTCAGCAATGCGGGCACATATGAACATGGGACCAACACAGATGTCTCCAGCTGCCAAGTGCACAAGTAACAGGTCAGCCAGTGTCATAGGTACAAATCTGCTGACAGATGCCCTTTAAGTTACTAGGTATGTCTTAAAGGGAATCTGAATTTAGGGGGTACTATCTCTCCTTACTGAGAGCATCTTAATCGGTGTGAGGAGACTTATAGGCAATACATGCTCCTCTAGAATTCTGGGATGAAAGGGATGCAAATGAGCTCTTAGGGTACTTTCACACTAGCGGCATGGCTATCCAGCAGGCTATTCCGGCTGGTGAACAGCCTGCTGGATCCGCCATGCTGCAAGTACCCTTGTGCTGCTGCTCCATCCCCATTGACTATAATGGGGCGGGGGGCGGAGCTACGGCAGTGCACGCCAGTGATCGTTAGACTAAAAAGTCAGACCTGCAGTACTTTAAGTCTGGCGATCTCCGGCTGTGCGCTGCCAGGCTGCACACGGGTACTTAAGGCATGGCGGATCCGGCAGGTGAACAGCCTGCCAGATAGCCATGCCTCAAGTGTGAAAGTACCCTTAGCAAGCTCTGCCTCTGATGCCAGCAGATGTAAGCCAGCTATCCTATAAGTCAATCGTTCAGGAGAAAACTAATGGTTGCAGCGGTTTTCTTCAGACTGATACTCTGCATATTTGCTGGAATACGGATGGATCTCCACCAGTGCACATTATAGAGCAGGCATCCTCAAACTGTGGCCCTCCAGCTGTTGCAAAACTACAACTCCCAGCATGCCCGAACAACCTACAGGTATCAGCCTACAGCAGGGCATTGTGGGAGTTGTAGTTTTACAACAGCTGGAAGGCCGCAGTTTGAGGATGCCTGTTATAGAGAATGGGGTCGGACAGAGCCTTTCAAACCCCCGGCAAATGCTAAAGTGCGCGGTTTCCTGTCAGACCTCTAACACTAGTCTGCAACTAGCCTTAGTTGTGTGAAGCATGGGGCACTGTACATAGATTGACATCAGTAGTATGAAGGTCCCTGTAAAGTCAACAACGACCTGGGAAAAATATATTGGTAGTGGTTGAATTCTAAAGATTGTTCAGATGTGTTCAGGGACATTATAGAAATAGACCCACAGGGAGTGAACTGCAACCACCAGTCTTCAGTTCCCTGTATGAAAGTAATAATCACCAAGTGTATTATGTCTATGCACAGAGAAATAAGAATCCTTACAGTTTATATTTTTTTGAACCACTTTGGCCTGTGAGGGTTTCTTTAAAGGGTAAATGGTTGAACAGTATTTTACCAAATAAACAGAAAGGATGTGCATATATGAGATGGGCCCAGTGAATCTAAAACCTGTCCTTGTTGATTTCTTGTAGTAGGGAATGCCATGAGTTTAGGGACTATATACTGTGTGTGTGTATGTGTATATATATATATATATATATATATATATATATATATATATATAATTTAAAAACAAGGCAAAATATGTTCTAACTTTTTGTTTGCCTGAGTTAAAGGGAATATGTAGTCAAAATCCCGTTTTTATTTTCCTGCTGCCCCCCGTTCCCCTGCTGTCAGCACTCAAAACTGAGCAGAAAAACACAGATCCCAACACTGACTGAAAAATACCTATTTACTGAACAGGATGGCGAAAATTCTGGAAAATGTATAATGCTACCTGTGTTTTGGTAAATGTTTATGAAAATCTTGAGAAAAAAAGTGGCGGTTTATCACAGCACAGCTGAAAGAGAGCAAAAGTGTTATTTTCCTTCTTAAATGACTATTTACAGTAGTGGCACATAATTGGGTAAGCTCTGTACTGTGAGAAGCTTTTGTTATTCTTACCGATAATTCTAGTTTAATGATAGGAATGGTGTTTCTTGATTGTTTATCTGTGAGTGCTTTGCAATTTTAAGCCATTATTTTTTTCTTTTTGTAAATATGCAAATTGGACTTCCATCGTTCATTTTTTGTATCAGCTTTTACTTTACACACATGAGAAGTAGGTGGAACTGTGTCTTACAGTATACAGTGCATTCTGAAAGTCTTTAGACCCTTTCATTTGGTTATGTTGTGGACTTATGCCAAAATAGTCAAAACAAAAATAATTTTTTTTGCCGTCATTCTGCACTTAATGCTCCATAATGAGAAAGTGAAAACAAATCTTGCACTTACATAAGTATTCAGACCCTTTACTCATGACTTAGTTGGAGCACCTTTGGCAGTGATTACAGCCTCCAGTCTTCTTGGGTGTGATGCCACAAGGTTTTGGATTTGGGGATTTTTTGCCATTCTTCTCTGCAGATCCTCTCAGGATCTGTCAGGTTGGATGGGGACTGTTGGTGGACAGCCATTTTCAGGTCTGTCCAGAGATGTTCGATTGGGTTCAAGTCAGGGCTCTGGCTGGACCACTCAAAAACATTCCCACAATTGTCCCTAAGCCGCTCCTGTGTTGTCTTTGATGTGTGCTTAGGGTCATTGTCTTGTTGGTAAACCTTTGGCCAGTCTGAAGTTCAGAGCACTCTAGATCAGGTTTTTATTAAAGGGGTTTTCTGGGATTTTAATATTGATGACCTATTCTCAGAATAGGTCATCAATATTAGATTGGCAGGGGTCCGACACCTGCCACCCCCGCCGATCACCTGACTGAAGAGAAGGTCATGTGAGTGCAACCTCCCCTTGTGTTTATCTGCTCACTGTAGATATCGCAACGATGAGCACGTGTAATTACAAGCTGTCCCTGGACGGTTTGTTCCTATTCAAGTTTAAAGGAATGAGCAGTCCCATTAAAGTGAATGGGACGGCTTGTAATTACACCTGCTCGCTGCTGCGATGTCGACACAGTAGTATGAAAAATAAATATAAAGTATGAATGTCCCCCAGATGTCCATAGGGTATGATTTATGTAGTAAATATACAAAACTATTTCAGAAAATAAAATCCAAACACTGTGAAGTTAAAAAACCACACACACACACACCACTATAAACATTATGTATATCAAAAAGTCCCCAAATATAATGTTTAAAAACTTTACTTGCATACAATATGCCTGAATTTGAAAATATATATGGTAAAATGCAGTATATCAATGCTATTTAGAAGAAAAAAAATTACTCTTTAACCTATCACTGATTATCCAGAGTTCGGATTGTTCAAGTAGAACAGGAAGATACCGTACAGAACTACTCCAGGTTCTTGGTCTTGTTTGCAGCTCTCACTTCAGCCTGTGGGGAGGGGGCTGGAGGTGGACAAACAGACATCGTGGACGGGGAGGATAAAGGTCACAGATCATTATTGCCATACATGCCATGGAGCCAGACCACATTACTACTATGGGGCCAGGAAAAGAGAGGAGCCCAGCACTGAACTGCTGTTACCAACATAAATCCTCTGCATTTTCCATTGCTCGCCATTCGGGAGCTCAGTGCATATGTTTTTTGTTTTACAGATTCCATTAAGTTTAGTGATAACTGTATAATTTTCTATGCACTGAGCTGGGTACAGATTTCTTGAGACTCATATGTTGAAGAAGGTCAGAGATTGACCGAAACATTCTCTGTGATATATGAGCATTATCTGATATGATGTAATCTACCAATCTGGAGTTGATGAATTTATATACAGGAAGTGCAATCCCTGTGCTGCTTCTTCTACTCTTTGGCCTTCCACGGGCACCGAAATCTTATATGTAGGTGTCAATTCCTTATTAGTTAAAGAGAACCTGTCGTTAACTTTATGCTGCCCTCACTGATTGCAGCATAAAGTGGTGACGGACATGTTGATTTCCAGTAGTGTGGTGCTCATGAGCTAAAAGCAAGTGGTCGCCATGAACCAGAACCTGGGCCTGGAAAAGAGTCACAAGTTCCCGAGAAGAGTCATGGTTATTAATGGTCTCCTGCTCTCCCCACCCACCCGCTAATGTTGGCACTTTTCTCCTTAGGTTATCTCCCTGGGAGAGAACAAACACACATTATTAGGAGGGCAGAAGATCATAAAAACCTGTGTCCCTTTTCCAGGCATGGGCTGAAATGATTGTAATGCTTGTTCTCAGCGACCACTTACTTTTACTTCTTGAATGACACACTTCTGAAATAAGTTTGTCTGTTACTACTTTATGGTGCCATCAGTGAAGGTACCTTAGAGTTGGTGACTGGTTCTCTTCTTTCTAGACCACTGTTAACAATGAAAATGAACCTCACCATCACCTTAAAAGACCAGAGTTATTTTGTATCGACTGGATTTGATCCTGTGCTGAGCCACGCCCCCTGCACTGATCACATGACTGTGACGTCACCCCAGGTCCTTCGGCTTTTCCAAAGTTCGGGTTCGTGGAAGCCGCCCCTTATGGATTCCATATGCCGGGATAGTCCGCGGTAGTGGAATCTATAACGGGATGCGGCGATTACCCCAACCCGAACGCCGAACTAATTTTTGAAGTTCGCTCATCTCTAGTCAGCACCGCTTGTCTTTGCATTCTTTCATGCTGGGATTGGCTGCTCTCATTTCATTATATTTACAGTTGTGCAGATTGATTTAGAGTCTTCTGAATGAAAATAGAAGAAGCTTTGCTGTTGTTGTGGCCGGCGAACTGAGCTTTCATCATAATTGCATGTTTTACTGACAATAGATCCAAAGAATAAAGCTTATCTTAAGCAAGGCAAATGCCTTTTTTCATTTAGCCGAGCAGTTACTAAAAAGGCTTGTACAAAACATTTACTGTATCCTGGGTGCAAAAGCACAATGTAACAATGAATATTTGTAACAGTGAAAGCTAGCAGGAAGTTATCATATATTTTTCACATTCAGTACAAAAACAGCTAGGAAATCCCAGCTAATCCTGTGAGCTAGTTACAGTATTGGTGTAGGCGTTCTCTCATATTCTATTTAATATAACTTCAATTTTTTTATTTCCTCCTTCACCTACAGTGTAATGTAGAGCTTTGATAAAGGTTTATCCATTTGCTACAGTCTTCCAAAACAAAAGTTGTAACTTAGACTGTAATGGTAACCTCTATATGCTTAATGCAATGTAAATCTGACCTTCCTACACCAGTGTTCCAAATTATTATACAAATTATATTTTTCTCTTATTTTCCTAAATGGTCGATGCAAATGACAGTATAATGTTTATCAACCATTAGAGTATAATTTTATTGCACAAACCTCCCAAATATTTTTTCACAAATGAAAAAAAATATACACTGTTCCAAATTATTATGCACAACAGAGTTTCAAAAACATTTTATAGGTTGTAAAGAACTGAAAATGGTCATTTGTTGAATTTAAAGCATTAAAAAGTCACATTTACTTAAATTAACAGCTATTTCAATCAAAAACATCTGAACAGGCCAAGTTACATATTAAAGGGGTTGTCTCATCTTGACGTTACTAAGGCGAGATGAGACTCAGTCCCAACTACTTCCCGGCCGGGAAACAGCTTCCCTCAGAAACAGCATAGCTTGTTATGCTACACTGTTTCCATAGAGCTCATGCACGCCAATGAGAGCTACTGAAACAGCAGAGTGCTGGAGCGCTTTGCCGTTTCCTGTCTAGGAAGTAGTTGGGACTGTGTCTCATCGCGCCTTAGTAATGGTGAGATGAGAAAACCCCTTTAACATAGGACCCCTTCTTTGATATCGCCTTTACAATTCTTGCATCCATTGAACTTGTGAGTTTTTGCAGAGTTTCTGCTTGAATTTCTTTGCGGGATGTCAGGATAGCCTCCCAGAGCCGCTGTTTTGATGTGAACTGCACCTTGAGGCTTGCCGAACTCCATAGGCACCAGCAGCTTTAAACACCTTTTGCTGCTTTGTAATGGCATTTTAGCAGCTGCTCTCTTAGGCCTCATGCAAACGGCCGTGCGCGGACAGTGGTATCCAGGCCTGGAATCCAGCTGACAGCAGGAGCGCACAGCGTCATTGGTTGCTATGACGCCGTGCGCTTCATGCCACCGCTGGACTACAGTAATACACTTGTACGGGTGTAATATTGTTGTCCAAGGGCTAGATGGACCAGGTGGTCTTGTTCTGACGTCAATCTTCTATGTGTCTATTTGGTTATGAATATATGAAATATAGATCAACAATACGGCCCACAAATACACAGTGGTTTTGCCAGTGGATTACCAATGTAGAAATGTAGGTAGAAGATCATTATCTTTGCAGTGGCTCCATTTAAAGAAAACTACCTATTGAATTGAAATTTGCTAACATAGCCCACCACTGAAGCTTGGATTAAATCTGTTAAAGGGTTATCTGCGAAAAAAAATATAGATGACCTATCCTCAGGGTATGTCATCAATATCAGATCTGGGACCTCTGTCTATCAGCTGTTAGAAGAGGCCTCTTTCCAGGCCATACATCATTCACATGGCCTAGTTGCAACTCAGCCCTATTCAAGTCAATGAGGCTGAGCTTCAATACCAAGTACAGGCGCTAAATGATGTACGGTGCCGTTCTTGGAAAGTTGCCGGGAGCCTGCAGTGAAACAGCTGATCGGTGGGGGTGCCAAGAGTTGGACACACACCTATGTGATAATAATGACCCATCCTGAGGATAAGTCATCATTACCTTTTCCAGAATAACCTCTTTAATTAATCCTATTATAAAATAATATAAAAAAATCCATTAATGGAACTCAAGGCGGGAGTTTTAAATGACTTTTTCAGAAAGGCATCCTTGAACAAACGAGCGTATTTCCGTTTACTGTTGAATAAAAATGTTCCTTGAAGAAAACCATTTTTCTTTTTGCTTATCTCCAAGGCAGAAATCACTAGATTTATTTTTTTTGTTTGTTTTATTTCAGGGTCGTCAGGAAATGTTCTGTCTTTCAGTGAAACAAGAGCTCATCAAGTGGTTCAACAGAAGTCAGAACAGTTCATGCTGTACAACCAGAAACAGCTTACCAGGATATATCCATCAGCATACAGGATAGACTCCAGTAACTTTAACCCCGTACCATACTGGAATGCTGGGATCCAGTTGGGTATGTATTCCAGGAAGCCTAAATTGTTGGCTTTGCTGTGCAGCGTTGACTATTTTTATAGCAGTATATCTTTTGCTTTTTTATTTTTTTTTTAAATACCTTAGTTTGTTCTTTGTACCCAGCCACTCACATCAGGGATATTTTATTGGTTTATTTTACATAAGTGGATTATGATCATACTAGAGATTGTCGTAATCCATTTGTTTTTATTGATGATAAAACATGCATGACATCTGCTGTCAGTTTTTCATAGTTGTAGAAACAAATGCCAGTTGGGGGTTTGTCTCACAATGGCATCACTGATTACATAGTGGCACACTGTGCAGGGACACATCCCCACTGGTAACACCCAGTTTCAAATTCATTAATAAACTTCTAGTAGCAATAACTAAGAAACAGAATGACATAGAGTAATATGAAAACATGTACACAAAATAGAACATTCCGTTTACCTCTATGGAAAGGATCTTCTCAGGACATGGACCCAGAGGGAGGGCTTGATAAACATCCATGACCTATCCTCGAACAATCTTCACTTGGTTACAGATAAACAGGATTGAGGTAATGGAGAGGCCAATCCTCTGATCTGAATTCCATAGAGAACTGGTGGCATGACATAAAAATGCAGCTTAGGAGGCAAAACCCCAAAATGCAGAAGAACTGTGGAATGTAGTCCAATCGTTCTAGACTGGAGTACTTGTTCAGAGGGCCCAGAAGTTTGTTGACTACATGCAACACAGATGTCCCATAAACAATGTTTATACTACTAAATATTATTTCAGTAATTAAAAGCAAAGTGAAATCCCAAACATTTTTTTTTAGTTTATACATTCCATTTTTGAGTTTTTAAAGAAAATGCTGGCACTGCTATTTGAACAGCCTAATATTTCCTTTTTCTTTACTTTCTCTAAAGGATTAACACAAACTGGATACAATTTGTTATCGTGTTGTGTAAGACCACCCCTGTGTGTAACTATCAGTGACTGACAGGTATCTTTGTATACACACTTATACATAGAATGCTATCAAGCACGGATAAGATGGCTTCTGTGCACAACTGAACTAATAAAAAGCAGAGACGTAAATGTATAAATTAACAGTTTTACTGAATCTTTTCCCACAAAACTATGTATCAATCTGCTCAACTTTTTCATGCTGCATGTAGATTGCACTAACTTTTGTGGCGGCAGGATCTCTTTAAAGCGTTCCTAACCTTTCAACAAACTTTGCATTCATCAACAGTACAGTATGTACATAAGGAATTACACCATATCTGGCCATTTTATGACTTGTATCCAGCGTTTTTTAGCAGTTTTACCTTGTGTATGTTAAATTTCTAATTTACAGTACTCCCAGATCTGATGGAGACTATCTTCCATCCACTGCACGCAGAAAGTAGACAAGAATCTGCTTTCTATAATTTTCTTACTCACTGAGAAGCAGCTCCAGGATTACGGAGGACTTTGCAGAGAAGTACTATCTTGTATGGATGTGAATATAGCAGTTAGAGTGAGACAGAAACAGTCTTTAACGGTGCCATTTTCTCTTGCTGTGTGTGTGTCTCTGTAGTGTGTTTCTTAGTTCTTTCTCACTCCTCCCCTCTCTATAGACTTGTATGGGATGATGTAATCTGATCTTTCAGTGAGCAGCAGCTGTCCAAGATGGATTTCTCATGATTTTGAAAGATTTCTCATGATTTTCAAGGCAAAGTAATTTTAGAAAAGGGCGGTTGGAGGGGAAGAAACAGCTTATAACTGTAGAACAAGGCATTTTTCTCTGCTGGGATGTTTTACAGATTTTGTTATGGTCACTTGTACTGTTGATTTATCCAAAGTTGTGTGAAAACTTAGTGGCCATTTAAGTATATAAACCTGATTAGTCATTGACAATCACAAGTCAGCAATTATAAAGAGAAATCACAACTTCTTCACTGCTCATTAATATTAATTTTTACATAGTTAAAGGGAGACTGTCACGAAATTTGAGCATATTTGACTGATCAAATAGCATTATATGTGCCACCCAGAACTTAAAAACGGTACCTTTGTTGTATCTAATGGAGTTTTCTTTCAGCCAAAAATGAACTTTGAAGATTATGTAAATGCGCCCTCTCAAGTGCCCAGGGCGGCGTCTCAATCTTCCGAGCCCCAGGCAGCACCTCCTCCCCAGCTCATAACACCGCCCTCCGTGTGCCTCTGCCCGCCCGTTTACTCTCCTCCTCTCCCCTTTTCCACTGCGGCTGTGCGGTCAAATTCGTAGAGGGCGCAATGCGATGCCCGCTCCTGGCAGTGCATCTCAATACCTACTGCGCATGCGCCGGCTAAACGGCCAGGAGCGGCCATCGCTTAGCCGGCGCATGCGCATTAGGTATTGCGATGCACTGCCAGGAGCGGGCATCGCATTGTGCATGCGTCCGCTACGAATTTGACCGCGCAGCCGCAGTGGAAAAGGAGAAAGGAGGAGAGTAAACGGAGGGCGGGGTTATGAGCCGGGGAGGAGGTGCTGCCTGGGGCTCGGACGATTGAGACGCCGCACTTGAGAGGGCGCATTTACATAATCTTCAAAGTTCATTTTTGGCTGAAAGAAAAGTCCATTAGATACAACAAAGGTATCGTTTTAAGTTCTGGGTGGCACATATAACGCTATTTGATCAGTCAAATATGCTCAAATGTGGTGACAGACTCCCTTTAAAGAGAACTTGGATCTGGATATTTTCACAGAGACGGCGTTCATACTTTCTGCACAAAAGTTCTTGAGTGAGGGATATACTGTGTAGATCTCATTATTCCAGAAGCTTGTATCTCTGTAACGATCCACTTTAACCCTTTCTACCCCAGGCCAGTTTTCACCTTCCTGCCCAGGCCTATTTTTGCTAATCTGACATGTCACTTTATGTGGTAATAACTCTGGAATGGTTTCGCTTATCTAATCGATTCTGGGTTTGTTTTCCAGCGACACATTGTACTTCATGATAGCGGTAAATTTTGGTCAATATTTTGTTCCTCTTTTTAAAAAAAAAATTCTTCATTTACAAAGTTCACAATTTTAATTTCTCTACTTTTAAGGCAGATAGTGGTGCCTCATAAAATAGTTATCAGTCAACATTCCCCATATGTATACTTTATGTTGGCATCATTTTGTAAATGTAATTTAATTTTTAGGACGTTAGAAGGCTTAGGGCTCTTTCACACTTGCGTATTTCTTTTCCGGCATAGAGTTCCGTCGTCGGGTCTCTATGCCGGAAAAATCCTGATCAGGATTATCCCAATGCATTCTGATTGGAGAGAAATCCGTTCAGGATGCATCAGGATGTCTTCAGTTCAGGACCAGAACGTTTTTTGGCCGGAGAAAATACCGCAGCATGCTGCGCTTTGTGCTCCGGCCAAAAATCCCGAACACTTGCCGCAAGGCCGGATCCGGAATTAATGCCCATTAAAAGGCATTAATCCGGATCCGGCCTTAAGCTAAACGTTGTTTCGGCGCATCGCCGGATCCGACGTTTAGCTTTTTCTGAATGGTTACCATGGCAGCCAGGATGCTAGAGTCCTGGTTGCCATGGTAAAGTGTAGTGGGGAGCGGGGGAGCAGTATACTTACCGCCCGTGCGGCTCCCGGGGCGCTCCAGAGTGACGTCAGGGAACCCCACGCGCATGGATCACGTGATCCATGCGTATGGGGCGCTCTGACGTCATTCTGGGCGCCCGAGCCGCACGGCAGCGACTGCCCCCGCTCCCCACTACTACTATGGCAACCAGGACTTTAATAGCGTCCTGGCTGCCATAGTAACACTGAAAGCATTTTGAAGACTGATCAGTCTTCAAATGCTTTCAGTTCACTTGCGTTGTTACGGATTACGGAAGTGCACGCCGGATCCTAACAACACAAGTGTGAAAGAGGCCTTAGAATTTTAGAAGCAACTTTTCAAATTCTCAAGAAAATTTCCAAAACCATATTTTTAAGCACCACCAAGTCACCACCTATAAATTACTACAAGCCTCAAATTATTCAAAACTGATTTTACAAACGTTGTTAACCCTTGAGGTGTTCCACAAGAATGAAAGGAAAATGGGGGTGAAATTTCAAATTGTCATTTTTTTTTGCCGATTTTTTTTTATGTTAATCCATTTTTTCTTGCAACACAGCTAGGGTTAACAGCAAAATAAACCTCAATCTGTATTAGGCTAAATGCACACGACAGTTGTTTTTCTCGGCTTCCTTTTCAGTTTTTTTTGCGGATAGGACAGGAACCCATTCATTTCAATGGGTCAGCAAAAAAATGCTGACCGTTCATCCGTTTGTGTTCCGCGTCCGTTGTCTGTGTTTCCCTTCAGCAAAAAAAAGTAGTGCATGTCCTACTTTTTTCTCATTTGCGGACGAGGATAGGCATTTATTACAGGGGATCTGTGAAAACAAAGGAATCCTCCAAAAAAAACTGATGGACCATCAGTTTTTTTTGCGGATCCCGATTTGCGGACAGCAAAAAACAACTGTCGTGTGCATTTAGCCTTACACTGACGTTAACAGAAACACCCCATATGTGGTCGTAAACTACTCTATGGGCACATGGCAGTGGTCAGAGGGGAAGGAGCACCATATGGTTTTTGGAGGGAATATTTTGCTAGAATTGTTTTTTGGGCACCATGTTGTATTTTTAGAGATTCTAAGGGAACCCCTACAGTGGAAACCCCCAAAAAGTTACCCCATTTTGGAAATTACACTCCTCAAGGAATTTAGTAAAGGGTGTACTAAGCACTTTGAGCCCACAGGTATTTTTTGCGGAATTTAGAAACTTTGAAAATGAAAAATTACATTTCTTCCAATAAAATGTTGCTTTAGCCCCAAATTTTTCATTTTTACAAGGGTTAGCAGGAGAGAAAGCATGCTATAATTTGTTACCTATTTTCTCCTGAGTACGGTAACACCCCATATGTAGTCATAAGCTGCTGTAAGGGCACACCGCAGGAGTCCGAAAGGAAGGAGTGCCATATGGCTTTTGCAGTGCAGATTTTGATGGATTATTTTATTTGCACCATGTTAGTATTGCACAGTCTCTGGGGTACCAGTATAGCTATTTTCTGACAACTATACGTTTTTCTACATATGAGGACTTATATTTTGGGGGGATGAGTTTCCATCATCATTGGTTCTATTTTGGGGCACATACAACTTTTTGATTGCTTTTTGGGGAAGCAGTATAAAGAATTCTGCCATTGATTTTTTTTTTTTTTTTTTTTTTTTTGCGGCGTACACCATGCGGGAAAAATGACATATTATGTTTATTCTGCTGGTCAGTACGATTACAGAGATGCCAAGTTTATTTTTTTTACATTTTAAGACTTTTTCACAAAGCATTTATATGAATAAAAATCATGTTTTTGCATAACCATTTTCTGAAAACCATAATTTTTTATTTTTGTGCAATTGTCTTATGCGGAGGCAAATTTGCAGATGAGGTGTCGTTTCCATTGGTACCACTTTGGAGTACAAATGACTTTTTGATCACTTGATAGCACGCATTTTGTATGGTGAGGTGTCAAATAACTGTTCTGGCACTGTTTTTATGTATTTATTTGTTTTTACAGCGTTCACATCATGGGGTTGATCACTTGATATTTTTATAGAGCAGGCTGTTACTGATGAGGCGATACCTAATATGTCTATTTTATTTAAAGTTTTACACAAAGGATTTTTTAAAAGAAGAATTCTTGTTTTTGTGTTGCCAATTCTGAGAGCCATATTTTTTATTTTTATTTTTTCATGCAATTGTCTTACGTAGGAGATCACTTTTTGCAGGATGAGATGACAGTTTGATTGGTACCATTTTGGGGTACATGTGACTTTTCGATCACCTGGTATTACCGTACTTTTTGTGAAGCAATGTGACCAAAAAATGGCTGTTTGGCACCATTTTTCTTTATTTTTATGGCATTTACCTGATGGGGATGATTATGTGATAGAGCAATTGATTCATTGAGGAGTCCATATGACTAATATCAATATAATCACTTTGATGTATTTTCATTTATAGTCAAGTTATTAGGAGTACAGAATTCATGTCATAGGTACATAGTACATAAGACACAGGACCATCAAATTCATCCTTTCTCAGACTCTCTCTCGCTTATATAGCCCTAATTGTTTGATTACATAGGCATCTAGCTCTTTTTAAATGCTGACAGTATCTGCCATTACTACATTTTGGTGTAGGGCATTCCACAGTTTCACTTCTCTTACTGTAAAGAATCCTTTCTTGTACTCCTGTCTAAATACCTTTCCTTCATGTGTAATGAATTTCCCAGTTCTTAGTACTGACCACACATATATTTATACATGTAAATAAGAAATTTTTTTCAAGCTGAACAAGCCCTATTTTTCAAGCCTCTTACTGTAAGCCTCATGCACAAGACCATATCAGTTTTGCAGTCTGCAAAATGATCCACAAAATATGGATGCAGTCCAGGTGCATCTCTCAATCTTTGTAGGACCCACTGTAGAAAAGTAGTTGTTGGGACACGGACCAAAAATACAGTTGCATGCGTGAGGCGTTAGAGAAACCTTCCATCCAATTATCTGGTCGTCTACCTCTGAACTCTTTCTAGCTCTGCTATATCCTATATAGCATGTTGAACCCAAAACGGTATCCTAAGACAAGGGGTCTATACAGTAGGGAGGTAATATTTTATTGGGATCACTCTTTTTATACCCTAAAAACATTTTTGAAGCTGCTGCCTGACATTGAGTATTGCTGCTTAGCTTAGGCCTTGTTCACATCTCCTCCAATCAGATCTGGCACAAAGACCACTGCAATAAATGTTTTTTCTCTGGCTAAAATCTGGCATTTATGCTGGATCCCATTATAGTCCATAGGGATCCGGCAGTGATCTGTTGAATCCAGCAATTCCAGACCTGGTGAATTCCGACAGGCTGTTCTCTGCTGGCACAGCCTGACGGAAACGTCCACCGAAGGTCCTTATCTTGTTATGTCGTCCCCTGTTTTATTCTGTTTAATGTACCGTATATGCATTTATACGATTACTGTGGCCTAGGTGCATTACTTTACATTTATCAACATTAAAATTCACCTGCATTATACTTGCCCATGCTGTTAGTTTATCTAGGTCTTTGTCTCATATTTTACAGTCAAGCTGAATTTTAAGTATCCTACATCCTGTAATAACATTGCAGACACTCTGGTGATGCTTTGGCAGGGAGCGACAATTTTCCCTGCATACAATTTGCAAGCCTGATGGGACATAACCGCTTAGTACAAAAGATAGCTTTTATGTGTGTTGGATGGCTTGCATCTTGTGTCAAAACAATAGTAACCAATGTCTGTCTCACATTTCTAATGTAAAATAAAAATTACATGATGTAGCCGTCCTGAGTGTGTTGTCACTGTCCCTCATCCGTCTCTTTATTCACAGTGGCACTCAACTACCAGACAGAAGGGCGCATGATGGAATTAAATCGTGCAAAATTCAAGGTGAATGGCAATTGTGGATATGTTCTTAAACCTCAGCAGATGTGTAAAGGTATGCTACCACTTTAACTGCTAGATTCAGGAGTCCAGTGCATGCAGAGCCATTTATTAGTTAGGTTACTTTCACACTTGCGTTGGTGCGGATCCGTCTGTTTATTTGCACAGACGGATCCGCACCTATAATGCAAACGTTTGTATCCGTTCAGAGCGGATCCGTTTGCATTAGTTTTAAAGAAAAATGACAAAGTCCAAAACGGATCGGTTTTGAATTACACTGAAAGTCAATGGGGAACGGATCCGTTTTCAAATGCACCATATTGTGTCATTGAAAACGGATCCGTCCCCATTGACTTACATTGTAATTCAAAACGGATCCGTTAGGCTCCGCCTCTTCAGACGGACACCAAAATACAGCAAGCTGCGTTTTGGTGTCCGCCTCCAAAACAGAATAGAAGCGGAACGGAGCCGAACTGATGCATTCTGAACGGATCCTCATCCATTCAGAATGCATTGGGGCTGAACTGATCTGTTTTGGACCGTTTGTGAGAGCCCTGAAACGGATCTCACAAACGGAATCCAAAACGCTAGTGTGAAAGTACCCTTAGCTGTATGTTTAGACCTACATTCAACTAATAAAAAGAAAATCTGATCTGATATAGATGCGCATGATGTTCTTATAAAAAAAAATAAGTGTGCTGGCAGATGTAGCTGCCGCCACCACAGCTTGCTTCTAAAGGAAGTGCTTAGTCTTTGCAGCGGGGAGTTAACACTTTGTTCATTAGCAAACTGCATGGATTTGCTGCCTCTAGCCAGATTACGGCCTCAGCACATCTGACAGCACCCTAAAATCATAACCTATAATGTTCGTTATCCTATCTAATTATTAACTGCTCTGAGTTAAAGTGTATTTCAGTTTTCTTCAGTCTTAAAAAAGTGAATATTAAAGTAATGAGTACATTATAGCACATTTACAGATTCATATATTATTTTTCACTTGATTATGGTTGCAGCTATCTTGCCCAAGTTACTGTAACCGCAATTCCAAAGCTTAGCTTTAGAATAGGACCTAAGAAAGCAAAGTAAAAAATTACCTATTTGTTTTTATTTTAGAGCATTGTAAGCATGCTGTATGTTTATCATGTGTTAGAGGTCACTGTGCAGGGAGGGGGAGGAGAAGCTAGGCTGTCTCCATCACCTATTGTTGATTGCATGATCCTGTTTAATCTGCTTCCAGCAAGAAGATGAAAAGTGGCAAGAAAAGTCAAAGCATCACTGTGCTTTCGTAAAACGTTTGATAGGGACATAACAAAAGTTTTGATCGGTGGGGGTCTGAGGGCTGAGACGCCCACCGATCTCTTGAACGAGGGGAGAGAAGCGCTTGTTTAGTGCGTCGTCACTACAGGACAGGAAGCGAGATGGACTCTATAGAAATTCTATGGGCCCGCCTTGCTCAAGCGAGCACATCTCTCCCCACGTTCTAGAGATCAGTGGGGGTCTTAGGGGTGAGACTCCTACCGATTAAAACTTTTGATATGTTTCTATAACCTATCAAAAGTTTTCTGACAATACCGTGACCTTTTAAAGTAGGAAAAACACTTTAAATAATTGTTGGCCGTACCAGCTAAATTCGGTGGGAAATTGTGAGGAGGGGTCGTTCCCTCAACTTTAAGGTGTCTGGCAACATCTTAGTCTCCTTTACTCATACACACCACACGCATGCATTAAAAATGTTTTAGGAGACTGCTATGAGATATGTTTCCATTTAATAAAAACATGTATGTATTTTTTCACTTTATAGGTGTATTTAATCCATTCTCTGGTGACCCTCTACCAGCCAGCCCTAAAAAACAGCTTATCCTAAAAGTTATTAGTGGTCAACAGCTACCAAAACCTCCAGATTCCATGCTCGGTGACAGAGGGGAGGTAAGTAAAAAAAACTGTGGGCCAGATGTATCATTAGCTAAAGTCACTTTAATGGAGGGAAAAAGTCGCTAAAAAAATTTGCAATTTCACTCCAGGGGGGACCATGCTTATCTTATGCAACTTTTTTAATAGAACATGGGACTTTTTTTGTAAAGACGTGCGACTTTTGTAAAGCCGGTTACTGAAGGATAACCTGCTACTGTCAAACCACATTTATCACAGTATTAAAGGACCATTAATAAATGTGACTAGCCAAAAGTGACCTTGGGCATATGTAAAAGTGGAGTAAGATGTAAGTGTGATGATATATCTGGGCCTGTATGTCTAGACACAGTATACGCTCTTCCATAGTAGACTGACCATTGATTCTTCATATGAGGATGATCTTCACATATATGTGATTTATTGCGATTTAGCTTGAAAAAACAGAGTAGGGTTTTTTATATACTCCTCTTAGATCTGTCACTAGTTAATCTTAAACTGTGACATTTGCAAGCTATTCCAACTCTATGGATGTATGGACTAAGATATCTAATGAGGTACAGAATATTTTCTGCATTGATTTGTGTATTATAAGCTTCTATAATGAATGGTTAACACAACCATAAATTGTGTAACTCAACATTAGCTACTATGAATCAATACATCTCCTATGCATTGCTTCTGCAGATTATTGACCCGTTTGTGGAAGTGGAAATTATTGGTCTACCTGTGGATTGCTGCAAAGAACAAACTCGTGTGGTTGATGACAATGGTCAGTAACTGCTGCTTTTACTATAATTACAGTTGTCAGACATTTAATGCATTCTATGTGTTTGTACGAGGTGCTTTGAGTAAATAAAATATAACCCCAGCCACGTGGGTAGTAGAGTTTACTTACTACCCAAATCCATTTTATAGTTTATATATGGTATCTTGAAGGGCAGTGGACAGAACATCCTGTATCAGCATGATCAAGACCGTATTTTTCGCCCTATAAGACACACCAGCCCATAAGACGCACCTAGGTTTTAGAGGGGGACAATAAGAAAAAAAATATTTTTCATTACACCTCAGGTCAGACCACCAATCAGACCCCTGATGTTAATCAGACCTTAGCTGACAGCCCCAATCAGACCCCCAATGTTAATAAGACCTCAAATCAGACCTCAGCTCAGACCCTAATGTAAATGACCCCTTATCAGACCTCAGATAAGAGCCCCATGCCTCTCATCACCCCCATATCAGCCCCCATGCCTCTCATTAGCCCCTATTATCAGCCCCTTTGCCTCATTAGCCCCCATTATCAGGCCTTATGCCTCATTAGCCCCCATTATCAGCCCTTATGCCTCATTAGCCCCTATTATCAGCCCTTATGCCTTATTAGCCCCCATTATCAGCCCTTATGCCTCATTAGACCCCATTATCAGCCCTTATGCCCCATTATCAGCCCTTATTCCTCATTAGCCCCTATTATCAACACTTATGCCTCATTATGCCTCTCATTAGCCCCCATCAGCCATTATGCCACTCATTAGCCCCCGTCAGCCATTATGCCCCCCATTATGCTTCTCATTGGCTCCAGCAGCCATTATGCCTCTCATTAGCCCCCAGCAGCCATTATGCCTCTCATTAGCCCCCATCAGCCATTATGCCTCTCATTAGCCCCCATCAGCCATTATGCCTTTCATTAGCCCCCAGCAGCCATTATGCCTCTCATTAGCCCCCATCAGCCATTATGCCCCCCATTATGCTTCTCATTGGCCCCCAGCAGCCATTATGCCTCTCATTAGCCCCCAGCAGCCATTATGCCTCTCATTAGCCCCCATCAGCCATTATGCCTCTCATTAGCCCCCATCAGCCATTATGCCCCTGGCAGCCTCATGTTTTATAAAATAAAAATAACACTTACCTCTCCTGCACCTGGACGCCACCGCTCCTCACCGCCCGCGCTCGGTCTTCCTCCTCCTCCGTCTGCTGCGCTGTGAACTGGCTCACACAGTGTGAGGTCACAGTGTGCCTTCACGCTGTGCACAGCCGACAGCCGAGGACCAGGAAGCAGCGATTACAGATCTTTCACCGCTTCCTGGTACTAATGAGCGCTTCATTAGTATTAGCTTCATAAGACACAGGGGCATTTTCCCCCCACTTTGGGGGGGGGGGGGAGGTGCGTCTTATGGGGTGAAAAGTACGGTATCACAGATGAGTAAAGCAGTCTACTAAATTAGGATAGAAATATCAGTTGTTAGAATGAAATTGCTACCCTCTGCTAATTTCTATTCTAGTTTACTTTACCTATTCATTAGACTGTTCATTTTCCTGTGTCATTAAAATTCCATTAAGAAACAATTTGTGCTGATATAGTCCAAATGCTAAAAAATAACATAGGAGCCCCTATTCTAGAAGCCATGCCCATAACATTGTAAACATATCATTACCAAGAAGCGCACTGTTTATTTCTGGTGGCTGGAAGTAAAGAACTATAGATTTGACTGAAGCAGGCTAACCATTACCCTGCCCTCCCTCCCTTAATTTAGAAGGTTGAAGTTAATGGACCTACTTGTTTTTTTTTTCAACCTGTGTAATTATGTAACCCCAACAGTATACCACCATCTTATCCCCTGTCCACAGAATAAAGTGTAAGTGTTTGATCGGTGGGGCTCACTAGAACATGGACTAGTATTTCCCCATTTAAATCGCAAGTGCTTCCACCGATAGCTATGGACCTTTATTAAGACTGGCGTCTAAAACACCAGTCTTAATAAATATGCCCTTTATTCCCTATCCAGTGCGGATTTCATCTCCTAAACCCCACGGATTCTCATCTTTTGACATCCCTCCTTGACATTTCTGTAGGTGGTATTTGGAAGTTGAAATTTACTTTAAGGAACTTTATACCTTAGATTATGGCACTTACTTAGATAAAGCATGCCACTAGGGCCGAAATAAAGAGGTTCTTTTTGCAGACATTTGTGCCTTTTGTGCCATTTTCCATTAGCTTAGCTGTCTGTTGATATTTTTAATGTTACTTACTGCAGCAATGAAGGATATCCATAGGGAATGATCATCAGATCAACTTTACGTTACTACTACAAGCTAGGAATTAATTCCTTCTAAGATAAGAAACAACCTGTAAATGCAAGTCCTGCCTTGTTATGGTGTTATATAGTATATAGCAGGGACTTGTCTGTGATACCACACCTGTTTTAGTTTTTTTCTGAATATCTACCATTGTAAGATGTATCATTTCTGTCGTACATTTCAGGTTTCAATCCTGTCTGGGAGGAGACCCTCACCTTTACTGTCCACATGCCTGAAATTGCTCTGGTCAGGTTTTTAGTATGGGACCATGATCCAATTGGACGGGATTTTGTTGGACAGAGGACTGTGGCCTTTAGCAGTCTAATGCCTGGTATGATCAATGAATATTCTTATAGTTTTTTTTTTGTTTTTTTCAATATATTAATCATGAATGATAGAGAAGCAAGCACCTAAATATATTCTACCCCAATGTATTTATTATTTCAGTTTCTGTCTGGTTTGGATTCAAGGCCAAATAGTTAAGACAACTGAGGCATTAATAAATTAGCTAATTTGTGGTAGAAAGAGGGTGAGCTTTAAACTGGTGTATCGCATCTATTGCCAACATTAAATACTACTTTGTTGCGGTGTTTGGTTAGTTGGAATGAATCCTTGTGTATACATTGTTGGCTGTTTGTGTTATTTTAAGGATATGACAATATTTTCCAGTTGTTGGAGTCTTGGCAGTTGTAAACATCTATATACTGTATAGAGGGTCTACATTCTGTTACCTCTATAATAAGATGTGTCGCTGGGTTAAAATGTTTTTTGGGATAACTAAATACATTTATGGGATAATAATTATGTGAAGGAATTTCTCAAGATTAGCCAGCATAATAGATGAAGATATAATATAGTTATTAATTCACAGTTATGATGTTCTCAAGCGAGAGTATAACCTGCTCACTTCCTTTCAGTTCTATTATTACCAGGTATATCATGCTTATATGGTCACTAATGGCCATGACCATGAAGAGTAGTTCCGGCCTAATGATTTTGAACTGGTGACAAAACTGAATTTATTAAAAACCAAGAGAAAGGCTATTTAAAAATCTTATAAAATTATTATTGCTAAGCACTCCAATAAGCTACATTTTCAGAGTCTGAACAAATGGTCTAAGGAGATAAACAGGCTTGAAAGGACATTGCGGGATGGGTATCGCAACATTTCACGGGTATCAAAATGCTAATTATAGATTAATTCAATTCAAAATAGTTCATCGCCTTTATTATTCTCTTTGATGTTAAGAAAAATGCTTAAATGGCAGAATTAAAACTGTCCAAGATGTTCTGTCCCCATGGCATCATTTCTTCATGTCATATGGTCTTGTCCCGTTATTTATAGTTATTGGGTACAGGTCTTTGACTTTATTAATGGTAGATTTTCTCCCTGTATAACCCAACTGCTATCGCTTATAGACCCTATTACGAGTTATGAAAAGCTATATGAGGCCAAATATTGTTCTAGGAGAACAATTGTATAAGTTGGGAATCCTACGGTCGGAGTTTTTATTTTTTTTCCCTACCCTCTCTCTTTCACTCCCTATTGTGGGGAACCCCCCCCCCCCCCTCCTTTCCATTGTACATCACTTTGTGGGTAGGGTGGGATAAAGGAATGTGTAATTCTGTGAATTTTATATGTAATGTATGTATTGATGTGGAAATTAATAAAAATTGAATCTGTTGTTCTCCTAAAGATAGGATAGCTACACGGCTCCTATATGAAACTCCAAAACTAGCAACACCAGACAATATGTCAAGATAATCAAACAACATGATCTTTATTATACCAACATTTGATAAAAAAAAATTCTGACTGATCAGGCATTCTTCTGACTGATCATGTCTGAAAAATGCCTGATCAGTCAGAAAAATGCATTGCAATACCGGATCAGTTTTTCCGGTGTTAGGGTACTTTCACACTAGCGTTAGTGTGATCCGGCAGGCAGTTCGGGTGCGGATCCGTCTACAAATGCATTGCAAGAACGGATCCGTCCCTCCGCTTGTCATGCGGATAGACGGATCCGTCTTGCAGTCTTTTTCACAGTTTTCCCCGTCTGCGCATACGCAGACCGGAAGGACGGATCCGTCCTTCAGTTGTTTCACAATGCCGGATCCGGCACTAATGCAAGTCAATGGGAATTAGTGCCGGATCCGGCGACTGATCAGGCATTTTGGACGGACATAATACCGCAGCATGCTGCGGTATTATGTCCGGCCAAAAGGCCTGACAGTGACTGAACGGAAGGCATACTGATGCAAACTGAACGGATTTCTATCCATTCAGATTGCATGGGGATATGCCTGATCATTTCTTTTCCGGCATAGAGCCCTTTTGACGGAACTCTATGCCAGAAAAGAATAACGCTAGTGTGAAAGTACCCTTAATGGAGCCTCAGTTTCTTTAGATGCTGTTTAATAGACTTGAGTGGTGTAAGGGTGCTGAGGATTCCAGCAGATGTAGTACAAGATTTTGGTTTACGTTTTTCTAATAATTAATATTTTCTTTAATTGACTCTGTTTGATATTCAGTTAATTGGGCTGAATTGTATGGATTGAAATTGTGTATATACTGTATAACCATAACATGGAAAGACCTGTGACCAAACCAATCAGATTATAATAATTGTGAAAAAGACTGATATCTGTACCGATATTCATAAGGAGGCAGTTGTGTTTTTGAGCACTGTGTAACATTATTACTCATCTGCCAGGATACCGCCATGTTTACTTGGAAGGACTGACGGAAGCCTCAATATTTGTCCATGTCACAATAAATGAGATATATGGGAAGGTAAGTAGTTTTATTTCCATTATCATCTCCTAGGCATTGTCGGGTCTGCATTAAAAATTTTAGTTCAGCAGGCTTCATAGAATGCAATTATAAAGTATTCCAGGACAGTCACGTAGAAGCGCCGCTTTAACAAGACGGAGTGGGATCACATTTCACTCCGGCTAATGAAAGTCTTTTCATATTGAGATGGAGGCCCGCAGTACTGCAGACTGCACAGATATTTTGTTCATTAACTGCTGGTTAGAATTTTTATACTGCTGTTTTCCATGTTATTAGCCGCCCTTCAGTGATGAATTTCTAATAAATGTAACTACCTAGCTGGGGTATAATGTAATTTTTTTTCAGAGAAATTTTAAATCCGTTCAGCTATGGATTTCCTTTCATTGGTGCTTAAATTATATGCCTGCTGACATACCATTTGTTATAGGAGCTCAAATCTGTATTTTTCTTTCCGTTTCAGTGGAGTCCTTTAATCCTCAATCCCAGTTATACTATATTGCACTTTCTAGGAGCGACAAAGGTAGACCCATGATACTTGCTGAGTGCCAAATACCTGTCGCATGACAAAGTAATGTCTCATTAAGCATCAGTCCCCATTCAAGCATGGACCAACTAAGAATTGTGTGTTTGTGGCCTCATTATGCATACAGTACTTATAGTATGCATATAAGTCATTCATTTTGGAAACCTGTGTGATTTCTACTTGGAAAATATATGCAAAGATGGTTTTACTGGCCGTGGTATATTACTGTTCGTACGTGCATGAGTTTGTCAGTCTTGTATTTAGCCATATATCTTCCATCCGTGTTGGTCATCCCTATTCCTATATTATTTTAGTCTTAAGACATTTTTAAGAGGGGAGTCCTATTTTAAAGGTGCTTTCTTTTTTTATATTTTTAGAACAGACAATTTATTGGGCTCAAAGGGCTTTTCAATAAAAGTACAAAGCATAGTTCAGTGGAGAGTAATGGTCATATACGAAAGCGATCAATCGGAGATCGAATTTTGAGACGCACTGCCAGTGCACCTGCCAAGGGTAGAAAGAAGACTAAGATGCTGTTTCAAGAGTCAACAGAGAGAGATCTTCCATGTGAGGTGGCTGGTGCTAAAGAGAAGGATGTTGTAATGAGGAGAACTTCCAGAAGCCTACAGGCCCGACCTGCTTCAATGCCAGTGGACAAGTTCCTTCTTGGGGCCTTTGAACCTTCTACGTCAGAGTCTTCTAAAGATACCAAAAAAAATGACATAGCATCAGGTAATAAGTGGCAACTGTTAATATTATTGCTGTTATTGTTATTAATATTAATATATCTATAACATTTAATTTCTTATACAAATAAATAAAAATGGAAGTCTAAGATTAAAACATTGCGTTTTTATTGTAATATAGCAAATATAGTAAGAAAAAATGTTTACGGGATTTGGCTTATTTTGGAGGTTATCTTATACATCAGGAAAGCAGTTAGACTAGCTATTAAATTTAGCAATATAAATATCCAAAGGGACACCACCATATTACTGCAAAAAAAGTTTCTGGATGATGCATTATACTTTATAGTATCAATATGTCATATGGTTGTAAAAAATTGCATCTCTCAGCAGTTTAGTACCTAAGATACTGGCTGGCCTGTTACATGTGCGCTTTGCAGCTGGAGGCATCTGTGTTGGTCCCATGTTCATACCGTATGTGCCCGGATTTCAGCAAAAAATGATATTTTAATACATGCAAATGAACCTCTAGGAGCAATGGGGACATTGCCATTCATTAGAGAAAGGGGAGATTCCCAGTGTAACAGCAATGCCTCGCTGCTCCTAGAGGCTTATTGGTGTATATTAAAACATCATTTTCCTCAGCAATGCGACCACATATGATCATGGGACCAACACAGATGCCTTCAGCTGCCAAGCTCACATGTAACAGGTCAACCAGTTTCACAGGTACAAATCTGCTGACAGATGCCCTCTAAGTTACACATATGTACATGTTTCTCGATAGATGAGTCTTGTGTCACCAATGTCACAGCTGGAAGACTAGTTCATGTCAAGAATGGGTTCCAGCTGTGATTTTTATGAATAAGTTATTGTGCATATTTGTATTCTGATCCAGATAAATTAATGGAAGTTGCACACAAACGAGCTCACGTTTCATATCTTAAAACAGTGGGTGACGACTTGAGCTATATGAGGACAATGTATTTTCTTTTGTGTGTACTTGTCCAATTCTGTAGCTTCACTTGGTTTTAAAGGAAGGTACCTGCATGGCCATCTCTGGAAAAGCAGCTCTGGCTCTCGTTCATACTCAACACTGGTGGGTTTTCAGTTTCTTAAACCCCACTGAATTGTGCCATTTCATTTATTGGCACCCCTGCTTAAATGCATTTGTATGGCTAATAGGGCTGCACGATATGGGAATTTTGTGCGATTGCGATTAGGGCCCTAAAAATTGCGATAATGATATGCGATGCAATATTTTAAGGGAATTGTGCTAGAGGTCTATCTGCTTGGATTTTCAAGGTAAGAGCGCACACAGATGACTGATAATGTGAAATGTAGTTATGCTGAACTCAAGAACTGAAATGCACAGTGTTTTTCAAAATAAAATACATATTTGCATTAGTGCAAAAGTACAAAATACAAAACTTGCCATTTTCTTAATACACTGCACAGAACAGATAAATAAAATAGATATAAGAACAAGTGTTCATTAAAATAACGACTATCCTCCAGCCCCTCCTCCCTCCCCGCACTGTAACTGATGTATCGCTAGCTGCGCTGTGCAGCATAGCGGCCGGAGATACAGTGTCACGTAGAAAGTCAACCATCGCTTTATAAGACACACTTTTAGGGGGGAAAAAGTGTGTCTTATAAGGCGAAAAATGCGGTAATATAATTGCAGCATTCTTGGGTCGGCAAATTGCGATTGCGATATGGCGATTAATTGCGATTGCTTTCGCGATATATTGTGCAGGCTTAATGGCTAACATGATTATGAATATGGCAGCTACTCTGTGACTTGGATAGAATGGTCTTGTTTTAAAGTACTACACTTAGTGTCTTGGATAATACAAAAAATTATTCCTTCAACAAATTATTCGGCACCAACACAAAAATAAATTGGTGTCTTGCAGAGCCATATGCAGGAGGAATGACAAGTGGGTCAAGTGCCCCCGGTGCTCAAAGCCAGAGAGGCACCTAATAGCCACTCTGCCTTGACCACAGAATTTAGCTAACTGGATAAGGCAGCAAGCTGAGTTTTGCCCCCAGCTAGCTATTGACTGTTTGAATTAGTAAACTGATTCACTGATTCTGTGATTTGCTGGTATATAGAATACACTTCTCTAAAGTCAATCTTGAACCTTCAGAATAAATTCACCAATGCGTCATCGTCTGCAGAATCGTGAAGAAATTTGTTTAGTCTATTAGGTTGGCCAAATCAATGAAGTTGCCCACCATCATGCTAGGATTTACTAAACATGTCATAGTTTGTTACGTTATTCCTGTGAGTTGCATTTTACTATGTTAAGCTTATATGACATTTTAACAGAATTGTTTTATGTTTTCTAGTACAAATCTATTAGGAAACTACTAAAGGTAACAATGTATTTAGTGTGGTATTTCATTACCATCACTTCTGGAAATGATTACATTTTAAACTGAATGCAATCCATTCGATGGATAATGTCAGATGATGACAAAATGGTGTGATCATTTTTTTTCATTTCATGCCTGAAGTTGTCTACACAAAGCACAGACCATACTGACTGTATGTCATCACAGCATTTTACCATGCCTGCACAACCCATATATCTGTCTGCTGTGATAAATGCCAACTCTCTATACATGAATGTTGTACTGTTTTCTTTTTTCCACAGGACATGAGGAAAATCAGAAGGGCAGACCAATTACGAAAAAACTAATGCTTGAATATACCCAGAATCCTGCATGTCTTCCCAAAAATCCATGCCAGGCTATTACCACAGCCAATGGACATGTTGTACATAAAAAATGGCGGAGTTTACACTTAGACTGTGGGAAAAGAAGTGATGAAGATATCAACGAGTTTAATGACACATATACCAGTGAATCTGAGGATGAAAAGGATGAAATAAAGCTGAAAAGTCCAATTGATAAATATTCTACACAAAAAAGTTCTCAAGATTCAACCTGTCAAGACAAATTTAATGTTAATGAATTGATGTCCATCACAGAGTTGTCAACTACTGTCTGCACAGACACAAATAATTTGCAGTCTACAGCAGTTATTTTTGAAAATGATATATCTCACATGATTAATGAGGTTCCCTCTGTAAATGATAGCGAACTTGGAAGCTCAATATCGGCACTCATCAAGCAGTTTGACGTCACAGATGAGAAAACTAGCTTGACTTGTGTCTCAAGTCTAAATGGCATAAATAGTCAAACAAAGATTTCTGGATTTTCTGAAATGTTCACACCAGCCATCTCAACACCAAAAAAGCATTCTTCAGTGGCAAAACATGCGGCACCATTATTATATCCAGCAAACGATACCACAGTTTTCTCTAGCCCAGAAACATCTGAATATTCAGTATACACAATTATACAAGAAGATGATCTGAGTGGGAACACACTGATGGAGGCCAACACTTTCAGAGTAAGTGACAAACTGGTTGATGACACCAAAAAGTCACAATGTAACAAACTATATCCTGAAATTAAGCCAAAACCTACAAAGGTCATTTATCCCGAAATAAAGCCAAAACCCAAAAATATCCATCCAGCAAGCATGGAAAATCTTTTGAGTGCATCCAGTACTCATACAAACTGTGTGACCAATATAATACCTTCAAAGCCTTCTAAAAAAGTTCCTACTAGTGGTCCAGTTGAGTTTCAGAAAGCATCTCAGGGCCCACAAGAGGTTTCTCAAAGCTATCAAGAGAAGGACTTTAAACATGCGTCATCACATCTGCTCTACCAAAACAATTTCAACAACTTTATCGGTTCCGAAAAAAGAAATCAAAATTCTATTTTGCATAGTAACGTTCAACAACAGGAGGTCTATAATTCTCTAGGAATCCATCATATACACCAAAGGAGAGACCATGAACAACAGGTTAAAAACTGTAATGCACTTAGAGACTCCAAATATATTGCCCACAGAGGCAGCTTGCATGAGTCCTGCATTCCAAAACAAGTAAATTCAAATATGTGTCCGTCTCCAGGAACTAAACAACCTAGTCCATGCAAGTCTAAAAGTCTTGGAGACCTGACTTCAGAAGACATATCTTGTAATTTTGATAGCAAGTACAAGCGGATAAATAGGGGCTTTCTTTTGTCTGGCAATTCCGAGGACAGAACATCTTTTGTTAACTCTAAACATCAACCTAAAGATGCATTAACCGAGCAGTTACGGAGACTGGTATCTTACGATCAGGATGATTGTTGTAGACCATCATTCTGTGATGAGGATGAATTGGACAAACCTAGACCTTTAGCACGAAAGCTATCTTCTAGAAGTCAAAGCAGAGTGAGAAACATTGCTAACCGTGCCAAGGAAAAACAGGAGGCCATTAAACTAAAACAAAACGGTCCGTTTCCAAATGGTGTAGTCCTAAGGAACAAGCCACCCACAGCTTGTCCACCTGTCAACAGACATTCCACTGGTTCTTACATAGCGGGATACTGTAGTAACTTTAACAGAGAGAGCTTGGAAGGCAGGGGTATACCAGAGGGTGCATGTTCATCCCAAACCTATAGACATAATGACCAGTTTTGCATAGATCGTTTGACATATCAGAGTGAGCCATGCAATACTGAAGAAGCAGAAGTCTATTTCCTACTAAGATTGTAAATTGTACATAGGTCTTAATTCAATGTTGTTTACAAGATGTTTGATTTTATTGGAACATTTTATTAGGATGTAATTTTCAAATAGACATATGTTTATCATGATTAGTCTTCCATTAGTTTCTAAGCTGCCCTTACCATCGTCTGTAAATATTCTCTTGGACTTTTTTTCATTATAAAGTTCTGTTTGGTATAAACAGGGAAATATGTGCATGCAGTCATACCACAATTCAATGTAACCTGCATGTACATTACCTTTTTTGGACGCAATCCTGTACTGTAAATCTGCACACATCAGCAAATGCTATTGCAATAAAAACCGGATTTCCCTCTTTTTGCTAATTTTGTACTTATTTTCCAGTGTAAAGCAATAACATATCATTTTTGATCATTGTTGGAATTTGTTGTTTGACCTTGTGAGAAAATTATATGAAGCAGGTTAACAAAATATAGAATCTATAGTATGCCGGATAAAATTCACAGCGCAACAGTGCTAAGATTTTGATGTTATGGGCGGCATTCCTGTCATTTTAAGTGAATGATCATTATTCAAAGCCAAATCCCTAAAAAGGCAGCATTATCACCAAGCAGATAGAAGCACAGAGAATAAGAAGCTGCAGGATGCAAGTTACTTTATTGGTTCCTATGTATTTGGTATGGCTCCTGCTGATTTCTTTTATGTTTTCTCTACTTCTGATCATCCATGGGGGATTGGGATTCAATAATGGTGCCTCATTAAAATGAAGACAGTAATAGAAAACTATGAGATCTCATAATGATATTGTTCATTTTGTATTTTACAGGAAGCAACAGAGAGCTTCCTTATGTTATGTTACCACTGGTCAGAGCCTGAATGTGATTCAGAATATTTTGTACCAGGGAACATAAGAGATCAAACTGGGCAAATGAAAGCTTGCAACCTGTGTTATTAAAAGTGTTCTCCGGGATTTACATATTGATGACCTATCCTAAGGATAGGCAATATGGATATGAAAGCATCACCGCTGTTTCCTCCAGGCAGGCAGGAGAAATGCACCAGCCCGACTGTATTCACTGACCCACAGCGACTTCCTCACCTTCAGCTATATACCAAAGAATGTTGTAGACGGCAGCATATCCTCCTTAAAGGGGTATTCCCATCTCATTGATCATAGTTTAATTTGTTATTGAAGTGCCTGTGATCATTTTTCTAATTATGGACCTTTATCAAATCTCTACCTATTTTGGCAAACTTCGTTCACTCCTACCTCACTATTGTCTTCTGGTATCCACTAGATATGGCCACCGCTTGTATGTGTCCTCCCACGGTCGGGCCTCACATCGCTGTCTTGAACGCGCACAGCGCCTCTTCTTCCAGGCCGAGAGTAGTACAGAGCCGCGCATGCGCAATGGTTACTTCTTCCTGGCCGAGTATAGTATAGAGCCGCGCATGCTCTGTATGCAACGCGGCTCTGTACTATACTCGGCCAGGAAGAAGTCACCATTGTGCATGCGCGGCAGTGTGTGCGTTCAAGACAGCGAAGCGCGGTAGATTTGGATATCGATACGCCTGTATCCTAGAGGGTGTTGTCTACTTGGTTAGCTGTTGTGAAGGTGTTTCTCTTCACCATGGTAATTATTCAGCGATCATCCACCACTGTTGTCTTCCGTGGGCGTCCAGGTCTTCTTGCATTGTTGAGGTCACCAGTGCTTGCTTTCTTTCTCGGGATATACCAAACTGTAGATTTTGACACTCCTAATAGTGTAGCAATTTCTCGGATGGGTTTTTTCTGTTTTCGCAGATAAAGGATGGCTTGTTTCACCTTCATAGAAAGCTTCTTTGACCGCATGATTACTTCTCACCAAAATCTTCAAAATGCAAGCACCACACCTCAAATCAACTCCAGACCTTTTATGTGCTTACCTGAGATTGAAATAATGAAGGAAATGCACACACCTGCCCATGAAACAGCCTTTGAGTCAATTGTCCAATTACTTTTGCTCCCTTTAAAAAAGGGTGGCACATGTAATGGAGCTGAAACTCCTAAGCCCTTAATCCAATTTTAATGTGGATACCCTAAACGAAAGCTAAACGTCTAGACTTTATGTCCATGACCTTTATATAACTATAACTTGAATATGTTTTAGTAAACAGGTAATACAAACAAAATTTGTCAGTGTCCAAATATATATATGGACCTAACTGTACTTACAATATTCACTCTATGTTCATGCTTGAGAAAGACTATGTATTAGTCGAAACATTGCACTACTTCCACTTTATGTACAATTTAGGGATCCCACTTGAATAAAGGAACTTAAGAAGGATATGCTGCCATTTACAGCAGCATTCTTTGCTATCCTATGGTTAGGTCATCAATATGAGATCAGCTGTTTGATAAGGCCACAATGCTCCCGTGAGCATCATGGCCTCTTTGCAGCTTACCAAGCACAGCACCATACATTGTATAGCAGTGGTGCTTGGTATTGCAGCTCAGCCTGAATCACTTGAATGGGGCTGAGCTGTACCTAGGCCATGTGATGATGGTGAAGTCACATGACCTAAGAAGAGGTCATGGAGAGCCACAGCCTCTTAATCCAGCTGACTCCTGAGAACCCCATTGATTTCATTTTGATGACCTATCCTGAGGATGCGTCATCAATATGTAAGCACCACAGAACCCCTTTAAAAGGTTGTGGACGACTACTTCTTAGAAAATAACAGCCGTAGATGGTGATCGCCGTTGGTTGGGATTCTCTAACCTCCAGCAGTATCAACTGCAAAGTAAATTTAAGGGAAATGATATGGGGCTTATTCAGTTACTGTAAGGATGCAGATGGTCTTGACATCCATATAACCTAATAAGACATATGGAAAGAGGTTGGTCAGATAGGACTTCTTAAGATTTGTCCATGCATACCCACCCAATCTGATACTGGCCACAGAGAGCTCTACAAGCTGGATGGTCCAGGGCGGGTTTCCGAGGCATCGAGTATGTTGCATAGGTTCACATTAATTAGAATACGATCTTTGTTATGTAATAATTTAGGAAGTCTTTTCTTTTCCTAGAAAAATAGCAATGTTCTTGTCCATGGGTTGTTCAGTCTCATTCAGTTAAATATGGCTGATACCAGACACAGCCAATGGACAAGACTGGTGCTTTTTCCGAGGTTAAAAACAGACCCTTTATTGCCAGTATTCAGCCCCTTCAAGGGCTAATCATCTAGGCACATATGCCAGCCTATTAATATCAAACTGGGAAAGCAAGCAGCTAATGATGTGATCAGAGGGGAGGACAACCCATCATTCTTTTTAAGCAAGCTGAGTTCCCATCTAGCAGATGGGGTTGCATAGAGCGAGATCTATGAAAACTAATCCAAAGCAAAAGTGTAGTAGTTGCCCATAGCTACCAGTCAGGCTGCAGCTTTCATTTTCCAGAGGCCCTCAGAAGCAAGAGAGCTGGAATCTAACTGGTTGTTTTGCGAACTTCTCTAGTTTTCATAAATCTCCCTCATAGTATATTCTCTGTCACTGTGACCAGATGAAAATAAATTGGACTTTTTGGTTTTCTTCAGTTACAAAAATTCACTGAATACTTAATTGAATACAGACTGGATAAGTAAAAACTTCACTTTTAATGATAACAGCTAAAAATATATAATATACCTACATCAGAAAACAAAAATAAACAGGTTTAAATAAAAATGGAGGTACTTATTATTACAAGATGGGACTAATAATCAGTTTGATGACCAGGGCCGGCGCATCCTATAAGCGGACTAGGCAGCCGCGTAGAGCGCCCCTTGGGAAGGGGAGCCGCTAGGAGCGCCGGCACCCCCTCATGCTGCAGCCGCCCGAACGCTCTATATTGAGCCTCTGGCGCTGCAGCACTGCCCAGGCTGGCGTGTCCATGAGGACGCTCCACCCGGGCGCAGCAAGAGGAGAGGGGCTGACAGGAGAAAGCACTCAGCGCTCCCTCCTGTCATTCCCTCATTGTAGCGTGGCCGAGCCCTGTATGGTCCACGGGTACAGGGAGCATCTGTCTCCTGTACCTGGCCGGCCTGACATGAAGAGGTGAGGGGGGTGGGGTTGGGAAAGAGAATGACATGGGGGGAGAGAATGACAGGGGGGAAAGAGTATGACAAGAAGAGGAGAGAGAATGACATGGGGGGGGGGGAGAATGACAAGAGGGACAAAGAGAATGACAAGAGGGGGAGAGAGAATGACATGCGGGGGGGAGAATGACAAGAAAGGGAGAGAGAATGACAAGAGGGGGAAAGAGAATGACAAGAAAGGGAGAGAGAATGACATGGGGGGGGGGGGATGACAAGAAGGACAAAGAGAATGACAAGGGGGGGGGGAGAGAGAATGACATGGGAAGGAACAGAATGACAAGAGGGGGGAGAGAGAGCTGGCGTTAGTTAAAGTGGTTCTGCAGTTTATTTAAACAGATGATCTATCCTCTGGACACCTGGGACACCCGCCGATCAGCTGTTTGAGAAGGCAACGGCGCTGGCTGTAGAGCCTCGGCCTTCTCGCTGTTTACCGCAGGCGCAGTGACATCACGACTAGTATCACTGGCCTTGGTGGGGTTAAGCTCTGTCCACTTGAATGAAGCTTAGCCCCACCCAGGCCAGTGATACCAGTCCTGACGTCACTGCGCCTGCAGTAAACAGCGAGAAGGCTGAGGAGCTACTGCCAGCGCCGCTGCCTTCTCAAACAGCTGATCGATCAGTTTAAATAAACTGCAGAACCCCTTTAATATGGCAGATCATAATGAGTGGGGCATTGTGATATCACATGCGGGGGGGGGGGATGGGGCGGCAAACTTTTCTTTTGCCTAGGGCGGCAAAAATCCTTGCACCGACACTGTTGATGACATACAATTATTACCACAGGTGTGGTTACTCACAGTACTGTGGGCTTCAGTAGTAGAGGGATTAATTTCACCGTATGGATCACTTGAATAATGGTGGTTCAGCTTGTAGTCCACAATTCTCCAAGTGTTGAAAGAAAATACAGATGATTGTTGTACACAGAGATCCAAAAGAATGATATCAGAGTCAAAAAATGAAGGAATATAAATAACAATGCGTCTTTATTAGAACAATTTATGAAACATGATTGGTACAAAAAGTGTTAAAAAACAAGTAAAAACAATTACACAAAGAGCGACACACCACATAGCATAATCAGAGTATAACTGGTGAAAATTGATAGCAACTATGCGCAAATATCCTCAGTCAGTGCACACACCAAATAGATAATGGGACCCAACAAAACAGACAGTTGCTAGTTTGGGCTAAGTAGCCGGTCACCATAGATGTTTTAACCACAGTAAACACGAGGATAGTCGCACAAGATAAACAACATAGTAATATACACACCAGCAATGGGTCACAACAGTGTCGCCAAACAAACGCGCCCCGACGCGCGTTTCGCCGTCATACCAGTGGGAATCATTGTTGGTTAACCGATTGAGGTACACAGTCCGCTTTTAGGCATCGGGATTATATCCCTATATTACTATGCTGTCCCTGCCTAAAAGCGTAGTAATCGCCCCGAAAGGGGTGGCCCCACTTATCGGTGGCTGTACCCTCACCTCGAAGTCCCTACCTGTCCAAAGATTCCCAGTCACAGTGATGCCTTGTCTTTCAAACAATTGCCCATAGTTGTGTAAGACTCCAATTTCCAAACGGTTCCAACGCGTTTCCCCCAGTTAAATGTGTAGAATCATCAGGGGACCAATGTAAAAAAATGCACAATGGCACCAATGAGATGAATGGCCAATGAATATACTGACCGGCACCATTAGCTTCCCGCCGCAGGTTTAAATACCCTAGGTCTAGTGATTGGTGTCTGTCAAGGTTAGATGCATACGTGCCGATTGGTGGCGCATGCGCTTTGTTCTGTGTGCTGTTAACAATAATGTGGATAGCACATGGATGAAGAATATGGTTGTGTGCATGGAGCCTCATACAGATAACATCTTCCCCTCACAGCACAGTGGCTTACCTATCGATATAGGAGTTCTATCTCTCTGTATTGACTGCTACAGACAGACAATATTTTGTATTTTTTTGTTTATTTTTTAATGGCATAGTGGCAAAATTAAAATGAAAAACAACGAACATTCTAAAAAATTATTTCTATCAATATTGAGTTGGATAAAATACCCTTTTCTGAAAGAAGAGCTCCTTTACTCTAAAGGACACAAAGTATTACGTAGAATGATATACAGGCAGGGGCAGGTGTACACAAGACTTCCTTTGTGTTTTGAGCCATCAGCATTGCGCCCATGATTTATGCACATAGAACTATTTAACTAAATTGTCATTATTTCAGACATTAGCTGCAATAAATTAGGCTTCAGCGGTTCTGCACATTAAGTGTGCTCCAGTTGCTTTTTTGTAGTCACATCAAAGCGTACTTATTGCACACTATCTTGTAGCCTATTTTACAGTGGATTATGGAAATGCTTGTTTTAGGGCATGAAAGCTTCAGAGTATGTGTATTTTATTTCTACCTATGCTAGATAAAAGGTCATTGTCTCAATACTGTAATCCCTGCTTGTTTACTTGTATGTTTGTCTTTTTTGATTACATGTAAATATCCTATTTTTGATATGTACAGTATGTCTGTCTTGTACCTGGTTTATCTGTAAATGTGGCTGCCTATAAATCCACGGAAGAAAGGGAAGAAAATAAGCTATTAGCAAGCTCTGCCTCTAATGCTACCAAATGTATGGCAGCTATCCTATAAGTCAATGTTCAACCCTTTAAATAGGCCTTGAGACATGACTTGAATATTAAATAAGTCAGCATCTCATCTGTAGACAGCTGTTTCGGGGTGATTGCCCCCTCATCAGTGCAGAGCAGAGAGTACTGGCTTAACTGGGTGAGAGGCCAAAGTCAGGATTTGGGAGATACTAGCTCCTTGGGAAGACATATAGGCCATACATGCTCCTGGAATTCTAGGAAGAAAGGGATGCAAATGAAATCCACGATCATTCTGACTAATTGTGTTGGGGGGTCCGATATGAAGCTGATGGGGTCTGATTAGGAGTCTGATGGGGGTCCTATCTGAGGCTGATTGGGGCTAGGGGGTCTGACCTGAGGCTTATTATGGCTGATCTGAGGCTGATTGGGGGTCTGATCTGAGTCTGGGGCGAGGCAGATCTGAGGCTAATGGAGACTGTGAGGTATGGTGGTGTCTGATCTGAGGCTTATGGAAGCTGGGATGTCTGATCTGAGGCTGATGGAATTTGGGGGATCTGATCTCAGGCTGATGGACCTTGGGTGTCTGATCTGAGGTCTGATAAAGTATGGGGGTCTGATCAGGATTAGGGGTCTGATCTGAAGTCTGATGAAGATTGGGAGTCTGCTCTGATGTCTGATGGAAAATACTTTTCTTCTCATTTTCCTCCTCCAAATCCTAGGTGCGTCTTATAGTACGAAAAATACGTTCCATGTTTCTTGGTGTTAATGGAAAAAAACTGCAATTCTAGTGTTGTATTTTTGTAATTTAAATTTTGTGCCGTTCACTTTTTTGGCATAACTAACATGTTAACTTTATTCTATAGGTCATTATAAGTGTGTCTGTTTTAATATTTCTTTGTATTTGTGTTCCGAGAGACATAGCTTTTTATATTTTCTTCGACACAGCTGATTGAGGGCTTGTTTTTTGCTGGAAGAGTTTAAAGTTTCACTTTAACCTACTGTTCACGAGAAGTAACATTTTTGCCATATTGTTCGGTCTATATGCCATATTTTTCAGACTATAAGATGCATCGGGCTAGGATTAGATTAACTGTTCCTGTTAAAATATGGTGTTTGGGCTATACTCGCCGTATAAGACTACCCCTCTTCCAACGCACACCAAATAAAAATTAAACAGACGATCCGAGCATGAGAAAACCTCTGAGAGCAGGGAGAGGGGGCTGCTTCAGGAGCCACTGGCCGGGATGCAGCGCTCAGCTAGAGGGCGCCTGTCCCTGAAGCTGGAGAAGGACAGCTTTTCCAGTCTGGCTTGGAAGTAAAGAGGACCATTCCCTGGTCCAACAATTGTTAGATAATGATATATACCGTATGTGTAGAGCGTCGCCCAGGAATAATAGTACGTGCAGGGAGATCCCTCATACACATACATATCATTATCTAACAATCGTTGGACCAGTGAAAGGTCCTCTTAAGTTTCAGCACGCAGTATACCGGCGTATAAGACGACCCCCGACTTTTTCTACTTAAACCTTCCCTAGTGTTTTAATGAAGTGGAGGGGTCAAGGTCACTAACTTTGGAGTTTAACGTAGAGGGGGTTAATAGTTTTTGCCAGCTCCTGTTAACCTTGTGTCATCTGCTGACCATTGTAACAAACCGCAGTAGCCAAGTAAATGTGTCCAACCATGCTTGTTCTGCTAGATTAGGCTACTATCATACCAGCTTTTTTGATGGCTCCGTCATCGATCAGCAAAAATGCTTCTGTCATAATAATTCAACCGTCTGCATCTTTTCTGAATCGATCCGGTTATATTATCTCTAAAATAGCCGGATAGATCTCTAAAATAGACGGATCCATCTCTAAAAGCATTGTAGGTCAATGGGGGACAGATCCATTTGCTATTGTGTCCAAGAAAACAGATCGGCCACCATTGACTTACATTGTGTGTCATGACGGATCCGTCTTCCTTCGCACCACGTAGTGGACAGAAAAACGCTGCTAGCAGAGTTATGCTGTCCGCGATGGGGACACAACCAAACGGAACAGAATGCATTCTTGTGCATTATGTTCAGTTCTGCTTTGTCCCCATTGACAAGAATTGGGGACAAAGCAGAAGCGTTTTCCTCCGCTATTGAGAGCCTATGACGGATCTCGATAGCAGAAAGGGAAAGCGCAGATTTAAAAGTAGCCTTACTTGTTTTTTAGGTATTTTTTTTATTTTTATTCTCCATGATCATGACATTATACAAATACAGCACGCACATTACACACACAGCTCTGCATTATGCAGTTTATACACATCCAGCCCTATATATATACACAGACAACTCTGCAGTACGCATATTATACACACACAGCACTACTGCCTACACACACATAGCTTTGCTGCAAAACAGCTCTGCTGCTTATTCATGCATACACACAGCTGTGCTGCACACACCCCTACATAATTTGTTGCATTTGCTCCTCCCACTTTTGATAGCATTAAAGGTTCTTTAGCTTCATTTAATAGGAGTTTTCAACTCCTTTACTGCAGTGGAGGATAGGGAAGGCTGTGCCTGCACTGGTTGCAGAGTTCGGTGTTGGGTGGTAAGAGAGAAAAGACGCACACCTCTCACATTGATCCAGCAGAGTGCTGTATAAGCTCTCTCTTGGATTATTAAGAGATCAGCTACAGAGTAGCAAGTTTTCCACGCGGGTGCAATGCGTGAGGAGGACGCATTGCACCCGCACTGAATCTGGACCCATTCATTTCTATGGGGCTGTGCACATGAGCGGTGATTTTCACGCATCACTTTTGCATTGCGTGAAAATCGCAGCATGCTCTATATTGTGCGTTTTTCACGCAACGCAGGCCCCATAGAAGTGAATGGGGCTGCGGGAAAATCGCAATCATCCGCAAGCAAGTGCGGATGCAGTGCGATTTTCCCGCATGGTTGCTTAGCAACGGGACCAGATCTTTATTATTTTCCCTTATAACATGGTTATAAGGGAAAATAATAGCATTCTTAATAAAGAATGCTTAGTAAAATGAAGATGATGGGGTTAAAAATAATAAAAATGAACTTCTTAGCCAGTTGATCGCGTAGTTGCGATCTGTCTTCTTTTTTCCAGTATCAGCTAACAACTAAAGGACCTGTGATGACGTCACATCACATGGTCCAATCACATGGTCCATCTTACCATGGTGATGGACCATGTGATTGGACCATGTGATGTGACATCATCACAGGTCCCTCGCGCATATTCCCGCAACGCACCCGCCTCTTATCTGTGAAAGAGGCCTTATAGTTTAAAAAAATACAGTATTTTATTAAAGTTCAAACAGTTTTTTGTCATTTGAACCCATTGCTGTGACCAAGTATGAGCGTATGAAAAGATGTGCTACCACTATTAATCACTGACTGACCAATTTTGACACTCATATTACCCACATCTAAAACCATATGAAAGGAAGCTCTCTGTGTGTGTTATGGCATCCTCCGTCTTTGTTTTTTTTTCTAGCTCCATTGAGTTTAATGTCCAAATTGAGTTGAAAAGTTCTTGTGTCTCTTTCGAGGACAACTTGTTAATAAGATACAGAAAGAATGACCTTTATCTTGAAAGAAGCTCAGTTAGGGGCATGTGGCAGTTTGTAATGGAGGTTGGTGATTTTCACTTCATTGTTCTTTATGAAATCACAAAACTCTCTTCCCCCGGTGTGAACCTCCATGCAGAGTAAACAAAAACCCAGGAACATCAGATTCAGCTAAAGGTCTTGCCATTCTATTTTAAGAGGCTGAAGATTAGGCAACGGTCAGATCCTTTTATCTTCTAAAGGGCACTGTGCTTCATTTTCCTAACAAGCTACCAACCACATTTACTCCCTGATAATTGTTTTCATTCACATAAAAGATGTACAATTCGGCATAACACTTAAAAAAAAAATGAATGCAGATGACTTTCTAATAGAAAACATGTAACATGTGGATTCACTCTCTGTATGCTCATTGGCCTAGATTTACTAATCGTAAGGCTGGTGTAAGCCGAGACAGGCTAGAGCTGCACCAGACTTATCACAGGGCTCAGGTTGGATGATAAATCTGGTGCAGGAATAGACACTTCTCTCACACCAGTCAACTATTGATTTACTTTGGGACAACCGGATATCAAATTCAATGAAATTTAAATAGATTTATTAAAAGAAGATAAAAGTTACATAAAACAAATAAGCGATCGTATGATCTCTTACAATTGGGGATAACGCTGCTTGACTCAAATATATTGCTACAAGTCCATACTAATAGCAAATGTACTACTTGTGATCAAAATAAAGTGCAATTCTCAGAAATAATAATAAACTCCTGGCCCCACTGAGGAAGGGGCCAGGAGTGGGCCCCGAAACACATATGGTTGATAGCTACCCACCCAAGAAGGACTGTTATGAGATTTTATCCTCCATTGGACTGTCTTTTAATTCCCTTTTTTGGCCAAACGAATACTGCCTGTTTTGAAGAATCCGCCGTCAAGTCATGTGACACAACATGTGATATTCTACAAGTCCCACAACTATTGAGGATAAGAACATACCTCTTTACTAGTGTTGAGCGAACAGTTCGAGAATAGTTCGGGTTTGTGCCGAATTTTGGGGTGTTCGGGACACGAACCCGAACATTTTCAAAAAAGTTCCTGTTCGGGTTCGTTGTTCGGCGATTTCTTCCCGCTTTCTGAAGGGCTGAACAGCAGCCAATCAGCTAGTGTTTTACTTCTTGCCCTAAGAGCCCATCACAGCCATGCCTACTAATGGCATGGCTGTGATTGGCCAAGTGCAGCATGTGACCCAGCCTCTATTTAAGCTGGAGTCACGTAGCGCCGCACGTCACACTGCTCTGATTAGTGTAGGGAGAGGACGCAGCTGCTGTGAGGGCGAGATTAGGCAGGAAAAAGTCAGCAAAAGCACCTAATGAAGTGATCGATCTACAGCTGTGAATGATTCAACTTCTGCTAGTTACTTGCTCACTGGTTTTTAGGCTGCACAGAGCATTTTTCTGTCACTTTTTTCTGGGGTGATCAGCGGCCATTTTGTGTCTTCTGGTGCACCAGCACAAGCTGCCACCAAGTCCATCAATCCATCAATACTAGTTTTTTTTTTTTTTTTTGCTATATCCTACATCAGGGGCTTGGCTGTGCTTATTGTGACCCTAGAAACTCAGGATAGCAATTTCTATATTTTATTAAGGGGTTAAATACAATTGCCAAAATACCAATCCCCTAAATCTGGTGTTCCAGCTTTGGCTAGCTAAGTATAATACTGTCTGCTGTCTGGCAAAGGATAGATTATTTTCTGTGGTGAAATTCAATTGCCAAAATAGCAATCCCCTAAATCTGGTGTCACAGCACTGGCTGGTAAACTTATAATAGTGTCCGCCAAAACATATATTTTGTTTTGGGGTGAAATTCAATTGCCAAAATAGCAATACCATAAATCTGGTGTCACAGCTGTGGCTGGCAAACTACAATAGTGTCCACCAAAAGATATATTTTGTTCTGGGGTGAAATTCACTTGCCAAAATAGCAATCCCCTAAATCTGGTGTCCCAGCACTGGCTGGCAAACTATAATAGTGTCTGCCAAAACATATATTTTGTTCTGGGGTGAAAATCACTTGCCAAAATAGCAATCCCCTAAATCTGGTGTCACAGCACTGGCTGGCAAACTATAATAGTGTCCGCCAAAACATATATTTTGTTCTGGGGTGAAAATCACTTGCCAAAATAGCAATCCCCTAAATCTGGTGTCACAGCACTGGCTGGCAAACTATAATAGTGTCCGCCAAAACATATATTTTGTTCTGGGGTGAAATTCAATTGTTAAAATAGCAATCCCCTAAATCTGGTGTCCCAGCACTGGCTGTCAAACTATAATAGTGTCCGCCAAAACATATATTTTGTTCTGGGGTGAAATTCAATTGCCAAAATAGCAATCCCCTAAATCTGGTGTCCCAGCACTGGCTGGCAAACTATAATAGTGTCCGCCAAAACATATATTTTGTTCTGGGGTGAAATTCAATTGCCAAAATAGCAATACCATAAATCTGGTGTCACAGCTGTGGCTGGCAAACTATAATAGTGTCTGCCAAAAGATATATTTTGTTCTGGGGTGAAATTCACTTGCCAAAATAGCAATCCCCTAAATCTGTTGTCCCAGCACTGGCTGGCAAACTATAATAGTGTCCGCCAAAACATATATTTTGTTCTGGGGTAAATTCAATTGCCAAAATAGCAATACCCTGAATCTGGTGTCCCAGCTGTTGCAGGCCAAGTGTTAATCTGTCCGTAAAAGGGTATATTTTGTTCTGGGGTGAAATTCACTGACCAAAATAGCAATACCCTGAATCTGGTGTTCCAGCAGTTGCAGGCCAAGTGTTAATCTGTCCGTAAAAGGGTATATTACACTTAAGGTGTATATACAAATGCTGAGAGGGTCATCCTCATTAACTTCACACGCTAACGTGCATCTCCCATTGGATTTCTGTTCGTTAAAGGGTATATTACACAAAGTGTTAAAATACAATTGCTGAAGGCATAATCCTACATATTTTTTCTCACGCTACTGTGCATCTCCAAGTGTAAATCTGTCCATAAAAGGATACCTTTCATCCAGGGCCTAAATACTAGCCCTAAAAGAGATATTCCCCTAAATCAGTGGTTACTGCTGTGCCTGGATTAGTGTAATACGCTACATAAATAAATAGGCAGATAGTGTTAGGTGCCTGTAAAAAAAAAAAAGGCCTGAATTTGAAATCAATACATTGGGCCAAATATTTTTTTTCTTATTGTGGTGCTTGGTGAACGGTAACAATGAGGAAAACATCTAGTAAGGGACGCGGACGCGGTCGTGGTGGTGTTAGTGTACCCTCTGGTGCTGGGAGAGGACGTGGCCATTAGGCCACAGCCACACGTCTTATTGAACCAACTACCTTAGGTTCCAGTACCCGCCAGAATTTACAGCGATATATGGTGGGGCCCAATGCCGTTCTAAGGATGGTAAGGCCTGAGCAGGTACAGGCGCTAGTCAATTGGGTGGCCGACAGTTGATCCAGCACGTTCACAACATTATCTCCCACCCAGTCTTCTGCAGAAAGCGCACAGGTGGCGCCTGAAAACCAAGCCCATCAGTCTGTCACATCACCCCCATGCATATCAGGGAAACTGTCTGAGCCTCAAGTTATGCTGCAGTCTCTTATGCTGTTTGAAGACTCTGCTGGCAGGGTTTCCCAAGGGAATCCGCCTAGCCCTTCCCCAGTGGTGGAAGACATAGGATGCACAACCACTGATGTTTCCTGATGATGAGGAAATGGGAATACCACCTCATCGGAGTCTGCACATCTCTGATGATGATGAAACACAGGTGCCAACTGTTGTGTCTTATTGCAGTGTGCAGACCAAACAGGAGGTCAGGGAGGAAGACTATGGGGAAGACGACGCAGGGGACGATGAGGTCCTAGACCCCACATGGAATAAAGGTCGTGCCACTGACTTTCATAGTTCAGAGGAAGAGGCAGTGGTGAGACCGAGCCAACAGCGTAGCAAAAGAGGGAACAGGGGGCAAAAGCAGACCAGCCGCCGCCAAGAGAGTTCGCCTGCTACTGGCCACTGCCACTAGGGACCGAGCACCCCAAAGGCAGCTTCAAGGAATTCCCTGGCATGGCACTTCTTTAAACAATGTGCTGACGACAAGACCCGAGTGGTTTGCACGCTGTGCCATCAGAGCCTGAAGCGAGGCATTAACGTTCTGAACCTTAGCACAACCTGCATGACCAGGCATCTACATGCAGAGCATGAACTGCAGTGGAGTAAACACCTTAAAAGTAAGGAACTCACTCTGGCTCCCCCTGCTCCCTCTTCTGCTGCTGCCTCAGCCTCTTCCTCCGCCTCGGGAGGAACGTTGGCACCTGCCACCCACCAAACAGAGGATGTGCCACCGACACCACCACCTGCGTCACCAAGCATCTCCACCATGTCACACGGCAGCGTTCAGCTCTCCATCTCACAAACCTTTGAGAGAAAGCGTAAATTCCCGCCTAGCCACCCTCGAGCCCTGGGCCTGAATGCCAGCATTTCTGGCCTTTGAAATGCTGTCATTCAGGCTGGTGGACACAGACAGCTTCAAACAGCTGATGTCCATGGCTGTCCCACAGTATGTTTTTCCCAGCCGCCACTACTTCTCCAAGACCGCCGTGCCTTCCCTGCACAACCAAGTATCCGATAAATCAAGTGTGCACTGCGCAACGCCATCTGTCTCAGTTGGTGGCAGTTGGTTCAATAAGACGTGTGGCTGTGGCAGAATGGCCACGTCCTCTCCCAGCACCAGAGGGTACACTAGCACCACCACGTCCGCGTCCCTTACTAGATGTTTTCCTCCTTTTCCCCAACGTGCATAAGCTTACGTTAATAAAAATGAACCAGGCATGGATCCCACAGGACCTGTCCCTCTCTTGTGCAGAATAGACATTTATAACTGCCTCCCCCTCAACCATGTATTCTTGTACTCCGGGGCACTTCTTTATTGAATCCTCATTTTTTTAACTTTACCATGATCTTGCGGTGCAACCCAAAGTTGAATGAACCTCTCCTCAATCTGAGCGCCAGGGCCTAAATAATTGAAAGTGGCCTTCTCCAGTGGTGGGTGATATGACGCATCATTCCTTGCTGTGGGACCTCTCTCCTCTGTCTGGGTGCTGGGGCCGAAATAACTGAAAGTGGCCTCCAGTGGTGGGTGATATAATGCCTTATTCCTTGCTGTGCGACCTCTCTCCTCTGTCTGGGTCCTGGGGCTGAAATAACTGAAAGTGGCCTTCTCCAGTGGTGGGTGATATGACGCATGATTCCTTGCTGTGGGACTTCTCTCCTCTGTCTGGGTGCTGGGGCCGAAATAACTGAAAGTGGCCTTCTCCAGTGGTGGGTGATATGACGCATGATTCCTTGCTGTGGAACCTCTCTCCTCAGTCTGGGTGCTGGGGCCGAAATAACTGAAAGTGGCCTTCTCCAGTGGTGGGTTATATGACGCATGATTCTTTGCTATGGGACCTCTCTCCAATTGATATTGGTTAATTTTTATTTATTTTATTTTATTTTAATTCATTTCCCTATCCACATTTGTTTGCAGGGGATTTACCTACATTTTGCTGCCTTTTGCAGCCCTCTAGCCCTTTCCTGGACTATTTTACAGCCTTTTTAGTGCCTGAGAGTTCGGGTCCCCATTGACTTCAATGGGGTTCAGGTTCGGGATAAAGTTTGGGTCGAGTTCGGATCCCGAACCCGAACTTTTTCGGGAAGTTCGGCCGAACTTCCAGGTGTTCGCTCATCTCTACTCTTTACCTACAGAACCTGCTCCACTTATTGGAAAAGAAATAAAAACGAAAATCGTCTGGAGAGGTAACTGTGGTATCGCTAATCCAGGCCCAGTGGGACGCCACTGAGAGCCGGACTTTTATCGAACAACGTCTTTTTATACATTGGTATACTAACACATGCTGTGATTGAGGTGAATAAGTTGGACTAATCACAACTGTTGTTTTCTGCTTCTTAACGGAGACATATCCTTGGAAGTGGAATACGTGCATTATTTCTGAGTCTTGCACTTTATTTTGATCACAAGTAGTACATTTGCTATTAGTATATTTGTATGGACTTGTAGCAATATATTTGAGTCAAGCAGCATTATTCCCAATTGTAAGAGATCATCGCTATTTTTGTATGTACGATCACTTATTTGTTTTGTGTATCTTTTTATCTTCTTTTAACCACCTCTCTCAGGTCTCAGTCACGCCTATCGGCGTCATCTCGTGAAACCCGAGATTTTGCATGTGATCGTAACCGGGACAACTGAAACTACAGCCTGCCAGCGCTGATCTTGCGCTGGCAGGCTGTAGATGCGAAAAATAAACACATTTAAAACACATATCAGACGCTGTTTTGTAAACAGCGTCTGATATGTCTGCTCGTCTGGTGTTCCCTTTGTCTGTGACCACCAGAGGAAACATAAGTAAAGTGCACCAATCACTACACACACCCCCCCCCCACCCCCCATCACTGATTAACTCCTGATCACCCATGTCACCCCCCCTGATCACCCCCTGTCACTAATCACCCCCCTGTAAGGCTCATTCAGACGTCCGTATGTGTTTTGCGGATCCATGGATCTACGGATCCATGGATTTGCGGACCTGCAAAATACGGACACCGGCAATGTGCTTTCCGCATTTTGCAGATCCGCACATTGCCAGAACTATATAGATAATGCCTTTTTTTGTCCACAATTGCGGACAAGAATAGGACATGTTCTATATTTTTGCGGAATGGAAGTGCAGACCCGGAAGCGCGGATCTGTAATTCTGGATCCGGGCGGGACAAAGTCTGTCCCCGTAGAAATGAATGGGTCCGCAATTCCGTTCCGCAAACAGAATTGCGGACGTGTGAATGGGGCCTGAGGGTCCCCTATCACCGCCAGTTAGTTAGCCACTTGTTAGGTAGCTGGCGCCCAGCCCACCGCACAGCAGTCACAGATTTTGGCAGAGATTTTTTCATCCACATTGATCGATGCGAATGAAAAAATCTGGGCCGTTAATTTTTTTTTTTTTTCAGCCCAGAGGCTGAACGGAAAAAAAAATCTCATTACCCGTCTGCTCAATATAAGGAGAATCGCAGAAACTCCTAATGCTGGCCATACGTGTAATGATTGCGGAGACCCTCAAATGCCAGGGCAGTATAAATACCCCACAAGTGACCCCATTTTGGAAAGAAGACACCCCAAGGTATTCCGTGAGCGGCATGGCGAGTTCACAGAAAAAAAAACTTTTTGGCACAAGTTAGCGGAAATTGATATATTATTTTTATTTTTTTTACAAAGTCTCATATTCCACTAACTTGTGACAAAAAATAAAATTTTACATGAACTCACCATACCCCTCACGGAATACCTTGGGTTGTCTTCTTTCTAAAATGGGGTCACATGTGAGGTATTTATACTGTCCTGGCATTTTAGGAGCCCCTAAAGCGTGAGAAGAAGTCTGGAATCCAAATGCGTAAAAATGCCCTGTGAAATCCTAAAGGTACTCATTGGAATTAGGGCCCCTTTGCGCACCCAGGCTGCAAAAAAGTGTTACTCATGTGGTATCGCCGTACTCAGGAGAAGTAGGGCAATGTGTTTTGGCGTGTATTTTTAAATATACCCATACTTTGTGTGAGAAATATCTCTGTAAACGACAACTTTTTAAAAAAATTTATACAAAGTTGACAATTTACAGAGATATTTCTCTCACCCAGCATGGGTATATGTAAAAATACACCCCAAAACACATTGTCCTACTTCTCCTGAGTATGGCGATACCACATGTGTGACACTTTTTTGCAGCCTGGGTGCGCAAAGGGGCCCAAATTCCAACGAGTACCTTTAGGTTTTACATGGCTGCTCACAATTTAGCCCCACCCAAAATGCCACAACAGTAAACACACCCCAAAAATTACCCCATTTCGGAAAGTAGACACCCCAAGGTATTCACTGAGGGGCATAGTGAGTCCGTCTGAAATTTTATATTTTTTTTGCCAGAAGTTAGCAGAAATGGAAACTTTATTATTATTTTTTTTCCTCAGAAAGTGTCATTTTCCGATAACTTGTGAAAAAAAATGAAATGATACATGAACTCACCATGCCCCTCAGCGAATACTTTGGGGTGTCTTCTTTCTAAAATGGTGTCATTTGGGGGGTATTTATACTATCCTGGCATTCTAGCACCTTAAGAAACATGACAGGTGCTCAGAAAGTCAGAGCTGCTTCAAAATGCGGAAATTCACTTTTTTGCACCATAGTTTGTAAACGCTATAACTTTTACCCAAACCAATAAATATACACTTATTGCATTTTTTTTTATCAAAGACATGTAGAACAATACATTTTGTGAAAAATTTATATAGAAATGTAGTTTTTAAAAAAAAAAATTACAACAGAAAGTGAAAAATTAAATTTTTTTGCAAATATGTCATTACATTTTTATTAATAGCAAAAAAAGTAAAAATGTCAGCAACAATGAAATACGACCAAATGAAAGCTCTATTAGTGAGAAGAAAAGGAGGTAAAATTCATTTGGGTGGTAAGATGTATGACTGAGCAATAAACGGTGAAAGTAGTGTAGTGCGGATTTGTAAAAAAGGGCCTGGTCACTAGTGGGGTATAAACCTGTGGTCTTCAAGTGGTTAATAAATGAATTTACATTTTATTGAATTTGATATCTGGTTGTGAGTGCTCGGTCCATTTTACTAAGTAATCTATATATGGGGAAAAAGTGCAAAAACCCCAGATGCGCTAATATAAACCAGTTTTTAGATAGATTTTTGGTGCAGACACATTAGTAAATCTGATCCAAGTAAAAATGCCTATAGCTGCCTGGGGGGTTATTATGGCATCCTGCCTACAATATGCCACCATGGCTGAGCAGCCTGACAGGAACACTTACCATTGTGTAATATAGGTAAAGTCCACAGCACTCAGTATTATGAGGCTCAATTGATTTCTTTATTCATTCATTCATATATATTCAGTAATAGGGTCCAGTACAAATGAAACCACAATATCACATCATGCTCATATATTTAAGAAAGTTTCAATCATAGAGCTTCTTCAGCCATATGAGCCTATGAATATGAGAAAGTACAGAACAAAAGGATTTACAATAATGTCCAAAATAGATGCTAATCAATGTCAAAATAAACATAATAGAGATATTCCTGATGTTAAAATCGCATTATAAACTGTATTCATAATAATAATCCCTGACAAGCAGAGCAGAGAGGAGGATGAGGCAGCTCTTTAGCTCAGTCTTCTGAAGTAACTTGTCCTTCTGTGTAATTAGGACAGGTTTTGTGTGTGCTAATAAGACAGTGGCCATTTTATTTCTCTTAATGATTGCTCCCTAGACAAAATGATCCATTATAACTAATGAAAGGTATTTGGGAATATATCTATAATAAAGTAATGTTTAAAGAGGACCTTTCACTGGTCCACAGCTTATTAGGCAAATGTACATACATGCAGAGCGGCACCCAGGGATGACCCTGCACTTACTTGTATCCCTGGGTGCCGGTCCGTTCGTCCGCTGTAGCCCCCGGTACCAGCGCTCGTGCTTCTGATAATTTTGCCTAGGGCGGAGACATCTTCTTTTATCCTGGGCGTCTCCTTCTCCCAAGGCTGGAGCGCTGACCAATCGCAGAGCTCAGCTCATATTCAGGTCCTTTAATGCATTTCACTGCTGGTTTGTTAGAGCATACTGTAGGAACATAGTAACATAGTATATAAGACCGAAAAAAACATTTGTCCATCCAGTTCGGCCTGTTTCCTACAAGTTGATCCAGAGGAAGGCAAAAAAAAACCCTGTGAGGCAGAAGCCAATTTTCCCCACTTAATGGGAAAAAAATTCCTTCCCGACTCTAATCAGGCAATGAGAATAACTCCCTGGATCAACGACCCCTCTCTAGTAGCTGTAATATTATTACACTCCAGAAATACATCCAGGCCCCTCTGGAATTCCTTTATTGTACTCACCATCACCACCTGCTCAGGCAGAGAGTTCCATAGTCTCACTGCTCCTACCGTGAATGGAATGAAGATACAAATTACATAACCGGTCTCTTTGTTGCTTACACTATTCACTGCCTACAGTAGTTTGCGGGGTGTTTTGGAGCTGACAGATTCTCTTTAAGTGTTGCTTTCCATGCATAGAATTGTGGAGAAAGTTCATGTAACAATTTTTGAATAATCAAGGTTAAACAGATGCTGGACTTCCACAAAAGATAACCCATAACCGCTATTGCAGTGCCGATGGTGGATGTCAACCAGCTTTCGATGAACCCTGAGTGTCATACAAATCTCCATTATTAGGAGAACTACCCTTACCTCCCTACACAGATTCTCTTTTTTGCGGCTCTGCCTGTTAGCTTTCCATAAATGAACATTCAGCCGACAGCTGTTTCAGCCACCCACCATAAGCATTCACATGAGGCTTAGACAAGTGTGGATGTTTATTTCAGTATGAAGGCAGGAACTAGACACTGACATTCCCATCTGGCATACGCCTATCTTCTGGCTGAGTGTTGTGCTGCTTGCTACCTGAATGTCTTTATTTTCTCTCCTGGGAGAGAACACAGGTTATGACTGATATCGATTTTATGGTGCATGCACTGCTGAAGCCACCTCTCCCAAAACAGCCTAAGTAAGACAATTAAAGAGGCCACCTCACCAGACAGGATGGAGTTCAAGGTACACCTGTCCTGGAAATAGGTAGAGTCCTCAGAGTTGAGACCTGCATCTATCAGACATTTATGGCATATCTTGTGGATTTAAATGTCCAAGATGGGGAACCCACTTTATGCCTCATATCCAAGGTTCACAAAATAAATGCTAGCACCTCTGGTGTTCATTTATAATGGCACCTGCACAGAACTGGTAAACCCATCATGTCCCCAATCAGTTTTTCATGTGACTATATAAAACTATAGTATGGATTTTTTTTCCTTCAGGATTTCCTGTCCAATGAGCAAAACAATCAGGTAGAGGCTTAAACAGTTGTCAAAAATAAGTAAGTTAAATGAAACAAAACTCGTCTAAAATGAAATTCTGCTTTGCTGCAAAGTGCCAGGCATCAAGCTGTCAAGACTGATACAGTGCGGCTGAATAGATTTCTTGTAGGTGTGACAGTATGTATTTAGCAATGTCAGAGGCAGTTTCTTAGTAAAACTCATCTTTATCCTTCCAAGGAATTCATTACAGTTTTCTAGAAAGATGTAGAGAAAATAATTAGTACTGTCAACAGTTACAAATGATTTTGCAAGATGGGGTTTACTGACTGAGATTGTGAATACAACCAGATCATGGTTTTGAATATGAGGAAAAGCTGTTACTGGTCCATATGGAACAACATCACTGCAGATTGAACGGGTAAGTCTCATCTGAGACATTGGTGGCATATTGGTTAGGATATGTCACCAATGTCAGGTCTGGGTCCCACCTATCTTCAGAACGGGCTCCCGAAAGTGAGGGAGAACAGGCTTCACAGGCGCAGTGTGTGCTCCATTCACTTATATGAGGCTACCGGAGATAGCCAAGCCAGGACTCGGCTATTTTTGGCAGTCCCATAGATATTAATGAAGAGCGGCTGCGCATGCGCAATAGCTCTCCGCTCGCTTCAGGGGTCCCATTCTGGGATCTGAACCTATCTGATATTGGTGGCATATCCTAGCGATCTTCCACCAATATCTCACATGAGACAACCCTTTTAACTCTGTAACTAATTTTTGGGTACATCAGTTTATGGTATATTTCCTTGAGAACATTCAAGTAAATCATAGCTTGTACTTTTTTTTGTGTTCGTTTGTCATTTTTCAGTAATTTTCAATAAGTGAATGAGTCTGAAGGGTTGGCTTATGTCTGAATGAGTCTAATGGCTGTAGTGAGGGCACTGACAAATCATATTCAGCAAAGTATGTCAGAGAACATGATTGAGTAATTGGCTGCTTAAAAAGAGTGCTGAACAAGGGAGGACCTCTGATGAATAATTTTCAGCATCTGTTTTGTTAAGATACTTGGATACAGCTGCAGTATAACATACTGGAAGGAAATCACAAGTACCAGAATATATTTATCAGAATTTATCATAACTTATAAAGATTGCTCCAAAGACTTAGCAGAGGAACATTTTGGAGGAAGATGTTCTTTCAAGAAACTAATGTCAACATGTAGCAACAGTTTCTTGCCTACACAGCAATATTCATGTTCACTATACAGGTGTAGACTAGGCAGTGCCTGAGAGCCCAATAGTTGTGGCAAGCAATCGCTTTGCTTTCTGCATCATGCAGATGTTGGGTTCCAAGGCAGTGGAAATATGTACTGGAGTGCATTCTTGTCCATTCATTGTTTTCAACACTCTTGCTAGGCAGCTTTTATTATGTGATGTAACTGCTGTCACTAGTTCCAGCCTTAGGGATCATTTACAGACATCATGAAAACCGTGAAATGTGGGGTTAGTAGTAATTTATGCAAGGAAACCAGAAAACTTGATCAGAAAAAAAATTGTCCGGATATGGAAGCAACAAATAACCCTAATGTATCTACTAAAGATATAGTAGTAGTATGGTATATATAAATATATAGTAGGTTTGTAATTATTCAGCAGTTTGTAATGTTTATATAGATGATAGGCCCCCTGTGTATTGAATTTCTGTACTTTGACCATGCTTAGATAAAACCACTCAATTTTGCTTTTCAGATTCAAGGTATAGTGGTTTTTAAAGTAAATTAAACTAAAAAGTATTATATATTCTAAGAATAAGGAAGCGTTGAAAGCATCATCATCTTCCATAACAGTCGTTCCAGTATTATCTTAGCCATTTACAAATGTAAAAATGAAAGGCAGAAGAAAGTATGACGGATGTCATGTCTATATTGTTAGCGGTCAGAGCAATGTCTGATCAACAATAGAAATATAGGAGAGACTAAAATAACATTGGGTCAGCAGCTGTGGTGTGTGAAGGGCCATCATATTTCCATCTTTAGTGTAAAGTATGCTGATTGTATACTATTACAGGACAAGTGTCAGTGCTTAGTTGGACAAGAAATGCAGTAAGGAATGAGGTATATAATGTGGAAAGTCAGGAAAAAGGCCACAGTCCTACCAAGCAAATATTTAGATGAGCCTTCTTGAGTGCTTGCCAGCAGACTTCTTCAGCACTTGCTATCCGTTCCTCCATTCTAAGAACCCATTTAAACTAGTTTGAAAGGGAGAGAACTATTTGGATTTTCCAATGACGTTTCAGAGCTCTTATCAGGGTAGAAATCATATGTGCCCGTAAGGGGAGAAAAAATGCGGAGAACAAGGGTTATTCCCATCTTATAGAGAGATGGCATATCATTAGGATATGGCATCACTTTATGAAGTTAGGGGGTCATTTACTAAGATGAAATATGCCTGTCAGCACTAAAGCAGCTCAACTAGGCTCGCAACTGCCTGAACCTGTTCAGATTACCTTTATTATAAACTCATCATTCTTGTGGATCCCTTGAGGGCATTTTTTAGTGCCCTGCTTGTGGGAAGAAGAAAGTAGAATGGCCGTTATTGTGTACATGTGGTGCTCCAGTGATCTCCTTATTCTTAAACTGCTTGTCATCCCAGAAGGAGATACAAATGCTGTCCAGAGGCTTAGCTGATCAGAGTGGATCTATGACTTCATGCTCGGCATCTGAGACAGATAGATTGGAGCTTTCAGACACCATGTTCAGATGCTATCTTAGCAATTCTGTTGCTGCCACTTAGCCTAGAAGATCCAACATTGTGAACTTGCACTGCACTTGTCATTCAAAAGAGGGGTTCTTCAAGGAGGCACAAAAATACCAAACTTCAAAAAGCTAAATTTTGCCAACTAAGAGAGGCCATCAAAAATAAAAATACAGCCACAAAATGGGATATTTTTTAAAGCATCCTAAATTCTAATTGTGAGAGGTACATACCTTATGGGAATAAAAGGGTAACGAACAAGAAAAAAACAATGTGTGATACATAGAAATGTAGAGGAAGCAATAACGGGCAAAAAGAAAGCATTTAAATCACTAAAACAGGAGGGTAGTGAGGGAGCATTGAAAGACTATAAAGAAAAGACAAATAAAAGCAGCCAAACTAGATTTGACCCTGGAATTCAACCTAAAATGTTCTTCAATTATGTAAATGGTAAAAAGTATAAATCTGAAGGTGTCTGCCCTTTACAGAGTGATGAGGGGGGAGTTGCAGACGAGGAGAAAACAAAGCTATTGAATACTTTTTTTCTCCTGTATTCACTGAGGAAAATAAACTAATGAAATACAGAGTGTAATAGTAAATTCCCCTTTAAAAATACTATATCTGACCCAGGAAAAAGTACATCGGTGTCTTAAAAAGATTAAAATAGACAAATCGCCGGGACCAGATGGCATATACCCCCGTATCCTAAGAGAATTAAGTAATGTCATAGTCAGACCCTTATTTCTGATATTTAAGGACTCTATATTGACAGGGAGTGCTCGACAAGATTGGCGCTTAGCAAATGTGGTGCTAATATTCAAAAAGGGTCCAAAAGCAGAGCCCGGAAACTATAGGCCGTTAAGTTTAACATCTGTTGTGGGGAACATGTTTGAAGGTTTTCTGAGAGATGCTATCTTAGAGGATCTCAACGGAAATAAGCAAATAAGCCATATCAGTATGGCTTCATGAAGGATCGGTCATGCCAAACTAATTTAATCCGTTTCTATGAGGAGCTAAGTTCTAGACTTGACAGCGGCGAATCAATGGATGTCTTATATCTGCACTTCTCCAAAGCATTTGACACTGTACAACATAAAAGGTTAGTATATAAAATGAGGATGCTCGGACTGGGAGAAAATGTCTGTAAGTGGGTAAGTAACTGGCTGAGTGACAGAATACAGAGGGTGGTTATTAACGGTACACACTCAGATTGGGTCACTGTCACTAGTGGGATACCTCAGGGGTCAGTACTGGGCCCTATTTTCAATATATTTAATAATGATCTTGTAGAAGGCTTGCATAGTAAAATATAAATGTTTGCAGATTACACTAAACTGTGTAAAGTAATTACACTGAAGAGGACAATATACTGCTACAAAGGGATCTGGATAAATTGGAGGCTTGGGCAGATAAGTGGCAGATGAGGTTCAACACTGACAAATGTAAAGTTATGTACATGGGAAGAAATAATGCAAGTCACCCGTTCATACTAACTGGTAGAACACTCGATAACACTGACATGGAAAAGGATCTAGGAATTTTAATAAGCTGCAAAAGGGTTATATACGCCCGTGATGAGAACATAGTCCTACCACTTTACAAATCGCTAGTCAGACCACAAATGGAGTACTGTGTACAGTTCTGGGCTCCTGTGAACAAGGCAGACATAGCAGAGCTGGAGAGGGTTCAGAGGAGGGCAAACAAAGTAATAACTGGAATGGGGCATCTACAGTACCCTGAAAGATTATCAAAATTAGGGTTATTTACTTTAGAAAAAAGACTACTGAGGGAAGATCTAATAACTATGTATAAATATATCAGGGGTCAGTAGAGAGATCTCGCGCATCATCTATTTATTCCCGTGACTGTGACGAGGTGATGATGGTGAGTGCAATAAAGGAGTTCAAGAGGGGCCTTGGATGTATTTCTGGAGTGTAATAATATTACAGGCTATAGCTAGTAGAGATGGGTTGTTGATCCAGGGAGTTATTCTGATTGGAGTCGGGAAGGAATTTTTTATTCTCCTTAAGTGAGGAAAATTGGCTTCTACCTCACAGGGTTTTTGCCTTCCCCTGGATCAACTAGCAGGATGACAGGCCGAACTGGATTGTCAGATGTCTTTTTTCGACCTTATGTACTATGTCACTATGTATGTTATAATGGGTTGCATCAAAAGGGGCATAGATGTCCGTGATGAGAACATAGTCCTACCACTTTACAAATCACTAGTCAGGTGTCACGGATGATGCAGTGTGGGTGGGAAACTCCACACCAGGGACAGGAACTAGGCCTGGAAACTAGGGTAAAGGGGAAGGTCACCTCCTAGAACAACCCTAATCCAATTCCTGACTAACTATCAGTATGAACTGACCTCGATGGTAGGAAAGTTCATACACAGGAACCTAGAGCTCTTACACCCTGTAGGGCCCTTGTATTGTGACAGGACTTGAAACAACCTATTCTTCCACCAAGAGGAGTCTCCCTCAGGCCTAACAAAAAAAAGGGAAATGCAACAAACAAAATACAAATAGGGAAGATGACGCTTAACTTTATTTGGAGCAAAGGCAGCCCCCGGAGCTCAGCAGAGATCCAACAACCAGCTAGCCCAGAGTCCAGAAACTGAAGCTATAAACCTCAACCCCAGAAGGGGTAAGCAGTAATAAATAGGGGAGGTTAAATGACCATACCAACAACACCTGCAAGTGGTGTGGTCATTACCAAAACAACACACACAAATGATCCACAAGGAACCAGTCAGATTAACCCACACATTGCCAGTCTCTCTGATCTCCTTGCACCTGGCACGGGAGTGTTCGTGACATCAGACCACACATAGAGTACTGTATACAGTTCTGGGCTCCTGTAAACAAGACAGACATAGCAGAGCTGGAAAGGGTTCAGAGAAGGGCAACTAAAGTAATAACTGGAATGGGTGGACTACAGTACTCTGAAAGTTTATCAAAATTAGGGGTTTTCACTTTAGAAAAAAGACCACTGAGGGGAGATCTAATAACTATGTATAAATATATCAGGGGTCAGTACAGAGATCTCTCCCATCATCTATTTATGCCCCAGGACTGTGATGAGGGGACATCCTCTTCGTCTGGAGGAATGAAGGTTTCTACACAAACATAGAAGTGTATTCTTCACGGTAAGAGCAGTGAGACTATGGAACTCTCTGCCTGAGGAGGTGGTGATGGTGACTTCACTAAAAGAGTTCAAGAAGGGCCTGGATGTATTTCTGGAGTGTAATAATATTACAGGCTATAGCTACTAAAGAGGGGTCGTTGATCCAGGCAGTTATTCTGATTGCCTGATTGGAGACAGGAAGGAATTTTTTCCCCTAAAGTGAAGAAAATTGGCTTCTACCTCATAGTTTTTTTTTTTTTTTCCTTCCTTTGGATTGACTGGCTGGACAGATGTCTTTTTTCAGCCTTATAAACTGGGTGAACTCGGCCTTACTATATTATGTTACTTGTGACAGGTACTCCTTCAGCTGTTTCTTTGATTTGTGGCAAATTTGGCCATATTACAACCGAGATCTTCATCTGTATTCTTCTGGAAATACTGTACAGAGGCAGTCCTGTGTCTAGTGTCTATTTGGTCAGCACATAACATGCACTGAGATTTTAATACACCGTGCTGCATTCACCTGTTTTACTGCACTCACGGTGCTCCCTTGTTGAGCTGAATTTCTATTTTTAATGATATAGAGGGGACGGTTGAGCTGCCTAGACTTTTTGCAATCTATACCAAATAGTTCGTATCTTGGATCTGAGCAGCTAAATTTTCATATACAGGTGATTTTTGGGTGTTATTACCAGTTTACAAGATGACCACAAATAGCAAAATTCGTGGCCCCAGGAGGATCCCTGCTGGTTTCAATGTCTCTTGGCCTGTATTGGAGGAACCATGGGATACTGAGTTACCTCTAACTAAACCTTTCCTAGGTGATGGCTTCCCTAGTAGCGGTTCTCCTCATGCTACTGTTTCTCATTCAGTCTATGGAAGGGAATTGTTAATTTGCCTCTAAACCCCAGGCCTCTCCATCCAGTAAGGGCCACGCTTAAAAAAAAAAAAAAGTACTAAATGAATTCCGGTTATGGAAGTGCTAGAGTCCTAGAGTTTGGATCATTTACCTTCCTCTACCCATTTTACTGAATAATATGCAGATTTCTTTGCAAAATCTTATCATTATTTGTGTTTCTTTAATGGCATAAAAGCTTAAATTTCATATTTATGGACTTGGTAGCAGGACTGATCATACTGAACATATGATGCTGGAATTTTTCATGAGGCATAAAGAATTTGTGGATGCTCGTAATGTGCTAGAAATGCTAGATAAAGTTTTGCATGATATCACGGTGGTGCAAGTGCATTTTTACCATGTTAAAGAGAAAATTATGTTTGAAGCCAGATGATATGGTTCTTTTCCTTATCCTTTCTCAGCTTTGGCTCTGTTCCCTAAGCCCTGCAGTGTCTAGCAAAAAAATGGTGCTAGACACCAATTTTCTCCCATTACTCAGGTCCTGAAGGATTGTAATCTCAAAAATAAGTGGACTTTCCCTGGAAATTCCGAGTTTCCAAGAATTTCATGGGGTTTTATATGGCAGAGGCTGGCCTATCTTTTCTTAAAAATTAGAATCTGTTGCATTCAAATTTCTCAAGATCCTCTCCATGCCATACCTCACCACTGAGACGGCTCACTCTAGTTTGTTTCCATCCATCCTGTATGTAGCTTTTCCTGTTGGTGTATGCAACAAAACTCACAATGCCAGATGGTTCTACTGAAACAACTTCCTGAAGAATGGTCTACCATTGGTTCACAGAGTGGATCTATCTATGGTCAAAGTATATTAACCCCTTCCCGACATGTTGTACTATGGCAGGCGCCATAGCAACCGGTAATGCCGATCGTGGACATTTAACCCCTCAGATGCCGTGGTCAAACCTGACCATGGCATCTGAGCATGCTGAAAACTGGAAGCGCTCGCTTCCGGTTATGCTCTGGCTCCCCCCTGCAGCAATCGGAGGAGCCCCTGTCTTTGTGAATAAAAGAAGGCTGCTGCGTAGTATTCCCTATGGAGCCCTTGCCTATAATAGGGCTCCATAAGAAACTAGTAAAATCATCATAGACTACAAATAAATAATGCATTGGAGTCTATGATAGCAATCAAATGGTTGATTGTTCTATTTCTCTATGGGAAGTCTATGATAGCAATCAAATGGTTGATTGTTCTATTTCTCTATGGGAAGTATAAAAAAAAAAGTGTAAAAAAAAGAAAATAAAGTTTTTACAAAAAAATATGAAAGTTCAAATCACACCCCTTTCCCCAAAATGAGAATAAAAAAAATACACATCATGGATATCGCCACGTGTGTAAATGCCAGTACTATCAAAATATAAAAGTATTAATCCCATACGGAAAAAGGTGAATCGGGAAAAAAAAGGGTCAAAATGGCCTATTTTTTATTTTTGGTTGCTTCTCCTCCCACAAAAAAATTTAATAAAAAGTGATCAAAAACCACATCGACCCACAGAAAATGAGCCCACATACAACTCCACACACACAACTACAAAAAAGATATAGGGGTCGGAATATTACAGAAAAAAAAAAAATGTATCGGATTCTTTTGAGATTAGTAATCTCAACCCCTGCCGCCTAATAAATTTGTGTGGCAGTTTCTGTCAGGGCTAATCCTTTAAAAGCTATAGACACCTTTGGGAGCAATTATTTTTATGATTGCATTTTACTCATTTTGAGCTAAAAAATGTTTTTTCAATTGGTCTTCATGAAAACATTGTATGGGCTCAATTGCTAATTTTCAAGATTGCTGGCGTATTTGGTCTACATCCACATATTGTAAGGCTCCATAGTTTTTGGGGCTTTATAGTTAGACCTTGTCATGTATACTCATACTTCTATTAGTGATTAGCGAACTTCAGTTTTGTAAGTTTGGGTTCCGGTTTGTGCTGAATTGTTTAAAGGATTTCGTTATCATGGAACATAACGCAATTCAATAACGGAAGGTCTTTAGAGGCATTCTGTTACGCATTCCGTCATTATAGAAGTCTATGGCCAGCATAACGGATCTGTCAGGTTTCCGTTATGCAGTCCTCTCTTGAATAACAGAAACTGGACAGATTCGTTATGCTGGCCATAGATTTCTATTATGATGGAATGCATAACTGAATGCCTCCTAAGAGGCCATTGATAACGAGACCGCCTGGCACCCGACTGGGTACCTCCGTTGAAAAGATGCTCCTAGCGTTTCCTGAGGACTCAAGCGCTCTAGCCGACACCACAACCACCGGAACACAGAGAAGCATGCGAATCCTCTCAAGCCTCTGAATGCTGTAGACAGTTGAATAGGAACCATACGAATGGGTTTGCACTCCTAGCAGTCAGGGCTGGAACAGCATTCAGAGGCTTGAGAAAGATATATCGGTCGTGATGACATGATGTGCTAAACGCTGAGCTCCTCAGCACAAAGTCATCTTCAGCAGCCCTGATGCTAAGCGATCAGTCCCAGTGGTAGTCAGAGTGGGATCTGAGCGCTCAATATATCCAGGGATAGAGGCAGACTCCATTGAGCACATGATTGCAAAGGACATAAAATTACACTATGTTACAATTACTACATAAAACATATACATGCAACATATCCCCAGATAGCTTAGGTCTGAGCGCACATTATTGAATGGCGCTCAGACCACACATATCCAGTTCAATTGCCATGGAGCTAAAGTCTTTCCCATAGTCTTTCATTATACGAATGGGCTCCATAGCAGAGCTATCTGGGGCATCACCGCTCAAACAGGACAAGCATACATGGGGCCATAGTCGCAGGGCAAGAGGCTAGCAAGCATGCCTCTCCAAGAAACTGGGGCAGACTCTGGTACAGGGTCCAGTCCGCTACATTTCTCCCCTTTACCAAAGAGACTAACAGGGTATCTGACCTCCTGCCGGTCAGTGCCCTGGTTAGTCCAGCAACCCACCCACGAAGCACAAACAGCAGTACAGCCCACCCACAATAAATGGTTACTACACATGGACAAAATATATCCAGGGATAGAGGCAGACTCCATTGAGCACATGATTGCAAAAGGACATAAAATTACACTATGTTACAATTACTACATAAAACATATACATGCAACATATCCCCAGATAGCTTAGGTCTGAGAGCACATTATTGAATGGCGCTCAGACCACACATGTCCAGTTCAATTGCCATGGAGCTAAAGTCTTTCCCATAGTCTTTCATTATACGAATGGGCTCCATAGCAGAGCTATCTGGGGCATCACCGCTCAAACAGGACAAGCATACATGGGGCCATAGTCGCAGGGCAGGAGGCTAGCAAGCATGCCTCTCCAAGAAACTGGGGCAGACTCTGGTACAGGGTCCAGTCCGCTACAGCCATCCATTATGCATTCTGACATTGAATTGCGTTATGTTCAGTGGTAACTGAATCCATAATGTAATTCAGCATAAACCCGAACTTGAACTTCAAAAACTGAAGTTCACTCATCCCTAACTGCTATGTCTCATCTCTCATGTTTCATGAAGTTTTGTGTACACATTCTTATTGGCTCTAGGTTTTTGTGATTGATGTTGTTACGGACGGTCTTGATGGTGTTATCCTGGCAGTCCCCTGATATTCATCATTTAACTTCTGTACAGGGATCCAGACTTAGTTGCAGGTAAGTCACCAGGAAGCTACCTTTTGGAATAGTTCCAGTGTAGTTGGCTGCTGACCCACAGGGACCAGACACACCCGAATGGCACTGAGGGAACAGGCAATACACATATTCAGGAAATAGGACAAAATCAGGGCTGGCAGAGTTTGTGCAAATCCGTAAAACAATTCAAAGGTCAGGGAAGGTGGCACAGTAACAATATGGTAAACAGGCACAGGTCATAGAATGTGTCAGCAGATAAGAACCATTTGGCCCATCTAGTCTGCCCAATATACTGAATACTATGAATAGCCCCTGGCCCTATCTTATATAAAGGGTGGCCTTATGCCTATCCCATGCATGCTTAAACTCCTTCACTGTATTTACAGTTACCACTTCTGCAGGAAGGCTATTCCATGTGTCCACTACTCTCTCAGTAAAGTAATACTTCCTGATATTACTTTTAAACCTTTGCCCCTCTAATTTAAAACGATGTCCTCTTGTAGCAGTTTCTCTTCTTTTTTCTCTCCTCTTTTACCGTGTTGATTCCCTTTATGTATTTAAAAGTTTTTATCATATCCCCTCTGTCTCTTCTTACTTCCAAGCTATACATGTTAAGGTCCTTTAACCTTTCCTGGTAAGTTTTGTCCTGCAATCCATTTACTTGTTTAGTAGCTCTTCTCTGAACTCTCTCCAAAGTTTCAATATCCTTCTGCAGATATGGTCTCCAGTACTGCACACAATACTCCATAAGAGGTCTCACTAGTGCTCTGTAGAGCGGCACAAGCACCTCCCTCTTTCTACTGTTAATGCCTCTCCCTATACACCCAAGCATTCTGCTGGCATTACCTGCTGCTCTATGATATTGTCTGCCCACCTTTAGGTCGTCTGATATAATGACCCCTAAATCCCTTTCCTCAGATACTGAGGTTAGTACTGTATCACTGATTTTATATTCTGCTTTTGGGTTTTTACGCCCCAGGTGCATTATCTTGCACTTCTCGACATTAAATTTTAGTTGCCAGATTTTTGACCATTCCTCTAGTTTTCCTAAATCCTTTTCCATTTGGTGTATCCCTCCAGGAACATCAACCCTGTTACAAATCTTTGTGTCATAAGCAAAAAGACACACCTTACCATTGAGGCCTTCTGCAATTTTACTGATAAAGATATTAAACAATATGGGTCCCAGAACAGATCCCTGAGGTTCCCCACTTGTAACAATACCATGGTCTGAATATACTCCATTGACTACAACCCTCTGTTTTCTGTCCTTCAGCCACTGCCTAATCCATTCAACAACATGTGAGCCCAAGCTCAAAGACTGCAGTTTATTGATAAGCCTTCTATGTGGGACAGTATCAAATGCCTTACTAAAGTCCAGATAAGCGATGTCTACTGCACCTCCGCCATCTATTATTTTAGTCACCCAATCAAAAAAGTCAATAAGATTAGTTTGACATGATCTCCCTGAAGTAAACCCATGCTGTTTTTTATCAATCAACCCATGGGTTTTTAGATGTTCCACAATCCTCTCCTTGAGTATGGTTTCCATTAATTTCCCCACTATTGATGTCAGGCTTACTGGCCTATAGTTGCCCGATTCCTCTCTACTACCTTTCTTGTGAACTGGCATAATGTTTGCTAATTTCCAATCTTCTGGGACGACTCCTGTTACCAGTGATTGGATAAATAAATCTGTTAATGGTTTTGCTAGTACACTTCTAAGCTCTTTTAATAGCTTTAGGTGTATCCCATCAGGCCCCTGTGATTTATTTGTATTAATTTTAGACAGCTGACTTAGAACCTCTTCCTCTGTAAAGACACATGCATCAAAGGATTCATTAATCTTCCTCCATAACTGAGGTCCTTCTCCTTCATTTTCCTTTGTAAAAATTAAACAGAAGTATTCATTGAGGCAGTCAGCTAGTTCTTTATCATCTTCCATATACCTTCCTTCTTTTGTTTTTAATTTGGTAATTCCTTGTTTTAATTTCCTTTTTTCATTTATGTATCTGAAGAATGTCTTATCACCTTTTTTTACTGACTGAGCTAATTTCTCTTCTGCCTGAGCTTTAAAAGCTCTTATAACTTGCTTGGCCTCTCTCTGCCTAATCTTATAGATTTCCCTGTCATCCTCGTTTTGGGTGTTTTTATACTTACTAAATGCCATCTTTTTGTTTTTAATTATTTTGGCCACTTCTGCTGAGTACCACAGTGGTCTCTTCCTTGTTTTGCTTTTACTGACAAGCCTAATGCACTTTTCTGTTGCCTTCAATAGTGCCACTTTTATGTAGTCCCTTTTTTCTTGGACTCCATTGAAATGTTCCAGTCTGATAGGGACTCGTATACCACTGATGTAATTTTAGAAAAGTCTGTTTTTCGAAAGTCTAAAACTTTTGTTTTTGTATGGAGTGACTCAGTCACTGTACTTATAGTAAACCACACTGACTGGTGATCACTGGATCCTAAGCTTTCCCCTACAGTGATATCAGATACCAAATTGACATGTGTAAATACTAAATCTAAAATGGCCTCCTTTTCCGGGTTGGCTCCTCAGCTAATTGCTGTAGAGATAATCCCAGTAGGGAATTTAGAATGCATGTACTCCTGGCAGAACTAGCTATTTTGGTTTTCCACTTTATATCAGAAAGATTAAAGTCTCCCATAATGACAACTTCCCCTTTTAATGTCATTTTAGCCATTTCCTCAACTAGTAGATCATCTAATTCTTTGACTTGGCTAGGTGGTCTATATATGACACCTACACGAGTTACCTTTTGATCACCAAGCTGCAACGTAACCCAAACTGACTCTAAATTGTTTTCGCTGACTTGTATTAGATTAGATTTTATGCTATCTTTCACATATAGGGCCACTCCAACCCAGGTATTGTTATATCCCAGGCATTACTCTCATTCAACCATGTCTCAGTAACAGCCACTAAATCTATATTCTCAGATGCCATTATAGACTCAACTTCATTGATCTTATTCCCTAAACTGTGAGCATTTGTAGACAAGACTCTCAGTTGGCCTTTCTTATCCTATCAGCTTCTGGCATTGTTTTTTCGGGGGGCAGACGAACTGATGGATTATCTCTCTTGTGCCTCCCTTTCCTAGTTTAAATGCTCCTTAGCAAAAACTTTGAACTGTTCACTGAGGACATTTGTTCCTTTGAGAAAAAGATGCAAACCATCTTTCTTGTACAGTTCTTTTCCATTCCAGCTAGAGCCAACATGAGACACAAAGCCAAATCCCTGGTTCAAACACCATTCACCAAGCCATACATTGAATTCCTTAATACGCAACTGCTTGTCATGCTGACAGTTATGCACAGGCAGAACTGCAGAAAATGAGACAGTCGATGCAATCTCCCGTATATCATTACCGAGTGTGTGAAAAGCTTGCTTCACCTTTGAAACTTCATTGCAAGCCAGATCATTTGTTCCAATATGGACAATAACATCCACCTCCTTTTCCTTCTTTGCTTGCTTAATAATGTTAAGGATACGTCGTCTGTCCCTGCTAGCAGTAGCACCAGGGAGACATCTCACAAAACTATTTTCATTAAACTTCACACCTCTTATGATAGAATCACCCACCAATAGCTGCTTACTATTAGTACTCGCTATATCCTTTTTGTCTTTGGCTGTAGTCTTGCATACTTTAGGCATAGGAGATGATTGTTCCTCACCCACTGTGCCTGAGCTATCCTCCATGTTGCTCTTGCATTCTGAAAGTGCTGCAAATGAATTACGGAGAGCCACAGACCGAGGGACATGTCTTCTATCAACAGCTCTAAGTCTACCAGAACCTACAGTAACCCATCTTCCATTTCTAGGGGGCCTTTGTGGCAGTGGCATTGCAACATGCCAAGCCTGAGTTTGTCTAATAGTTAATTTACTAATCTCAGATTTCAAAAATGCAATTTCCTGCTGCATTATGGAGAACTGTCTGCAGATCAGACAGCATCCAAACCTTCAAAGAGTGAAACATGAAATAAAAGCACAACAATTCCTGCACTGAATCAGGTCTGCCATTTTAAGGCAAGGAAATATTTTAAACAAATCCTACTTATTAGATTGTACTCACCTCCAGATTACCTCCTGAGTATCTCTAGTGCACTTAGAAATGCTGCACTTTGAGAATGATGCAAGCTATAATTCAGCAAGCTAATACTATGTTGCTATAAATACACACACTCCTACAACAGCCCCTCCCCCAACAAATTTAACACCTTAATGGCCATATGCTTATTGGCAATCAGACAATAGCAACACCTGTCTAACAAATTCCTTACCTGTTCTGAAGCACACCAAAACACAGCTGAAGTTCTGCTACAGTGGAAAGTTCAGCTGAAGTTCTGCTGTTCTGATGCACACCAAAACACAGGTCAAGAAACAGAGCAACACATAATAGATCTTTTACAGGCTGTAGCTCGCTAGAGAGAACTAACAAGACCTGTAGAGACTAATTGCATAGGTAGAGACTCAGGTTAAGGCTACATGCACACGACAGTTGTTTTTTGCTGTCCGCAAATCGCGGATCCGTCTTCCTTTTTTTTTCACATCCGTTCCGTGTGTCCACAAATTTTGTAGGTTGTGTTTCCGTGTGTCTTCTGTTTTTTTTTTGCGGATCTGCAAAAAAAACGGATGGCTTGAAACAGTTTCTTAAAGTACCTGTACAAGTGCCCTGGTTTCCAAGCAACCATCCGCAAAAAAAACTGATGCAGATGACAAACGGATGGCTTCTGTTGGTCATCCGCATTTTTTGCGGACCCATTGACTTCTATGGGTCCGCAAAGCTTTTTTTGCGGACAAGAATAGGACATGCCATATTTTTTTTGCGGACTTGAAATGCGGACGCGGATAGGCAACGGAAGAGGCATCCGCATTTTTAACGGATCCATAGAAATGAATGTAAAACCATAGGATCCGCAAAAAAACGGAACGGAGGCTGCAAAAAACCACTGCCGTGTGCATGTAGGCTAACGGCCAGGTATATATATAGGAGCACCTAATTAGCAATTGGACACAGCCATGCAGCAGCTCACAGAGCAGAAGATTAATCCTAGCACTGTTTAAGTCCTCATGCACACTAACTTATTTTCTTTCTGTGTCTATTCCGGGTTTTTTTGCGGACCGAATGCGGAACCATTCATTTCAATGAGTCCGCAAAAAAAAAAAAACGAAAGGTACATTCCGTGTCCGTATTTCCTTTCTGTAAAAAAATAGAACATGTCCTATTATTGTCCACATTACGGACAAGGAAAGTATTATTCTATTAGGGGCCAGCTGTTCCGTTCCGCAAAATACGGTATGCACACAGATGTTATCCGTATTTTTTGCGGACCGCAAAATACATACGGTCGTGTGCATAAGGCCTAAGGCAGAGGTACAAAGAATGCAAGTGCTAATTCACACAAAGGAAACGGGCACCTGAGCCACCATTGTAACAGGTGTATTGTATATTATTGTCTGCAATCATGTTGTCCTATACTCCAGATTCACCTTACTTATTTGGTTTTGTAAGTTACTTGGTTGCTTTATATCTACAAACTTTTCATTTAACATTGAATTGTAATAAACAAAAGAAAAAAAAAGGTATTCAATATTTCAATTACTGTACATATTTGGATACTTTGATCCTTAATTTGCAAGAAATTACTGGGGTTCCTTTTTGCTGAAATATTTCACATGGAGGACACAATGGTCAACATTCATAATTGCAGTAGCTAAATCAAGGTATGAACAATCAATTTGACATGTTCTGGTTCTGCAGAAATCAATTTTTTCAGATGTTGTATCTGTGTACCATTCTATCAGTCATATCTTACCTAACAGTGCATGAAGTTATTCCCTGTACAGAGGAACTCCAGGTCTAGAATTTCTAGTCTGATTAGCATGGAAGAATACATCCTGTTGGTTCCCTAATAGTCTGTTGCTACGTTAGCAGCCGGGGTTTCTGCCAGCACGGCTTTGTCACTGTGCTGCCACTGATAATTAAGTTGACAGTCCATTTTTCACTTGGGTTTAAAATATCAGATTCTATCATATTTCTGACTTGATACCACTACATTTGGCCCGCCTGCCAGGTCTGCGAATAAGCAAACGCTGGATGAGTTTGTTAGTGGAAACCACTGCTCATTGTGCATGAAATCATGTAAGGATGACAGGGACCCCTAGCATGCCTTCATCTAGGGATTCTAGCAAGCAGTAGGAAGAACGCATGATGGCAGACCATCAGCCCTCTGATGCATAGTACATTCTGGACTGCAGCTTAAATCATCTTTTGTTGTGATCATCTACTGTACCCTGGTTATTAGTACAAACAAATTACGAATATGCCATTGCTAATCATCATCAATGTCATGAGCGATCTGATTATGATCAAACAACGCAATCTATAACTTGGATTCCAAGCATGTCAGATAAGGCAGGATGAGAGGCATTACCATCAGCCTCAGTAGATATTCACAGTTAATAGAGCATGTGTTGCCACCCTGAAGTTTTTCAGCCCTCAAGGTTCAACTTGTAGTATGCAGACTGTGTAATTTGCTTTTTCAAACACTGCACCTGAACGTCCGGTCACCCTCTTTCTGTGAGGAAAGGATGTTGCTAAAGTAATCAACAGTTAAGTAACTGAAAATGAAGACGGCTCTTCAATTTGCTTATTTATTTATCCAGCATTTTTTATGTTTCATTGATGTGCCTTTAGTGTTAAGACCTGACGGTTTCTGGATTATCAGATGGTCCCAGAAAAGGATGTAAATTTCACTTGTGAGAAAAAGCTGTGAGAAAAAAGATAGCCTGATTAAAAATTGTAATAGTAATTTTTATATAGTGCCAACATAATATGCAGCAGTTTAAAAGGGGTCCTAACTCTTGGAGCTTTACTCATCTCTTTTTCTGACATCAGAAATTGAAAAATCTTTACATTCGAGTGCTCCATTATGTGTTCATACATACCTGAGTGACTGAGCAGCCCTCTTTAGGATAACACTGCTCACCTCCGTAGTATGAGGAAGGGGCTAGAAAAGTTTTCCTAAACATTGTTGCTTCTCTCAAAACCCTGTCAAGCTTACTGCTGGAGGGAATCCCATTTTATGCGGTCGAAATACAAAACCCAAGATGAGACAAAAGGTATTACCACTTACTATTGATACATGGAATGTACGTACGCTTCAAGACAACCCATTAGCAGATTGCCCAGAAAGAAGAACAGCTCTGGTAGCTAGAGAGCTTGCCAGACTTGACATCAACATTGCGGCCCTGTGTTAAACTCGCTTAGCAAATGAAGGTCAACTCACAGAAACAGGAGGCGGCTATACATTCTTTTGGTGTGGACGTGGCAGTGACCAACGTCGTGAGTCTGGAGTTGGCTTTGCGATTAAGAATCATCTTGTTCGCCAACTTGCCAATCTTCCTAAGGGTGTAAATGATCGGCTCATGTCACTGCAACTTTCATTACTAAGTGGAAAACAAGCTTCGCTGATCAGTGCCTATGCACCCACAATGACAAATCCAGATGAAGTAAAGGACAAGTTTTATAATGATCCCCAACTTTTATCTGTGAAGTGCACTGACAGAATGATTCTACTCTGTGATTTTAATGCGAGAGTGGGATCCGATCACTCCACCTGGGATGGTGTCATTGGCAAAAATGGAATCAGCACATATAACAGCAATGGTCTGTTACTATTGAAGACATGTGCTGCTCATTGGTCATTACTAATACCATCATCCATCTAGCTACTCGCAAAAAGAAGTCCTGGATGCACCCACGCTCGAGGCACTGGCATCTAATTTATTATGTCATAGTGCGGAGGAAAGACATACAGGATGTAAGAGTATCTAAGGCCATGCCGAGTGCTGACTGCTGGACTGACCATAAACTCATCATTTCTAAACTAAATATCCACATCAAACCAAAGAAGCGGCCACAGGGAAACAGAGTTGTGATAAAGAAGATCAATGTCAATACATTGGCAAATCACAATATAGCAGCCTCATTGGTGAAAGATCTTGACAATCAACTCTGAAAATGCAGGAAAATGCTGAGAAGGACTGGGAATGTTTCCGGAACATCTTGCATGCGTCTGCACTTAAGGCTCTTGGACCTGCATGCAGGAAACAACAGGACTGGTTTGATGAAAGCGATGAAGAGATTAAGGCCTTGCTAGCCAAAAAACATCGCCTTCACCATGCTCATTAAAATGACCCGTCGTCAACTGCAAAGAAAAATGCTTTTATCAGCTCTAGCGGGACTATATTGACAGAATACCCCAGGTGGATATCAACTATAGCCTGGATGTGCCACAATCAGAGGCTGAAACCTTACAGGCCATCAGTCAATTGTCCAGCGGTAAGGTGCCAGGATCTGATGGAATTCCGGCGGAAGTCTATAAGGCTGTTGGTGCTTGTTGAAAAACCCAATTGTTCCAGTCTTTCTAGAATCAAGGTTCCATACCTCAGGAACTGAAAGACGCGTCCATCGTACACCTTTATAAGAGGAAAGGAAATAGACAAGTCTGCGATAATTAGAGAGGAATATCACTTCTATCAATTGCAGGCAAGATCTTGGCATGAACGTTGCTAACTCGTCTTATTGATGACCACCTGGAACGGGGTCTGCTACCTGAGACACAGTGTGGTTTTCGCAAAGAACGTGGTATGATGGACATGATATTTGCTGCTCGACAGCTCCAGGAGAAATGTCAGGAACAAAATCGTGAACTATACACCACCTTTATAGATCTTACCAAGGCTTTTGACATAGTCGCAAAGGTTTATGGCGCATTATGTTGAAGTTTGGATGCCCAGACAGATTCATCCTGATGGTACGGCACTTCGTGTTCTGAGCAATGGTGAATCTTCAGAGGCCTTCCCTGTCACAAATGGCATTAAACAAGGATGTGTGCTCGCACCAACCCTGTTCAGCATAATGTTTTCAGCCATGCTGTCAGATACCTTTCAGAACAGTTCACTGGGAATCAATCTGAGGTATAGAACCAATGGGAAATTGTTCAACCTACGAAATCTCCAGGCTGTCACCAAGGTAAAAGATACTGTGCTTCGTGAACTCCTTTTTGCTAACGATTGTGCCCTTAATGCGGAATCAGAGCAGGAAATGCAAGCCAGTATGGACAAATTTGCAGCAGCATGTGACAACTTTGTCCTCATCATCAACGCGAAGAAAACCGAAGTGATGTACCAGCCAGCTCCGAAAGCCCAATATCAAGAACCTACCATCACAGTGAAAGGACAAAAGCTGCATGCAGTAGACCAATATACGTATCTTGACAGTACCCTCTCCTGTGCAGTGACAATCGACATCGAGGTCAACTGCAGAATTGCAAAGGCAAGTTCTGCATTCGGCAGACTGCGGACCATTGCATGGGACCACCGTGGAATAAGCCTTGCTGCAAAGCTTAAAGTCTAGCCGGTGGTAGTGTTAACCACTCTGATGTATGCTAGTGAGACCTGGACAGTGTACAGAAGACATGCTAGACAGCTGAACCACTTTCACATGACTTGCCTCCTAGAATCCGGAGGATCCAGTGGCAGGATAAGTTGCCAGATACAGAAGTCCTCTCCAGAGTAGGCTTACCATCAGTTTACGGCTTATTGATGTGCTGGGCAGGCTACGTCGTAAAGATGCCAGACCATCTCATCCCTAGACAGATCTTCTATGGTGAGCTGTCCCAGGGTAAACAATCGCATGGAGGGCAAAATAAGCGATACAAAAATACACTAAAAGCCTCTCTCAAGTCCATGGATATCAACATCACCTCGTGGGAATATCTGGTGCATGATCGTTATACATGGCGTTCCTTGATCCATCAGGGTTGCCAGACATACGAATCCAGAAGGACAAACCTAGCACAGAACACTTCGTAAACACAGAGCTGCAAATGCTGAAACAAAAACACCATTTGTCTGTTCAGTATGTAATAAAACATTTAATGCTAACATAGGCCCTATTAGCCACCTAAGGAAACATCACTAATAGCCGAAGATTTATCTATCAGATGTTAAGGTCCTTTATCGAAAACGGACGAACATCACATATGAACAGATAAAGCACACGCACATTGACAAAAAAAAAAATCATCCAGATGGAAATCCTGCCATGATATTTTTCTAACTGGCATTCTTCAGCAGCTTAATGCACACAGCAAGGGTCTTAAATTTCCTTGGCCTGCAAAGTCACCAGTCGAGTAATGTGCTCTGATTAAGCGCATTTATGCATGTGCCGCTACTCACAGTAACAGCACATACACAAGACTGAGAGTCTTGGGATAACAGCGGCCGTCTTAATACGGTCCAAAGCAGGATAAACCGGATTTGCTCATCACTAATGTGTGTGTGTATGTGTGTATATATATATATATATATATATATATATATAGTATTTTTGTTTTTTATATACTCATACAGTATAAATTATAACTACTGTACATCTAAGCCTGTGGTGGCGAACCTATTGGCGCACTGTTTTCAAGATTTGGAGGGGGTAGGCTCCTGCATTGGTGCGCAATCTCATCCCAGAGGCGCCTGGCAGGGTAAGCAGCCTTGCTGGGCAGTGGGGTCCCTGATGTTGTAGTGGTGGGCAGTGGGCTTTAGCTGGGATCCCAGCTCTAATACCCCCGCTAATCTCAATAACGAGCAGTGTGAAGCACTCAGTAGAGTGGAACTTCTCACTGCTGAGCGCTGCCGTGAAGACAGTCTCAATATATAGTCTATGGGATATCTTCACCATCCTGCTCAGCAGTGAGTAGAAGCAGCACTCTGCTGGGGGCTTCAGACCACTCGTTATAGAGATCAGAAGGGGTCTCAGAGCTGGGTCCCCCATTATCAACACTTTTGATATGCCTAAAGTGTGGTAAATGTATAATTTTGGACAGGGGTCTGTCTAAGGGTCCTGTGCCGCGGTGGTGGTGGTGGGGCTTGGGGGGCGGCTTTTGGATACAGGCAACTTCGATAGATTGGAACAAATGTTACCGATACAGATGAGACGATCACTTTGCAAAATGCACAGTAGCAAACCAATATACTGTACCCCAGGACAAGAGAATAGACTGCTATGGAGCCAGAGTCGCATTGAAAAGCAATTGTTGGACTGTCATAGCTTGTTTTTTCCACTGGCTTTGGGGGCACTAAACTATTCCATGTGCACAAAGATTTGAGTAGAGTTTGTTTAGTGGGGCTAAATAACATAACTAGTTTTCTACCTGGGTGATGTAGTCATCTTTGCAATTAATGTTCAATTTGTTCAGTTTTAGCCAAATACGGCAAATGCAGAAAGTAAATGTTTTGCCAAAACTACTATTCCTCAGAACACAAGACAAAGCTGATGGTTGTCCCAGATATGCAGTTGAGGACAGAAAGCATAATATGATGGCAGCCAAAGTGCAGAAGCTGAGATGTGAATTGTTTTCTCTAACAATGAGATTATATCTGTGATGTATGAAAATGATGGTGAAAAATACTCTAAGCAGGGCTCCTCCAAACAACACTCCTCCTAATGTTTCTTCAAAAGAAATGTACTCCATTACTTTCACACTAGCCATCTATATGCGGAGCTTGCTCTCCCTGAATTAATTAAAGCCTTTTGGCACAAGCAGAAGTATCAGACAGAGTAGGTTCCCATCCAGATCACCTTGCTGTGGTGGTTGGGCACAAATGATATTGATCAAAATATATTTTCTAAGTACCTTATATACATTTTATATAGTAACTATGGCATTTGTTCTATGTTTTCAGAGTGCTGTTGCATTGTGTTTTGCTTGTACTTTTGTATTTTCAGTCATGGTGACACACACCACACATCTGCAGATTCATTTCAGTTTATAAGATGTGCTGACTAATTTAGCATTCAAGATTTTTTTTTTTTTTTGATGAAGCACAGTTTGGCCATTTTTTATGTTCCCTGTGTCCCACACGTGTTTTTGCATGTGTATGGAATGCATACATATCTCTAAAAGATGTCCATTGTGTGTTAAGCCAGTAAATGCAAATTGTAGCTACTATACAAGCTCCTAAAACTGGGAGGGATGACCCAAACGAGTACACCCACACAGTGATGTACATTTTCAGAAACCTTTGAAATGGGGAGAGTTTGAGTAGGTAAGAACAACTGGTTTATAAGTGTACATGGTTTGATAGTTTCAATGTACATAAATGGCCTTTGATGTTATATAGGCTGGCATGATGTGTGCGACAAGTAAAGAACCTCACAGAAGGGAATCAGCATGATCATTAACTTTTGTTCTGTTTCCCCTTCTACTTTACAGTTTACTTTGATGAATGTTTAATTTATTAAATTTTCAGCTTTCTCTTTGAGCTATTTCTACTTTATTAATAATTTTTGAAGCAGAGATAAAAAATAAGGGTCAAATAAACAGATGATAAAACTTCATATCGGATATTCACAATAGATACAATTGTGGCTTTCTTGGTTTAATATGAAATCAAAATGAGCATGTTAACAATGACACATGGGAATCAAGCTGTGCAACACAGGATATTGTAAATGGGATGATAAGGAAGAAAATATTAATTTGTCTCATTTTACTGCCTGCTAAATACAAGACGCGCTCTTACTGAGTCAGAGCTCTGTCACCTCATTTCTAAAACCTCATTAAGAAATTTGACTCTGTAGTACACAGTGCTTCTTTCCAAGCTACAGTATATTAAAACCAGTGATGCATGATAGATCCGAAGGCAAGCTATTTTCTATTGTATATCGAGTTAAACAAGTATGAATGGATGTGCAGAATAAACAATGAACATAATTTACATATAAAATGAAGCATAATTTAACCATTAGAATATTGGAATATGTTGGTACCAGCTACAAAACCAATATATTAGTCTACCGTACCTTGTATCAGAAGCGCAAATTGATTCAGGCCGAAACGAAGTTGCTCCAACTGCCCTGAAAGTTAGTATATGACCCCCTCTAACCTCCTAGGAATTTTCTCTTTTGTTTTTTTATGATTTTTTTCCCCTCCCGAACCTCTGGAATGCAATGACCGCAATAGTAAATGATGTCTGAGTGACATGGCTGTGGGTAAACGCACGTTTGACCATGTTAACATACAGCGTATTTAAAAACACACCCCACTGGCATATGTGTTATGCTTTTTCATATTCCAAAGCTTCCAAAAATGGTCCCTTATGGGGTACAGATGTTTAAACACACACAGTGTTATTGGATTTAAAAAAAAATGTATGTCCAAAAGTTATGCCTTGACAAGGTCGGAATGCCTGCACGTAACAAGGTACACAATTGTTGATTGTCAGAAGAATAAGTGGCTCATTGTGAACGCGCCTAAAAAATTATCCCTTTTAATTGGAAGCAGCAGCAGTGCCATGTGGATATGGAAAGGATATAGTGTACGGATATAGTATCGTGTGGTCGCAATAGTGGTGGCAGCAGGAGCATTATAGCATGGAACAGACAAGGTTGTCTATGGGTAGTAGTAGTGATAGTGGCGGCAGATGTTTTGCATTAATGGTGGTGGCAGTAAGGTATTAACAGCTAGGAGCGGCGGCTGCAGCAGTCATATGGTACATAAAAAGAAAGGCAGCACCATGATGGAGGCAGCAGCCTTACAGAAGATGATGGTCGGCAAGTCGCAGCAATGGTATGACGGTGGTGATGGCAGCAGCAGCTATACAGAACGTGATGGTTGGAAGGTCGCAGTGTTGGCATGATGGAGGCTACAGACAGACAGCAGTGCCATGATTGAGGCGGCTTCTGCTGCTCGAGGCAGCGGTAGGGTGGTGACTCGGTGGGGGGGACAGAGAGAGGCCTCCCTTTCAGACACGCTGGTGGCAGTCGTCTGCTCGCTGTAAGATGCATGCAAAGTTTTTCCTGGTAATAACGTAATATGGCCTCCCTTTGTGCAAGAGCAAAACATTCCCTGATTTTGCCTTGGTAGCGAGGGTCTAAAAGCATGGCTCTCCAGTAATCGCCATACTGCTTGATTCCAACGATACACCTGTCACTGCGTTAGCAAGCGAGCAGAGAGGTCGCCATTTTGGCCAGCGTCTCTGTGGAGCCAGTTCTTCCTGGTTCCACTCCCCACCGAATTGTTTATGGCTTTTCGCTTTTCATACAGACGCTCAAGAATGTGCAATGTTGAACTCCAGCAAGTTGGAACATTGCAGATTAAGCGGTATAGCTGCCTACCATTCTGACACTGCAAGTCCAGGAGAGCGTTCCTTACCATGGGGAAAATGGCTAAAAAGTGGGTCAGTCTGCTGTACAATGCCAGCAGCTTGCGCAATACAGTACATTTTTTTTAAAAAGGCCATCCAGGGAGCATGTGTTATTTCCCCCAGGTTCAGGCTGACCAGGATTTTGTGCCCATTGTTGCTGACCACCTTGCCCAGTTGGAGTTGGTGGGTGACAGCCAGCGGGATGTTTGCTGCTTGATGTTCTTGAGAAACTCCTGGTGTAGCTACTGTCTCCCAGGCCAATCAACTGTAACACAGCATGGTAATGCTTTACATGTGATAGGAAGAATGGATAGAGTGAATTACGCTGAGCTATGCTGCTGTTGGGGACAGGACCATATCCATAGAGGAGGAGGCAGATAAGTGCCTGCTGTGGAAGCCAGTTCCATGCTTTGGTGGGATGAGGTCAAAAGGACCTGTCCATGTTGCTGGGGTGCTGCCTCTCCACTGCTGCAAAAAACATTGATCCGGTGGGCCGTGAAAGACACGTACTGTTCTTGCCCATAACAGCGGCTTGATGCACAATGAGAACAGCAAGAAGTAGCCCGCATTCTCTGCCAGGTGTATAAGGCTCTTCTACAATGGTACTACAGCGGCTGCACCGCCAAAATTGTGGCCAGTTGGGGGTTCAGCTTGTAGGCCAGCTAATTGTTGGTGGAGAAAAGATTTTGCATAGGCAATCATTCCGTTACAGATGTCTCATGATGGAGCCAAGAACAAGGAGGAGTCTTAGCTGGAGAAGATAGTTCTGATGATGGTGACAAAGATTCCGTACTGCTTGGGGATGCGGGTTGGCTTCCACAAAGAGGACCAGGAGAAGAAGGACAGACTTGTTCTGATTGGGAAGGCTGGCCAGTTGTATTTCCCCAAAGGATCCGGTGATAAGGCTTCATGTGCTGCAATAGACAACTGGTTCCTATAATTCTGTTTGAACGGCCACAGCTTATTTTAATCCTGCAGATCTTGCACACCACTGTGGTTTTGTGTGCTTGCCTTGTGGAGAGAAAGAGAAATACGGGAGTTGCTCGCACAGAGCTACAGGCAGCCAAGCTAGGCTTAGCTCTGGCACGTTTTGGGCCTAACTTACCCACAGCATCACCAGATTCTGAAGCAGATGTAGTCCTGGCTGTTTTTTGGGAGGTATGTAGCCTCTGCTCTTTATTGCTGCTGCCACCACTTCTCCACTGATGTTGCATACTTCTCAGCACCCTGATCCAGATTCCTCACCCTCCCTGCCAGTTTTATCAGACTGTGTTTTTATCTGTGTTTCCCCAACTGTTGCTGCCTCCACTGCCAATGGGGTGACTAGAGGTGCCATTATTACCACCACCATCAACACAGGTATGCATGAGGTCACCAGCCTCCTACCCAACCTCCTCCTCAGGGCAGCCCACACAATGAGGGCTCTCACACATGTCATCAACAGGGAGACTCTCTTGACTACCTGCGATAGGGCATGGTGGGTTTTTTTTTGACACTTCTTAGGAAAAAGGTAGGTGCCCTTCTAGGAATGGGCAGTGAAGACTGAGAGGCCTCCACTGAAATGGGGCTTTTTTGGGGCTGCAAGGAGGAGGAGCAGGAGGAATGCTATGACCCCCCCTGGCTCAATGGCATGGTGTAGGACTCTGAAATCACCTTCACATCAGCCTGCTGTCACTGAGAGGAGGAGTAAGTCATATAATCCACAATCTCATTTTATTTATCCTCAACTATAATGTGCCTTTCCAAAGCCAGTAGGGACAAAAGCAGCCTACTTCTGGTCTGCTACTACCCACATCCTGGCTCTGGGTCTATCGTTTGCAACCCTTCTGTAGCCCTGACATTTTTGGGCCTCTCTGATAATGTTGTGAACTACCCTGTGTACTGTGTAATCACATATATATGCTGCTAGGTTGAATATAATCAACGCCCCCCACCTAAAAAAAAAAAGTTTAAAAACAGATTTAGGCCTACATTTGTTATCACTCCCTAAATTCTTGTGCTACCCTGTGTGTTGGTGTAGTAATCATGTGTATATATTCTGCTAGTTTGAATATAATCAACAACCCCACCAAAAACTGATTGGAAAAGTGTTTTAACACAGAAATAAAGGGAAACTGATTTAAGCCTAAATTTGTTATCCCTCACAGATACTTTTGTGTGCTGGCTTGTGTATTGGTGTTAAAGTCCCAAAAAATACAATTTCAACCATGTGGAGAAATAAATGAATGTTAACGGATGATTTAGGGCCAGGCTTTACGCTCAATTTCATGTTTAACACTCACAGGTAGATTGCTGTTATACATTGTGTTTTGCTGCACTAATCACGTATATATGCTGGTTTTATAAAATTGAAAATGTTCAAAAAATATATATATTATTCCAATTCGGTGGAAACTGAATATACCGAAATGGATGATTGGGGCCTGATCCTTAATATCATGCTAACACTCCTAGTTAAATTGTTATCATATATCATATTGATTGTATAATCAAAAAATTAAATTGCAGCTGTGTGGAAACTGAATAAATGTCAACAGACGATTGAGGCTTGACATTAAATTGCACGATAACACTCACAGGTAGATTAATGCTATACCATTTGTTTTGCTGCAATAATCACCTATATATGATTGTTAATTAATTTGAACCCCCCCAAAAAAATGAAATTGTAATTGTGTGCAAATAGAATTGATGGAAACGGATGATTCAGGCTTGACGCTCAATTTCATGTTAACACTCACAGGTAGATTGCTGCTATACCATGTATTTTGCTACAGTATTCATTTATATGGCTAATCAAATTGCCCCCCCCCCTCCACCCCAAAAAAATTATAATTTGTTTGCAACCGTGCGAAAATGAAACATTTGAGGCTTGGCGCTCAATTTTATGCTAACACTCAGCGACACCTGCAACAAATATGACCTTCATGGAAGAATCGTTAGAAGACAGCCTTCTGCATCCTCAACACAATAGTCAGTGTCAGAAGTTTACCAAAGAACATCTAAATAAGCCTGATGTATTTTTAGAAACAAGTCCTTTGGACTGATGAAGTTAAAATAGAATTTGTTGACCACAATGAGCAAAGGTATGTTTGGAGAAAAAAGGGCACAGAATTTCTTTAAAATAAATCGTCTCTAGTGTCAAGTTTCTGCCAGGATTTGAACTCACAACCGTCTACATTAGAGTCAAGGACCTTAACCACTCAGCTATAAAGTTGATTGATAAACTGTATCAGAAAAACCTCATAGTAGTTTGTCATGCACTAGTAATTTCTATACAGCATAAGTTATATGTCACTGCAGTTCAAATCCCGGCAGAAACTTTTCAGAAATAGAGCCTAAATTTAATATATATATATATATATATATATATATACTTTTAGCCATAATATATTTACTTATATTATTATTATTATTATTATATATTTAGAATATATAATATATTATAATATATGTAAATATATTATAGCTAAAAACATCAGTAGTAGTTTCCCCACATCTTATGCATTCATATATATTAGAAATATGATTTTTTATATATATATATATATAAATATATATATATATACACACACACACAAATGAAAAAGATGGCGGCATCGGGAAAATATAGTTCAAATGGGTGCTTGTCCCAGGACAACTGCTTACAGTCCAAAATTATAGAAAGAAAAACAGACAGCACTCCATGGATAAAATAAAGTAAATAAAAATGTATTTACTAATGTGGTACAAACTGCGACGTTTCGGCTTAACAATAGAGCCTTTATCAAGCTTGATAAAGGCTCTATTGTTGAGCTGAAACATCGCAGTTTGTACCACATGGGTCAATAAATTTTTCTTTACTTTATCCATGGAGTGCTGTCCGTTTTTCTTTTATATATATATATATATATATATATATATATATATATAAAATGTTTAGTAATTAACACTTTTACTAACACATTTATTTTGTGCCATACAGTTTTTACAATTACTAAAAAAAATATATAAAATATATAAATATAATTTAGCCTCTATATCTGAAAAATGTCTGCCGGGATTTGGACTCACAACCTTCCACATTAGAGCCAAGAAACTTAACCACCAGCTACATATTAACCTGCATTGAACTATGAAATGATACTCCTGCTGTATAGGAATACTTAGCACATGACAAACTACTATTTTTTTGGTTTTTCTGACACAGTTTATCATTCAGCTTTATAGCTGAGTGGTTAAGAACCTTGTCTCTAATGTAGAAGGTTGTGAGTTCAAATACCAGCAGAAACTTTTCAGAAATAGAGGCTAAATTTGATTTAAATACACTAGATGTCCCCAAGCACTGACTCCATATATGGGCATAGCTATATATGGAGTCAGAGCAGGGACTCCTAAGCCGCAGACTTACACTGGGGGATTTCCTCATTGTACAGCAATCTTCTGCATAGACCTCAGTGGGACCCGGCACCCTCCTCTCTGCTCGGGTTCTCCCATTATCTTCCATTGTGCTCTGTAGAGCACCCGAGCATCCCAAAGTGTTCTACTCGAGCACTTTGGTGCTCGATCAACACTACTCCACTCCAACCATTAAGCATGGAGGTGGATCAATCATGTTTTTTGGTTGTATTTTAGCCAATGGCACTGGGAACATTTCACGGTGAGAGGGAAAAATGGATCCATTAGAACCAGCAAACTCTGGAAGCAAATATAACACCAACTGTAAAAAAGCTAAAGTTGAAAAGAGGATCGCTTCTACAAATGCATAATGTTCATAAACACTTCAAAATCCACAGTAGACTACCTCAAAAGGCGCAAGCTGAAGGTTTTACCATGGTGCTCACAGTCCTCTTAACATCATTGATAATCTGTGGATAGACCTCAAAAGAGCAGTGCATGCAAGACGGCCCAGCAATCTCACATAACTGAAAGACTTTTGCAAGGAAGAATGGATGAAAATCCCTCAAACAAGAATTGAAAGACTCTTGGCTGGCCACAAAAAGCATTTACAAGCTGTGATATTTGCCACTGGGCGTTCTACTAGGTACTACCCATGAAGGGTGCCCAAAGTTTTGCTTCAGGCCCTCTTCCCTTTTTATTATTTTGAAAATGTAAAATACATACTTAAAATACAAAGGGAATATGTCATATTTAAGTTGATGCTTGTTGGAGATATTTTATCTTCAACTTGTTTAACTGTTCACAGTAACAGTAATTTTGACCAGGGGTACCCAAACTTTTAAATGCTACTGTAAGGCTTGAATCTCTATAGACTCACTGGAGTAGGATATTTGCAATAAGTCTGTTTCCAAAGTTGCTTAATTTTTATGTTATATGCATTACGGCAATACACATATATCTACCAGCAAGGATATACTGTAATTATAGTACAAATACCAGTTTAATCCCCTTCAGGACTCTTCCATTTTTCACCTTAAGGACCAGGCCATTTTTTGCAAATCTGACTTTTTACTTTATGTGGTGATAACTTTAAAATGCTTTTACTTATCCAAGCCATTCTAAGATTGTTCTCTCGTCACATATTGTACTTCATGACAGTGGTAAATTTGAGTCAAAATATTTTATTTTTATTTATTAAAAAAAATACCAAATTGACCAAAAATTTGAAACATTTGCAACTTTCCAAATTTCAATTTCTATACTATTAAAATGGATAGTAATACCTTCTAAAATAGTTATTACTTTGCATTTCCCCATAACATTTGACATTTTGTTTTTTTTGGGACATTAGAAGGCTTAGAAATCTAGAAGCAAATCTTAAAATTTTAAGAAAATTTCCGAAACCCAATTTTGTAAGGACCAGTTAAGTTATGAAGTCACTTTGTGGGGCTTACATATTAGAAACCACCTATAATTCACCACATTTTACCCTCAAGGTATTCAAAACTGATTTTACAAACTTTGTTAACCCTTTAGGTGTTCCACAAGAATTAAAGGAAATTGTAGATTAAATTTCTGAATTTAAATTTTGTTTGCAGATTTTCCATTTTAATCATTTTTTTTCCGCTAACAAAGAAAGGGTTTACAGCCAAAAAAAACTCAATATTTATTACCCTGATTCTGTAGTTTACCCCCATTTGTGATTGTAAACTCCTGTACAGGCACACAGCAGGGTGCAGAAGGAAAGGAGCGCCATGTGGCTTTTGGAAGGCAGATTTCACTGGGATAATTTTAAGTTGCTATATCATATTTGAAGACCCCCTGATGCACCCCTAGAGTAGAAACTCCGAAAAAGTGACATTTTGGAAACTACGGGATAAGGTGGCAGTTTTGTTGGTACTATTTTAAGGTACATATGATTTTTGGTTGCTCTATATTACACTTTTTGTGAGGTTAGGTAACAAAAAATAAGTAATTGGTAATAGTGTTTCAGTTTTACATAATAAAGCATTTTTGAAAAAAAACTTATGTTTTTGTGTCTCCATTTTCTGAATGCCATATATATATTTTTTTTATGCCGATAGTCTTCTGCAGGGGCTTGTTTTTTTGCAGGAAGAGTTGATGTTTTTATTGGTATCATTTTTGGGTACATATTATTTTTTGATCATTCATTATTACACTTTATGGTGCAAGGTGACCAAAAAATTGGTTATTTTTACAGCATTCACCTGAGGGGTTAGGTCATGTGACATTTTTTAGAGCAGATCGTTACAGACGTGGCAATACTTAATATGTATACTTTTTCTTATTTAAGTTTTACACAATAATAGCATTATTGAAACAAAAAAAAAATTATGTTTTAGTGTCTCCATAGTCTGAGAGCCATAGCTTTTTTATTTTTTGAACGATTGTCTTAGGTTGGGTCTCATTTTTTGCACGATGAGGTGATGGTTTGATTGGTACTATTTTGGGTGACATACGTCTTTTTGATCGCTTGGTGTTGCATTTTTTGTGATGTAAGATGACAAAAAATAGCTTTTTTTTGGCACTGTTTTTATTTTTATTTTTTTACGGTGTTCAGCTGAGGGGTTAGGTCATGTGATATTTTTATAGAGCTGGTTGTCACGGATGTGGTGATATCGAATATTTATACTTATTTTTATTTATTTCACTTTAACATAATCGCATTTTTGAAACAATAAAATTATGTTTGAATGTCTCCATGTTTTTTTTATTTTTTGTGCTGTTTTCTTATGTAGGGGCTCAATTTTTTGTGGGATAAGGTGACGGCTTTATTGGTACCATTTTGTGGGACATAGGCCTTTTTGATCACTTGGTGTTGCACTTTTTGTGATGTAAGGTGGCAAAAATGGCTTTTATTACACCATTTAAAAAAAAATTTTTAGATGATGTTTATCAGACGGGGTGGATTATGTGATATATTTATAGAGCCAGTCGTTACGGAAGCGGTGATACCTAATATGTGTGTTTTTTCCTTTTTTTTCTCTTTTTTTATTGTAAAATCAGGGGAAAGAGTCATTTTTATCTTTTTTCACATGAACCCTATATATTTTTATTAAAAACTCCTTTTTTTCTGCTTTTTTTTAACTTTATTTCTGTCCCACTCTGGGAATTCAACTTTTGAGGGTACTTTCCCAGCTGCAATGCATTGCAATACATCTGTATTGTAATGCATTGCCTGTTAGTGTGTTACACTGAGTAATACACTAACAGGTTGCCTTGGAGATCGGGCCTGGGTCTGGATCTCCTCGGTTCCCGTAGAAGTCAGGTCTCGATGCCATGCAAGGCATTGGGCAGCCTGTTCATGGCATCGGGCTGCCTTGTCACCCATCGGGTCCACGCCACAGCAGCGTGGGGACCCAATGGGCTCCCTCACCCGCCGCTTGCACCTTCTATGCCACGGTCAGCGCTGACTGCGGCATAGAGGGGGTTAATACGCTGGCATGGGCTTTTGCAGCGATGCCAGTGGATACAGCAGGGGCCTGGCTATAAGGGACTGCCGGGCCCCTGCAGTGATCGGGCGCACACCGCTCTGGTGCCTGCTCGATCACCATGACGTAATAGTACGTCAAAATGCTGAAAGTCACTTGCCACCATGGCGTACTTTTACGTCATATGTCGGGAAGAGGTTACAAGTTCCCTTGCAGGCACATGTGAGCCCATTCACATATGCCTGCTGGAGAGGGAAGCAGCCCAGACAACTGGACAAATGTGTCTAGTTGCAGACACATCAAAGGCAGAGGATCACACGGGATGCCAGTCTTCCCTTAAGCGCTGCACACTGCAGTGCAGGAGATATGATAGCACCCGTGTGCCGACACGTACAGGGCAGGCTCAGTGACGTTATATTACTGCGCCAGGTCACGGCTTAAATAACTCAGCAGTTGAGCTGAGCGGCCACATGAGAGAAAGTCATCCCCTGGGCAACGAGCAACTCCTTACACTACGATCATTTCTTGGACAATGAGCAAATCCCCTGGAAGCGGATGCTACTGGCTAAGTAGCATCCATTAACCCCTAGACAATGAGCATTTAAGAATTAACTCTTTCCCTTCCCCTAGACAATGAGCATTATGCATTAACCCTTTCACTGACTCATTCACTAAAGGTTAACCCGTTCCCTGAAAGTTTTAACCCTTACCCTTCTTTATCAACCCTTTCATTAAGGTTAATGCTTTCCCTAAAGGTTAACTCTTTCCCTTCCATATTCCCTACCTCATTATGGTTACATTATTAACCATTTCCAAGCCTAGCTAGTTAACTTTTTTCCTACTACATACGCTAGCTGGTTAACCCTTTCTACCTAATATTACAATAGGGATAGTTGTGCTAGGTGTGGGAAGAGCCACTGGTGTGTGTAGATAATTGTATATTGTGTCGGTGTAGGGATATTTAGAGGCTGTTGGTTATTATAGTGCTTTGTAGTGTGTAGATACAGTGTTGTTTATATCTATAAATATATATATGACCAGCAGTATATTCGTATAAATAAATAAATAAATATATACCGGTGTATGTGTGTATATATATATATATATCTATATATATATATATAGTTTAACAGGAAGCCACGGCACATCCAATTTGTGAAGAAAGTGTAATCTTTATTCACCCATAAGGCGACGTTTTGGTCCACTTACTGGGACCATTGTCAAGCCTGGTCCCAGCTTGACAATGGTCCCAGTAAGTGGACCGAAACGTCGCCTTATGGGTGAATAAAGATTACACTTTCTTCACAAATCGGATGTGCCGTGGCTTCCTGTTAAACTATACAAGTTACACCGGAGTCTGGGTGTGTGCTGCAGGCACTCCATGTTCCATATTGGTGTGCAGCCTGAACTTGCATTTGTATTTATATATATATATTATAGGTTATACATCGACTGTGAAAGACACCCAAGTTCCATGACTCATTTAGCCATGACCATCTGGCATTCATTAGAGTGAGTTCGAATGCAGCTGCTGATTTCCTACAAGAAATGAAATTGCCCTTGTGGTTCATTTAAATGTATTCATTTTAGATGCTGATCTCACTACAATGAGGTTTCTCATTTGCCAGATAACTGAATAATGCATAGCCAGGCTTCCCAGCCTGCCTCTGGTCTCCTTGCATCAATGTCTGCCTTCATACTTGATTCATTATTTGTTTGTGTAATGTACTGATTAACATATTTCCCTCATAAAGTGTATTACAAAAAACGCATACACTCACTGTACCAACAAATAAAAAAAATGAAATGACAGTTGCACTTTAATGTGAAGAAGAAAAAACGTGAACTACTTAAACAGTTAAGTAAATGCTTCTCCCTTACTTGACAACATAACCAGATTTTCATATATGGAATAATGATTAATCTGTTTTTCTTTTGCATTATGTCCAACAGTGTTCATTTTTCTTAAAATATATTTGAGGGGAGAATTTATGGAATTTTGTATGCCAATTTTCTGATGTTAAAAAAGTTGAACATTTTAGTGCATGCCATTTTTCTTTTTTTTTTGCAAAAATGCGCAACTTTTTGTGATTTTGCAGTGCTCTCGACACTTTTGAACTTTGGGTTGGAGAGTGGGTGTGGTTAGCTAGGTCAGTAGGTTTACGCCAGATTTAAGAACTGCAAATGTTTCAAAAATTCAGAAATTTATGCAATATCGCTCCAGTTGGAGATTGTGTAAAAACTGGAGTTTCATCATAGACATATTCAGATGCAGCACATTTATCAAGCAATGTACAGTAACACAGACTAAAGCAAAGCTGATTTAAAAAAAATCCACTCATAATAAATCTCCCTCAAAGTCTTTAAGAGTAGACACCACAAAATAAATATCAGAGTACTGTATGATATTCCCCAAGTGTCTTGCATCCCTGCTGGGTCATCTCAGAAGGTGAAGTCTAGATGAGATTCCACATAATTTACAGAAAATATTCCCCCCATATCCACATCTCGCTTCCTAATTATACCTGTCAGCCGCCCGTCCACTGTGCAGGTCGGCTGATTTTCCTTCTCAACTAGTATCCTTATTAGAAAAAGGAGTCTCATCTTTAACAGCACCTGTTTGAAATTCATGCTGGCTAGAGATGTCCATCACATTTCTCATGGATCATAAGAGGAAAGCGTTTGTATGCAGAACCTTTACTTTTTACTGAGAAAAATTGACATCAGGGAAATGCGCTAATAAGCTTAGGTAAATTCCCTATAGACATTTCATGAATGAAGTGGTACCTATCACCAAATGTGTGGCAAGTGTTCTGTAAACTACATTAATATAGAATTGTATTGTGTTTTTCCCAACAAAATCCTGTAGAAATATATTGTACGGTGTAAGGCTAGTTTTACACTAGCGCCATGAGTTCCGGCAAGCTGTTCCAGCAATGAACAGCCTGCCTGAGCTCTGGTAGTTTGTAGTGTCCTAACTAAGGAAAAAAAATACCTGCAGCACTTGTCCACTTCAAGCAATGGATTTTTTATTTCAGCAAACATAGTGACACATCCAGTTCCTATTGTCCAAACTAAGGGCAACATAAACTAGTGACAGGCAGGGTTGCCGCCAACATTTTTTACGGATGAATTAGAAAGCCATAATGAATCGTAAAGACTATAAGTAATGCAGGTTTATAGCTTAATATACTGGTAAGAACTCATTACCAGCATTTACTGTGAACTGTAAAATGAAGATTATTACCACCAAAATAACCTAGTGAAGTAGCACCAGACTCAAAAAAATCACTGACATATCAATTTTTTTCACGGACACAGGAAAAAAGTCACCTATTTTAACTAACTTATTTGTAATTCAAAGGCGATTGTCACTAGCTACAGAGCTTTTCGCCATACTCTAGTCAGGGTCATACAGTCTTGATGGCACAGCTGGCTGGCAAGGTCACAACCTCAGGGTACTACTCTTCCAGAGTATCATGCTCAGGCATACCACACTTTGGTCTCCAAGCTGAAAGTATTCTGCAACCACTTCCGTATCTCCAGAAGATCTCCTAAAACTGGAGCATGCACTCGCTTATTGGTCCTTGACCAATTCATCAGATCTCCTGGTCTCTACATCTCTCAGTAAGCCCAGTTCCAGCCACATATACTCCTCACTGTGTACAGATGCGCTATGGCTCAGTAGCACACACTAACTGACCCATCTTTAGGCACTCCAGCTCCTCTTATAACCTGGTAAGCAGGGGCATAGCTATAGGTGGTGCAGAGGTAGCAGTCACTGCAGGGCCCAGGAGCCTGAGGGGCCCAAAGACACTTGTGCCACATAAGAAAACATCAGTATTATAGAATGTACATGCTGGTCACGTTACACCTCTGGTTGGAGGGAAAGGGTTAGGTAAAAAATTTGGCATGGGGCAGGGGGTTGCCTCAGGCAGCATAAAGGCTATGTGCTTTCCTGTCCCTGCCCAAAAAGCACTAAAGGAAGGGGGCCCAAGCTGAACCCTTGCACCAAGGCCCATGAGCCATTGGCTAGGCCCCTGCTGGCAAGATCTAGGATGCAACCGGTGCAGCACATGTAACCCCCTAACTGGTTTTCTGACTTCTCAGTCTCCAGCAAGTTTTCTATCCTGAATGAAATGTTATGCTGATTTATGATTTAAATGAAATATTGATCATAAGAAGAAAGATGGGCTGACCAAGATCTCAGACAGCTAGCCTGATAGATTTATCACAGAATATTACTCTGCAGGTGTTATGAACTGGAAAACATAGACACTGCAGGATCCAAAGGAATCAAAATGTTTAATAAAAATACATTACAAAAACATGTTTTAGCTGAAAATACATTTGAATCAATATTAGTGTCTCCAAATGTGTCCATAGCCATTAAAGATGGAGCTGGCTCCTTCAGTTTTGTATATGACTACCAAGTTATCAAAAACTACTATATTTTACATATGTTGCTAAATGTCTCAATATTGGATATATCTTTTATATACATTGGATGCTACAAGCTGTTGTACACATTTATACCACATTACTTATTGAAAATATATTCCAACCTACAGGACAACCAGATCTGTCCAGTGGATAAGGGCTTTTCAAGTGAAAATGACTGTTTGATATAATTTTTTATTGCTTTGAGACTTTGCTTTCTCCACATTGTTCACTTGAGAAAATGAGTCTATTACAGCTATGGGTCATGCTACTATATGATTCTTTTGAGTAGGCTGATTCTATCTATTGCTCACCTTACCCCAGGGTTAAATAGTAATGTCTGAACTTCATTCCAGAAGAAGAACAGAAGGATGGGTTTGCCACAGGACACAAATACTTGTGAGACACTAAAATTTATCTTGGGAAAATAACCTTACGGGACAAAGCTTTTACAGGGAATGTTGTACCATCTGTATGCTGGACGGATTTTCCATATCAGTGCTTTTATTTCATGTACTTTGTATAATGTCAGTTAAATATTGGAATGCCCCAGTGGATTCTTGTATGTTGCTATCCATTAAAAAAACAATTCACTAGGAATCACATTGTAATCTGCAAGGAGATGAGGAATACCAGTTATTTCGATGTTAGAAGTGATTACAATTAAACTCAAATTATTATTCACAATGAAACATTGATTTGCTTTATGATCATTTTCACTCTTTAACCTTGAATTGTCTATGTTGGCAATGTGCACAACTTGAGAAATGAAGCCAAATATTTAATCAGTGAAATAATATACTGCTGCAGGATAAAGTGTCTTTGTTCGCCTACAAGTATGTGGGGTTTATGATATTTTGGTCAGAAGAAGGGATTTAATAGAGGTATAGCTATAGGGGAGAGGTAGCAATTACACACAGGACCTGGGGCCTGAGAGTGCCACATGAGGAGACTAAATGAGACTTTATGGGACCAACTGGGATGCCAGCTTTGACACCTCCATGCCCAACCATATCTCATCCTGTATACAAGCTAGAGGCAGCCCAACAGGGTACTACAGTTTTTGCTCTAAGATTGGAATCACTTACATATACCCATATATCATCATTACATTTACAGATATACATTTTTATTTGATTCCAACAACTCCTTCATGTATTATTTATTTATTTTTTTGTGAGTGGAGCTTCAAATAAATTACAAGTCTCCTGTGCTTCTTGTACAGTGAAATGACAATAAGGCCCCATTCACATGTCCGTGGTGTATTGCGGATCCGCAACACCCGGCCGGCACCCCCCATAGAAATGCCTATTCTTGTCCGCAAGAAGAATATAAGAAACGTTATAATATATGTTATCAGAGAATCATACTTCCTTCTCTTATTGGGTGCCTCTGCTGCTCCCCTCTCCTTTTTACTAACTCTCAAGCTGCCTGCTGTCTGAAGGTAGAAATCATATAGAAGTCTATGAATAGGGAAGGAGTAGAAAGAGAATAAATTGGCTGCTGGAGACAGGCAGCGAGACTGACACTGATAGTGATGCCTGTTTGTAAGTTATTTACTGTCTAACTCCACCACTGTATATACATCCAAATTTCTTAGTTCTGCTGTGTAATGTCTTCCATTAATGCTGCTGCTTCTGAGAGGGTGCTACAGAAAGTTAGAAAGCAGGGTCACCTGTTTCTCTATGTGTAGTGTATGGACAGTCATATTTCCAGCTAGTCTCCATCTACTAGTTCTGAGAAAAAAAAAAAAAGAATTACAGACAGATTGCAGAGGGAAAAATGGCTAAAAATACCAGATACAAGTCATACAATGGCCAGAGATAGTATTATTCTTTATTTATACACACATGGCAGTTTATTTTTAAAAAAAAATACCTGAAATAACAATGCTTTATTCATCTTTGTTCTTTGATACAAAAGAAAAAGACTGTGAAATAAAATATAATGTATTGATTGTTACAAACATAAATTCATTGCACTCTGAAGTGCATTGAAAGTGTGATTAAGGCCATTTTACAAACTGATGCATTAACTTGATACTCCTGCAAAACATTTAATAATTGCATTGCAATTATTTTCACCCTGGGATATAAAGAAACCCTGTGATCATAGAAATGAACTGATCTGATTTTTTCAGGCAATTAGCATGTTCTCAGTCAAGCTGAAACATACAATGTGGCACATAACTGTGAAGGAAAGGGAATAACGAGATGATTTCATTATAGGAGGCACAAGCACTAGTGAATAAATAATGTATCAATTTTCTATATGACCATTTCATGCATTCTTCCAATTACTTGGTAAATTGGCTAATCTGTCCTCCATGTACACTGGAAGCTGAGTGTTTCTGGTTTGCAATGCAAAACGGAGTAAATGGTCAAGAATTTATGAAAAAAAACGAACGTTAAATGTTAAGATGTATACAATTACATATACTCTTTGCCATTTGTTTTAAATGGAAACTATTATCTGGGAGCAAAAAAAAAACATTATCTAGGCAGCCAAGTGACACATTGTAACTTGGGCTAGACTGACGAGATTTTTTTTTTAACAAAACACTGAATTGTAGAGAAGAGAAGACAAGTTAAAGGGGCTTATAAGTGATCAGTATCTGATCGGTGGGGGTCCTCTGCCAATCAGCTGTTTGAGAAGGCACAGGAGTTCGCATTAAAGCAGTGGTCTTCTCTTAGTTGACCAAGCACAATACCGTACATAGTATAGTACCTCAGTCCCACATCTCAGTCCCTTCGCTTCAATGGGGCTGAGCGGTGCCTAGGCCATGTGACGGATGAACATGATGTCACATAGCCTAGGCTGAGCTGTGAGAAGGCCGGCGTGCTACTGCGAGTGCCAGTGCCTTCTCACACAGCTGATTGGCAGGAGTCCCTGGTGTCGGGCACCCAGCAATCAGATTCTGATGACCTATCCAGAGGACAAGTCATCAGTATAAAAGTCTTGCAAAGGGCCTTTGAAGTGTAACTGTTATCTTGGTTTATTTTAATATAGTGTAGGGACAGGATTGGTAATAATTCTAGTATACCATAATTTCTTAGGGAAGGGTGTTTCTTTTTTTTTTACTAGAAAACTAGATATAAAGGGTCTCCTTAGCAAACCTTAGCTTTGCTAAAGAGAGTCCCTCTTCAGCGTTCTACTGAGGGTTAAAGATGATTATGTAGAACATACAGAGGCAAGCTGAAAAGCCTGCCTCTTATCCCAATACCCTAGTCCCTGCTCCCCTATATGTGTCCTCTCTGCTTGCCTCTCTGATTATCTGACATGCTGCTAACAGCTGGCAGCTCTGCTCGTTTCTATATTTCCTGCGCGTCTTAATTTCTGAGTGCAGGGTAGAGAAAGACGAACTGCCATCGCTTAGTGCTGACAGTATGTACTATTTCCCTATATACCTACTGTCAGCACCAGTGGCGTAACTAGAGTGTTATGGGCCCCAGTGCAAACTTTGGATCGGACCCCCCCTCCCCAATTTATACGAAGAGGCGGCAGTTAAGCGGCATGGCAAACTTTTTTTTACACTAAGCCCAATGCATGGCTACAATCACCCAGTCCCAACTAAAAAAATATAAATGGAGAGAAACAAGACTGGATCGCACATCCACAACGCTTAACCCTTGATCGCACATCCACAACGCTTAACCCTTGATATGTGCTCTTCAGCTCCATTACTATAGTACTAGTCCCCCATATCGCATGCAAATATTGGAGACATTGGTGTACATTTTGATCAAAAGGTAATAAGCCCACTCACCCCGTCACGGTTGTCTCCTCGAGTGGGTCACTACTCTGTCCATAATCTGATAAAGGCGCCGTGCTGCATGGCGGCACGTGGCACCATCCCAGCAGGCCGCAGTTACGCCGGCCAGCCAGAAAAAGCACCACAACAACAAAGGCCACCATGCAGCACAGCACTGTCTGAACAGGAACCTAATGTAACCTGCTCAGTACTAAAAGAAACCAGGACTAACAGCTAGTGGGTCCATTACACTCTTATGCAGTCTCCTGCTAATTAATTAAAAACCGCCTGTGGCAAGTGGGAGGAGTGCTTATACCAGGAATAAACAAGAAGGAAGATAAACTATGTATAAATGGAGAGAAACAAGACTGGATCGCACATCCACAACGCTTAACCCTTGATATGTGCTCTTCAGCTCCATTACTATAGTACTAGTCCCCCATATCGCATGCAAATATTGGAGACATTGGTGTACATTTTGATCAAAAGGTAATAAGCCCACTCACCCCGTCACGGTTGTCTCCTCGAGTGGGTCACTACTCTGTCCATAATCTGATAAAGGCGCCGTGCTGCATGGCGGCACGTGGCACCATCCCAGCAGGCCGCAGTTACGCCGGCCAGCCAGAAAAAGCACCACAACAAAGGCCGCCATGCAGCACAGCACTGTCTGAACAGGAACCTAATGTAACCTGCTCAGTACTAACAGAAACCAGGACTAACAGCTAGTGGGTCCATTACACTCTTATGCAGTCTCCTGCTAATTAATTAAAAACCGCCTGTGGCAAGTGGGAGGAGTGCTTATACCAGGAATAAACAAGAAGGAAGATAAACTATGTATAAATGGAGAGAACAAGACTGATCGCACATTCACAACGCAACCCTGATATGTGCTCTTCAGCTCCATTACTATAGCTAGTCTCATATCGCATGCAAACAGTGGAGACATGGTGTACATTTTGATCAAAGGTATAGCTCACTCACCATCACGGTTGTCTCCAGTGGGTCACTACTCGTCCATAACCTGATAGAGCGCGCTGCATGGCGCACGTGCACCATCTCAGCAGGTCGCAGCTACGCCGCCAGCCAGAGCACCACAACAGAGCCGCCATGCAGCACAGCACTAGCCTGAACAGGAACCTATCGTACCTGCTCAGTACTAACAGAAACCAGGACTAACAGCTAGTGGGTCCATTACATTTATGAGTCTCCTGCTACTCACTCAAAAACGCCGGCGGTTTTTAATTAATTAGCAGGAGACTGCATAAGAGTGTAATGGACCCACTAGCTGTTAGTCCTGGTTTCTGTTAGTACTGAGCAAGTTACATTAGGTTCCTGTTCAGACAGTGCTGTGCTGCATGGTGGCCTTTGTTGTTGTGGTGCTTTTTCTGGCTGGCCGGCGTAACTGCGGCCTGCTGGGATGGTGCCACGTGCCGCCATGCAGCACGGCGCCTTTATCAGATTATAGACAGAGTAGTGACCCACTCGAGGAGACAACCGTGATGGGGTGAGTGGGCTTATTACCTTTTGATCAAAATGTATACCAATGTCTCCAATATTTGCATGCGATATGGGGGACTAGTACTATAGTAATGGAGCTGAAGAGCACATATCAAGGGTTAAGCGATGTGGATGTGCGATCCAGTCTTGTTTCTCTCCATTTATACCCAACTAATAAAATCTGGTCCTACCTCATCCAGGGTGTCGCTGGCATCGGCGTGATGTCCATTGGATCCAGAACAAGGTCCCTGTGGTAATAGAGAAAAAAAGAATAATCACATAAGGAAGAGATGGTGACTGCCCCTGTGAAATCACCAGCAGGGGGTGCTGTGCTGGCCTCAGGGATGCACCTAGCCTTTCTGCTGGCTGAGGCAAAAATTTAAAAAGTGCCCCCCACCTACCAACCCATTCCAAATCTCAACCTAACCCCTTCCCTCCTAACATTACGTATATCACAACAGAACATGCAGGGTAATACAGCGCCACATACCTCTTACATACACTGACGTCTCCTTTGATGTAGATGTTCTCTTTCCTCATCTTCTCCTTTCAGATCAGACCACCGTTTTTCAGCCATTTCTCGTCTCTGCAGTTTGACAAAAAATAATCTTGCTTTACTACTTTTTCATCATCCTCCCATCTTCTGGACAAATCATCCAATACTGTGCCACTGTGCTCCACAATATTATACTGCAGAAACAGATTAACCCCCTGATAATACTAGTACCATGCAGATAGTGCCCTTTAATAATTATTGGCACACAGTGTCCTAAAATAACAGCAAATAGTGCCCCTGACACTAATAATGTAAACATATCGTCCCCCAAAAATAATTGTGGTAAGCTGATACTGTGCCAAGGTGCCCCCACAGTAATAGTGCTCCCAAAAGTCCCACCAATAGTAATAATTCTCTGGTAGAGCACACTTGGTAGTAATGTCCTCACTGTGCCCCAGAAGTAATAATGCTCCCATAGTGCCCACACTAGTAATCATGTTCCCCAAAGACCCCCAGTAGTAATGAAGCCCACCATAATGCCCCCCAGTAGTAATACTTCTCCTTATAATGTACAAGAAATGCCCCCTTATAATGTGTGCCAGCGCAAAAAATGCCCCCTTTTAATGCTTCCAGTTGAGATAATGCCCCCATAATGTGCCAATATAAAATACCCCTATATAGTGCCCCAGTAAATTCCCCATAGTGCTCCTCTCCCCCTCTTAGTGGCCCCCATAATGTACCAGTATAAAATGCCCCTATTTAGTGCCCCAGTAGATTTCCTTTGTGTCCCCCATAATTTGCAAGTATAAAATACCCCCTATAGATGACCTCATAGTACTCCTCTCCCCTCTTCCCCATAGTACCCACTATAATGTGTCCCAGTATAAAATGCCCCTATAAAGAGCCCCACATATAAAATACCCCTTCTTTGTGGCCTCAGTAGATGCCCCCATTGTGCGACTCAATAATGTGCCAGTAAAAAGTGCCCCCAATAATGTGCCAGTAAGAAGTGCCCCCCAATAATGTGCCACTAAGGAGTGCCCCAAAGATGCCCCCCAATAATGTGCTAGTAAGAAGTGCCTTCCATAGATGCCCCCCCAATCATGTGCCAGTATAAGTGCCCCCATAGCGCTCCTCTCCTGTATTGTACAATATAAAAACATAAACTCACATACTTACCTCCATCAGAGTGGCAGCTATGCACTGCAGGCCTCTTCCGGCCTGTGTCCTGCGCTGTACGGCTCAGGCAGTGCGATGATGTCATTGTGCCACCTGCAACGGCCTCTGATAGGCTGCAGGCCTAGTGCCTGCAGCCTATCAGAGGAACAGGGAAGGGAGATGCCTCTCCCCTGCCCCACAGCCACAATGGAAGTGCTCATCTCCCTGTGCCCTGCTGCCTCAAACCCCCCCCCCACCCCTCAACCTTTTGTCACCAGGGCCGAACAACCTGAGGCGATCGCCTCACCTGACCGAATTGGTGGTGCGGACCTGGCTGGCCTGAAAAACTGAGCCATGCCAATGTATAGCAGGGTAATCTAGGACATTTCCCTTAAGGGCTACCACACAGCACTTATGCCCACATTGTGGCCCCTCACAGTAATTAACCCCACCTTGTGGCCCCTTCACAATAGGTATGTCCTCCTTGTGGCCCCTCACATTAGTTATGGCCAGATATGTGCCCCCTCACAGTAGTTATGGCCAGATATGTGCCCCCTCACAGTATTATGCCAGATTATGTGCTCCCTCACAGTAGTTATGCCAGATTGTGCCCCCTCACAGTAGTTATGCCTGATTATGTGCCCCCTTACAGTAGTTATGTCCAGATACTGTATGTGCTCCCACACTCACATCGCGCAGACCCCCTTAGATCAGAGCCACCCAGCGCCATCATCCTCAGAGCAGCCCCCATCAGACCCCGATCAGTCCCCCAATAAAATCCTATCAGCCTCTGATTGGACCCCCCAGCCCCACTCAGCCTCAGATCACACACACCAGCCCCCATCAAACCTCAGATCAGAGGTCCTACTGTGTATTGTGGCCTGATGGTGCACAGCATTAGGTCATTGTGCATGCCCACATGAACTACATCCTGCCACTGTGCGCGTTCAGGACACCACATGTATGATTATATGTATGATTAACAACATTTATATAGTATTTGGTATGTTTACTACTTTTTTTTTTCTGCCGACAGAGCTGCGTGCAGGATCATTTTTTTTTCGTTAGATCAAGCTGCAGTTTTTAATTGATACCTTTTTTGTACATGTGCAGTTTTGACAATTTTTGGGAGGTGAGGTGACCAAGGAAACCATTCTCACACTGGGATTTTTTTTTGCAGTGTTTCCTGGTGTGTGATCAATAACATGATGTAGTTTGGACATATACAAATGCAGAGATACCAACTATATTTCAATTTTTTTTTTCCAACTATTCACACACTATTTCTATCTTTCTACCCCCTTCTGGACAAGCTATTACCAGATTTATCTATCAGTATCATGTTGATGACATCTATGTATGTAGAGATAAAATTGGGAGAGTAGAGCGCCACATGTGCATTAAACGTTTCCTTATTGTGTTAGAAAGGTTAAGAGTCTGCTTACCAGATGTTGTTGCGAAGAGTCACAACAACTATTAGATCGCTTTGCTGGTTATTTGGTGTCCCGACCAGCATGTGGCAGATGAAGAGAAATAACCTTTAAAAAACGTAGTTGCAGACCCCTTTGGCGCATTTCCCCCTTCGCCAGGACTATTCAAAATAGTCCTGATGAAGGTGGTTATCCTGCCCCAGAAACGTGTTGACTATACTGTATAATAAAATATCTCTTAATGCCAGACACTTCAATTCTGAAGTTCATTCAATCAAGGTCTAGGCAGCGGCAAAGGGATCCGCAACTACTTTTTTTAAAGGTTGTTATGTTGATGATATCTAATTATACTCTTTCTTGTGGTTATGTTTGACTTACGGTAGATCTGTCCTTCAACTCACTATTCACTAAATACTCTAAGGCCCCTTTCACACTTGCGTTTAGAAGATCCGTCATAGAGTTCCGTCGTTGGGGCTCTATGCTGGAAAGAAACGTTTCAGTTACAGTTAATACAACCGCATGAATCCGTTTAAATGGATCCCGTTATATTGACTTTATTTTTTAACATTGCCAAGATGGATCCGTTTTCTATTGTGGCAGATTGTGCCAGAGAAAACTGATCCTCCCTATTGACTTGCATTGGGGGTCATGACGGTTCTGTTTTGCTCCGCATCCCAGGATGGAAAGGATACCGCAGCCTGCTGCGGTATTTTCTCCGTCCAAAAAACGTTCAGTGACTGAACTGAAGACATCCTGATGCATCATGAACGGATTTCTCTCCATTCAGAATGCATGGGGATAATCCGGATTAGTATTCATCCAGCATAGAGCCCCGACGACGGAACTCTATGCCGGATCCTGAAAACGCTAGCGTGAAAGAGCCCTAAATCATTGCATGTTTTTGCCTTCTGCCCCTTAAAACCATCTAAAGAATTTGCCCTTTCTGTGAAAACAGCCAAAATTGTTATATATCACTGTGAAAATTTTAGGCATGTGTGGAAAAATGCTGCAAAGTAAGAATGGTTTAATAAATAGAGTTTTCATAATTTACTTTTATCAATTAAATAATGCAGCTGCAAAACGAATGAACAAAAGAGACATCTAAATTAAGTGAGGTTTTGGCTTTTTTAGGAGAATGCAGAATTATTCGGCAACTATTAGTGTGCAGAATTTTTATGTAACTAAATGAAAAGGAAACATTTTCCCATCTCACTTGTTTTATTTTTATCTGTTAACCCCTTCCTGATGTAGCTATTTGCAGGACAAGTTGTTCTTTCGAATGCCACCATTTTGTATGGCATTTGGCATACCATTTTTGATGATCTGTAGTTTTTGATAATACCCTGATCACTTTTTATTTAATTTTTTGGGAAGTAGAGTGATTTAAAAAAAATGCTGAACCAGCCATTTTTATTTTTCCCCCCATTATGCCATTCACCATATGGGATACGTTTAGTTTTTTTTATTGTACTAGTACAGACATTTTGCACGTGGCAATGCCCATGATGTTCATTTTTTAAAATTATTTATTTTTATTTTGGGGAAAGAGGGATAATTAAAATTTTTATATTTGTTTATATTTTTCTAAACCTTTTTACCTTTATTTTTTTATGTCCCCAAATGGCTTCAAACTTGCAATCATCCGATTGCAATTTGTGTAGAGTAATGGAATTTGCTCCATTATTCTATTTAGAAATAGGTATATCACAGTTCTGTGCACCCACCTTCTTGCCTGAACTATAATATACAGGTAATGAGCCTAGAAGCCTAGTACAGGCTCATTACCAGCATAGAATGCTTTCCCTGATCTCTGCTGAGGGAAATCATTCTTTCCCTGGAAGTGCACACTTCCCATGTTTTAGCCCTCTCAAACGCCATGGTCATATTTGACCACAGCATCTGAGGGGTTAAATGTCTGCAGTCGGCATTATCACCAATCGTGGACATTAGCTGTGGGTGTCTGCTGTACGAAACAGCAGGCACCCGACAGCTATGGCGCTAACTCCACTCTGGAGCGGGCGCCATCCATAAAGACCCAACATACACAGTACATGAACGGCTGATATTGGGAAGTGATTAAAGTGAGAATAATAAACAACTCAAAATTTACAAATAAATATTTCCCAAAAATAATCTGTGACCAATATAGCCTCCCTTCTTTTCAATAACAGCCATAAGCCTTCCATCCATTGAGTCTGTCAGTTTCTCAACCTATTGAAGATCAACCTTTTGTGCAGCAGCAACCTCAACCTCCCAGACAATGTTCAAAGAAGTGGACTGTTTTTCATCACCGTAAATCTCTAATTTAAGAAAGCCTTACACGTTCTTAATAGGGTTTAGGTCAGGTGAGGAAGGGGGCCATGTCATGATTCTTTCATCTTTAAGGCCTTTACTGGCTAGCCATGCAGTGGAGTACATCAATGCATGCCATAGAGCATTCTTCTGCAAAAAAATTATGTTTTTCTTAAAAGATGAAGATATTTCCCTGAACCATTGCTTGAAGAAAGTGTTTTCTAAAAACTGTCAGTAGGTTTGGGAGTGAATTTGAGCCCATCTTTAACACGAAAAGGTCCAACTAGCTCAGCTTTAATAATACCAGCCCACAGCAGTACTCTACCTCAAACTTGCTGACATCTGATATGCTTCAATCCAATAGACATTTAAGTTTATTCAGCCTGGAGAAAAAATGCATGAAATGATAATATGGTCAAAATACTCACCCTGATCTTACATCATCACATCCAGGACTCATTACATTTCCTAACTCTGAATATATGCAGCGGCCCACTGCCAGCTATTGGGGGAACCCTTGCCCCTTAAGAGGTATTTACGATTATATGTCCCTCTGTTAAAGCAAGTAGTCGTTATGCCAGTTGCAGTTAAGCAACGAGGACTTGGAGTCCCCTTTGTAGATGGTATTGGTGGAACCCAGGGTAGGAATGCCAGAGAGGTGTAGAGTGGCCTACAGTGTCTCTGTAGATATTGTATGCACATGTCACGGTGCTCCTACCTGGATATCCTTGGATCCCATACGAGGTGTAGTCCGAATCAAGTGCAAAAAGGGTTTGTTGAACTTGGGTGATGAATAATGGTGTCCAGACTTTGTAGTAACATTGAACACAGCTTTATTTGGCATAAACGGTACTCCAAACAGTTTCAAAACTTTATCTTGGTCATAAGCAGGTATTGGCTTACCTGGCAGGCAAACACTTCTGCAACCATCTCAGCTCCTCTATGCTGGCTGGCTTAAATAGGAAACTCTTCCTCTTCTGCTGGAACTTAGGTTAGCTGTAGTCTGTCCCTTACTTTAATCCTAGGAATCTCTCTTCCTGGCATCAAGCTCTCTTAGCTTGGGAGGCAATGCAAGCCCAAGAGGGGAAAAGCAACCATTTAGCACTTCACAGGCAGGGCCTGTGGGCCTAGCAGAGCAGGCAGTGCTGTGCTAGCAAACACACAACCTTATCCCAGGACGGGGACTTACTAACTAAACTCCTCCCTCTCTAGAGAGGGCTGGAATGGAACTAGAAGGTTCCTCTCCAGGGAAACTATCTCTGCACAGATTTGCTACCATCTGCTGGTGTACCAGGCACATTTTATATAAACATCACATTTGCAAGGAAATGCATGCACACACTGCATGAAAAAGTAATATATGCATGAGATGACACAGGATCATACAATCAAGTTAGTGGGGGTACAAAAGGAGGTGGTAATGTCACTTTGGGTCATTACAGATAGTTCTTATTGACATTGGCTGTATGTTTTGGGTTGTTGCCCTGTTGCAGATTAAATAGTAACATAGTACATAAGGCCAAAAAAAGACATCTGTCCATCCAGTTCGGCCTGTCATCCTGCTAGCTGATCTAATAACCACGCTCTGCTTTCTGTCACTCAGCCAGTTACTTACCCACTTACCGACATTTTCTCCCAGTCCGAGCATCCTCATTTTATATACTAACCTTTTATGTGGTACAGTGTCAAATGCTTTGGAGAAGTCTAGATATACGACATCCATTGATTCGCTGCTGTCAAGTCTAGAACATACCTCCTCATAGAAACTGATTAAATTAGTTTAACATGACCGATCCCTCATGAAGCCATGCTGATATGGCGTTATTTGCTTATTTCCTTTGAGTACCTCTAAGATAGCATCTCTCAGAAAACCTTCAAACAGTTTCCCAAAAACAGATGTCAAACTTACCGCCCTATAGTTTGCTATGCGCCAATCCTGTGGAACATTCCCTCTCAGTATAGAGTCCGCAAATATCAGAAATAAGGGTCTGGCTATGACATTACTTAATTCCCTTAGGATACGGGGGTGTATGCCATCCGGTCCTGGCGATTTGTCTATTTTGATCTTTTAAAGTCGCTGTTGTACTTCTTCTTGGGTCAGACAGGACACTTTTAATGGGGGATTTATTTTTACATTCAGCTTTTCATCTGACAGTTTATTTTCCTCAGTAAATAAATTGGAGAAAAAAATATTGAACAGCTTTGCTTTCTCCTCGTCGCTCTCTGCAACTCCCCCTTCATTACTCTTTAAAGGGCCGACACCTTTAGATTTATACTTTTTAACATTTATATAATTGAAGAAAATTTTAGGGTTAGTTTTACTCTCTTAGGCAATTAATCTCTCGGTCTCTAGTTTGGCAGCTTTTATTTGTTTTTTACATGTTCTATTTTTTTCCTTACAGTTTTTCAGTGCTTCCTCGCTACCCTCCTGTTTTAGTGAATTATATGCTTTCTTTTTGTCATTTATTGCTTTCTTTGCATTTCTATTTATCCACAAATGTGAAGCCAATAAGTCACCTCCCTGATGGTAATGCATAATGGATAAATTCTGCCTGTATTTCTCAGCATTGGGGGTACCATTAACACTGACCAAAACCCCGAAAGTTAGCGGAGGGCCAGTGCTGACATTTCAGATTATCCATGTTGAACAATATAACATTAATAATTACACTGTGACTGTTTTCTTGAACCAGGCGGTTCCCTCAAATCACTTTGTTCGGCTTCCAGTCTCCCATACAGCACAGGAGTCCAGGTGGTGCCAGTCACACAGCATGAAGTAGCTTGTGCTGAGCTGAAAGCTTGAGGCAGATGAGAAAGAAAAAGCCTGACATTGATTGGCTGAAACCTTGCCAACTAGCATTAGGCTTAGACCACTCACACTGTCTGCACTGCAGAATCTGCAGGTATCTGCTGGCCCCAGGCAGGTTAGTGTGTGTGTGTGTGAGACTGCTACCCCTGTCATACATACACTACACACAGACTTAAGTCTGGCAATCTCCTCCCCTCAATTTTGGAGAGTGCTGACGTTAACCTAGGGCTTTCTGTCCAACCAACCCTAGGCTTGGGAGTTTTCCAGATTGTGGGTACAAGTGCGCACAAAGGGGATCATTTATAAAACTGGTGTAAAGTAGGCCTAGCTTAGTTGCCCATAGCAACCAATCAGATTCCACCTTTCATTTTGCAAAGGAACTGTCAAAAATGAAAGGTGGAATCTGATTGGTTGCTATGGCAACTAAACCAGTTCTACTTTACACCAGTTTGATAAATTACCCCAATAATGTCTTTTGGCTAAGCAATACAGACACTGGTTGTTGGAGATCCTGTGCAGACGATCCTCTTCAGACAGTCTGATTCTATCCACTTGCATGGGTTCTTATGCAGTAGAGGATGGAGGATCCAGCAGTCCCTGGAAAGAAGACGCTTGCTGAGGAGATCTCCTCTCACAAACAATTTCCTTGGCACATTCTCGGAAACTGTAGATAAATGTGGGTGGCAAGGGAGATGAAGGCTTCTAATGTGGCTGGTAGATCACAACCTGCCAGTTTGCCCTTTATTGGCCCTGATAGACCCCCTAATATTCTGCCACTAGCTCCTCATTGTTCCGTGCCAATGGAGAAGTCAGGGCATAGAAGTGAATGGCATGTTGGCCTAAGGGCGTTATCCTGAGAGTCCTCTGGCTTTCACGCTTTAACCCCCTGTACAGGGATCTGGTCTTCACTGCAGGGAAACCACCAGGCTGCTGCCTCTTGGAGAAGTCCCAGGATGAACTGACCTATGAAGGTCAAAGACACTGGTGCCAAGCACCAAAAGGTGAGGCAATACTTGCAAAACATAACGAGGTCAGGAAAGGGAGAGATTGTGCAAATTAGTAAAACAAGTCTGAAGTGTGGGCAGGAAGCATAGGATCAATACAGTAAACAGACACTGGTCTGGTCAGGCAATGGAGGGCCAGAATCAAATGGAACACCACACCTTATGCAGGGACTAGCAAGCTAGATACACCTCTTACTCAGGCACACTCCCCTTGGGGAAGGTGCCTAAAATAGCCTTAGATGATCAACCATAGGCTGGGAAAGATTGGGGTGCAGGCTCCGCCTTTTAAGCGCCAGGGGGCCAGTAAGGAGTTCCTGTTCTTCCTGTACGGTGTTCAAAGTATAATGAAGAAATTCCCGGTGAGCGCTTTCTTCAGTTCATATGCTCTTTATTTCATAAATACATCAAAATGCGGTAATGGATGCATTTCGGCCTGTCCAACCTTCATCAGCTCACATTAGTGTAGAGTTGACAAACTTGAATCACAATTTCTCCACCACGTGTGGTGACATCAGACTCCCAGGAATGGGCAGTGATAATACAAATGTCAATCAGAACAATTACATAGTATATCTAGGCTACATACTTGAAAAACACATAAATACTGATACCACTCAAATTGCAGTGAGTCATCATTGATTTGCGGTCTGAAAAAGAAGAGTATTCATCATAAGTCACCCAATAATATGGCAGCATAATTCAATACAAGAACAAAGGGTAGATGAGATGTTGCAAAGATTCGAATCGAGGGGTTATCCATCTCAAGTCTTGAAAGAAGCCACTACTACTCCCATACAATCAAATAGGAGCAATAAGGACCCCCGCATTGCATTTATGCATAAATTTAATCCTTTTAATAGGAAATGTGATTATATCATCCGTAAATATTGGCCATTGTTAGGCAAAGCATATCAACAGGTACTGGAGTTTAAAAGTACTCCTTTAAACTGCAATAAGCGTGGTACCAGCTATCATGATCAGCTAGTCCATGCGGACATTGGTCCTATGGAAACGACCTCTAGACAAAGAACAATAGGTAGTCAAAAGAATGGCACTTACCCCTGCTTGCATTGTGTGCAGTGTTATTAAAGGAGAAGTCTTCTACCATCCACACATAGGTAAGGCCTTTAAATTTAAGGGCTTTTTTACCTGTGATTCTACCTATGTTATTTACTTGAAAAAGTGTCCTTGCAGTTTGGCGTATGTTGGGGAATCTGTAAAAGATCGCATCTGCAAGCAAAAAACCAACATTTGCACAGGCAACCTGTTTATTACCCTTACCATCCCATTTCCATAAATTTCAACACTTCATTTCTCAGTTGAGGTTTCAGGTATTTGAACAGGTGAAGAGACCCAGAAAGGGTGGCAATATCAAAAATCATTTATTGCGCAGAGAAGCGTATTGGATTCATACTCTGGGCACATTACAGTCCAGAGGATTGAATAGAGAGTATGAGATTATGCATTTTTAATGAATTATACTGTCGTATTATTGGGTGATTTATGATGATTACTCTTCTTTTTTAGACAGCAAATCGAAGATGACTCGCTGCAATTTGAGTGGTATCAGTATTTATGTAAGTTTTTCAGCAAGCCTACATCCACAGAATAGCTGTGATTCATTCTCGATACCTAGAAGACTTGATGCTGTTTTGAAGGCAAAGGGTGGTTATACCAAATATTGATTTAGATTTCTCTTGTTCATTCACCTTGCATTTTGTTAATTAATAAAAATTAAACTATTAACATTTTTGAAACCATTCCTACTTTGAACCACTTTTTCCACACCTACCTAAAACTTTTCCAGTTATCATATTTTTTGCTCCATAAGACCCCCCCTTCGCCCCGAAAAGTGGGGAGAAAATGCGAGTATGTAGCGAATACTAATGAGCACTTCCATTCAAGTATGCAGGAGGTGTGGGGAACAGTGAGTGTAGCGCTGGCTATACACACCGCTTCCTGGTCTTTTCCAGGCGCTGCATGTGTCCTGACTGCCTAAAGTGTCAGGACGTAGTGCATGTAGGCATGCACTATGACCTGATGCTGTGCAACCTCAGGTCACAGTGCAGCGGAGACTGGAAGTAGACCACAGAGCGGTGAGTGTGTAAAGCCCTGGAGCAGGGATACTTTTAAGTAAGGACATTTGTGGATATTTGCTCCTGTTTCCCCTATGCAAAGTCATCATCTCCTTACTTTATTTCACTTTAAAGAGTTAACTTGCATTTAATAAAGCTGTTTATTTGTTTAATACTGTGGAACTGAATTTTATATTTTGTTGTGATATACCTTATTTCCTGTTCATAATAATGAGATTTATTAAGATTCATTTTCAGTTTTCATAAAAGTTTATAGATTACAGGAATAATATAGTAAAGTTCATTAGTACAAGTCCATGTCAATCTCATGTTGGCAAGTGGGGGGTGGGGGGGTTGGAGAATTAATATCAATATATAAAGCAATTACTATTTAAGGGATTCTCTAATATTTTAGGTAAGAAGCCCCCTAACTGGGAAACACTCTTTAAGGAAATTAAAAAGCACAAATCAGTATAAACAATTGCATTTTAAAAGGCTGCAAGGGGAATTAGATTCTTACACTTTCATTATTTATCATGCTTTGGAAAATGTGAAGTAAATGGACAATATTGCAATATAACAGTCAAAATGCTTGTCTTGTTGTATCGCCCTGGAGCAGTATTTTAAGAACTGAAAGATTGTGGTTGTCCCCTCTGCTGTTTAGCTGAGATTTCCCACAGTGCAGGAGCTTGTGTGACATCTCTGCCAGCCCTCGAGCGCACACATAATTCATATAAAATGCATGATATTTTTCAAAATAAACTGCAGAAAAAAAACATCACCGCACAGGACTTCTTTACTCTTCATCTTTGAAAACAAATGCATTTCTAATTGCTTTAAAATTAAATTTATTTTGGTTGCATAAAAAGCTTTTTTAGATGCGCAGAATATTTCCCCAAACTTAATTCTGTAATTATGTTGTGCAATGTCTGAGCAGGAGAAATATTAATAACACTTCCTGGGGCTACGTAAGATTGTCATTTGTTGATCTCAGCGGCACGCTTCTGTATGAGTGTGCTAGATACTCTGACAACTTCAAACTGTGAGACTACATACAAGGACACTTAGGATTATTTGTTCATATTTTAATGCCAGAATCCATTTATCTTGTTTTGAAATTCCACCACTAAATAAAATATCAGGGAACTACAAAAGTAGCAATTCCTAAACCTCAACCTAGAAAATAGCTCTCTTGCTATAGTCTAGTTCATCAATGGACTTAAGACTACCTCTCACGTCTACATAACCAATGTAAGTGTAAAATTGCATTTTAAAAAATAATTTTCAAACTGATTAAATATCAGATATATAATCAGGATAATATTCTAATCCAGTAAATATCATTTACTGTAGGGCCCATAGATTTATATGGGTGCAGCATTCAGGATATGGATCTCTATTTGTACTAAATGTACCAAACTGCTTTCTACCTGTACTATATATATTGTTCTGTTCTATACCTGTACTATATATACTCTGCTGCTATCTACCTGTGCTATATGTACTGTAATGCTCTATAATAGTACTACATGAAGTGTACTATACTCTATGATATAGCTATATACTATACTATATCTGTGCTACTGAAATTTGTACAATATATATTACATGTAATGCATTATTATCTACGTACCTTGACTACATGTACTATAACGGTCTCTGCCTGTATCAAATGTTCCATACTGCTCTTTACCTGTACTGTATGTAATTTACTGCTATGCACCTGTTGTACAAGTACTGTGCTGACTACTACCTATACTAAATGTACTGTACTGCACATATATTATACTATATGTAGAGCAGTGTTATCTACGTACCTTACTAGATATAATGCTATATACTGTATCTGTACTACATGCACTATGTTCTACTGGTACTGTAATGCTCTCTACCTGTACTACCTGAAGTATACTGTACTGACCGCTGCCTGTGCTACATGTATTTGTACTTGATGTACTGCATGTAGTGCACTATTATCTACCTGTATGTTGAGGAAGGGTTGAAATATATATATATATATATATATATATATATACACATGTGAATGCATGCATGCATGTATAATATATATGCATACCTAAATAGGCACATTATAGGATGATGTGCGCAGATGTGCCCAGCATCTGCGCACATCTGCCCTTAGTATTCCCCAGGGGCTCATCCTCACTGAGTGCAAAGGAGCCAGTTTGAGATGCCCCAAACCTGTTCTTCCAATACAATTTTGTGGGCTGAGGAGTAACTAACCAAACTGGCCAAATCTAAAACCTAGATTTGAATGGGGGCCTGTAGACACCCTGAGCTTTGAGGCCCATTTACGATATCTGTGATCACTATAACTACTACGATATATGCCACTGGTGTTGGGATTATAATTAAAACTGGTTTAAATACTCAATGCTCAAAAGCATCAACTTAGTTTCAGCAGTGTCATATTCATGATTTTATGGCTGTGACAGTAACACTACATTTTGCACTCAATGTACCGCTGATAGCAATTTCATAGGTCAGCCTGTCACATTAGCCATTTGATACTTCATGTTGTTCTGATGGTGTGAAAATGACGAATATTAGAACTAAAAGTGTGCTACTCTCAGTAAATGTGAATGAGTACCACATTCAGTGATTATACTGCTCAAAGCCCTCAGTGGAGCATCTCAAGTGAGAAGTTACATGTTTCCATAAATTAATAGTATAAGTGAATATAACCAACTTTGTAATATATCTTACTGTAGTAGGAACGAGCTGTAGTTTTTATTGATACTACTGTATTTAGGAGTATATAGGTCATTGTACAGGATAAATAATTTTAGATGTGCCTCTGCATGACCTTACTTCTACAGAATCATAGTGACAGCTTTATGTCAGTTTGATCCGGTAGAAGTAAGGTCATGCAGAGGCACATAGCATTAGAAATCAGTATAATTCCCTGTGCTCCTGCAAGATGAACAGTGTCCAGAACAGAGGATCATGGCTCACACATGGCCGTAGTGATATCAATGTTTTTAGTTTTTTTATGTTGTCTTTTGCGGCATCCCTATGTACAGTACATGTTCTGAACGAGCCTGCTCAGGAGCTGTCCACTCGATCAGCGGCAGACCCCTGCTGTATCACGCTGGGTTCACACCTGAGCGTTTCTGAGACGCGCATTTTCCGCATGTTTTTGTCACACGTTGTACGCGCGTGTTTGTGCGCGTTTTTGGCAATAGTAAACGCGTGTTTTGCGCGTGTTTGTGTGATTGACTGCAGTGTTGGCTTCTCTCCAAACTGTGCCTAGCACCTGGGGTTTGGCCTTTCCAGCATGTTGCAAATTCATAAACGCGCGTTCGAACGCGCGTTTTCAGTGTCAAAAACGCGCAAAATACAAGCGTTGCGCGTTCCCATTAAAGTCTATGGGCCAAAACGCGCGACAAACGCCCCAAAAAAGCTCAAGTACTTGTTTATGCGTTGGGCGTTTTTCAGCGCGTTCGAACGCGCTGTAAAATGCGAAAATGTGAACCAGTCCCATAGGGAAGCATTGCTTTGCATCGGTTATGCATTTTACAGCACGTTCGAACGTGCTGTAAAACGCGCAAGTGTGAACTGAAGGTCAATGAAAATGAGATGCTGGTGGATTACCCTTCAGATGCTGTGGTCAATGCTGACCTTCGGGGTTTGCACAGAGAGGGCTCCCTCTCTGACCCCATCAGCTCCCACACTGTGATGATAGGGGGGCAGAAGACTGCTTTGTAAACCCCAGGCCGTGCAAAAGCCTTGGGGCCCGCCTGCTGCGGAGGCCTATGAGGCCCATCCCACATAGTTTCAAGTTAAAAAATAAATAAAACGCCCTTTCACCTCATCAAGTCATGTACAATTAAAAAATAGACATGTCAGGTATCACCACATCTGTAATGACTGGCTCTAAAAAAAAATGTCACATGATTCACCACATCAGGTGAATGCCAGTAAAAAAAAAGCTAAATAAAGTCATCTCAAAAAGTTGCAAAATAGAAGTAATAATGATGGCAGCTTATCCTGCAAAAAATAACCCCTCATACAGTTCCTTCGAGAGAAAAGGTAAAAAATGTATAGTTGTAAGAAAATATCTGTACTAATACCCAGAGGGTGGTCGATAGCTACATTGCACCCATAAACCAATCCATCAAAATCATTTATGGGATTTCAGTACCCAGTAGAACCACCTAACAATTTGAAGGCCATGGTGTGTCTTAGATGGCAACATCTACATAGTAACATAGTACATAAGGCCGAAAAAACACTTCTGTCCATCCAGTTCGGCCTGTTATCCTGCAAGTTGATCCAGAGGAAGGCAAAAAAAAACCTGTGAGGTAGAAGCCAATTTTCCCCACTTAAGGGGAAAAAAATTCCTTCCCGACTCCAATCAGGCAATGAGAATAACTCCCTGGATCAGGGACCTCTCTCTAGTAGCTATAGCCTGTAATATTATTGCACTCCAGAAATACATCCAGGCCCCTCTTGAACTCTTTTAGTGAATTCACCATCACCACCTCCTCAGGCAGAGTTCCATAGTCTCACTGCTCTTACCGTAAAGAATCCTTTTCTATGTTTGTGTACAAACCTTCTTTCCTTCAGATGCAGAGGATGTCCCCTTGTCACAGTCACAGTCCTGGGGATAAATAGATGATGGGAGAGATCTCTGTACTGACCCCATATATATTTCTACATAGTAATTAGATCTCCCCTCAGTCATCCTTTTTCTAAAGTGAATAACCCCAATTTTGATAATCTTTCAGGGTACTGTAGTCCATCCATCAGTTATTTTTTAATCAAAATAGTTTTTATTGATTGAAAGGGTAGAACGCAGTCTACATCAAATACACAACCTGTACAATGCATCATACAATGGCATGTATAATAAAGGAGAATAGTCTCGTACAATATAAATACAACATTATTGTGTTGGCTTATTAATTCCCAGGAGATCGCAGTAATCACATTACATCCAGGGTGTACACTCTTCATCATAGGACCTGAACGTTAAACCAACTCCCCCCCTCCCCCCTACCCAACCATCTCGAACAATTCGAACCTGTGAGACGACCTGGCCTTGTAGGAGCCATATCCCTTCGGTGTTGTAACATCATTTAGTACAAAACATTGGTGTGCGGCCATAGTGTCAATCGTTCTCACCATCCATCCATCAGTTATTACTTTAGTTGCCCTCCTCTGAACCCTTTCCAGCTCTGCTATGTCTGCCTTGTTCACAGGAGCCCAGAACTGTACACAGTACTCCATGTGTAGTCTGACCAGTGATTTGTAATGTGGTAGGACTATGTTCTCATCATGGGTGTCTATGCCCCTTTTGATGCAACCCACTATCTTATTGGCCTTGGCAGCAGCTGCCTGACACTGGTTTCTACAGCTAAAGTTTGCTGTTTATTAAAATTCCTAGGTACTTTTCCATGTCAGTGTTACCCAGTGTTTTACCATTTATATGCACGGGTGACTTGCATTATTCCTTCCCATGTGCATAACCTTACATTTGTCAGTGTTAAACCTCATCTGCCACTTCTCTGCCCAAACCTCCAATCTATTCAGATCCCTCTGTAGCAGTATACTGTCCTCTTCCGTGTCAATTACTTTACACATGGTACTCTTATACTGCTGAGCCGTATAGTATGTCCAGACAAAAGATTAGGACCTCATGTAGGGAGTTTTTAAAACCAGAAAACATGGCATAATAATACGAGGGATTGAATTTCATACTGGTATACACTGGGCACTAGAGGCATGGCTAAAGGCTCATGGGCCCTGGTGCAAGAGTTCAGCTTGGGCCCCCCATCCCTCTTTGTGCCAAGGGACAGGAATGCATGGCGCCTTTCTGCTGCCTAAGACAAAAATGTAAAGCTCGCCCCCCAAATACCAAACCTAACCCCTTCCCTCCAGCCCTACTGTTAAAGACATACCATATTTTTTGCTTTATAAGATGCACCTGATGATAAGATGCACCTAGGTTTTTGAGGAATAAAATAAGAAAAAAAATATTTTGTACCAAAAGGTGTGGTTTTGGTGGGTTTTGAACTAATGGTGACCTGTGGATGACATTATCATGTGGAGAGACTGAATAAAGCAAGCGCGTGACGGAGAGACTGCCGGCCGGCCTGCCTGCTACCGTAGTTAGATAGTAAATACTAATGCAGAGGACTGAGCTACTTAGAGTAGAGTGACTGCACCGGGCCCCGCCGCGAGTGTTCCCAGCCTCTAGCCCCTCCTCCCATCCCACTGATACATCGCAGGCCGTGCTGTGCAGCATAGCGGCCGGCGATGTATCAGTGGTACCAGAGTAAAAATGGCAGCATTCGCTTTATAGGACGCACTGCCATTTTCGCCCCAGTTTAAAAAGATTAAAATACATAATTCGCCAGGACCGGATAGCATACACCCCCGTATCCTAAGGGAATTAAGTAAGGTCATAGCCAGACCCTTGTTTCTGAAATTTGTGGACTCTATACTAACAGGGAATGTTCCACAGAATTGGCGCATAGCAAATGTGGTGCCAGTATTCAAAAAAGATTCAAAAATGGTCCAAAAACAGAGCCCGGAAACTATAGACCAGTAAGTTTAACATCTGTTGTGGGGAAACTGTTTGAAGGTTTTCTGAGAGATGCTATCTTAGAGGATCTCAACGGAAATAAGCAAATAACGCCATATCAGCATGGCTTTATGAGGGATCGGCCATGCCAAATAAATTTAATCAGTTTCTATGAGGAGGTAAGTTCTAGACTTGACAGCGGTGAATCAATGGATATTGTATATCTTGACTTCTTCAAAGCATTTGACACTGTACCTCATAAAAGGCTAGTATATAAAATGAGGATGCTCGGACGGGGAGAAAATGTCTGTAAGTGGGTAAGTAACTGGCTGAGTGATAGAAAACAGAGGGGGGTTTTAACGGTACACACTCAGATTGGATCACTGTCATTAGTTGGGTACCTCAGGGGTCAGTATTGGGCCCTATTATTTTCAATATATTTATTAATTATCTTGTAGAAGGCTTACATAGTCAAATATTAATTTTTGCAGATGATACTAAACTGTGTAAAGTAATTGAAACGGAAGAGGACAGTATACTGCTACAGAGGGATCTGGATAGATTGGAGGCTTGGGCAGATAAGTGGCAGATGAGGTTTAACACTGACAAATGTAAAGTTATGCACATGGGAAGGAATAATGCAAGTCACTCGTACATACTAAATGGTAAAACACTTGGTAACACTGACATGGAAAAGGATCTAGGAATTTTAATAAACAGCAAACTAAGCTGCAAAAAACAGTGTCAGGCAGCTGCTGCCAAGGCCAATAAGATGATGGGTTGCATCAAAAGGGGCATAGACGCCCGTGATGAGAACATAGTCCTACCACTTTACAAATCGCTAGTCAGACCTGGAGTTTGTACACAAACATAGAAGAGGATTCTTTACGGTAAGAGCAATGAGACTATGAAACTCTCTGCCCGAGGAGGTAGTGATGGTGAATTCACTAAAAGAGTTCAAGAGGGGCCTGGATGTATTTCTGTAGCGTAATAATTTTACAGGTTATAGCTACTAGAGATGGGTCGTTGATCCAGGGGGAGTTATCTGATTGCCTGATTGGAGTCGGGAAGGAATTTTTTATTACCCTTAAGTGGGGAAAATTTGCTTCTACCTCACAGGTTTTTTTTTTTGCCTTCCTCTGGATCAACTTGCAGGATGACTGGCCGAACTGGATGGACAAATGTCTTTTTTTCGGCCTTATGTACTATATTACTAAAAAAAGTGCGTTTTATAAAGCGAAAAATACGGTACTTGGAAAACATTACATACAGCTCTACAAAACATACAGGGTAATTCTGTGCCAAATACTTCTTACATCCAGTCTCCTCTTCAGTAGACATTCTCTTTCATCATCTTCTCTGCAGATTTTGAGAAAAAGACATCTTAGTTTTCTACTTTTCCATCATCCTCCCAACATTCGTAACACCACAGTACTGTGGCCATTGTGCTCCCCATTGCGCTAAAATAGATAATCCCCCTTAAAATACTAGTACCACGGCGATAGTGCCCCTTCAATAATTATTGGTACAGAGTGCCCTAAAAAGATAACTGCACCCAGCAAATTAATAACAGTATGGCAGCACAAAATTTCACATACAAACAATAGAATAGAGAAATGGGGATCAAGAAAATTTAGACTAGTAAATTCATATACATAATCACAGGTGCATATCCATCAAGCAAACATGGTTGATAATAAAATGGATGCACAACATTTCAGATACAAACAATAGAGCTGAGAAATGGGGATCATTCTAAATTAAAGTGGTATTATACCTACTAGTAATGAAAAAATAGAAGCTCTTTGCGCACATTTTTGATCAAACGTGTGTCGTGCCCATCTACTAGGCATCAAGGTGGCTTCCGCAGATGGTTACCTAACACTAATAGAACTGCCTCTCTTGGACTTACCTACGCCTACAATATTCAGGGCAGTGTAGGACCATTTATACTCTACTAAGAAGCCCGACACACGTTTGATCAAAAATGGGCGCAAAGAGCTTCTATTTTTCCATTTATAGTAGATATAATACCACTTTAGTTTAGAATGATCCCCATTTCTCTATTCTATTGTTTGTATGTGAAATGTTGTGCTGCCATAATGTTATTAGTTTTCTGTATTCTCACTTGATGGATTTGCACCTGTGACCATGAATGTGCTTGTCTAAATTTTCTTGTTGCACCCAGCAAATATTGTCTCTGACACTAAGGCCTCTTGCACACATACAGTATTTTGCGGACCATATACTGGCAGTTTTTTCAGTTCAGTATACTGACAGTATACTGAACAATTCACTTCAATGGGTCTGCAAAAAATACTGAACTGTCTCCGTATGCCTTCCGTTTCCGTTTTTATGTTCCGTTTAAATATAGAACATGTCCTATTCTTGTCCGCAAATCATGTTCAGTGGCTCCATTCAAGTCATAAGGTCCGCAAAAAAACGGAAAGCATACGGAAAGGCATCCGTATGTCTTCCGTATCCGTTCCGTTTTTGCTGAACAACCTATTGAAAATGTTAAGACCAGCCCAATTTTAATTATGGAATTACTGTATACTGTATATGCCATATGGAAAAACGGATCCAAAACGGAAACACAACGGAAACAAAAAACGGAAAAACGGATCCGTTATAAATGGACCGCAAAATACTGAAAAAGCCATACGTTCGTGTGCAAGAGGCCTAATAGTGTGAACATAATGTCCCCCAAAAATAATTGTACTAAGCTGATACTGTGCCAGGGTGCTGCCCTCAGTAATAGTGCTTCCCAAAGTCCCAATAGAAATAATTATCCGCCAGAGTGCACTTAGTGTTGACAGTACCCCCAATAGTAATAATACCCCCATTGTGCCAATACCAGTAATTATGTTCCCCACAGTCCCCCATTAGTAATAATTCTCCTTATAATGTGTGCCAGTAGAAAAATATCCCTTTATAATGTGTGCCAGTACAAAAAATACCCCACTTACCTATCAGACCCTCATATCAGATCCTCAGATTAGACTCCTATATCAAATTCGAGATCAGACCTCAAATCAGACCCCATTATCAGATCCTCAGATCATACACACATATGAGAGCTCGGATCAGACTCCCATATCAGACCTCAGATCAGACTCCTATATCAAATTCGAGATCAGACCTCAAATCAGACCCCAATATCAGATCCTCAGATCATACACACATATAAGAGCTCGGATCAGACTCCCATATCAGACCTCAAATCAGACCCCAATATCAGATCCTCAGATCAGATCCCCTTATCAGATCCTGAGACCCACATATCAGATCCTCAGACCCCCATATCAGATCTCAGATCAAAACCCTTTATATCAGATCCTCAGACCTCCGTATCAGATCATCAGACCTCAGATCAGAGTCAGACCCCATATCAAATTCTCAGACCACCCCATATCAGATGTCAGATCAGACCCTAAATAAATAAATAAACTTACCTCTCCTTGCTGCTCTGCAGGTCCGATGGTTGATAATAAAATGGCTGCACAACATTTCACATACAAACAATAGAGCTGGGAGCTGTTTGTATGTGAAATGTTGTGCAGCCATTTTATTATCAAACATGTTTTCTTGATGGATATGCACCTGTGATTATGTATATGAATGTGCTAGTCTAAATTTGCTTGTAGTATATATTGAGGGTAGCGCCTCTTTTAGACTGAGCAATGCCCATCTGCCTGGGGTTCTGAGCAGAGTATAAATGTAGTTGGTTCCTACACTGCCCTGAACATTGTAGGCTTAGGTAAGTCCAAGAGGGGCGGTTTGTTAGTGTTAGTTACCCATCTGCGGAAGCCACCTTGACGCCTGGTAAATGGGCCTGACACAAGTTTGATCAAAAATGTGCACAAAGAGCTTCTATTTTTCAATTTATAGTACTACTTTAATTTAGAATGATCCCCATTTCTCAGTTTTATTGTTTGTATCTGAAATGTTGTGCAGCCATTTAATTATCAACCATGTTTGCTTGGTAGCTCTGCAGGTCTGGCGTCCTCTTCTTCAGTCCTCACTCACTGATCTTCGCTGGGCCCATGCTGCACTGTCACCTGACTACCTGCAGAGTCAGGTCAGAGTGCGTGTACTATGTCCTGATGCTTAGGGGCCCAGTCTTAATTTCGACCACCGGGGCCCCTATAGCTACGCCACTACTTGACACAACATATTGTGCATATCTGAGTAAAAATTGCCATTTTCACTTTGCACAATCTGTTGTAAATTAATTTCTGGAAAACATTTGTTGGGTCAAAATGCTCACTACATCCCTTGGTATATTCTGTGAGGGGTGTGGTTTCTAAAGTAGGGTCACTTCTTGAAAGTTTCTACAGTTGTCAGCCAGTGCTGAATAAATCGCCCAACTATGCCTCAAATGTATATGGTTCTTTTTTTTTCTGAAGTGTGCCCATGCAACAGGGGGGTGTAGTTTTCACTTTTTGGGGGTGTCCAGTCTATGGGTACCTCAAGGTCTCCTCAAATGTGACATGGTGCCCAAAAACCATTCTAACATAATCTGCCCTTCAAAAGCCTAATGGGCTTTCCCATTCTCCCAAATGGCCAGTTTGAGACCACGCATGTGGTGTTGCTGTGTTAAGAAGACATTAAACAAAATTTGGGGTGCTTTTTTTTCTGGTTACACATGTGAAAATGAAAAATGGGGGTGGGGGCTTATGCAACATTTTATTGGAAGAAATGACATTTTTCATTTTTACAGCCAAGTGTTTCTAAATTCTATGAAACGCCTGATGGCTCAAAGCGTTCACTACCCTCCTCAATAATTCCTTGAGGGGTGTAGTTTCCAAATTGGGGTCACTTATAAGAGGTTTCTATTGTACCTTAGTTCTCTTCAAATGTGACATTGCACCCAAAAACCATTCCAGCAAAATCTGCATTTTTCCCTTCTGAGCCCTACGGTGTCTCTATACAGAAGTTTACAACCACATATGGGGTGTTTCTGTAAACTGCAGAATCAGGGTAATAATTGTTGAATTCTGTTTTGCTGTTACAATTGAAAAAAATGAATTCAAATGGAAAATTTGAAATTTCACCTCCATTTTCCTTTAATTCTTGTGGAACACTTAAAGGGTTAACAAAGTTTTTAAAATCAGTTTTGAATAATTTGAGGGGAGTAGGTTCTAAAATGGGGTAATTTATGGTTGGTGTCTATTATGTAAGCCCCACAAAGTGACTTCATAACTGAACTGGCCCTTAAAAAAGTGAGTTTGGAAATTTTCTTTAAAAATTTCAAAATTGCTTGTAAAATTGCAAGCCTTCTAATGTCCTAAAAAAAAAAAATGACATTTACAAAATGATACCAACACAAAGTACAGTCGTGGCCAAAAGTTTTGAGAATGACACAAATATTAGTTTTCACAAAGTTTGCTGCTAAACTGCTTTTAGATCTTTGTTTCAGTTGTTTCTGTGATGTAGTGAAATATAATTACACGCACTTCATACGTTTCAACGGCTTTTATCGACAATTACATGACATTTATGCAAAGAGTCAGTATTTCCAGTGTTGGCCCTTCTTTTTCAGGACCTCTGCAATTCGACTGGGCATGCTCTCAACTTCTGGGCCAATTCCTGACTGATAGCAACCCATTCTTTCATAATCACTTCTTGGAGTTTGTCAGAATTAGTGGGTTTTTGTTTGTCCACCCGCCTCTTGAGGATTGACCACAAGTTCTCAATGGGATTAAGATCTGGGGAGTTTCCAGGCCATGGACCCAAAATGTCAACGTTTTGGTCCCTGAGCGGCTTAGTTATCACTTTTGCCTTATGGCACGGTGCTCCATCGTGCTGGAAAATGCATTGTTCTTCACCAAACTGTTGTTGGATTGTTGGAAGAAGTTTCTGTTGGAGGGTGTTTTGGTAACATTCTTTATTTATGGCTGTGTTTTTGGGCAAAATTGTGAGTGAGCCCACTCCCTTGGATGAGAAGCAACCCCACACATGAATGGTCTCAGGATGTTTTACTGTTGGCATGACACAGGACTGATGGTAGCGCTCACCTTATCTTCTCCAGACAAGCCTTTTTCCTGATGCCCCAAACAATCGGAAAGAGGCTTCATCGGAGAATATGACTTTGCCCCAGTCCTCAGCAGTCCATTCACCATACTTTCTGCAGAAGATCAATCTGTCCCTGATGTTTTTTTGGAGAGAAGTGGCTTCTTTGCTGCCCTTCTTGACACCAGGCCATCTTCCAAAAGACTTTGCCTGACGCTCACACCTGCCTGCTGCCATTCCTGAGCAAGCTCTGCACTGGTGGACCTTCTTGGACGCCCTGAAGCCTTCCTAACAAGAATTGAAGCTCTTTCCTTGAAGTTCTTGATGATCCTCTAAATTGTTGATTGAGGTGCAATCTTAGTAGCCACAATATCCTTGCCTGTAAAACCATTTTTATGCAACGCAATGATGGCTGCACGCGTTTCTTTGCAGGTCACCATGGTTAACAATGGAAGAACAATGATTTCAAGCATCACCCTCCTTTTAACATGTCAAGTCTGCCATTTTTACCCAATCAGCCTGACATAATGATCTCCAGCCTTGTGCTCGTCAACATTCTCACCTGAGTTAACAAGACGTTTACTGAAATGATCTCAGCAGGTCCTTTAATAACAGCAATGAAATGCAGTGGAAAGGTTTTTTTTGGGATTAAGTTAATTTTCATGGCAAAGAAGGACTATGCAATTCATCTGATCACTCTTCATAACATTCTGGAGTATATGCAAATTGCTATTATAAAAACTTAAGCAGCAACTTTTCAATTTCCAATATTTATGCAATTCTCAAACCTTTTGGCCACGACTGTAGACATATGATGAACATTAATAACTACTTTACGAGGTATCTAAATTCTAATTTAGAATATAGTGAATTTTTTCGCATTTTCTGTAAATTTGTTTACCACTAACATGAAGTTCAATATGTCACGAGAAATGGCTTGTAAAAGCATTCCAAAGTTATTACCACATAAAGTAAAACATGGCAGATTTGCAAAATGTGGCTTGGTCCTTACGTTGAAAACTGGCTTGGTCTTCAACGGGTAATCAGTCAGCAGATTTGTACCTATGAAACTCGCTGACCTGTTACTTGTGCACTTGGCAGCTGAAGGCATCTGTGTTGGTCCCATGTTCATATGTGCCCGTATTGCTGAGAAAAATTATGTTTTAATATATGCAAATAAGCCTCTAGGAGCAACGGAGGCGTTGTGGTTACTCCTAGAGGCTCTGCTCTCTCTGCAGCTACCGCGCCCTCTGCACTTTTATTGACAGGGCCAGGCGGTGAAAACATCATCAGCCAGTTTCATAGGTACAAATCTGCTAACATTTTAGAATATGCAATCGTTATATCGCTTATACCACTGAACATAATAGTTTACCAGTCCGCTCTGGTAAATGACTGCTCAGATGCTGTGGTTGTAACTAGAGTTGAGCGAACTTGTATTTTAAGTTTGGCGTCCAAAGTTCAGGTTCAGGTTATCGAAGAATTCCATTATGGATTCCGCTACCACGGATCATAACCGCATTTGGAATCCATAAAGGGAATTCTTCAATGAACCCGAACCTTGGACAACACTAAGGACCTGGGGTGATGTCACCGTCATGTGATCAGTGCAGGGGGCGTGGCTCAGCACTGGATTGGATAAGAGGTGATCCAGTACTGAGCCACGCCCCCATTCACTGATCACATGAGGGTGATGTCACCCCAGGTCCTTAGTGTTGTCCAAGGTTCGGGTTCATTGAAGAATCCCCTTATGGATTCCAAATGCCGTTATGGTCCGTGGTAGCGGAATCCATAACAGGATTCTTCGATAACCCCAACCCGAACTTTGGACGCCGAATTTAAAATACAAGTTCGCTCAACTCTAGTTGTAACCATTGAGTGGTTAAATGTCACCATTGATAAATACCTAGCTTCTGCCATACCCAAGATCCAACATAGATCTTGATACAAGTAAATGTGCATGTTTAACTTATCACCTATATTTTGTATAGGTGATAATAACTTATTTCCTTTGATGGCCCAGGGAGCCTAATCTAAAACTACTCCCACTCATACAAAAAAAACTCTAAAGGTGACCGAGTACTGGCACATTTCCATATCAAGAAATTTGTTTAGTTTTGCTGTTGACTGTGCTCAAAAATAAAGAAAGAAGCAAGTTATTTTTTAATAACACATTAATAGTTATAGACTGCTCTCTGGTGGTTAAAACACATTTTGGATCAGCAAAATATTAAAAGAACACTAGCAGCAGCATATGCAATAACATATTAAAAAAAACATGCTCACCTTTTTTAAGTTCCTCGCTGCTCTAACACTACTGTACTCGTAGGATTTGTAGGATACTTGTAGGATATTTTTGGCCCTCAGTGGCAGAAAGCATCAAGCAGACACATTTGTAACTGTAAAGCGACGTTTGCTTGACTTGTGTGGGGTAAGAAGCTTACAGTTTGTTCACTTACTTTGTTCATATGCCCCTCTTTCCCTCTCTCCCCTCCTTCCTTCCCCCCCCTATACCCTCCCTCTCCCCTTCCTATCTACCTACATATAACAGGTTCACCCATGGAAACACTTCAACTCTAATTGCGTATTTCTCTATGACCAGTACACACTTGTTTTCTGTTTTTATGTAAACTGATTGCTGATATTTTATTTCATACATTTTTATGGTGTTTAATGTAGATCGATAATAATTTTGGACAAGTAATTTCAGATTGCGTTGATACTCACACAGAAAGACATATTTGACTTATGGGACTTATCCTTTTTGAATAGATTTGTAATGATGCTTTTATGTTTACGCAATTGAACTTCTTAATTGGAACCTGTATGTATGTACCTATGTACCCTGGTTTTTGTTCTGTTTTTTATTGTATCTTTCGGAAAAGTTTAATAAACTTAAATTTACAAGAAGCTTACAGTTACAACAGTCTTTGACAGGCAATAGGTTTAGTGGTTATAGTTTCCAAGGAGGACACAGGCTTAGTTACAGGCAGCATGATAAATTGATATACTGTCTCTGAGTAACAACTCACTCTCCCTCTGGCTTGCGTTGCACTCAGTTACTCGGCATTTACACTGGCCCTGGTCTCCTCGGAATGGCAGCAATGTAGATGGACTTATCTGCACTATTACCATGGATACCTTTCCACGTGGTGCAATATTGCACAATCTGCAGTCTCTAACAGGAGCTCACAGGTTGCAGTATCTCGTATCGCAACCACTGCACTCGGTCTCTTACACAATATTGTTTACAGTTTGCTCTTTTACAGGGCTCAGCTGCGTTCAGGATGCACGGACTAGGCAGCTTTAGCCCTCAGCTCTGGCTCCAAACGTTCTGCAGTATTTGGCTTCTACTGCCCTAGCAATTACCTGAGGTGTTGTACCCTTCTTTCCAGTAGCAACTACCTCCACTAGTTCTGACAGGAATAACACTTGATCTGTCTCCAGCAGCATCCGCCAGCTCACTCTTCCTTGTCCTGTCCGGCACATACTCACACGCTGTCTTGCTTCCATCCACTTACATGGTTATGGAGTTAATACGGCTGAAAAAAGATGTCCTTTAACTTCAACCAAAGGATAGATGGGGATGTGAATTTTAGAAAAATTTGAATATTCGCGCCCAACACTATCTGTCAGCACTATATGACGATATACAGATATGAGTGGTGGGCACTGGCATTGTCAGGTATTATATTGCAGTTGCCTGCCCGTGTGTGAGAGGCCGCAGGCCCACAGATTGTACTGTGTGCCCACCACTCATACCGGGTGGCACAGTACCTTGCAGATAAAAAGTCATTTAATTTTTACCCTTTAATATAATTTCAGTTGCCTGCTAGTGTGTGTCAGGCCCATACAGACTGTACTGTGCCCACTGCCAGTGCCCACCACTCATATCGGGTGGCACAGTACCTTGCAGATAAAAAAAGTAATTTAATTTTTACCCTTTAATATAATTTCAGTTGCCTGCTAATGTGTGTCAGGCCCACACAGACTGTACTGTGCCCACTGCCAGTGTCCACCACTCATATCAGGTGGCACATTACCTTGCAGATAAAAAGTCATTTAATTTTTACCCTTTAATATAATTTCAGTTGCCTGCTAGTGTGTGTCAGGCCCACACAGACTGTACTGTGCTCACTGCCCACCACTCATATCAGGTGGCACAGTACCTTGCAGATAAAAAAATGTCATTTAATTTTTACCCTTTAATATAATTTCAGTTGCCTGCCAACGCACTCACAAGTGCCCAGGGGCAGCGTTCCCTATGTAGAAGCCCAGGTTGCCCTGCCTTCTTTTCTCTTTACTCCTCCCCAGCCTCTTCCTTTGCCCTCCTTCCTATTCCCTTGCGTCATCGCAAGTTGCGCAGACGCGGGATCTCGGCCGGACCGAGATCTGATGCAAGGGAATAGGAAGGCGGGCAAAGGAAGAGGCTGGAGAGGAGTAAAGAGAAAAGAAGGCAGAGCAACCTGAGCTCCTACACAGTGAACGCCGCCCCTGGGCACTTGAGTGCTTATTTGCATATGAATTAAACAAAGTTTTTTCTGCTTGTGCAAATCTAAAGAAAATAACAAAGGTACCATTACATTCATGTATACAGTACAATGTATTTGTGTATATGGTCATATAGTGCTCACTGATAGTGTTGGGTGAGAAAATTCGAATCGCGAATATCTGCACTTTGAGAATTCGTGAATTTTAAAAATATAGTGCTAAATATTCGTAGTTTCAAATATTCTAGATTTTATTTTTATCAGTAACCTCCTTCTTGCTTGTGGGCCAGTGAGAAGGCTGCAATGTCTTTGTCAGAGCTTAGCAACATCCCTAGCAACCAATAGGAAAGTTGTCTACAAATTACTGTATAAGAACCTCCCCAGCAGCCATTTTCTATAGTATAATGGAGTTCTGAGAGAGACAGCAGTGTCATTGCTGTGCTCTGTTGTATATACATTAGACAGTTAATGTATATATAAAATTCAGATAGTCAGTGTAGGTTAGATTAGAGTAGGGTGTTAGGTAGTGTGATAGGTTCTGCTGTCTATATACATACATGTTTGGCTACTTTCACACTGGTGTCTTGTGCGGTTCCGTCATGTATCTGCACAGACGGATCTGCACTGATAATACAACCGCATGCATCCGTTCAGAACGGGTCAGTTTGTATTATCATGAACATAGGCAAAACGGATCCGTCTTGAACACCATTGAAAGTCAATGGGGGACGGATCCGTTTTCTGTTGTGTCATATTGTGTCATTAAAAATGGATCCGTCCCCATTGACTTACATTGTATGTCAGGACGGATCCGTTTGGCTCAGTTCCATCAGACGGACACCAAAACGCTGCAAGCAGCGTTTTGGTGTCTGCCTCCAGAGTGGAATGGAGACTGAACGGAGCCGAACTGATGCATTCTGAACGGATCCTTATCCATTCAGAATGCATTGGGGCAAAACTGATCCGTTTTGGACTGCTTGTGAGAGCCCTGAAACGGATCTCACAAGCGGACCCAAAAACGCCAGTGTGAAAGTAGCCTTACAGACGTAGTGCTGTGATGTCACCAGTTGCACGTATTGCGCCAAAATATGCGCATCATTAATTGCCGATTTTCACAATCGCGAATATATTGGAGCACTCTATCTGCATATAAAGCTTTTGTAATGTTCTGCCGTGCCAACCATTATCTCCATTCTCATTAAACTTCTAGCAGCTTGAAAAATTTACCCAAAGTGACCCACACCTGTATTGCATGCACAATACGCGAATATTAAACTGCAATTTTTAAAAAATGCGAATTCGCGAATATATGACGAATATTCGCCCAAATATTCACAAAATATTGCAAATTCGAATATAGCCCCTGCCGCTCATCACTACTCACAGACTCCCTTTAATACATGACAATATCCTGCTAACTTTAGAAGCTGATTGACATTGTATACACTTGTACTTATGTGCGCATGGTAGTGTCTAAATCCCATGTGCTGTAAGGACCTTGTGATGTCATGCAGCTATGAGAATGTGAAGCAGCCTTGGGATGTACCAGCATGGTTATCTCTGCATCCCATGGGCTCTGGTAATAAAGATTACTAGTATAATTAAAAAAATTGTAACTAAAGACTCATACACATGATCTTATCCGTTTTGTGGTCTGCAAACGACAGGTCTGCAAAGTATGGATACCAGCCGAACGTATTCTGCATTTTTCTACTAGAACTGCCTATTCTTGGCCGGACAAGAATAGGATTTTGTGAAACAGCCACATAGATGCTGACAGCAGACAGATCAATGTCAGCAATTTTTACAGACCCTTAGAAATGAATGGCCCTGCATACAATCTGCAAAAGATGTCATCGGACACAGACCCAAACTACAGTCATGAGACCTAACCCTAATAATGGTGTTAACAGCGAGGTCACTTTGGAATTACATAGTTGCCAATTGTTCCGAATTTGCATGAACTGTCCCTGGTTTTCTGAGACAGTCTCGGATAATTCAGGCTGTCCTGGGTTGAAAATGGGCAGGGCTGACGATAACCTTGTCCATAAATGGGTGTTGCCAGGGGGAGTTAGGCTGTCCTGGGGCAGGGTTTTCAATGTCCTGATTTAAACAACCTTAATGTTGATATGGAAGTGAGGCTTCCAATGTCACATGATCCTGTGAGACGTCACAAGGTCCTTATGGCACATAGGATTTAGACATTACCATATTCACAGGTATGACCCTCTAATACAAGCTCATAGACCTGCCAGGGATCAGCCAATCCAGATCTAACTTTAGCACAGGACCTTATAAGAATTAGGTCAGATAGATATTGCATCATCCCTTGTACTGTGATAATACAATTGCTCAATAGATGGCAGCAAATCTCTGCTATTCTGCACACACATGCCCTCAGTACTTCCTTCCCCATTATACAGTACATTATACATTTTGTAACTTCTATGCAATGCATATACAGCTATATGGTGCCCTCTTTGTCTTCAGTGTGATTTCTGCAATGTCCATTACATACTATGGTATAAGACTTCCTGCCATGCTCTCAGTACTTACAGAGCGTTTCACCCACAGTAATATACATTTATCATTTCCTCGCTGACATCAAACAGTGGCCAAAAGGTACAGTATATGGTAAATCAAACAATGTGGCATATCACATTGATGCGGGTGCTGGGAGATACGCTATACAGCATGCATGAACATAACATGTTATCAATAGTAGCATGTTCCAGTAACAGTTACTTTACAGTTCAACAGCTCGAGAACACCTCACAACTTTTTGGACAGTCAAAGAGGGGTGCTGATGGTTTTATTGTGTGAAAGTCCATTTTTCCTGCATATTTATGCACTTTTATAGTCTTCTTAGCACACAATAGTGCAAAATTATCTGAATATCTGAATTTCTAAAATCCAAATTGCATTAAATAATTAAATAATATACAAGGTGGGGGTCTAATATATAGATAGGAACTAAGCAAACACTTTCTGGATTAATATTGTAAATGTAACAATGCAAATCTATACCTCAGATCGAAAAGAGGGACAAAGGGACTTGGTTCAAAAATAGGGACTGGGTGGTGACATTAAAAACACTTTAATTAAAGAGAGAGGCATTTTGGATACACACTTTGGGGACACTGCACCCACGGGGTCTAAATAAAGAGTATGAGATTGGTCATTTGAGTAAATAGGACGACAATTGCTGATTACTGTGTTCTTCTCCTTTTACTTATCTCTCATGTGTTTATTTATTTATTTTCTTCATTTCCAGAGTGCTGTCTCACGCTACAGATACAATATGAATAGGATGTATCCTTTTGTACTCAGGAGTAATCCAGTCCATAGTTTGGATAGATCTCTGGATTTTAGATGTTAGTGAAATCTTATTAGTTGTTTCTGGTATATATTGTGAGTTTAACAATGCATGTCATTGGTTGACAAAGGCTTGGATGGGCCGAAACGCATCCTGAATGTATTTTGCACTATATGAGAAAATAAAGAAGTATTGAAGAATTCTTTTGTGCTGCCGGATTTTTCTTACACTGAATTCTGAAGTTTTCCGGAGCAGCACACCTGGGATCGAGTGCTGAGCTGCTTGAGCTAGTGACCCCCATCCCACTTAGACATGGCCTAGTCAGTTGTTTCCCAATACTGTACCTCTCGGCTGGGATTTATAGCCACCATAGCAAGAACAATATTACCAGCCTTAGATTCTGCAGAGAGACTTTGGTGAGATAACGGGAATGAATTCTACAATTCCCATTCTAGACTTATATCCATACATTGCTGTCTGGGAATATTTGCACTGTCAGTTGTTTGGAACTGTGTTTTGATACCGCTGGATGTACTACAACGCCCATTCTACACTTTAGTAAAGACAGATTTGTTTATTTTTTACAACTGACCTGGTTACTGACTCCAGCATCATATGCCGGCCCCTGTACCTACATCTCCTATCTTGCACCTACACAAAATGGTAACACCAAGAGCAGCTTACCTACCATTAGCCCCAATATTTATTAATTTTATGCACGTATATAGCGTTGCTACATTCTGCAGCTCTTTACAGACATTAAGCTGTCCCCAATGGGGCTCACAATCTAAGCTCAGGGTGAGCTCCGAGGGAAGAAAATATGCACCCTCCTATCACTGCCCTGATCCTAAAGAACATCAATGTAAGGATTGCCACTGTGAATAAGTATTGCAGCCAGGGCCACTACCACTCCCATTCTCCACTCTGCTCCTCTGGGGCTTTTGACAGATACTCTTGTTGCTGCTGTTTCCTTGTCTAGGACTTATATCACACTCACTGCCTAACACACTGTCAGGCCTTTTCTTGTTCAGGCTCCAAACACTTCCCCAGCTGTCTCCTGAACTAGGGTTCCACCTAATTCTCCTGGACATTGCAGATATACAGCACTTAACCATAGTGACAGGCTCTTTATGCACAGTGAGTGCAGCTTTTTGGGTGTTAGGCTACTTTAACATTTGCGACATAGCTATCCGGCAGGCTGTTCCGGCGAGTGAACAGCTTGCCGGATCCGCCATGCCGCAAGTACCTGTGTGCTGCCGCTCCGTCTCCATTGACTATAATGGGGCGGGGGCGGGGCTACGGCGCAGAGACGTCTGTGCACGGCAAAGATCGCCGGACTAAAAAGTCGGACCTGCAGTACTTTTAGTCCAGCGATCTCTGGCCGTGTTGCGCCGTAGCTCTGCCCCCTGCCCTATTATAGTCAATGGGGATGGAGCGGCAGCACGGCAGTGCACGGGTACTTGCGGCATGGGGGATCCGGCTGCTGTTCACCCGCCGGAACAGCCTGCCGGATATCTATGCCGCAAATGTGAAAGTAGCCTTATAGAATCAACATGATGGTGATTTTTTCAGTCGGTAGTCTTTGTTGCCATAATTTGTGCCAAATTTATCAAATGTTGCACGATGTTTGATACATCTGGTGCAATTTTGGTGTAATTTTATATCTAAAGTTACATTCACATGACTTATTTAAAACCAATTACAGTAAATGAGGCTATTCACATAGCGATTTTTAATGGCCAGTGAATAGGGTCTGTCAAAAAATAGTATATATCCTGGCCGTTTTCATGGCCAGATGTACCTAATTGAAATCAATAGGACTGTTTTTAACAGCTGCTAAGACAGGAGTGCATCCATATAACGGCTGTTAAAAATGGGTCCACTACTGAAAAATAGTCTTTTAGAGGTTTATATACTTGCACGCACAGAGACAGTCGCTTCTCTCTTGAGAATTTTTCTGACTTTTTAAAATTTGCACTTCATAAAACTGACTTACATCAGCTTGACAGGCTAACTATGCTCATTTTCCCGCCCAATAAAAAAATACAAAAAGTCACAAAGCTATGATCAAATAAGCCCAAAAAGTTGCAGAGCAATATTCTGTGACTTTTTGAAGCCAGAATCCTGGAGTGCAGGGCATGATATATTTATTTCCTCCAATGTGTACATGATTTAAAAGCCTACAAATGCAGCGACCCCACATGGAAAAAGCTGGGAGGATGAGAATGGTAGTCGTGGCAAAAATAAAAGTTGTAGTGGTTCATGATGACTTTACTCATTCTGGTGCTATCTGGGGCCGTGCAGCAGCGAATAGATGGCACATCCTGGGCCTTTTAGGGACTCCTGCCTTTTGATAGTTGGTGTGACCTTAAATGGTGTAAGACAAAACAGCAAATGCAGGGCCAGCGAAAAGATAATGGAGTCAATGATCAACCCTGTTTGGTTCCAATAAATAAAGTCTCTCTTAACTGAAAAGATAATGGGAGTAGTAGTTTATACTGCAGTAAAGGCACAGTTCTGGACTATGTTACAGAGTAGGCTGCTCCCAATAGTTGTGTATAGGCTGTAGCAATGATAGTAGTAGTAGTCCTCCCTGAGTTTCACTTTAAAAACACTCACTTTGCAATCTTTTAAAATAACCACAGGTATGCAACTCTGTTCTCATTAACTCCTTCTGCAATTTCCATGTGTGGTGGGTGCTAGAGGCATTTAGCCATTTTCATAAGCAGTAAAGTCTTAATGCCATAAACAGGAGGTAACTTACTTTCCGAATGCAGTGCACGGCCTTGATGGTTCTAAACCTTCTGTGGGTAGCTTCTTAGTTATTTATTTAGTTATTTATGTTACTCACTTATGTACCACTAAGATTTTCGACAGTGCTTTTGAGACATTAGCATCACGCTGTCCCCAATGAAACTCACAATCTAAGTTCCCTATCAGTATGTCTTTGAAGTGTGGGAGGAAACCAGAGTACCCACACAAACATGGGGAGAACATACAAACTCAATGCAGATGTTGTCTTTGGTCTGATTTGAACCTAGGACGCCAGCCGTGCAAGACACCAGTGCTAGCCACAAACCCACCATCAGTTAAGGTGTTCTTTGGCAACTGAGGTGTTTACTGAATAAGGTTTCTCATTGGGCCTACTTGGCAGGAGCTCATATATGTAGCTAAAACTCTCTAACTAACCAGAGAAGGTTGGTGGTAGCTTCCAACTGTTCAATCAGTGCCTTTTTATAAAGGAAATATCACAAGGGTGTCCCGACCTATCGCTGACCCTGTTGTGCCTGGGGTCAGAAGGTCACAGCAGGTGTCTACAAGCTCGGTTTCTCAAGAGATCGCTCCATGACCTAATGGTGAGAATAGATTCTGGTTCAGGTTTTCCTGCTTAGGTTTGCGATCCTTTTTGTCCCACTTAGGAATCTGTAGCTTTTCCTTTCAGCTGTTCTCTGTCAGCCACTCCCAGCTACCATATATTCTCCCTTTCTACTTGCTTTGTTGTCAGATATAGACCTTCCTTCCAGATCTTCTATTCTGACCTCAGGTGGACAACTGTTGCTGTGGAGCTGTTGGAACTGGAGCTGTTTGATCTCCTGTTCACTCCTGTTGTTGTTGTCTCCCTTCGGGGATTGTTTGTGGTGTTTGTGTTGTTTGTCCTTTGTTGTCTTCCGAGAAGCCTGTAAATTATATTTCAGGCTGTGCCCAAATTCCTGTGGTAATGAGGTACAGCCGGTGGGGATTATTATCTCCCTTCACCAAGGGGATCCTCAATCCTGGGCTTTTTCGCTACCAGCTGGTACCCAGGTCCTCCAGTCGGTAGATACCTTTTTTTTGAGGCCCTGAGTCTCATATACGATGACACTGACCAAATCTCCCTAGCTGAGTCTAGATTACGGTGGCTTCAGCAGTGAGATCGGTCAGCAGAGGTTTATTGTTCCGAGTGGAATAAGCCGGCTCTCAGGAGCCAATTTTGCCAGTGGTTGTCAGAGAAAGTAAAAGATGGGCTTGCGCTGTATGAGACTCCAATGTCCCTTGAGGCCGCTATGTTGCTATCTATAAGAATTGATAGACACCTTAGGGATAGGCCGAGAAGTTCTTGTCCAGAGAGTTTTCTCAGGCAGGAGTCTGTTTGTTCTGACTCAGACGAACCTATGCAACTAGGGAGATCCACTCATCAGGTTGGTCCTCCTCGGGTTCACCGTAAGACAAGGGTTTGTTCTTTCTTTGGTCGGAGGGGTCATTTTATTAGAGCTTGGGTGTATACATCTTCTCTATACAAACGTCTCAGTTTGTTTTGCCAGCTGTGATCTTGTTTCGCCCATCGTTCCCTTCAATATCTGGTGCATTGGAGGGGTTACCGTCTGGAAGGAAGAATGTGGATGCCAGCTTCGGAAGTAAATGCCAGAAGGTTAATTCGTTCTTTCCACATTTCTCACCCGGAGAAACCTGGAGTCCAGTGGCCCCTCGTAGAAAGGTGGGTACTGTCACAAGGGTGTCACGACCTATCGCTAACTCTGTTGTGCCTGGGGTCAGAAGGTCACAGAGGGTGTCTACACGCTCGGTTTCTCAAGAGATCACTACATGACCTAATGGTGAGAATAGATTCCGGTAGGTTTTCCTGCTTAGGTTTGCGATCCTTTTTGTGCCACTTAGGAATCTGTAGCTTTTCCTTTCAGCTGTTCTCTGTCAGCCACTCCCAGCTACTATATATTCAACCTTTCGCTTCCTTTGTTGCCAGATATAGACCTATCTTCCAGATCTTCTATTCTGACCTCAGGTGGACAATTGCTGCTGTGGAGCCTTTGGAACTGGGGCTGTTGGATCTCCGGTTTACTCCTGTTGTTGTCTCCCTTTGGGGATTGTTTGTGGTGTTTCTGTTGTTTGTCCTTTCCCTGTTGTTACCCTATGCATCAGTGGTGAGGAATAGTGCTCCCACCACCCTACTCACTACCTAGGGCTTATTTCAGGGTAAGCCAGGGACGAGGCATGGGATCGGCGTACGGGTTATCAGCCCTTGTAGGGACGTCAGGGCAGCCAGGTGCCAGTGCCAGGGAGCTAGGGGTCACCACTCCTCCCTCTCTCTAATGGAAGCGTACTCTTCTTCCCTCTCCTCTGCGCCGCATGTCTGTTACCTACCATCTCAGACGTGATAGGAAAGCTATTTTCCATACCTTATGGTTTCTGGGAAAGATATTCAAATTAGCTTTTCCTTCAAAAAGAACACTAAGCTATCTGATACTAGTAGAAGTAAGTTATACTAATTTACATATATTATTCCCAGAAACTTGGTTCGGACTACAATACTCATGCATACTAGGCAGTCTCACTAATGAGAAAGAGCACCCCGACAAAGAGACATTTTTTTTTAAGACACTCGTTTTTCTTGTTCTTTTGGAATGAGAACTGACTTGCAAGTCTCATTAAGAGAAGCATAATATGGGGACATTCAGTACTCTTGTCCTTTTGGAAGTAGAGCTGACTTGCACTTCTCTTTTCCAGTGGAGTATTATACACGGGTCTCTCTCTGTGTCTCTATCTCTCCATCCCTTTAATACAGGCATCCTCAAACTGCGGCCCTCCAGCTGTTGCAAAACTACAACTCCCAGCATGCCCGAACAGCCTACAGGTATAAGCCTACAACAGGGCATTGTGGGAGTTGTAGTTTTACAACAGCTGGAGGGCCGCAGTTTGAGGATGCCTGCTTTAATAGTACTTTTGATTCTGGTAGAATCCATTCGTACCCAAATTTAAAATTTTTTTAATTCTGCAAAACGCACCCAAAAGGAATTTCAAGAAATTCACTCAACTTCAACACAGTGCATAGAGAGATAAGTGCTTTTAGTATTAGATCACATTTAACTTTTTGCTGTGATGCACTGGGTCATTGCACCTACTGTATAATCATTTCTTAGTCTTTGAGATCAGATAAAAAAAATGTTGTGAATGACCTTGGCTCACTTACAGCCACCAAGGTCTGGACAGCTCCCAGTTCTTAAGGTCAGCAAACATTGTTTGCAGTATATACCTTGTGATGAAAATAATTTCCACTGGCAATATGCAGCTGAAGGTCAAGCTACAAAAACAGCAGCTCAGTTATGGATTCAAATGAAAGTGCATTATAAAATGAAGGGAAAGTGTACATAAAACCAGTGTTGTCTTTAATATGATTGTACATTAATTCTATTCTTCTTGGCATCTAGTCTAAATTGGCTTGTTGAGGCTAATACTGGATAACTAAATAATTCTGTATAGTCGTAGTGGGTTTCTGGTTTTATATAAATACACAGCATCTGGTTTTTAATGAAATGTCATTTAATTTGTGTTTTAACTCTCACTTTTTAAGATCTCTGTTTGCATTACATTCACAGGGGCATAACTATGATACATCTAAAGGGGTGTCTCATTTGAGACAACCCCTTTCAGAATAGGTTGATGATCACCTCCAGTCTTGTTCATGGCAACTCTGGCAAACAGTTGATTTTAATGGGGGAAACCATAACTAGCCATGCATCTCCTCTGTATGGTTGCTGCCTGGGAAGTTCTTTGTGCAGTGAGCTCAGGAGAAGAAAGATGAGTGGAGCACATTGGTGGGAGCAATGATGATGGCAGCAGTTACTCACTGTTGCGGTTTTTGCTCTGGTGCTCCATTTGGCCTTCCAGTAATGGGAAAAGCATACCTTTTTCCCTTTGGGGCACTTCCTGGCTTTGGGGCTACTGCCTGGTGTTAAATGGAGTGCCCTTGGTGGAGATGAATGGGTAGAGTCCCCTGAAGAATGAGGTGATGTTCTGACAATGCAGGTGTTGGCGCATGTAATGATGAGGCCAGTTCAAATAAAGTTCCAACACAGTACTTATAGCACTTATCACAGTTTAGGCTTTGAATGGATCAGCAGATCTTACACAGTTTTGCAATTTTCACAGACCTTTCACTCTCACAGGCTGCAAAGGTAGTTAACAGGCCAAGCTTAGGTTTCTTTGAGTTAATCTTTCCAACAATGCACCTTTTTCTTAAGCATCCAGACTTAGGACTGTATTACACTGGCTGAGGATCAACCAGATCACTGCTAACAAGCATTTGTAGGAACGCTTGTTAGCAATGATCTGCCAGTTTAAAAGTGCCGTCGATTACCTGATGATCGAGCAAAATGTTTGTTCATCGAGTAATCGCATCTCTCATGCAGTCACAGAAATCATTGTTTGCATGGCAGCAGATCGTGCTGTCTAATCACGCTCTGCTGCCCTGAAAACAATGATTCTGTAGCGATGGCATTAGCAATCACCCCTCCCTATACTTTGGAGGAAATTGCTGTATGTAAATGCACCATTTTCCTTCCTGACAATCATTCCATAAATTTAGCAGTGTAATAAAGCCCATATAAGTGCAATATTTCTCACAGTTGTTCTGCACTAACACACTTTCTCTCACTTTATCTCTGTACTTGCAACACAGTGCTACAGATTCATAGCAGTCCTCCAAAGTATGCCCAGGCTCCCGAAACCTTACATCTTCTGGACTACTTAGATGAGTCCAAAAGCCTCTCAGACAAGTTATTTCCGCAGTCTGTTTTGAATGCATATCTTCTCAAAACTGCTATGCTCCAAAAATATGTCTTTTCCCCTCTGGTTCCCTTAGAGACTGGTTTAAATGCTTTTTCTCCACTCTAGCTGGTACTTTTATCCTCCACTATTCTCTGTTGCACTTGCTCACTTCTCTGGCTCACTTTCAACTAACTCTACTTCTACCTGTCGGGTTGGTAACACAGCCCCACCTAGCATTGGTTACTAATGGGCTCTTACTCTTTCTGCCGCATACACAAGGATTGCAGAAAAATACGTTTAAATCCCTTAACCCCTTAAAGACTCAGCCCTATTTCACCCTTAGAACTTGGCCATTTTTTAAAAATCTGACCAGTGTCACTTTATGTGTGAATAACTTTAAGACGCCTTTACTGTTTTTTCGTCACATATTGTACTTCATGACACTGCTAAAATTGGGTCAAAAAAGTTAATTTTTTTGCATAAAAAAATACAATTTTTACCAAAAATTTGGAAAAATTAGCAAATTTCAAAGTTTCATTTTCTCTACTTCTCTAATACATAGTGTGGGGAGTCGCTCTGGTAGATAGCGGTGCGGGTGCAGTACAGAGGCAAAACAGGGAGTCCAGAAGGTGCAATAATCAGTGTTTTATTCACACTTGCACAACATAAACAATAAACAGTCTCTTGGTGTTAAATCACACACATCCGAAATCATGAGGCAAAACAAAACAGTCCAAAAACAGGTTCCAGTCACCTGGGAGGTTTTAGGTGCAGGTTCGCACCTGGCTGTCAGTCCAGCCGCAAGGCGATCGACCTCATGCTTCCAGGCCGTCTGCACTCCTCCTTGCTTGGGCTCTTGCTTCCAGCGTGAACTCCACACAGCACAGAATGGATCAGAACTCCCAAACTCAAATGATTCCACAGCCTAACACCAGCTCCAGGATAATCACCCCCAGCTGCTGAGGAGGCTGCCTTTTAAAGGCCCGGATAAAGTCCGGCCTGGACCGTGGAGAATAGGCACCCACCCAACTCTTTGCCTACTCCCAGTAAGAGCCGGGCCCGGATTGGCTTTGCAGCCAAACTAAAAAACAAGGTGTCAAACAGCACTAGCTACTGCTGACACACAAAAACCCGGCTCTTACCTCACCGAGGCCAGGAACCTCGGTGACACGTACCTGCCATCCACGACGGCACCCTGCACCTTACCACAATAGTAATACCCACAAAAATAGTTATTACTTCACATCCCCCATATGTCTACTTCATTTTTGGAGCATATTGGGAATGCCATTTTATTTTTTGGTGATGTTACATAGCTTAGAAGTTTAGAAGCAAATTTTGAAATTTTTCAGAAATTTTCCAAATCCCACTTTTTAGGGACCAGTCCAGGTCTGAAGTCACTTTGTGAGGCTTACATAATAGAAACCCCCCAAAAATGACCCTATTCTAGAAACTACACTCAAGGTATTCAAATCTGATTTTAAAAACTTTGTTAACCCTTTAGGCGTTCCACTAGAGTTAATGGCAAATGGACATAAAATTTAAGAAATTCAATTTTTTGGAAAATTTACCAATATAATCCATGTTTTCCAGGAACAAAGCAAGGGTTAACAGCCAAACAAAACTCAATATGGGTTGCCCTGATTCTGTAGTTTGCAGAAACACCCCATATGTGGTCCTAAACTACTGTTTGGCCAGACGGTAGGACATAGAAGGAGGGGAACGCCATATGGGTTTTGCAAGGCAGATTTTGCGGGACTGGTTTTGTTTATACCATGTCCCATTTCAAGCCCCCTGTTGCACCCCTAGAATAGAAATTCCAAAAAAGTGACTCCATCTAAGAAAGTACACCCCTCAAGGTATTCAAAAATGGGGTTACAAAGTTTGTTAACCCTTTAGGTGTTCCACTAGAGTTAATGGCAGATGGAGAAACAATTTCAGAATTTCAATTTTTGGGAAAAATTTCCATTTTAATCAATTTTTTCAAGTAATAAAGTAAGGGTTAACTGCCAAACAAGACTCAATATGGGTTGCCCTGATTCTGTAGTTTGCAGAAACACCCCATATGTGGTCCTAAACTACTGTTTGGCCAAACGGTAGGACATAGAAGGAGGGGAACGCCATATGGGGTTTGCAAGGCAGATTTTGCAGGACTGGTTTTATTTATACCATGTCCCATTTCAAGCCCCCTGTTGCACCCCTAGAATAGAAATTCCAAAAAAGTGACTCCATCTAAGAAAGTACACCCCTCAAGGTATTTAAAACTGGGTTTACAAACGTTGTTAACCCTTTAAGTATTCCACTAGAGTTAATGGCAGATGGAGAAACAATTTCGGAATTTCGATTTTTTTGGAAAATTTTCCATTTTAACCCTTACTTTATTACTGGACAAAATAGGTTAACTGCCAAACAAGACTCAATATGGGTTGCCCTGATTCTGTAGTTTGCAGAAACACCCCATATGTGGTCCTAAACTACTATTTGGCTAAACGGCAGGACATAGAAGAAGGGGAATGCCATATGGTTTTTGGAAGGCAGATTTTGCAGGACTGGTTTATTTACACCACGTACCCTTTCAAGCCACCTGCTGCACCCCTTGAGTAGAAACTCCATAAAAGTGACCCCATCTGGGAAACTACAGAATATGGTGGTTGTTGTTTTGGTACTATTTTAGGATAAATATGATTTTTGGTTACCTTGAGGGGTGTAGTTTCTTAGATGCGGTCACTTTTTTGAAGTTTGTAGTCTAGACTACATCGGGGGGGGGGGGGGGCTTCTAATGGGACATGGTGTAAATAAACCAATCCATCAAAATCTGCATTCAAGAAACCATATGGCGTTCCCTTCGTTCTATGCCCTGCCTTGTGGCTATATAGCCATTTACGACCACATATGGGGTGTTTCTGCAAACTACAGAATCGGGGAAATTTTTTTTTAGTTTTGTTTGGCTGTTAACCCTTGCTTTATTACCAGAAAAAATGGATTGAAATGGAAATTTTGCCCCAAAAATTGTGTTTTTACACTTTTTTTTTTTTTTTTTACGCTGTTCATCTGGGGGGTTGGGTTAAATGTTATTTTTATAGGGCAGATTGTTACAGACGTGGAGATACCTAATATGTCTACTTTATATAATTTGTTTCGATTTTACACTATATTATCAGTTGAGGAACATGAATTAAATAATTTTAGTATCTCAATATCCTGGGAGCTACATTTTTTTTTTTTGGTTGGGTGACTGTCTGATATAGGGGCTCATTTTTTGCGGGATGAGATGGCGGTTTTATTGGCACTATTTGGGGGTGCATATGACTTTTTGATCGCTCGCTATAACACTTTTTTGATGTTAGGTGACAAAAAATTGCTTCTTTATTTATTTTTTTAACCCTCTTCATCCGGGGGGTTGGGTTAAATGCTATTTTTATAGGGCAGATTGTTACGGACACGGTGATACCTAATATGTCTACTTCATGTAAAATCTAAACAAATTATACTATATCATCATTTGAGGAACAAAAAAAATTATTTTAGTATCTCCATAGCCTGGGAGCTAAATTTTTATTTTTTTTGGTTGGGCGACTATCTAATTTAGGGGCTAATTTTTTGCGGGATGAGATGGCGGTTTGATTGGCACTATTTGGGGTTGCATATGACTTTTTAATGGCTTTTTATTACACTTTTTGGGATCCAAGGTGAAAATAAAAATGGCTTTTTTTACATAGTTTTTATTAGATTTTTTTGGACGGCATTTATCGAGGGGCTAGTTTATGGGGTATATTTATAGACAAGTTTTTTACGTACGCGACGATGCCCAATATGTATGGCTCTCATACTTTGGAGACACTAAGCAGGCATCCTTAAACTGCGGCCCTCCAGATGTTGTAAAAATACAATTCCCACTGTAGGTTGTCTGGGCATGATGGGAGTTGTAGTTTTACATCATCTGGAGGGTCGCAGTTTGAGGATGCCTACACTAAAACTAATATTTTTGTGAAAAAAAATTGTTCCCATGTCTCCAAAGTCTGAGAGCCAGAGTTTTTTATGTTCTCTAGATGACTGTCGGGAATTATAAAAATTTTGTACTCCATGGAAGTGTGATACTCCCTGAAGCAATTGATAATGCAGAGGCCCGGATGATCGGGGCAAGTGTCACACTGAGTGGTGGTGTCCCTCCGTATCCCCCTCCTGTGACACACTCTACATCTTTTTTGGGTTCGTCCCTTCTTTCCAGTATGGGGGACCACACCTGGAAAATGTTGGACAGGGACGATCCGGGCCCCTCCAATTCCTGAGGTACTCCGACCTGCTCTTTCCCGGTCTGAAAAGATCAGGTCCTTGAGGACTGCCTCATAGAACTGGAGGAAAGTCTCTGTGCTGCCAGCGATTCGGGATAGTACAAAAGCGTTGTACATGGCAACCTGTACCATGTAGACCGCAACCTTTTTGTACCATGCCCGGGTTTTCCGCATGGCATTATATGGTTTGAGGACTTGATCAGATAGATCAACTCCTCCCATATACCGATTGTAGTCGACGATACAATCGGGCTTGAGGACCGTTGCCGTGGTACCTCGCACAGAGACTGGGGTGGTGCCGTTACCATGGATTGTGGTCAGGATAAGGACATCCCTCTTGTCCTTATATCTGACCAGCTACAGGTTGTCGCTGGTAAGGGCACGGGTCTCACCCCTGGGGATAGGTACCTGGAGGAGGGAGGGAGGGATGCTGCGCTGATTTTTCCGCACGGTCCTACAAGCGAACGTGGATCTGGCGGCAAGGGACCTGAACAAGGGAATACTGGTATAAAAGTTATCCACGTACAGGTGGTAACCCTTATCCAGCAGTGGGTGCACAAGGTCCCACATGAGTTTCCCGCTAACACCCAGAGTGGGGGGACATTCTGGGGGTTGAATACGGGAATCTCATCCCTCGTAAACACAAAATTTGTAAGTGTACCCTGAGGTACTCTCACAAATTTTGTACATTTTCACGCCATACCTCGCTTTCTTAGTGGGAATGTATTGGCGGAAACTGAGTCTCCCCTTGAAAGTAACGAGAGACTCATCAACCGCGACCTCCCTTCCAGGTACGTAGGCCTGTGCAAACTTGGCCCCGAAATGATCGATGATCGGCCGTATCTTATACAGCCGGTCATAGGCAGGATCACCTCGGAGGGGACAGGCTGCATTATCTGCATAATGCAGGCATTTCCGGATGGCCTCGAATCTGGGACGCGTCATGGCCATACTGTACAGTGGGGTCTGGTAGAGGACGTCCCCACTCCAGTAATGCCTGACACTGGGTTTTTGCACTAGACCCATGTGCAGCACAAGGCCCCAAAACGTCCTCATCTCGGCTGCACTGACTGGCGTCCAGCCACCGGGTCTAGCCAAAAAGGAGCCTGGGTGCTGAGCGATGAACTGTTGGGCATACAGATTCGTCTGCTCCACCATCAGATTCACCAGTGTGTCACTGAAAAAAAAAAAAAAAAGTATATTTCAGTGAACCGCACTGTGGGAATCTGGATTCCAGGATTGCCAACAAAATACGGAATCGCAGGCTCATAGTCCACTGGGGGACACCAGCTAAGTTCACCGGTGGGGGCTCCGGTGCGCTTATTTGGTGGGCCAGGAAACCAGTACGAACCCCAGGGCTGCTCGTACTGGTGTGGGCCACGGGGTCCCTGGCTCAGGTGATAATGAGGAGGATAAGAATGAAAGGAGGAACGTGGGGTCATCCTCATCCTCACTGGCGCTCTCGGTGTCGGAGAGCATAAGGGCATATGCCTCCTCCACCGAGAACATCCGGCGGGCCATGGGTATGTGTGTATGTGCGTGTGTGTGTGCGTGTGTGTCAAACTTTATTGTATGTGCGTGTGTGTGGGGGCGGGTGTTCACTTACTAATAATAAGAAAAAAATGGACAGCGGTGGGGCGGGCGATGCGCTAACGGTGGCCGGACGCTAAAAGTGCCGGCCACAGTAAGCGCACAAAAAAAATCTAAAAAGTTGTGGTGGAGGGGGGGGGGGGGATGGGTTGGTGGGGGGGTGTTTAGGGTCTCACAGCTAAGTGCTGTGGACCCCAACCATTACAGGCAGCACTGAAATAAATGTTTTGTTTTTTTTCCCCCTAAACACTAACTGTCTCTTCTAGCCCTGCCTAAGATACCTCTCCCTCACTGACCCTAACCTACCTGATGGCGGAGGGGGGGGGCTTGCGGTGGGTGGTCACAGGAGCGGTGATATCACACCACCGATCACCATTCTTTTGCGGTTCATCGGGTCACCGGAGACCCGAATGGACCAGAAGCGCAGCAAACCGCAGGTCTGAATTGACCTGCGGTTTTCTGCGATCGCCGATACGGGGGGGGGGGTCAAATGACCCCCCTCGGCGGTGTGACAGGATGCCCGCTGAATGATTTCAGCGGACATCCTGTTACTATTAACCCCCACCGCGCCGCACTTACATTTTAAAGATATGACGTACCGGTACGTCATGGGTCCTTAAAGACTCGGAAACCATGACGTACCGGTACGTCATGCGTCCTTAAGGGGTTAAGTAGTGGAACAATGCGTAGTAGTGGGACACTGCAACTGGAAATGTACTGGAACAGGGTGGACTGGCCATAGACTGCGCCAGGAAGTCTCCTGGTGGGCTGATGCACAAGGGGCCCACCCAAGCCCGATTGTGGCCACTGGCTAAGTACATAATGACCTGGTGCTGGAAATGCCAGGTACTTATGTAAAGCAGCCGCCTGGTGGCCTCCTGAGTTTAACTATAGGGCCTACTATGAGGCAATAAATTGGTGCAGGCAATCATGAAACGTAGTGCCATTTTAATGCACGTTTTGTTTTGTTTTTTGGGAGGGGGGAGGGGGGGTTAATATATTCAAACCAGCATATATGTAATTACTACACCAATACCCAAGAAAGCACACAACATTTTCTGTGAGTGATAACAAATTTAGGCCTAAATCCATTTCTGTCTTCACACGTTTCCAATTAAAATTTCTTTGCGGGGTTGTTGAAATTATTAAGACTAGCATATACGTGATTACTACACAAATACGCAAGGTAGTACACAATATTATCTGAGGGGCGCAAAAATGGCAGGGCTACGGAAGAGTCCCAAACTAAAAACCCAGAGCCAGAATGTGGGTAGTAGCAACACCAGCTATCCAACCAGAAGTAGTAGTAGTAGACCACACTTGTCCCTGCTGGCTTTGGAAAGGTGCAACATTATTGTGAGGATGAGATTGTGGATTGAATGGCTCACTCCTCCTCTCAGTGACAGCAGGATGACATGGAGGTGACTCCAGAGTCTGACACCATGCCGTGGACCCAGGGGTCACAGCGTTCCTTCTGCAACTCCTGCTTGTAGCCCCAGAGAAGGCTTTCAGTGGAGTCGTCTCAGTCTTTGCTGCCTCTTCCTAGTGGGCGCCTTCCTTTTTCCTAAGAAGTGGCAAGAAAACCACACCATGCCTTATGGCATATAGTCAATAGATTCTCCCTGTTGACTTGTGTGAAGGCAGTCAGCGTTTGTACTGCCCTGAGAAAGAGGAGGTGGCTGCATATTCAAGCCATAGCCGTGTAGGTGGTGGGTAGTCGTGTAAAAAAAAAAATAAAAATCAATTTCCGCTAACTTGTGCCAAAAAAAAATAATTTCTGTGAACTTGCCATACCCATCACGAAATACCTTGGGGTGTCTTCTTTCCACAATGGGGTTACTTGTGGGGTATTTATACTGTCCTGGCATTTTAGGGGTCCTAAAGCGTGAGAATCCAAATGCGTAAAAATGCCCTGTGAAATCCTAAAGGTACTCATTGGAATTAGGGCCCCTTTGCGCATCTTGGCTGCAAAAAAGTGTCACTCATGGGGTAGGGCAATGTGTTTTGGGGTGTATTTTTATATATACCCATACTGTGTGTGAGAAATATCTCTGTAAATGACAACTTTTTAAATTTTTTTATTCAAAGTTGGCAATTTACAGAGATATTTCTCTCACCCAGCATGGGTATATGTAAAAATACACCCCAAAACACATTGCCCTACTTCTCCTGAGTACGGCGATACCACATGAGTGACACTTTTTGCAGCCAAGATGCGCAAAGAGGCCCAAATTCCAATGAGTAACTTTTAGGAGGGCATTTTACGCATTTTCTTCTCACGCTTTAGGGCCCCTAAAATGCCAGGGCAGTATAAATACCCCACATGTGACCCCATTTTGGAAAGAAGACACCCCAAGGTATTCGCTGAGGGCATAGTGAGTCCATGAAAAATTAAACTTTTTGTCAAAAGTTAGCGGAAAGGGAGACTTTGTGAGAAAAAACAATAAAAAATCAATTTCCACTAACTTGTGCCAAAATTTTTTTTTTCTATGAACTCGCCATGCCCCTCATGGAATACCTTGGGCTGTCTTCTTTCCAAAATGGGGTCACATGTGGGGTATTTCTACTGTCCTGGCATTTTAGGGGCCCTAAAGCATGAGAAGAAAAATGCGTAAAAATGCCCTCCTAAAAGGTACTCATGGGAATTTGGGCCCCTTTGCGCATTTTGGCTGCAAAAAATTGCCACACATGTGGTATCGCCGTACTCAGGAGAAGTAGGGCAATGTGTTTTGGGGTGTATTTTTACATATACCCATGTTGGGTGAGAGAAATATCTCTGTAAACTGACAACTTTGTATAAAAATTTTTTAAAAAGTTGTCGTTTACAGCGATATTTCTCACACACAGTATGGGTGTATATAAAAATACACCCCAAAACACATTGCCCTACTTCTCCTGAGTACGGCGATACCACACGAGTGACACTTTTTGCAGCCAAGATGCGCAAGGGGCCCTAAAACCAATGAGTACCATTAGATTTCACAGGGCATTTTTACGCATTTGGATTCTCACGCTTTAGGTTCCCTAAAATGCCAGGGCAATATAAATACCCCACAAGTGACCCCATTTTGGAAAGAAGACACCCCAAGGTATTCCGTGAGGGGCATGGCGAGTTCACAGAATTTTTTTTTGGCACAAGTAAGCGGAAATTGAGATATATATATTTTTTATTTAGTTTTTTACAAAGTCTCATATTCCACTAACTTGTGACAAAAATAAAATTTTACATGAACTCACCATACCCCTCACGGAATACCTTGGGGTGTCTTCTTTCTAAAATGGGGTCACATGTGGGTATTTATACTGTCCTGGCATTTTAGGGGCCCCTAAAGCGTGAGAAGAAGTCTGGAATCCAAATGCGTAAAAATGCCCTGTGAAATCCTAAAGGTACTCATTGGTTTTAGGGCCTTTAGCACCCAGGCTGCAAAAGTGTCACTCATGGGTATGCCGTACTCAGGAGAAGTAGGGCAATGTGTTTTGGGGTGTATTTTTATATATACCTCTGCTGGGTGTGAGAAATATCTCTGTAAACGACAATTTTTAAATTTTTTATACAAAGTTGTCAGTTTACAGAGATATTTCTCTCACCCAACATGGGTTTATGTAAAAATACACCCCAAAACACATTGCCCTACTTCTCCTGAGTACGGCGATACCACATAAGTGACACTTTTTGCAGCCTGAGTGCAAAGGGGCCCAAATTCCAACGAGTACCTTTAGCTTTTACATGGCTGCTCACAATTTAGCCCGCCCAAAATGCCAGAACAGTAAACACACCCCACAAATGACCCCATTTCGGAAAGTAGACACCCCAAGGTATTCACTGAGGGGCATAATGAGCCCATCTGAGATTTTTTTTTTTTGCCAGAAGTTAGCAGAAATGGAAACTTTATAATTATTTTTTTCCTCAGAAAGTGTCATTTTCCGCTAACTTGTGAAAAAAATGAAATGATACATGAACTCACCATGCCCCTCCGCGAATACTTTGGGGTGTCTTCTTTCTAAAATGGTGTCATTTGGGGGTATTTATACTATCCTGACATTCTAGCACCTGAAGAAACATGACAGGTGCTCAGAAAGTCAGAGCTGCTTCAAAATGCCGAAATTCACTTTTTGCACCATAGTTTGTAAACGCTATAACGTTTACCCAAACCAATAAATATACACTTATTGGATTTTTTTTATCAAAGACATGTAGAACAATACATTTAGAGAAAAATTTATATAGAAATGTAGTTTTTAAAAAAAAAATTTACAACAGAAAATGAAAAATGTCATTTTTTTGCAAAAATGTCGTTAAATTTTTATTAATAGCAAAAAAAGTAAAAATGTCAGCAACAATAAAATACCACCAAATGAAAGCTCTATTAGTGAGAAGAAAAGGAGGTAAAATTCATTTGGGTGGTAAGTTGCATGACGGAGCAATAAACGGTGAAAGTAGTGTAGTGCAGAATTGCAAAAAGTGGCCTGGTCATTAAGGGTGTTTAAGCTAGGGGGGCTGATGTGGTTAAAGACATACTTGGAAAATATTAAATACAGAGCTATGAAACATACAGAGTAATACAGCCCCACTAACCTAACTAACTAACATTCTCTTTCTTTATCTTCTCCATTCAGACCAGACCTCCATGATGATACTATGCCAGTACAAAAATCCCTTATAATGTGTGTCAGTACAAAAAACGACCCCCTTTTAGTGCCCCCAGTACAACAAATGTCCCCTTAGTGGACCCCCATAAAGTGTGCCAGTAGAAAAAACTACCCCCTTTTAGTGCCCCCAGTACAACAAATGTCCCCTTAGTGGACCCCCATAATGTGTGCCAGTAGAAAAAACTACCCCCTTTTAGTGCCCCCAGTACAACAAATGTCCCCTTAGTGGACCCCTTATAATGTGTGTCAGTACAAAAATGCTCCTTTTTACAACTGCAATGTCCCCATAGTGCATCCTCCAGTTACAAAATAATGATCCCCACCCCATTGTTGCCCAACACCATGCTGCCAAATAAAAATAATAAACTCGAATACTTAACTTCTGCTGTCAGAGATGCAGTGCAAAACACAAACCACTTCTAGTCTGTTCCCTGATATGCTACAGGAACTAGGATTTAATAGGTGGGCCAGGGAGACATCGCTCCTGTGCCCTGTCGCAGAATTCAACAATGCAGTTGAATATGTAGAGATGGGCGTTTCCACAATGGAAGCGCTCATTGCCTATGGCCCTTCTGCTGCCCCCCTATTGCCCCTACCTGGTGCTGCCGGAGGCAATAGCCTCACTTCGCCTCATTGGTGGTGCACCCCTGGGTGAGTATGCCACTCTAATTCAGCCAAATCAATTCAGTTCAGGAAATTCACAACAGCTAAAAATGGAGTATTCAGTACTTGATTGTTCTACTGACTGAAAATGACAGTCTCTGCAGGACCAAAATTATAGTGAATGTGCTTAAAGGGTTTATCCCGTGAATAATTTTAGCATCCACACTGAGGGGTCAGCAGGAGATGCCAGTGATGGAGAGGCAGACACGTGGGTCCTCTGGGGCACACTCTTGTTGTAGGGACACAGGCTAGGTGTTGGGTGAGGTGCCCTTGGTGTTGTGATTTAACGTGCCTATCGCTAGGTTCCTTAAGGTTCGTGACACCAGTGCCGGTAACGGTGGCACACCGATTGACAGTGGGAATAATGGAGGTGTAGACTTTTGAGGTGAAACAGAACTCTCCTTTACTGAACAATTGAAACAGCATACACGCTCCTTAGGCTACATTCACACGACCGTATGAATGGCTCCGCATCCGTTCCGCAATTTTGCGGAACGGGTGCGGACCCATTCATTTCAATGGGGCTGCAAAAGATGCGGATAGCACACAGTGTGCTGTCCGCATCCGTAGATCCGATCTGCGGCCCCGCAAAAAAGATAGAGAGTGTCCTATACTTGTCCGTGATCGTGGACAAGTATAGGCATTTCTATCATAGGGCCGGCTACATTCACATGACCGGTATCTGTGTTTTGCGGGTCTGCAATTTGCGGACCGCAAAACCCATACGGTCGTGTGAATGTAGCCTTATAGTTCCACAGAAGACAATTGGTACACAGCAGGCTTTTCAGTACATAGGCAGGTATCTCTTGGCAAGGTATACAGAGGGTTAATCATAACTCACAGTACAGGCTGAACTGCACAGATTCCTGACTGGTAAAAGATCCAAGGCCCATATGCCCTGTAGCTGGCTTTATCCTTGGGAAATATTATAGTACCTCCTCTGTTTTCTGTAGTACCTCTTGCACTGACGTTTCCTTCCTCTGCCTCTCACCTTTGCTTCTAACTGGTTTCTGGTGATGGCGCTGCTGGTTCTCCCTCTGCTACCAAAGCAGGGTCCTCCTCAGACTCCCAGGTCTGGACTGACTTGCATAGGTTCATGGCCTGGGCTAGACTTTACAAGCTCATGGCCTGGACTCAACTTCACAGGCTCATGGCCTGGACCCCACTGCCTTTCCCTGACTGAGCCTGAATATATAAACTAGGGCTCCCTAGCTCCCTCTACTGACCTAGAGCAGGAATGACATCCCTAGCAGGCCTGTACATAGCAATATATTCACAGTAACAGGGTTTCTCAGTGTGCAATAAAAGGACATACCAATCTCCCCACAGGTGGGGGGAATAACCTGACCCTTGTGACCCTTTTATAGTGCCCACCATCACGGAGTGGGACACAACATAATGTAAACCATGAAAATCATACATAATCTAGAACTTGACACCCTCTTTTAACAAAGCTATAACCAGTCCTGTACTTCACATGGATCCAGAGATTTCCCTATTCATTGCTCCAATTGTTATGCTAGATTTATTTCAAGCTGTCAGCTTAGGGGTTGTGTGCTTTCTCATGGGTGTGTTCTTTCTGCTGTAGCTGGTGGCAGTAGAAGGATGGAACTGAGCATGTGCTTCTGTCTCAGTGAGCAGGACAGAGAAATTAGAAAAAGAGCAACCAGCAGGTGGCACCATACAGATAGATTTAAAGGGGTTATCTAATCCCTAAAATGCCTCCCCATACTCCCGGGCCCCTAGCATGGGTGATGCTAGGGAGGCTCACACACCCCGATGCCGGATGCTTTGATCCGCGCGACGGGGAGATGCAACGGTGGCCATGAGGGCATCAGAAGCGACGCGAGTGCAGGTATGTACAACCTCTGTGAGGGGCCTGGGCGTATAATTAGGCATTTTAGGGATTGGATTACCCGTTGAAATAAATAACTCAGTAGCGATAATATATTTTTAATTACATGTAAATGCAAAAGTATTCAGATCCAGGTGCTGGTTTAAAAACTGCAGAATATTTTTCTGTGGGACAAACCCTTTAATAATGATATTGCATATATGGGTTATTAACTGTTAAAATACTAATAAAATGCATTTTTTTAATGAAATGTTTATAAGGAGGACGTAAATAAAAATAATCCCTGAAAACCCCTTTAAAATAAACAGGATGAAATAGCAAACTAAACCAACTGGTTTTAGCTATGTTATTAGCAAATTCGAGTCAATAGATGGGGACACCCATTTAGGGCCCACCTCTGTTGGGGAAAGTAGAGAGTGGCTCTATAGAGAGTGTCACTGGTTTAGGAGGACGTGCACTATGTGGTTCTTTGTAAGCTGTGTATTTCAACAGTGGCTTTGTGGTTAAACCTTTGAATTAAAGTGGCCTTAATATTACAATATACCCTAAGACATGGCAAAGACCCCAGCATTGTGAATAGCTCTAGCACTTTTCAATGCTTATTAATAGCCATAGGACAGCGTACAAAGATCTGGATCTATATTATTACATACAGAATGAGAGTGTTGCTTTCTTTAGTAGGTGTTAATCCTTTGTCAAAAGCTAAAGCCAACCACACCTCTTGACTTTCACAATTACCAGTGCAAATGGACTGGCAGCGCTCATGCCAACAGCTGCCATACATTCCAGCATAAGCTCTATTTAAAGCCTTTAACCTGCATCGACTAGAGGACACTATCACAGAGTAACAGACCAGACATGGGGGAGAAGACGAATGGAACAGGTAGGGGAAACCATTTGTTAAATCTGGGTTATCTATTTGAATTTGAGTTTTACATCAAATGCCTTTTTGATGCCCGAATTCTGGAGTGAAGGTATGATAAATCAGGGCCAAAGAATTCAAACTGTTCTAGACAGGAATTGGAAAATGCTGCACTGAAAGAATGATTTCAAAATTTGCAGTTTTAATAGTTTATTTTGAGAAATTAACATAATGCAAAGTGAATGAAGAAAAGATAAAATGTAAATCAAATCAATATTTGGTGGGACCACCCTTTACTGTACCTTGAAAACAATATCAGTTCTTCTAGGTACACTTACACACAGTTTTAGATAGAACTCGGCAGGTCGGTTGTTACAAACATCTTGGAGACCTAACCACAGAGTTTTTGTGGATGTAGACTTGCTCATATCCTTCAGTCTCTTCATTTAATCCCAGACAGTCATTACTTCCAGGACTGCTTGTTCTTCTTTTTGCTGAAGGCAGTTCTTAATGACATTGTATGTATCTATGTAATCATTGTCTATTGTCTATTTTTGAGAGCATTCTTACTTTGCAGCATTTTTCCACACCTGCCTAACATATTTACTCAGTAGTGTACATACCTCCATAGAACAGTTTCTTATTTCAGCATCTGATAAAAATCACATGCAGACAGGTTACCAATGCTTTTCAAACTTCTCTGTGCTCTGAAAGGGGTTGTCTCACTTCAGGGAAAGGCATTGTGATTGTCCGTATTGCCTCTGTTGCTGGCTTGATTCATTTTTCCATCACATTATACACTGCTCGTTTCCATGGGTTAGGACCACCCTGCAATCCAGCAGCGGTGGTCATGCTTGCACACCATAGGAAAAAGTGGCAGCCTATGGACACTTCTATGGTTCCGGCCAACAGAGAGGATGGAGCTTTTTCCTATAGTGTGCAATCACCCCTGGATACGTGAAGTGTAAAATGTGATGGAAAAATAAACCCAGCCAGCAAAAGAGGCAATATGGACAATCACAATAGATTATTAAGTGCCTTGTATTAACTTTCTCTACATGATAAATGCCAATTGCAGAAGGCCTCTTTAGACTGCCCAATGTTTAGGTAAATTATCGCTAACAAGCGCTCATATGAAAGGTTGTTAGCGATAATCTGCTGGTGTACAGGCGCCGCCGATTACCCCATGAACAAGCATAATAAGACCATTTGTGCAGAAACCTAAATCATTGTTTGGCGGCAGCAGATCATGATGTCTAAACAGCACTCTGCTGCCGGCAAACAATAATTCTGATTGCTCCTCCCTATACTGTGGAGAAGATCGCTGCATGTAAATGCAGCTTTCTCCTCCACTGATGAGCAAGTGTTTGTCAGGAAGGAATGCTTACTTCCTGACAATCGTCTGCTCGATTAGGCCATGTAAAGGGCCCTTTAGTCATAGTAAAAAAGTCTGAAAACATACAATAGTTAAAAAGTGTATCTAATTAAACTATGACAAATGAGAGTTCATCAACAATTAAGTCACCGCTTACCGGTAACATAAGACTATGGTTGCTCCCATTCCTATGTACATCAGTTGATACCAATGTTAAGAAATATACTCAGATGACACTGATTGAGTTAGTAGTGATAAATATATCTGGTTTCATGTTAAGTCCCTGGGCTGTCTGCACGCTAACATAAAGGTCCAGTATGTCTCACTGTCTAATAGTTTTACTTTGTTACCTCTTCCATCTGCTGATTTTTAACCCCTTGTATAGCTGTGAACACTTAACCCGGAGTGTTACCTCAACACAGGGAGGGAAAATTCAGAGATACAGAGGTGAGCACCGGATGCGAGTAGTAGTGTGCAGACTTGAGGCTTTCCTTGCTGCACATGCATTTGAGTCTGCAACCTTTGACTCGCATCCGGTGTTCCTTTTTGGCGTCCCGCATGTGTGTCATTATGCAGTTCACATATGGCATCACTGAGCACCAGATGCAAGTCCAGACACGAGTTGCGGATATGCTGAGTTAGGGCTCATGCACATGGCCGTTGCCACAAAACACAGATACTGCCCGTGTGTGTTCCACATTTTGTGAAACGGAATGTCCTACCCCCTATAAAACAGAATAGGACATGACTATTTTTTTTGGAAGGGCCGTGGAACGGACATTCAGATGCAGACAACACATAGTGTGCTGTCCGCATCTTTTGCGGCTCCATTGAAGTGAATGGGTCCGCATCCGACCTGCAAAAAATGTGGATCGAATGCAGACCAAAAATACATTTGTGTGCACGAGCCCTTATGGCGAGCCATTGTGCACCTGCACACCATCTTACTAATTGTGCATAGAGAATGTTAAAAGTGGACGGCTGTATTTATGGCGCCGCCCCCAGGCGAAGGCTTGGGAGCCAAAATGCACATCAAGGCAGACGCCTTACTGGGATCAATTTACTTTACTTTACTCGTGAAATACTATGTAGTCTCATTTGTTAGTCTTATCATGTATTGGCAGCTTCTTGCACTTTGGTTTTTACTTTAACGAATAGTGATTATTTTTGAGGCTGTTAATATTTTGATTATAAATAATGAATTATTCTAGTCTTGTTATTGTATTATTGTAGTACCCAATCTGTGTCCCTTTTTTTGCAAAGTTTCATGCCCTGAAACCAGTGCAGCATTATTTATCATGATATTTAATAAAGATTGTATTTTATTATGAAATAAGAAAAAAAATTGGACTGCACTCCTGTAGACTTTCAAAATATCAGTGAAGAAACTTTATTCACCCATAAAGTGGCACAAAGCGACGTTTCGGCTTATACATGAGCCTTTCTCAAGCATTGGTACAAAGTAAACAGCAAACTTATAAAGGTGTATAAATCAAAGTGATCAGTGACATTAGACAATCGATAATAAGTGAAAAAGTCATATATGAAAAACATATCATCTCCATATACTAGCAAATATGGACACTGCAGAATAAAGTGACGAAGTGCATTCAAGAAATAAAATATAATATACAGTACATTACATAAAAACCATGCAAGTGCATAATTGAATTCATCTGTATCAAATAGGTGTTTGATCAGTGCATATACGTCATCAGTGAACATGTAAAGGGGAGGAAAAAAAACATGATCGTACCTAGATGAACGATGGCGCCCACATACACCATCGCGTGTTCAGAAATTACCATTGCGCATGACCTGGGTACATTACATCATGAAAGAGTGCTGGATAGAAGAAAGAACGCATGCGTCGTAAGCAGTGGCGGTTTAAGTGCATGATAGGCCCCGGGGCTGTCTACCCAACTCGGGCCCCTCCCTCCATTTTAAGTTTAAGTTTTTTTTTCTGTATGAAGAGTCTGCTGTGCTTTGTGAGTGCCACAGTCTCTCCCTAGGCCATATGACGTCACATTCATCGTTCATGGCCGAGGTGCAGCTCTGTCCCATCTGAGTGAATAAAGAGGCTGCGACGCTCACTGGGACATCGCGGTCTTCTCAAACAGCAGATTGGCGAGGGTGCCAGGAATCATACCCCCACCATCTCATAACTCTCTGAGTAAAGATGTCATAGATGTTACCTGCAGTCCTATGTAACACCCCACATAACACAGTGAATGATTGTGTTATGTGGGGTGTTACATAGGACTGCAGGGAACATGTAAAACAGTATCTGCACACAGAAAGTCATCACTGTTATCTGGACTGTTACATAGGACTGCAGGTGACAAATTAAAATTTTAGTAGCCAAATCTATAATACATATGATTATGATAAAGACTTGGAGGAGCAGATGAAATGCAGGTCACAGTAATGAGCCAGAATTACATATAGGAGAATACAGCACCACATACCTCTTACATCCAGGGACATCTCCTGTCATGTAGACCTTCTCTTTCCTCTTCTCCTCCGTTTGACCCAAACCTCCATGACAAATTCTTCCAGACGCATCTCGTCTCTACAGAGTTTGTTACACAGACATGTTAGATTTCTCATAATTGGGGTCATTTATCAAACTGGTGTAAATTAGAACTGGCTTAGTTGCCCATAGCATCAGATTCCACCTTTCATTTTCCAGAGGAGCTGTCAAAAATGAAAGGTGGAATCTGTTGCTGTGGACAATTAAGCCAGTTCTACTACAACAGTTTGATAAATGACCCCAAAGATCCCTATAGTGTTTACAGCAGTTATAATAGTCTTTAGCGTGTCCCTAGTAATAATAACAACACCCTATATTTTTCTCCAGGTAGTAATACCTGTATAATGTCACCAAAAATAATGTCCCCCAATAGCAATGTCTCCATACTACCCCCATATAGTATTTTCCCTTCACACTGCCCCCATATAATAATTTCCCCTACTTTCTCCATATAGTAATTTCCCCCCTCAATGCCCCCGTATAGTAATTTCCCCCACACTGCCCCCATATAGTAATTTCCCCCACACTGCCCCATATAGTAATTTCCCCCACACTGCCCTATATAGTAATTTCCCCCACACTGCCCCATATAGTAATTTCCCCCACACTGCCCTATATAGTAATTTCCCCACACTGCCCCATATAGTAATTTCCCCACACTGCCCCATATAGTAATTTCCCACACTGCCCCATACAGTAATTTCCCCACACTACCCCATACAGTAATTTCCCACACTGCCCCATACAGTAATTTCCCCACACTGCCCCATACAGTAATTTCCCCACACTGCCCCATATAGTAATTTCCCCACACTGCCCCATATAGTAATTCCCCACACTGCCCCACATAGTAATTTCACCCAAACTACCCGATATAGTAATTTCCCCACAATACCCCATATAGTAATTTCCCCCACACTGCTCCATACAGTAATTTCCCCCACACTGCCCCATACAGTAATTTCACCCACACTGCCCCATATAGTAATTTCCCACACACTTCCCCGTATAGTAATTTCCCCCACACTGCCCCCATACAGTAATTTCCCCCCCACACTGCCATACATTAATTAATTTGCCACCACACTGCCATTGCCATACATTAATTAATTTGCCCCCATACTGCCATCTATTAATTTCCCCCACACTGCCACCCATTAATTAATTTGCTCCCATTCTGCCATCCATTAATTTGCCCCCATACTGCCATCCATTAATTTGCCCCCACACTGCCATCATTAACCCCTTCAGCCCCCCTAGCTTAAACACCCTTAATGACCAGGCCACTTTTTACAATTCCGCACTACACTATTTTCACCGTTTATTGCTCCGTCATGCAACTTACCACCCAAATGAATTTTACCTCCTTTTCTTCTCACTAATAGAGCTTTCATTTGGTGGTATTTCATTGCTGCTGACATTTTAACTTTTTTTGCTATTAATCAAAAATGACCGAAATTTTTACAAAAAAATGACATTTTTCACTTTCTGTTGTAAAATTTTTCAAAAAAAACTACATTTCTATATAAATTTTTCTCTAAATTTATTGTTCTACATGTCTTTGTAAACGCTATAACTTTTACCCAAACCAATAAATATACACTTATTGGACTTTTTTTTATCAAACTATGGTGCAAAAAAGTGAATTTCGGCATTTTGAAGCAGCTCTGACTTTCTGAGCGCCTGTCATGTTTCTTCAGGTGCTAGAATGCCAGGAAAGTATAAATACCCCCCAAATCACACCATTTTAGAAAGAAGACACCCCAAAGTATTCGCGGAGGGGCATGGTGAGTTCATGTATCATTTCATTTTTTTTCACAAGTTAGCGGAAAATGACACTTTCTGAGAAAAAAAAAAAAAAAGTTTCAATTTCTGCTAACTTCTGGCAAAAAAAAAGAAATCTCAGACGGACTCACTATGCCCCTCAGTGAATACCTCGGGGTGTCTACTTTCCGAAAAGGGGTCATTTGTGGGGTGTGTTTACTGTTCTGGCATTTTGGGCGGGGTTAAATTGTGAGCCGCCATGTAAAACCTAAAGGTACTCATTGGTTTTAGGGCACTTGCGCACCAGGCTGCAAAAAGTGTCACTTATGTGGTATCGCCGTACTCAGGAGAAGTAGGGCAATGTGTTTTGGGGTGTATTTTTACATATACCCATGTTGGGTGAGAGAAATATCTCTGTAAACTGACAACTTTGTATAAACATTTTTTAAAGTTGTCGTTTACAGAGATATTTTTCACACACAGTATAGGCATATATAAAAATACACCCCAAAACACATTGCCCTACTTCTCCTGAGTACGGCGATACCCACATGTGTGCCACTTTTTGCAGCCTGGGCGCAAAGGCCCTAAAACCAATGAGTACCTTTAGGATTTCATCAGGGCATTTTTACGCATTTGGATTCCAGACTTCTCCTCACGCTTTAGGGGCCTCTAAAATGCCAGGGCAGTAAAATACCCACATGTGACCCCATTTTAGAAAGAAGACACCCCAAGGTATTCCGTGAGGGGTATGGTGAGTTCATGTAAAATTTTATTTTTTGTCACAAGTTAGTGGAATATGAGACTTTGTAAAAACAAAATTAAAAAAAATAATATATCAATTTCCGCTAACTTGTGCCAAAAATAAAAATTCTGTGAACTCGCCATGCCCTCACGGAATACCTTGGGGTGTCTTCTTTCCAAAATGGGGTCACATGTGGGGTATTTATACTGACCTGGCATTTTAGGGGCCCCTAAAGCGTGAGAATCCAAATGCGTAAAAATGGCCTGTGAAATCTTAGGTACTCATTGGTTTTAGGGCCTTTGCGCATCTTGGCTGCAAAAGTGCCACTCATGTGGTATCGCTGAACTCAGAAGTAGGGCAATGTGTTTGGGGTGTATTTTTACATATACCTACATGCTGCGTGTGAGAAATATTGCTGTAAACGACAACTTTTTACATTTTTTTATTCAAAGTTGTCAATTTACAGAGATATTTCTCACACAAAGTATGGGTATATGTAAAAATACACCCCAAAACACATTGCCCTACTTCTCCTGAGTACGGCGATACCACATGAGTGACACTTTTTTGCAGCCAAGATGCGCAAAGGGGCCCTAAAACCAATGAGAAACTACTGTATGGTGCTTCCATAAAGCACTGCAAAGAAAAAAAAAAAAGGATTTAATGAAGGCCATTTTGGCACCAAAAGTGATAAAAATTAAGGTGCATGCATATGGAATATTTGCTACTGTCTAAAATCAAAGCATATATAAGTACAGTATGGGCCCTTAGACTTCTTTGGGTGCTGTATTATGGATCCATACAATTTTGTATGAGGCCTACTCACAGTACTGGTTGTGTTCCTGTAGGTACCAATAAGCAATTGGGTAGGTCTAACATATAACAAAGACAAATGACAATGAAATACTAATCTCCTTTTCTACAAACTGTAGAGAATACATATGAGAAATAAAGATAACACTCTTTACCATTCAATTCTTCATGTGTCAGAATCGTCAGTTTCAGACGGATATTTCAAAGTCCTTTTCATACAGTATACTAAAGAAAAATGCAAAGTTCTCACAAAATGAATTCACTTCAGACCACAGAACAAGAGAACGTTGATGTGTCAACTTGAGTTGTAATTATAGTGGACTTCTCATACTTTGCTTTGATGTATCTTATCTTACTTTCATGAATCTTTGTGTTATTTTAGCTACTGTTCCTATCTATGTCCATTTCCTATTTTTGAGTAGTCTCTTGATAAAACAATTCTTATAATCCTGCATCTGCAGAACCAGAAAAACATATTTGAAGTACTTTTCAGATTTGAGGTTTTTAAACTCTCAGGATAATGTGCAATCCTATTAATATTAATAATAATAATAATATTTATTTATATAGCCCATTATATTTCGCAGCGCATTACAATTCAGAGGGTTCATGTATAAAACAAAATACATTACAAAGAAACCGGCTAATATACAAGTTAAACACTAGGGCCCTGCTCACAAGAGTTTACAATCTATGAGGAAGTGGGGGTGACACAAAAGGTAGTCGATTGTTATATGAAGTGGTCCAGCAATGTTTGTACTAAAAGGAGTGGTTAAGTCCGATCTGCATGTGCTAGTGCTTTCGGTGTGGGAGTTACTGTCCGAAGATCAAACTCAGGTCTGAAGAATAAGAGTTGGAGGAGGGGAGGGGGGGGGGGTTACTAGGGGAAGAGTCAGTTTAGGAAGCATAATAAGCCTGCCTGAAAATATGTGTTTTTAAGGCACATTTTTAGGTATGGAAGTTGGGAATTGACCTGATATTTCAGAGCAGAGCATTCCAGAGAGTACTTACAGCTCAAGAAAAGTCTTAAAGATGGGAGTGAGAGGTATGAATTATGGAGGTTGATAATCTTCGATCACTAGCAGAACGGAGAGAATGAGTAGGGTGGTAGACAGAAATGAGGCAAGAGATGTATGAAGGTGCAGCACTGTGGAGAGCTTTGTGGGTGAGAAGTTTGAACTGTATTCTGTAGTTGATGGGCAACCAGTGAAGTGACTGGCTGCGGCATTTAGGACAGATTGAAGGGGGGAGAGTTTAGTGAGAGGAAGACCAAATAGTAATGAATTACAGTAGTCAAGACGAGAATAAATTAAAGTAACAACAAGAGTTTTGGCAGTTTCCACTGTAAGAAAATGGTGAATTCTGAAGATGTTCTTGAGGTGCAGATGACAAGAGCGTGCAACATGACCCCAAGGGAGTGGGCTTGCTGCCCAGGAGTTACTTATGATAGTACCGCAGATCTGGACATATCTGGTAATAACTGGCATATCCCTTCTCTTATTTTTTTCATCCCACTTTGAGAAGGCATAGCTGTTGCTTCCTCCAAGTATGAGTCCAGCAAGATCCAATCCACCTTGTCTCCTTCATAAGCTGACGTCCCAGCAGACTCCCTCAGAATCCTTCCAAGAATTTCAAATATGCTCAGCCACACGGACTTGGCTTTAGCCTGCTGAGAGTTCTACAAATTGCTCACTTCCATTCCTAGACTCAAGGACATTTACATAGTTTTCCCTAAGCATCTCCTGTGTTGCCTTGGCTGTATGCTGTGGGTCATTTTCTTGTTGGAAGGTGAACTTTTCTGAGATTCCGGGCACTCTGGATCAGCTTTTTATTAAACGTATCCCTGTAATTTGCTCCATTCCACTTTCCCTCAATTATAACCAATTGCCCAGTCCCAGCTGCTGTCCCATCCCAGCTGCTGAAAAGCACCCCTACGGCATGATGCTGCCACCACCATGCTTCTTTGAAGGGATTGTTTTGGGCAGGTGATGCGCAGTGCCTGGTTTTCTCCAGACATGATGCTTAGAATTGAGACTAAAAAGCTCAATACTGGTTCCATCAGAAAACAGAATCTTGTGTCTGAGAGTTCTTTAGGTGTTTTTATTTTTGCAAACTTACATGTGTCTTTTACTGAGGAGAGGCTTCTTTCTGGTCACTCTTAATTGTCAATAGCAACCAATCAGAGCTCAGTTTTTTTTTAGAGCCCTGTACTAACTATAATCTGAGCTCTGATTGGTTGCTATGGACAACTAAGACAGATTTACTATTAGGCAGTTTGATTTGGAGATGTTGGAGGCGGGCTACTTTTTCATGGGCCACCATGTAGAATAATACTGAAAACCCTGCTGTAATATATTGCATTATTATTAGTGTTAAGCGAACTTGTGTTTCAAGTTTGGCGTACAAAGTTCGGGTTATCTAAGAATTCCGTTATGGATTCTGCTACCATGGACCATAAGTTATGGTCCGTGTTAGCGGAATCCATAGCGGAATTCTTAGATAACCCGAACCCGAGCTTTGTATACCGAACTTGAAATACAAGCTGGCTCATCCCTAATTATTATAACTAATATCACACTCATTGCAATTGTTTATACTAATGCAGAGTATTACAGTTGTGACTTGAGTGATTTGGCAACTTACTGGTTCTAAATAGGTTAATATATATATAGAAGCAAAAATACATTGTAGGTAAATACCCAAAGTCCATATAGTGGCGGTGCCTGCGATGTTAGGACCTGACCATTGGTCCCCAATACGATACCAAACAAGAAAGGATCGCGGCACTCCTTCGTCTGTAGAAAATATTCTTTATTCCACCTTAAAGTGCGACGTTTCGACTTTAATCAAGTCTTTATCAAGCTTGATAAAGACTTGATTAAAGTCGAAACGTCGCACTTTAAGGTGGAATAAAGAATATTTTCTACAGACGAAGGAGTGCCGCGATCCTTTCTTGTTTTTATATATAAAACTTAACATAAAATTATCCTCATCTCAACAGGCATGGCTGAATATCGTCGGTACCTGATGCCTGCTTTACTAATCGCTGGATGGTTTATTGGCTGTGGAGTGATGGTGTATGTCATTTTCTCATGAAAAGAGTAAGTCACTAAATAACTTCTTTTTACAATATAGATAAACAGCTAAATATTTGTAGCGGCTTCGGATGGAGGAGAACCACCTCCACTTTCAAGGGACTTCAGCAGAACAAGGTAGCAGCAGCAGATTCTCTGCAGGTGCACCATACTTGGGGAAATGATGCAGGCATGAGATAGACAGGGCGAGGCTATGTGTCTGACCCTTCAATCAAGTGGGATGGGGGAGTCTCTTGAGTAATGAGGCCCACTGTTCTCTGTTCCAGAAGGCTAATTTAGAACAAATTCAAATCATTAGAATTGATCTGCTCATCTCTAATGACTGTGGTTGTCTGTTTTGACCTGTGCTAGCTACTCCTCAATTATCTATCAGACAATGTTGAACTCCAATGAAATACATATATGAAGAATCCGGATAGGGTTCATTTCCATATAATTATGCACAAACAGTACATGAAAAAAATACTTTGCTATTGTGCAACAGAACATGATGACAGTACAAGGCCCAGATGAAAATGGCTACAGGGAGTTAGGAGGGACAAATAGCAAACACAGCAGTAACAGCAATAAAAGAGAATAAAAAACAATGAAGCATGTGGCACGACAGTCATCTAGCTGTACATGTGAGTTCTTTATGCCTCATACACACGTTAGTGTCAGTTTTCGATCAGTGGTAACACGGACAGTGTTCAATCGGTGTTTCCTCCCGTGACAGATCCGTGTTGGGTCCGTGGGTCAGTTTTTTGCTAACCGTGTGCCATCCGTTTTTCACTGACTCTGAGCAGCTGAAAAATAGTTTTCAAACAATCTCTTTTTATTGATCCGAGAAACACGGATGCAACACCGATGGCATCCGTGTTGCATCCGTGGTTTTCACAGACTTATTGATTATAATGGGCGTGAGGGATCTGGGAACATGGACAAGATAGGACATGCATCCATGCTGGAAACACGGATCCATAGACCGTGCTAAAACACTGATGTGCTGTCTGCGGATAACACGTAGAGCACACATCCGGGAAACACTGATGTGTGAATGAGGCATTAGAACGGAACAGTGGATATGGTGGAACTTGCAACTAATAAAAGTGAAGCTACTTTTTCAGGTTATTGATAATATTCTGCATTTAATAGTACCATACTCATCATGAATAATAAATGTTTGTGTTTCTTTTAGATAGAGCTGCAAATGTCTGAAGAACTGAAGGCTCCTTTCTCCATGAGCCATCTTATACTAATTCCACAGTATAGCATCCCATGAAGATGCAGTACCAAGATTTAAATTTTGAGAAAAGCATAAATAGTAAAATGTATTTTTTTTTCTGTTTTTAAATGTATGCCACATGTACATTGAATGCAATTTAAATTAAATATTTGATGGGATAGTTTTATTTTTTTATTTTATTGCTCTGCTAACAAAATGGTGTTTACAAATGAAAGAAAAACAATATATTTTAGAAATAGTATAACAAGAATGATATATAATAAATCAAATTATAGACAGTACTGCATTACATAAGAAATCTGGAAATCTGTTTGCTGTACATGCAATTTTTATACTTCCTCATCCTAAAGGGGAAACTTTCCTTATGACACTGGCTGACCTGTTACATGTGCACTCGGCAGCTGAAGACATCTGTGTTGGTCCCATGTTCATATGTGCCTGCATTGCTGAGAAAAATGATGTTTTAATATATGCAAATGAGTCTCTAGGAGAAATGGGGGCGTTGCCATTACACGTAGAGGCTCCACTTTCTCTGCAACTGACACAACCTCTTCACTTTGATTGACAGGGCCAGGCAGTGAAAATGTGATTACACCTGGCCCTGTTAATCAAAATGGAGAGGGCAAGGCAGTTGCTCCTAAAGGGGTTCTCTGATAATTAAGAAAATGAAAACTTAAATATTACATTGTGATAAATATATATTACCTTTCATTAGCTATACAAGGAGAAGGAGCTCAAGTTCTCGCGAGAAGAGAACTTGAGTTCCTTCTCCTTGGCTGAGAGCCGAGCGCTGCGATTGGCTGCGCTCTCAGCCTGGGAGAAGCACTGCCACGCCCGAGGCAACTGCCCCATACAAAAGTCCACCTCATTTGCATATCAGGCGGTAGAAGAAACAGGGCAATTATAAAGCAATTCGGGGATCAATTTGAAAAAAAAAAAGGAGGGCACATCAGTGGAAGGTCCTCATTAAGTCTGAACACAGATTTTTTTATTGCATTGAAATCTGGACTTTGACTAGGCCATTACAACACATTTACATGTTTCCCCTTAAACCACTCAAGTGTTGCTTTAGCAGTGTATTTGGGGTCATTGTCCTGCTGGAAGGTGAACCTCTGTCCCAGCCTCAAATCACACACAGAGTCGTACAGGTTTTGCTCAAGAAGAATATTCCTGTATTTTGCACCATCCATCTTTCCCTCAACTCTGACCAATTTCCCAGTCCCAGCTGCTGAAAAACATCCCCATAGCATGATACTGATACCACCATGTTTCACTGTGGGGATGGTGTTCTTTGAGTGATGTGATGTGTTGGGTTTGAGCCAGACATAGCGTTTTTGATGGCCAAAAAGTTTAATTTTATTCTCATCAGACTAGAGCACCTTCCTCTATACATTTTGGGAGTCTCCCACATGCCTTTTCGCAAACTCATAATGTGCCTTTTTGTTTTTTGATGAAAGTAATGGCTTTCTTCTGGCCACTTTGCCATAAAGTCCAACTCTATGGAGTGTACAGCTTATTGTCGTCCTATGTACAGATACTCCAGTCTCTGTTGTCTCTGCAGCTCCTCCAGGGTTACTTTAGGTCTCTGTGCTGCCTCTCTGATTAATGCCTTCATTGCCCAGTCCGTGAGTTTTAGTGGGCGGCCGTCTCTTGGCAGGTTTGCTGTTGTGCCATGTTCTTTCCATTTGGTTATGATAGATTTGATGGTGCTCCTGGGGATCATTAAAGATTTGGATATTTTTTGATAACCTAACCCTGACTTATACTTCTCAACAACATTGCCCCTTAATTGTTTGGAGAGTTCCTTGGTCTTCATGGCAGTGTTTAGTTAGTGATGCCTCTTGCTTAGGTGTGTATATGTAATGACAGATCATGTGACACTAAGATGGCACACAGGTGGACATCATTTCACTAATTATATGACTTCTGAAGGTAATTGGTTGCATCTGAGCTTTTTATGGGCTTCCCAACAAAGGGGGTGAATACATACGCACATGCCAATTCTCTGTTTTCTATTTATAAACAATAGTTTAATTTTGTGTTCTGATCCATCACATAAAATCCAGATTAACAAAACATTGAACTTAAGGCTGTAATGTAACAAAACACGAAATACTGCAAGGCACTGTACACATTGTATTTTTCGCTTTGTATCTTGTATATTTCGTTATATTTCGAACTGCCTTATGGTCCGGGGTAACGGAATCCATAACGCAATTCTGCTTTTACCACCAAGCGAAGCGTGAACGAAATTCAAAATATGAAATTCACTCATCTCTATCCATAACCATGACAACACATAATTATATTATTTTAGATTCTAAAAATGAAAATACCCTTTTCACCAGGGGACCATTTTCACGCTCAGAGATAGATTTTTTATAATTCTGCTGCTGTCATGTGTTCAGAAAAACACTAGATGGCACCCTCTCTCAATTTTCCTCTATTGTATAGACATGGACTGGAGTGACATGCTAGTGACTGATGTTATTACCTTGCTGGCTTTTGATCTTTGGTTAGGACTGAGACAATATTAGATTACGATACATCTTAAATAACATAAAGCTAAACCATTCTATGAGAACTAATTTATAATGTATCTTCTGTTAGTGAAAAAAATGTATTCCTCAAGTAAGCAAATGTGTATTTTCAATTTTTAACTTTAAAAGGTTTTCCACTTTGCATCATCCTTTAAAATAATCATTTATGAAGGTAGCTGTAACTTTGTAATGTATTTCTATTACCTTTATGGGTCCTATCTTCCGTACTGGGCTGTGGTCACATGACCATGTCCATGCAGCTCTTTCTTACTTTCTGTGATGTTATGTCCATGGGCGTGTCATAGCAGCAACAGTGGCAGTGACAGGGGAGTATCTATGTAACTAGATAGGAGGAGCTAGCTGGAGATTGTTAGGGGCAGTGCGGGAGCTGTGGTAGAGAAAGGAGAAGTGCACCATGGAAATGGTTGGATACAATAACAGGAAGTGCTACATACCAGATAGAAAGAAAACAGAGGGATTTGTCTACATGGTGAAAACAGGGCAGGACAGTCTGAAATTGAAAGCATGGTCAAGAATGTACATGAGGTAAGCAACCACATAAGTATATCTGTTAAAAACCATAATAATCCCGGAAAACCCATTAAAGCTTTCATGGAGCATATCCATTTGCAAAATGCATGTAATTATTAGTGATCGAGAGACCTGGTCACTAGGACCTACGCTGCCTCCTTTACTGAAGAACGCTCAGCTTCCTCCAGGGTCACGTGGGACGCCGTGCTACGGCCCGACACTACGTGGGACACCGCGGGGGTCAGGAGGTACAGCATAGTGGTTGCGCTCCGATACAGCATCGGGATAGGAGGTACGGCAGAGGACATTGTGAGATCTGCAAGAGTTGCATTCAAGTTTAAACTGGCAGTGAGCGGTTTGCACAGTGGAGGTATCGGCATAATGCATGGAATGTACCGGTCTGTGATGTGAGTGACTATATTCCTGTGCTTGCAATACTGGATTCCCAGCTGACATTGAGTCAGTAGCAACATCTCTCCGGTTTAACATTGATTATAAGCAAGTACTTGGAGCACTATACTGTTATACTACTACCAGTTGTGGGATTATGTGAAGTAAGACTTATAACATTCAACTCCTGGAAATTTGTAGTGTTTTTCACTTTGGGTACTCCTACAATTGCCTATATAAGAACTTTTAAGGCAGTGTGATCTGAACACTGCATTCAATGTTATCAATTGGATATATGGACTAATCCCACATAGCGATATTACCAATTTGATTATGCCTATACCTTTTGGTCTTAATTAATGTTTTTAACCACTTCAGCCCCCCTAGCTTAAACACCTTTAATGACCAGACCACTTTTTACAATTCTGCACTACACTACTTTCACGGTTTATTGCTCGGTCATACAACTTACCACCCAAATTAATTTTACCTCCTTTTCTTCTCACTAATAGAGCTTTCATTTGGTGGTATTTCATTGTTGCTGACATTTTAACTTTTTTTGATATTAATAAGAAATTACCGAAATTTTTGCAAAAAAATTACATTTTTCGATTTCTGTTGTAAATTTAAAAAAAAAAAAATTTCTATATAAATTTTTCTCTAAATTCATTGTTCTACATGTGTTTGATAAAAAAAAATGCAATAAGTGTATATTTATTGGTTTGGGTGAAAGTTATAGCGTTTACAAACTATGGTGCAAAAAAAGTGAATTTCCACATTTTGAAGCAGCTCTGACTTTCTGAGCACCTGTCATGTTTCTTCAGGTGCTAGAATGCCAGGATAGTATAAATACCCCCCAAATGACACCATTTTAGAAAGGAGACACCCCAAAGTTTTCGCGGAGGGGCATGGTGAGTTCATGTATGATTTCATTTTTTTTCACAAGTTAGTGGAAAATGACACTTTCTGAGGAAAAAAATAATAATAAAGTTTCCATTTCTGCTAGCTTCTGGCAAAACAAAATAAAAAATCTCCCATGGACTCACTATGCCCCTCAGGGAATACCTTGGGGTGTCTACTTTCCGAAATGGGGTCATTTGTGGGGTGTGTTTACTGTTCTGGCATTTTGGGCAGGGCTAAATTGTGAGCAACCCTGTAAAGCCTAAAGGTACTCGTTGGACTTTATGCCCCTTTACGCACCTAGGCTGCAAAAAAGTGGCACACATGTGGTACTGCCATACTCAGAAGAAGTAGGGCAATGTGTTTTTGGGTGTATTTTTACATATACCCATGCTGGGTGAGAGAAATATCTCTGTAAGTTGACATCTTTGTATAAATTTTTTAAAAAGTTGTCATTTATATTTCTCACACCCAGCATGGGTATATGTAAAAATACACCCCAAAACACATTGCCCTACTTCTCTTGAGTACAGCGATACCACATGAGTGACACTTTTTTGCAGCCAAGATGCGCAAAGGGGCCCAAATTCCAAAGAGTACCTTTAGGATTTCACAGGGCATTTTTACGCATTTGGATTCCAAACTACTTCTCACTCATTAGGGGCCCCTAAAATGCCAGGGCAGTATAAATACCCCACAAGTAACCCCATTTTAGAAAGAAGACACCCCAAGGTATTCCCTGAGGGGTATGGTGAGTTCATGTAAAATTTTATTTTTTGTCACAAGTTAGTGGAATATGAGACTTTGTAAGAAAAAAAAATATATATCAATTTCCGCTAACTTGTGCCAAAAAAAAAAAAATCTTCTATGAACTCACCATGCCCCTCACGGAATACTTTGGGGTGTCTTCTTTCTAAAATAGGGTATTTGTACTGCCCTGGCATTTTAGGGGCCCCAAAAGCGTGAGAAGTCGTTTGGAATCCAAATGCGTAAAAATGCCATGTGAAATCCTAAAGGTACTCATTGGAGTTCGGGCCCCTTTGCGCATCTTGGCTGCAAAAATGTTTCACTCATGTGGTATCGCCGTACTAAGTAGAAGTAGGCCAATGTGTTTTGGGGTTTATTTTTACATATACCCATACTGTGTGTGAGAAATATCTCTGTAAATGACAACTTTTAAAAAAAAATGTATACAAAGTTGTCAATTTACAGAGATATTTCTCTCACCCAGCATGGGTATATGTAAAAATACACCTCAAAACACATTGCCCTACTTCTCCTGAGTACGGCGATACCACATGTGTGACACTTTTTAGCAGCCTAGGTGCGCAAAGGGGCCCAAATTCCAATGAGTACCTTTTAGGAGGGCATTTTTACGCATTTGGATTCCAGACTTCTTCTCACGCTTTAGGGCCCCTAAAATGCCAGGGCAGTATAAATACCCCACATGTGACCCCATTTTGGAAAGAAGACACCAAAAGGTATTCCGTGAGGGGCATGGCGAGTTCATAGAAGATTTTTTTTTTGCCACACGTTAGCGGAAATTGACTTTTTTTTTTCTTACAAAGTCTCATATTCCACTAACTTGTGACAAAAAATAAAAATTTACATGAACTCACCATACCCCTCACAGAATACTTTGGGGTGTCTTCTTTCTAAAATGGGGTCACATGTGGGGTATTTATACTGCCCTGGCATTTTAGGGGCCCTAAAGCGTGAGAAGTAGTTTGGAATCCAAATGCATAAAAATGCCCTTCTTGTCACGCTTTAGGACCACTAAAATGCCAGGGCAGTATAAATACCCTACATGTGACCCTATTTTGGAAAGAAGACACCCCAAGGTATTCCGTGAGGGGCATGGCGAGTTCATAGAAGATTCTTTTTTTGGAACGTTAGCGGAAATTGACTTTTTTTTTCTCTCACAAAGTCTCCCTTTCCGCTAACTTGTGACAAAAAGTTCAGTCATTCATGGACTCAATATGCCCCCTCAGCGAATACCTTGGGGCGTTTTCTTTCCAAAATGGGGTCACATGTGAGGAGTTTGTAGTGTCTTGGCATTTGAGGGTCTCCGCAATCATTACATGTATGGCCAGCATTAGTAGTTTCTGCTATTCTCCTTATATTGAGCATACGGGTAATGAGATATTTTTTTTTCGTTCAGCCTCTGGGCTGAAAGAAAAAATGAACGGCACAGATGTGGATGAAAAAATCTCTGCCAAAAAATGTGCAAAAAAAAATAAAAAATAGGGGAAAGGACATAGGAGTGCTTGCGAAGTAAGGCCCCATTCACACGTCTGCAAAAACGTCCGCATCTATTCCGCAATTCTGCGGAATAGATGCGGACCCATTCAGTGTGAATGAGGCCGGCAGTGATCAGTGATGTACTGATATAGATCTGATTGAGATCAGTCTTGATCACTTACAGATACTATATAGTACTAGTGCTGATTAGCGACAGCGATGACGCTAATCAGTGACTAATCAGTGACTGCGGTGCAGTGGGCTCTAACTACCTAACAAGTAGCTAACTAACTAGTGGTGATAAGGGACCCTTAGGCCCGATTCCCACGTCCGCAATTCTGTTCCGCACTTTGCGGAACAGAATTGCGGACCCATTCATTTCTATGGGAACAAACTTTGTCCCGCTTGGATCCGGAATTGCGGATCCGCACTTCCGGGTCCGCACTTCCGTTCGGCAAAAATATAGAACATGTCCTATTCCTGTCCGCAATTGAGGACAAGAAAAGGCATTTTCTATATAGTTCTGGCAATGTGCGGATCTGCAAAATGCGGAAAGCACATTGCCGGTGTCCATGTTTTGCGGCTCTGCGGATTTGTGGATCCGCAAAACACATACGGACGTCTGAATGAGCCTTACAGGGGGTTGATTTGTGACAGGGGGGGTGATCGGGGGGGGACATGGGGTGATTAATGGTTAATCAGTGACGGGAGGGGGGGGGGTCATTGGTGCACTTACAGTGTCCTCTGGTGTTCCCAAGCAAATGGGACCACCAGAGGAGCAGGCAGCAGGCATATCAGACGCTGTTTACAAAACAGCGTCTGATATACGATTCAGATGCCATTTTTTTAACATCTACAGCCTGCCAGCGCATGATCAGCGCTGGCAGGCTGTAGTTAAAGTTCCTGCCGTTGCGATCCTATGAACGCGTGCTCACCGGAAATCTCGTTCCTCGCGAGATGACGCGCCGATGCGTCTAGGAGGAACATCCCGGCCGCCCGCAGGACGCATCCCTGCGTTAGGCGGTCAGGAGGTGGTTAATTAGTGTTTTTACTGTGGTTTCATTTATTAAATAGTTATTGCTAATGTATTCAGCTTCCATCTGCTAAGTGTGCCCCCTGCTATTATATTTTGCATGTAATTATTAGTTTTATTTTATTTTATTTTTTTGCAGTATGTGAATGAGCCTGCAGACTAAACGATTACACAATCAGAATGGTGTCACATTTTTTTAATAATTGCTTTTCATTTTTTGCAGAGTTATTTAGGCCAAAAAAATAAAAACTCCAGTTCTAGATTTTACTGCATGTCTGTGGGAACTATTAACCCCTTGGTGACCAGCCTGTTTTGCACCAGGAGATTTTTTTCATTTTTTTATTGTCGCCTTCCAAGAGCTATGACTTTTTATTTTTCTGTTTATGTAGCAGTATGAGGGCTTGTTTTTGTAGTCTTTATACCTTTCAAGACCAGGTGATTTTCCATTTTTTTGTTTTTATTTTTTTACTCCCAGCCCTCCCAAAGTCGGAACGTTTTTATATTTTCAATTACATAGCCATTTCAGGGCTTGTTTATTGCGGGACAATATGCACTTTCTAATGGCACCATTTATGGTTGCATACAATGTGGGGGTAAGCGGGGAAAAAATTACAAATGGGATGAAATTATAAAAAAATACCATTCTGTAGCAGTTTTATAGGGTCTTTTTTTTTACACTGTTTCCTATGTGGTAAAACTGACCTGTTATTTTTATTCTCCGGATCACTACGAGTTTCTCTTTTAATACTGAAAAAATCTAAAACTTAGGAGAAATTAATTTTTCCTGTGTACTGAGCTTTATGGGAGCTCATTTTTTGAGGGATGATCTGTACTTTTCTTTGATTCCGGGGTGTGCAAGGCTTTTTGTTCACTTTTTGTTTAATTCTCTTGTGGAAGGTGAAGCGACCAAAAAATGGCGAATCAGCGATTTTGTCTTTTTTCTTTTTTCCCGTTTCGCTGTTGGCCATATGGGATAAATATTTTTATATTTTAATAGTACAGGCATTTTTACAGGTGGCAATGATGCCCATGATGTGTATATATTTCTATATATATATATATAAAACTTTTTTTTCCATATAGTTCCCCATGGAACTATAGCAAGTGATTATTAGATTACTTATGCATTAGTCTATTAGAAATACCCTATGGGGGTCATTTACTATCAGATATACGCCAGGTCTAAAAAGTGGGCTGGTGTGGGCAGGGAAGGGTATGGGCCGGGAGGCCCGTCTCATTCATCATTTTCTAAACTTAAGCCAGCATGGAAGTGTTAAGCATTCGAAGCAGAATTTGGTTCGAAGTTTAGGAAAACTTTGATTCGCAATGAATCCAAATTTCCTCGCACTTTGTGGTAACAAATCAATTTTTCCTAAAATGGCGGTTGCATGTTATGCAGAGTGAAATTAAGAAGCCCAGCATGGCTGCAACCCGCCCACAGCACGGGCTTCGAGTAGCCATACCCTAAGGCAGAGTGGCCTGGGTACACATGACTTATATATGTAAATGTTGTGTTGTCTGCTATCTGTGCATTATAATATTACTAGCAGAAGAACCCGGCTTTGCACGGGTATAATTTATCTATTTTATTTAATGTTTGTGTGCGTCGTTAAAAGATATCGACAGTATCCACTATAACAGTGACATCTACAGTACGCCGCCCCTTTAACAGTGACCTCCACAGTGGCCTGCCCCCTTAACAGTAACATCCACAGCACCTTCGCCTTTAACAGTGACCTCTACAGAGCTATGTTCCCTTAAAATGTGACCTCCACAACATCCCGCGTCCTTAACACTGACCTGAGCATCCTGCCCTTTAACACTGACCTCCATAGTTAACCGTCCCCTTAACTGTGACCTCCACAGTTCCCTGTCCCCTTAACAGAGACCTCCACAGTGCCTGCCCCTTTAACAGTGACCTCCACAGCATGCCAAACCTTTATCAGTGACCTCCACAGCAGCCTGCCCCTTTAACAGTGACCTCCACAGCTGCCGCCCCATCTCCTCTAAAGCAATCTGCCCCTTAACACTGACCTCCATAGCAGACCATCCCGTTAACTGTGATCTCCACAGCAGCCTGCTCATAGGGTAGCTAGAGGTCCGGTTTTAGGCCGGACAGTCCGGCTTTCAGACTCCCTTTCCTCTATCCGTCGCAGGGCCTGGATGGACACAGGAATGTCCTTTTGAACAGCTCACTCTCAGACAGCAGCACTGTGTGGTCTGAGCGTGAGCTGCAGGGAGAAAGTCGCCCTCCATCCCACCTCTGCAGCTGACAGAAGTTGATTTTTACCTTCATTTTTTCAATCCCCGTCGGCTGCAGAGTGGGAGGGGGCGTGGTCTAACCATGTCAGGGACGTGGTTTAGCGTGACCTGGGGGCGGGGTTTTGATGTCCACCTTTTGAGAGTGGCCTGAATGGCCACCCTACCTGCCCCCTTAACTGTATGTGACCTCCACAGCACTCCGCTCCCTTAATAGAGTCATTCACAGTGCCCTGTCCCTTTAAAACTGACCTACAGCAGTGAAGAAAAATGGCTGGGTTGTTATAGAAACTTGGTGTAAAACTGTGTGTATGTGAAGACAAAGGGCCTCTGAGCTTCTATTGGCTGATAAGGGTCATGTAACTGTGTGTATGGCAGTTGGGATAAGAGGAGAAAGACCTGCAGGCTTCTGTTGGCTAATATAGGTCATGTGATGTGCCATATTTGTATTTTTTGGGAATATGTCAGGAACGGTACATGCCAGAGAGCTGAAACCCGGTCTAAAACCTTCCCGGACACCTGATGTACCTGCATGCCAAATTTCGTGATTGCAAATGCGACGATGCGGATTCCTTTAGCGGACATACATACACACACATACAGTTGTGTTCAAAATTATTCAACCCCCAATGCTATAAAGGGTTTTAGGGAATTTAGTGTACATTTGTAATTGTGTTCAGAATGAAATCTTACAAGGACTTTTTAAAGAACCAAATGCAACTAAAATGACATCAATTGTTTTTGTAATACAGTATTAAATGTTTTTTTTGTGATTTCCTCATTGACACAATTATTCAACCCCTTAAAGACTACCACTCTTAAGAACAGAGGTTCATTCAAGTGTTTTGGATCAGGTATTGAAAACACCGGTGGATGTCAAGGAGCAGCAATCAAGCATAATAAGCACCAATTAGGCAGATGTAAAATGACTGTGATACTCAGCTCCTTCTAGACATTTACTGGTGTGTTTACAAACATGGGGAAGTCAAGAGAATGGTCCAGGAAGACAAGAGAAGAGGTGATTTCTCTTCACAGGAAGGGCAATGGCTAAAAGAAGATTGCAAAGATGTTAAACATACCAAGAGACACCATAGGAAGCATCATTCGCAAATTCAAGGCAAAGAGCACTGTTGAAACGCTACCTGGTCGTGGCAGAAAGAAGATGCTGACTTCGACTGCTGTGCGCTACCTGAAGCGCAAAGTGTTGAAAAGTCCCCGTGTGACTGCTTAGGAACTGAAAAATGATTTGTCAGATGCGGGTACTGAAGTTTTAGCTCAGACAATAAGGCGCACACTGCGTAATGAAGGCCTCCATGTCAGAACTCATAGGCGCACCCCCTTGCTGTCTCCAAAGAATAAGAAGAGTCGACTGCAGTATGCCAAAAGTCATGTGGACAAACCACAAAAGTTTTGGGATAGTGTTCTGTGGACTGATGAAACAAAATTAGAACTGTTTGGGCCCATGGATCAATGCTATGTTTGGAGGAGGAAGAACAAGGCCTATGAAGAAAAGAACACCTTGCCTACTGTGAAGCATGGCGGGGGGTCAATCATGCTTTGGGGCTGTTTTGCTTCTACAGGTACAGGGAAGCTTCAGCGTGGGCAAGGTACCATGAATTCTCTTCAGTACCAGGAGATATTGGATGAAAATGTGATGCAGTCCGTCACAAACCTGAGGCTTGGGAGACGTTGGACCTTTCAACAGGACAATGATCTCAAGCATACCTCCAAGTCCACTAGAGCATGGTTGCAGATTAAAGGCTGGAACATTTTGAAGTGGCCATGGCAGTCACCAGACTTAAATCCGATTGAGAACCTCTGGTGGGACTTAAAGAAAGCAGTTGCAGCGCGCAAGCCTAAGAATGTGACTGAACTGGAGGCTTTTGTCCATGAAGAATGGGCGAAGATACCCTTAGATCGCTGCAAGACACTTGTGTCAAGCTATGCTTCACGTTTAAAAGCTGTTATAACTGGAAAAGGATGTTGTACTAAGTACTAAGATTGAATGTCACTTGGGGGTTGAATAAAACTGATAATGATGTGAGCACAGAAAAGACATTTGTGGTTATTTCATTATAAATGTTATGCTATATTTGTCTGACTTACAAGTGCCTCTTTGATTTAATTGTAAACAAGATGACTGAAATGATCAAAATCAATGTCAAACTGGCCAAAACACTCAATTTCAGTGGGGGTTGAATAATTTTGAACACAACTGTACATACACTCAGCTTTATATATTAGATAGTTGATAGTCTCCTCTCATACTCCTCATTGTTTATGGATGGTTCACTAAGCCCAACCCTTAGAATCTTGGTAGATGACATTACTAAGAATTTCCGTTGTTAACCAAAGATGGAGGGCATGTAATCTGGCATTTTTAACTGTAGGACACCCCCCCCCCCTTACTTTTACTGGGACTCTGTGCCATAGTTCATGCAATAGGGATTTTTCCACAAGCGGATTTAAGATCCACATTGGAAAAAAAATAAAAATGGACATGTGCACTCTTAGCACTGTTCTCTGTGGTAACCATGCCAGGGTGCCACATGTGGGTTAGCTTCATTTAATGGAGTTATTCCACGGCAGTGCAAAGCAGTGTATTTCTCCTGCGTGAAAATGCCCAAAGCTTCCTTTACATAGAGCATGGAGACTTGGCAGTATAATGGATGGAGAAAGTTTGAACATAAGAAATACATAAATGCAGTCACTGTACAGTATGTCTGTTCTACCTGATGAATCCTTTTGTGGAGAATTATAAATGATGGGGCCAGAAAGGATGATCATTATTAATGTTATGCTAATAGAAAGCTGCAGTCAGTGTTCTGGATTATTGACATTATGCCCCTTTCACACGAGTGAGTTTTCCGCGCGGGTCCAATGCGTGACGTTTTTTTTTCACGCATCAGTTCTGCGTTACGTGAAAAATGCAACATGTTCTATATTCTGCGTTTGTCACGCAGCCCTGGCCCCATAGAAGTGAATGGGGCTTCAGTGAAAAACGCATTGCATCCGGAAGCAAGTGCGAATGCAATGCGTTTTTCACTGATGATTGCTTGGAGATGTTTGTAAACCTTCAGTTTTTTATCATGCGTGTGAAAAACGCATTAAAACACATTGAACTCGCGCAGAAAAAACTGAACAACCGAACGCATTCGCAGACAAAACTGACTAAACCTGCTTGCAAAATAGTGCGAGTTTCATTGAACACACCCTGAATGCATCCGGACCTAATCCGTCACGCTCGTGTGAAAGAGGCCTTAGGTGTTGGTTCGAGTCTTCACTATTGAGCAGTGTTTCTCCTTTCCTTGGCAATAGCTTGAACCCCTAGACATGTCCAATCCATAAACTCATGCACTTATATATATTTCTGATTGACATAAATATGATGAACTACCAGACCAAAACCCTTGGCGGTGGAAATGGCCACCAAGATTCAGTTTTATATATAAAGTTTTTTTTTATGAAAGTTTTATATGTGCAACGATATTGGCAACAACACATGCCTCCACTGTGTCACTTTTATATATGTGACAATGTGGTTCTTATGGTATAAGAACTGTGAGCATATTAGGAATTTCCAGCAGTCTAGTACTCCGTTATTGCAGTTATCTCAATGTAGTTCCAGAGAACCCTTTCATTTTACAATTTGATCAAACACAGTCATTAAGATCTTCAGTTCCAACATCTTCTTGAAACTTTTATGTATAAATAACTATCTTCTCACTGAAGTTTCTAATCTCCAACCTAGAAGACGAATCCACGCTGGCTCCTCTGCCTTTTCCTCTGTTCTTAATTATTGGTTCTTCTGATATATATTAAATATTGCTTCTATTTCCAGTCATGGAAGTGCATTGGAGATTACACAGCATATGAAATTGAAATGTAAATGTAAAAACTAAGGGCGGAAAGATTAGGGCACCATGACTTCTGGTTAAAAGCAAGCACTTGTATAGCATCCATTTGTTGATCACATCTTGAGAAAACGAGACTAAGGAAAGTATTGCTAAAAGCATTTTCATTTAATTAAATAGAAAGTGAAATCTGCTATAATGCTTTACTTGTTGCCACAAAGGAGAAATATGAGGCATTAAGTAAATAGGATAACATCTTCACAGAATCCATTTTCACAATCTGTGATATCTTGAGTAAATATGTTGCTATACATTTGGTATCTAATTGCAGATGGAGCACTCGGGTGTGCAGAGGGTGTCAACAGCACTTCAAGAACTACACCCAAGACTCTGGATCACACAACACGTTCATGCTTTGGCCGGCTATACATATCAGATAGCTGTTGGCTGACTTCTATCACTGCCAATCCTCTCATAGACATTCCTCCTCAACTGAGCACGTGTTCTCAGTAGAAAGGGGCTTATATTCCTGGTTAAAAATAATCAAGCAGTTGAAATCTAGCTTGCCCCATCCTTATCTTCCCTGACATTTGCCTTTGGTGGAGAGTAGGAAGGCCCCCATACACATAAGATGGTCATCTAGTCCTGCTGAAATTGGTGGGTTTGGTTGACATACTTTAAATGTGTATGGTCACCTATACTCAAACAGCCCACTGTTTTCTTTACCCTGTGCATTGCAGTTAAATTGAACACTTGTTGCCAAGTTCCTCCACAGATTACAGCCAGCATCTTACTGGGGGGTCCAGGGTTTCCAGTAGTGTTGAGATAATCAAAGCATCCGAAGTGGAATTCAATCCGAAGTTTAGGAAAAATTTGATTAGCAATGAATCCAAATTTCCTCGTGTTTCTTGGTAATGAATGATTTTTTCCTAAGGTGGTGGCTAGAGATGAGCAAATCGAAGCTCACGAAGTGGAATTCGATCTGAATTTCAGGAAAATTTTCATTCGCACTAAATCCAAATTTCCTTGCGCTTCGTGGTAATGAATCGCAGCGTCACCATAAAGTGGTCTAGGAGAACCGTGGCATCAATGTGGTGGTCCAGTCTGCTGCAGCAACTGCTGCATCACCCAGTGACATGCACCCAATTTCAGGCAGTCAAGGTTCCACCATCTCAGCCAAGGGAAGCTGTCTGTCCTTTCCATCATCTGCTGGTCCTGATGCTCCCCTGCTCCTCCATCTCCTAGTCAGTCATTCCGTAATCAATCGATCACTGAAGCGATTGCCAAGAGACAACAGTATGCGTGCACTCATCCAACGGAGCAGAAGCTGAACGTGCTCCTAGCGAAGTTGCTGGTACTGCAGTCCCTCCCTTTCCAAGTGTTGGACTCTTCACCTTTCAGAGAACTGATGGCTTGTGCCGAGACGAGCTAGAGAGTCCTGAGCAGTCATTTCTTTGCCAAAAAGGCAGTATCAGCCCTGCAAACATATGTAGAACAGAAGGTGGGCGAGTCGTTGAGCCTGTCCGTGTCTGCCAAAGTGCAATGCAGCACCAATATGTCCTTTACAGCCCACTGGGTAAATGTGGTTCCTGCCCAGCCAAACCAGCAAGGGCCAGGTGACGCCGCTTCCACATTCTCACGCCGTTGGTCCTGCGACAATGTCCGACTCTGCCTCCTCATCCTCCACCTTGTCCTCAGCCTCCACTGCAGGGACAATTCACAGTGCCCCACCAGCATACCACATGTGCAGGGCACGGCGGTGTCACACTGTTCTGAACCTAGTTTGCCTGGGCGAATGGAGACACACAGGGGAGGAACTGCTCTGCATCCTTCATCAAGAAATCGAATCCTGGCTTTCTCCGCAACAACTCAATATCAGAACCATGGTGACCGACAATGGGAAGAACATGGTGTCGGCGCTGCATCAAGGACGGCTGAGCCATGCACCCTGCATGGCGCACATGTTCAATCTTGTTGTCAAGCATTTTCTGAAGTCTTCCACCCATCTGCAAGACATCCTGAAAAAGAGACCAGTTTCTTCTGGCTACCTGCCTCAGCTACTATTCTGATGCTGCCACCCGCCTGATACCAGACATCTGATGCCAAGTGCTCCTTCTTACATGCACCATCGTTAGCGAGTACTGTTAGTGCCACCCACCTCCCCACTCTGTCACCGGGTCACTCTGTGGTCTCCTCATGCTGCTGCCACCTCCACACTATGTCACCTTGCCACTCTGTGGTCTCCTGAGGCTGCTGCCACCTCCACACTATGTCACCTTGCCACTCTGTGGCATCCTCATGCTGCTGCTGCCACCTCCACACTCTGTCATTGTGCCACTCTGTGGTCTCCTGATGCTGCTGCTACCTCCACACTATATCACCTTGCCACTCTGTGGTCTCCTGATGCTTCTGCCACCTCCATACTATGTCACCTTGCCACTCTGTGGTCTCCTGATGCTGCTGCCACCTCCACACTATGTCATTGGGCTACTCTGTGGACTTCTCATGCTGTTCCCACCCTTGCCACTTAATGACTGGGCCACTATTTCGCCTTTTTGGCCCGTTGACATCATCATTTACAGTTATTTGACCCTTCTTCTGATCTGTCATAAGGAAGAAAAAATGAAACACATAACGGATCCTGTCTGTGTATCAGCTGTAAGGCCTGTATGGTCCCATCAGAATTGGCTGATGATTTGGTAGCTAAAATCAGGAGTGGGTACAAAACACAGAAGACATGCAAATATTCCATTCATGTGTCATCTCTGTTTTGGATCCACTCCTGTTTTTTTGGCATTAGCAATACTGATGGATTACTGACCAATTGGTGAGCGAGTGAATGCTTAACAGACAGGATCCGTTTTTTGGGGGGTTATTATTCTGATGGATCAGAGGAAGGGCAAAATAATCAGTGACGTCAACACAAACTTACTGCTGACACCCTCTCCACTCTGTCGGGGGGGGGAGGGGCTCTACTTGTATAAGCGTTTAATAGAACAGGTTCTGTAGACATCTATGTGGAATCAGCTGACGATGGTGTAAAAGAAGTGCATTCTTTCACGCCATAGTAGGATCTTGGGCCTCTGCATAGTTCTTTATACCTGAAGCTAACATCGACCTGTAAGGCTGAGTTCACACGAGTTATTTGGTCAGTTTTGGCCCCGTAACTGCCCAAAGAAGCGAAGTGTGCAGTGATTCTAAGAGCGACGCCTGTCATCTGCGTGTCATACTGACTCACAGTATTGTTTCACTATCACAGCAGACTTGCGTGTTGCTGCAAGGCACAGTGTTCTACACCACTATGCAGGCTCGCTGCAGCCAGGAAATAGTTGTTTTTTAACGAGATTCGCCACAAATTAATTCGGATCGAATTAAATAAATTTGTGGGAAATTCGCTCATCTCTAGTGGTGGCTACAGGTGTTAGCAGGTGAGAAGTTAGAAGCCTGGGAACAAGAGATCACCCATAATGCAGTGCGGCCAGTCAATCAGCAGATAGCCAGCATTTGTGATGTCACAGCCCTATAAAAATTCTAATTATGCCTGATCTCCGGTATTTTGTTATGAACTGAGCATAGGGACAGATATGCCAAGTGCTAGGGACCGTGTTTAACAAAGCTTTAAATGTAGAATCTTGAATAGGGAGACTGCAGGGACAGTGCAGAGAGATCATAGGGCTTTTTTTACACACTGTAGGGAGAACATAGGGAGAGTGCAGGGACAGTGCAGGCTATGTCATCTGAAGAGGAAGGGATTCATGGGAGACAGCTCAGTTTGCATCAATCCCTGCACAGAGCTATCTAATTGAACAGTGTCCATTACCCCCTGCTTCTCAAATTTGGGTGAATAGGTCATTTAATTTGACTGTTATTAGGGTGCCCCCCTTGTTAAATAAATAAGCAATTCTATTAAGCCTTGATTCTCAAATTGGGATGAATAAGTAGTGTAATTTAACTGTTATTGGGGTGCACAACAGATTCTTTTTTTGGAGCATCTATAAGGCTTTTTTCACACAGTCAGTGTTTTTAATCATGATTTGGAAGCCAAAAGCAGGAGTGGGTCCAAAATACAGAAGACATGCAAAGATTTTCTTCACATGTTATCTCTGTTTTGGAATCACTCCTGTTTTTTTCCTTACTAATATTGATCAAATACTGATGCAAAAAACTGACAAATACTGCCTGTGTGATAGAGGCCATTAAAATCCTGCATGCAGGACTTAGTTTCCATCTGAGTAAAACCAAAGACAGATGCAAATGGCCAAAACACATGTAAATTGAGAATTAGGCCTCTCTCTCAAGGTCAGTATTTTGCATCAGGATTTGATCATGATTTGTAAGCCAATTGCAGAAGTAGGTCCAAAACACAGAAGACATGCAAATATTTCCTTCACGTGTCATCTATGTTTTGGACCCACTCCTGTTTTTGCCCTACCGATACTGAACAGTTACTGTCCATGTAAAGGCGGATACTCAAAAGACAGGACTTATTTATTTTGGGTTGTTCTTCTGATGGATCAGAAGAAGGGAGAAATAAACGTTGATTTTAACACAAACTTACTGGTGAGATCCAGCCCACTCTGTCATGGGGCTACTACTTGTATCAATAGGTAATAGAATTGATTCTCTAGCAATCTATGTGGAAACAGCAGATTATGTAAAATGAGACCGCTCTTTCACTCTATAGTAGAAAGAGTGGGTAACACAATACCATATATATCATTCAATCACCCCACAAACAGTCATATGAGACCGTTCTTTCACAGTAGAATCAGTGGCTAATAGGTTAAATAGCAATCTATGTGGAAACAGCAGACGGTCTAAAATCAGACCCCTCTTTCACTCTATAGTAAAATCTTGGGCCACTGCACAGTTAAGTACATTAATTCTGATGCAAACATTGACCTGTAAGGCTGAGTTCACACTTCAGTTATTTGGTTAGTTAATTCCAGCAGTTACTGTATTGTGAGCCAAAATCAGGAGCCATTGGGGCACATCCTTGCTAAGGAGCTCATAAGGGATTCACCTATTCCCCTGTGGACCAGTTTAAGACTACATGTACACGACAGTTGTTTTTTGCTGTCCGCAAATCGCGGATCCGTCTCGCGGAAGGCTTGAACCAGTTTCTTAAAGTACCTGTACAAGTGCCCTGGTTTCCAAGTAACCATCCGCAAAAAAAAACGGATGTGGATGACAAACGGATGGCTTCCATTGGTCATCCGCATTTTTTTGCGGATCCATTGACTTCTATGGGTCCGCAAACCGTTTTTTGCGGACAAGAATAGGACATGCTATATTTTTTTACGGACGTAAAATACGGACAGCGGACGCGGACAGGCAACGGAAGAGGCATCCGCATTTTCAACGGATCCATAGAAATGAATGGGAAACCATCAGATCCGCAAAAAAAACTGAACGGAGGCCGCAAAAAACCACTGCCGTGTGCATGTAGGCTAAGCCTGATTACAGCTGAGTAATAAAAGTGCCAGCAGCAAAACCTTCTGCGATTGGCTTATTATCAGGGGATAATAAAAAAAAGGCATTGTCCAAAGTGGATAACTTTTGCAAAAAGTTCTAAACATGAAAAGACAAAGGTCCTTATAAGTCATATGTGAGAATGAAGATTGTACATTGGTATTAACCGCTTCAGCCCCCCTAGCTTAAACACCCTTAATGACCAGGCCACTTTTTACAATTCCGCACTACACTACTTTCACTGTTTATTGCTCCGTCATGCAACTTACCACCCAAATGAATTTTACCTCCTTTTCTTCTCACTAATAGAGCTTTCATTTGGTGGTATTTCATTGTTGCTGACATTTTTACTTTTTTTGCCATTAATACAAATTTAACGACATTTTTGCAAAAAAATGACATTTTTCAATTTCTGTTGTAATTTTTTTTTAAAAAAACTACATTTCTATATAAATTTTTCTCTAAATTTATTGTTCTACATGTCTTTGATAAAAAAAAGTCCAATAAGTGTATATTTATTGGTTTGGGTAAAAGTTATAGCGTTTACAAACTATGGTGCAAAAAGTGAATTTCGGCATTTTGAAGCAGCTCTGACTTTCTGAGCACCTGTCATGTTTCTTCAGGTGCTAGAATGCCAGGAAAGTATAAATACCCCCCAAATGACATCATTTTAGATAGAAGACACCCCAAAGTATTCGCGGAGGGGCATGGTGAGTTCATGTATCATTTCATTTTTTTTGACAAGTTAGCGGAAAATGACACTTTCTGAGAAAAAAAAAAAAAAAAGTTTCAATTTCTGATAACTTCTGGCAAAAAAAAAAAATCTCAGACGGACTCACTATGCCCCTCATATGAATACCTTGGGGTGTCTACTTTCCGAAATGGGGTCATTTGTGGGGTGTGTTTACTGTTCTGGCATTTTGGGCTGGGCTAAATTGTGAGCCGCCATGTAAAACCTAAAGGTACTCGTTGGAATTTGGGCCCTTTGCACTCAGGCTGCAAAAGTGTCACTTATGTGGTATCGCCGTACTCAGGAGAAGTAGGGCAATGTGTTTTGGGGTGTATTTTACATATACCCATGTTGGGTGAGAGAAATATCTCTGTAAATTGTCAACTTTGTATAAAAAAATTTAAAAGTTGTCGTTTACAGAGATATTTTTCACACAAAGTATGGGTATATATAAAAATACACCCCAAAACACATTGCCCTACTTCTCCTGAGTACGGCGATACCACATGTGTGCCACTTTTTTGCAGCCTGGGTGCGCAAAGGGGCCCTAAAACCAATGAGTACCATTAGGATTTCACAGGGCATTTTTACGCATTTGGATTCCAGACTTCTTCTCACGCTTTAGGTGCCCCTAAAATGCCAGGACAGTATAAATACCCCACATGTGACCCCATTTTGGAAAGAAGACACCCCAAGGTATTCTGTGAGGGGTATGGTGAGTTCATGTAAAATTTTATTTTTTGTCACAAGTTAGTGGAATATGAGACTTTGTAAAAAACAAAAACAAAAAAAAAAAAATTGCGTGTACACCTAGATTTCGGAAGGGCACTCCGTATTCGTAGTATGCCGTGTGTAAATAAAAAACTTGTATCAATATACATACAATTTAATTCTAATAATCACAAAATGACAAGATAAAAACAACATAAAATGACATAGGTGACATTAAAAACCTGGAGATTTGACTGTTTGCGACAATAGTTAGTAATAGTTGTCCACAATCAATGGTGGTTGTGATGGAGAGTCCTCGCTATATATCCTTTGTTCATCCAGTAATACAATAATACAAGCTCTTGTAGTGACTAATAATCTCGTTATTGGATCCAACTTCTTGATATTGGATGATATTGTCCAGTACTCACTATTAAGATGATCGGAGCGGCCGTGGCGTCCCACGTTTGATCTCCGTACTGCGCGCTCTTTGGTAGTAGTGCTGGATCTCGCGAGAGGATCTGCGTTGTAACCAGCGGGTTCACGTACGCTGGCAATTACAATGTTTATAGAGATGTCTCTCTGTAGCTGACTGCCGGCAGTAGTTTTCAGGGGTATTAGTAGGCACTTCGATATTGTCAGATGCGTTTCGGGACTGTTAGTACGTCCTGTCCCTTCCTCAGTGACATAGTTTGAAGTGCCTGAAACCCCTCATTTTATAGACTTGCTCCTCCCCCTTTCTTTCTCCCTTAATTCGGGATTCTATAATCGATGGCATGGATTTCTGTAGATACCTGTCCAACCAGGTGAGCAGCAGTATCAATCCACTTAGTCCCATCACATATATAGTTTCAAAATCCATATGATTAATTGATGATTATAACATTCTCTATTTGAAATCGCAAAAAACGCAATAAATTTCATAGTGCGGTTTCCATGCGGTTTTTTTTAAGAAATTGCGTTTTTATGTGTACATTTTGCATTATTTCATGACAATCAATTTCCATAGTTTTCTTTTTGTATAATGTTCATAAATAAGTTTATAAAAATTTATAAAAATAAATTCATAAAATGAAAAATAAATAAATAACAAATTCATACAAAATAACAAGTTCATAACAAGTCAGTTCATAAAAATCCGGACCTATAATTCGTTACTAATATTTATACTAGTCATTCATATATCCGTTCTAATGTCTATATGAAAATAGTTTTAATTCTAATTCCAATGTTTCTCATCTTGATCTTCCAAATCCCTTCTAAAATCTTTCCAAAAATTGAAGAAGTTTAAGAAAAGTTCCTACGTGGCTGAGGATGGGGTACCGCAACCGAGGGAGACCCGAATGGAATATTAACCTCGGGTCATCCGTCGGCTGCGGGACCCCAACCCAACCTCAAGAAACCCAAAGATCTCGAAATCCTTATTTAGGCGAACGGTACTATTGTATTTAATTCAAAAATATAGCGGATTCAACCCTTGACATTTGTCTAATGATGTCCCCTCCCTCCAGTGTACATTGATTTGTTCAATTGCTGTAAATCTCAAACTCGTGGGATCTCTATTATGATATTCTTTAAAATGTTGTGATAACGTATGTTTTGCATATCCATTGCGAATATTGGTCACATGTTCTGCCAAACGTTTTTAACATTCGTTTAGTGCGGCCTATATACTGTTTGCCACAAGGGCAACTGAGCATGTATATAACCCGTTCTGAACTACAGGTAAGGAAGTTGGTGATTTTGTGTTTATATCCATTACTATAAGAAACAATTTGAATAATAATGGATATAAACACAAAATCACCAACTTCCTTACCTGTAGTTCAGAACGGGTTATATACATGCTCAGTTGCCCTTGTGGCAAACAGTATATAGGCCGCACTAAACGAATGTTAAAAAAACGTTTGGCAGAACATGTGACCAATATTCGCAATGGATATGCAAAACATACGTTATCACAACATTTTAAAGAATATCATAATAGAGATCCCACGAGTTTGAGATTTACAGCAATTGAACAAATCAATGTACACTGGAGGGGAGGGGACATCATTAGACAAATGTCAAGGGTTGAATCCCGCTATATTTTTGAATTAAATACAATAGTACCGTTCGGCCTAAATAAGGATTTCGAGATCTTTGGGTTTCTTTGAGGTTCGGGTTGGGGTCCCGCAGCCGACGGATGACCCGAGGTTAATATTCCATTCGGGTCTCACTCGGCTGCGGTACCCCATCCTCAGCCACGTAGGAACTTTTCTTAAACTTTCTTCAATTTTTTGGAAAAGATTTTAGAAGGGATTTGGAAGATCAAGATGAGAAACATTGGAATTAGAATTAAAACTATTTTCATATAGACATTAGAACGGATATATGAATGACTAGTATAAATATTAGTAACGAATTATAGGTCCGGATTTTTATGAACTGACTTGTTATGAACTTGTTATTTTGTATGAATTTGTTATTTATTTATTTTTCATTTTATGAATTTATTTTTTATAAATTTTTTTATAAACTTATTTATGAACATTATACAAAAAGAAAACTATGGAAATTGATTGTCATGAAATAATGCAAAATGTACACATAAAAACGCAATTTCTTAAAAACCGCATGGAAACCGCACTATGAAATTTATTGCGTTTTTTGCGATTTCAAATAGAGAATGTTATAATCATCAATTAATCATATGGATTTTGAAACTATATATGTGATGGGACTAAGTGGATTGATACTGCTGCTCACCTGGTTGGACAGGTATCTACAGAAATCCATGCCATCGATTATAGAATCCCGAATTAAGGGAGAAAGAAAGGGGAGGAGCAAGTCTATAAAATGAGGGGTTTCAGGCACTTCAAACTATGTCACTGAGGAAGGGACAGGACGTACTAACAGTCCCGAAACGCGCCTGACAATATCGAAGTGCGTACTAATACCCCTGAAAACTACTGCCGGCAGTCAGCTACAGAGAGACATCTCTATAAACATTGTAATTGCCAGCATACGTGAACCCGCTGGTTACAACGCAGATCCTCTCGCGAGATCCATCGCTACTACCAAAGAGCGCGCAGTACGGAGATCAAACGTGGGACTCCACGGCCGCTCCGATCATCTTAATAGTGAGTACTGGACAATATTACCCAATATCAAGCAGTTGGATCCAATAACGAGATTATTAGTCACTACAAGAGCTTGTATTATTGTATTACTGGATGAACAAAGGATATATAGCGAAGACTCTCCATCACAACCACCATTGATTGTGGACAACTATTACTAACTATTGTCACAAACAGTCAAATCTCCAGGTTTTTAATGTCACCTATGTCATTTTATGTTGTTTTTATCTTGTCATTTTGTGATTATTAGAATTAAATTGTATGTATATTGATACAAGTTTTTTATTTACACACGGCATACTACGAATACGGAGTGCCCTTCCGAAATCTAGGTGTACACGCAATTATATCTTTTCAGATTTGGGGAATCTGTGGTTGGAGCACCCACCCGTCTCTGGTAGACCTGTCGAGCCACACTATTTGCATCACTTATTTAAAAAAAAAATATATATATCAATTTCCGCTAACTTGTGCCAAAAAATAAAAATTCTGTGGGCTCACCATGCCCCTCACGGAATACCTTGGGGTGTCTTCTTTCCAAAATGGGGTCACATGTGGTGTATTTATACTCACCTGGCATTTTAGGGGCCCCTAAAGCGTGAGAATCCAAATGCATAAAAATGGCCTGTGAAATCCTAAAGGTACTCATTGGTTTTAGGGCCCCTTTGCGCACGCAGGCTGCAAAAAAGTGTCACTCATGTGGTATCGCCGTACTCAGGAGAAGTAGGGCAATGTGTTTTGGGGTGTATTTTTACATATACCCATGCTGTGTGTGTGAAATATCGCTGTAAACGACAACTTTTTACATTTTTTTATTCAAAGTTGTCAATTTACAGAGATATTTCTCAAACCCAGTATGGGTATATGTAAAAATACACCCCAAAACACATTGCCCTACTTCTCCTGAGTACGGCGATACCAAATGAGTGACACTTTTTTGCAGCCAAGATGCGCAAAGGGTCCCAAATTCCAATGAGTACCTTTTAGGAGGGCATTTTTACGCATTTTTCTTCTCACGCTTTAGGGCCCCTAAAATGCCAGGGCAGTAGAAATACCCCACATGTGACCCCATTTTGGAAAGAAGACACCCCAAGGTATTCCATGAGGGGCATGGCGAGTTCATAGAAGATTTTTTTTTGGCACAAGTTAGTGGAAATTGATTTTTTATTGTTTTTTCTCACAAAGTCTCCCTTTCCACTAACTTTTGACAAAAAGTTTAATTTTTCATGGACTCATTATGCCCCTTAGCGAATACCTTGGGGTGTCTTCTTTCCAAAATGGGGTCACATGTGGGGTATTTATACTGCCCTGGCATTTTAGGGGCCCTAAAGCGTGAGAAGAAAAATGCGTAAAAATGCCCTCCTAAAAGGTACTCATGGGAATTTGGGCCCCTTTGCGCATCTTGGCTGCAAAAAAGTGTCACTCATGTGGTATCGCCGTACTCAGGAGAAGTAGGGCAATGTGTTTTGGGGTGTATTTTTACATATACCCATGCTGGGTGAGAGAAATATCTCTGTAAATTGACAACTTTGAATAAAAAATTTAAAAAGTTGTCGTTTACAGCGATATTTCTCACATACAGTATGGGTATATGTAAAAATACACCCCAAAACACATTGCCCCACTTCTCCTGAGTACGGCGATACCACATGAGTGACACTTTTTTGCAGCCAAGATGCGCAAAGGGGCCCTAATTCCAATGAGTACCTTTAGGATTTCACAGGGCATTTTTACGCATTTGGATTCTCACGCTTTAGGACCCCTAAAATGCCAGGACAGTATAAATACCCCACATGTGACCCCATTTTGGAAAGAAGACACCCCAAGGTATTCTGTGAAGGGTATGGCGAGTTCACAGAAAAAAAAAAAATTGGCACAAGTTAGCGGAAATTGATTTTTTTTTTTTTTTTTTTTACAGTCTCATATTCCACTAACTTGTGACAAAAAAATAAAATTTTGCATGAACTCACCATACCCCTCACAGAATACCTTGGGGTGTCTTCTTTCTAAAATGGGGTCACATGTGGGGTTTTTGTACTGCCCTGTCATTTGAGGGTCTCCGCAATCATTACACGTATGGCCAGCATTAGGAGTTTCTGCGATTCTCCTTATATTGAGCATACGGGTAATGAGATTTTTTTCCGTTCAGCCTTTGCGCTGAAAAAAGAAAAATGAACGGCACAGATTTTTCATTCGCATCGGTCAATGTGGATGAAAAATCTCTGCCAAAATCAGTGACTGCGGTGCGGTGGGCTGGGCGCTAGCTACCTAACAAGTAGCTAGCTAACTGGCGGTGATAGGGGACCCTTATGCCCCATTCACACGTCCGAAATTCTGTTTGCGGAACGGAATTGCGGACCCATTCATTTCTATGGGGACAGACTTTGTCCCGCTCGGATCCGGAATTACGGATCCACGCTTCCGGGTCTGCACTTCCGTTCCGCAAAAATATAGAACATGTCCTATTCTTGTCCGCAATTGCGGACAAGAAAAAGCATTTTCTATATAGTTCTGGCAATGTGCGGATCTGCAAAATGCGGAAAGCACATTGCCGGTGTCCATGTTTTGAGGATCTGCGGATCGGATCTGCAGATTGGATCCGCGGATCGGATCCGCGGATCCGTGAATCCACGGATCCGCAAAACACATATGGACATCTGAATGGAGCCTTACAAGGGGTGTGATCAATGACAGGGGGGTGATCAGGGGGTCTAGATGGGTTGATCAAGGGGTTAATAGGTGAGGGGGTGGGGGGGTTAGTGTAGTGTTTGGTGCAACTTTACAGTGTTACCTGGTCCTCTGGTGGTCGATCCCAGCAAATGGGACCACCAGAGGACCAGGTAGCAGCTATATCAGACGCTGTTCACAAAACAGCGTCTGATATAGCTGTTTGATGCAATTTTATTCGCATCTACAGCCTGCCAGCGATGGATCATCGCTGGCAGGCTGTAGCCTAACTGCCGAGACGCGCTTCTCTGTGAACGCGCGCGCGTTCACAGGAAGTCTCGGCTCTCACGAGATGACGCGCCGACGCGTCATCTCAGAGCTACAGGACCGCCCGCAGGACGCATCCCTGCGTTAGGCGGTCCTGTAGCGGTTAAAATGTTTGACACAAAACTGAGTCTGGATATGATGGGAAAGTAGAAGTTTTAAATACTGTGGGGAGATTTATCAAAGACCAACATTTTACGCTGGTCTTTAAAATGTCCTGCACAGTGGCCGATGTGACTAATTTATGATGAGGTGCAGGCCTTTACATATATTAGTCGTATTGTCTGGAAAGCTGTGCACCAGAATCAAATATACGGCAGCGCAGAGCAACAAAATTTGTCTCTGGTGGCGTTCAAAAAGGCTCAAATATGAGGTTTGTGACTTTTTCTACCAAAAAACAGGAGCAGGGAGATGATAAAAACATATGCATTAAGAACCTGCACAGTCAGTTTTATCAAGGTGGCTTCTGCAGTTTCTCTAAAGCAGCATCTCACCACATGAACTTGACGATACTGATGGCAGCGATCCTTGGCAGGAACTCGATGAAGACAGAAATAAGTAAGCTACCAACGGTGAATCAACACATCCAGCCATTTCTTTTTCCTGGCAATAGTTTCTCAGTAAATGACTTTTACTCCCCATTGCCACTTCGCAGCTTCTACTTATTTTCATCTTTCAAAAAGGAATGGTGATACATAGTGACTAGTCTGGAAAGTCAATAGAACTGCTACAAAGGCAATAGGACCAGATGAAGCTTCTAAGGTGTCAGCAGGAAGTTCTGGGATTTAGAGCGGCATGTACACAACAGAGACTCAAATAATGGACCTCCAAAATGATCTGCTCTAAACAAAATACTTTATCTATTAACGTTGCAGTCACAGGTCCACTGTGCTCTATGACCTGTAACTGTCAGGTCATAGTGGAGTTGTAATTGCACAACCTCAAGTTGGAGACCATTGATGTACATGCTGATATTATTCTAGTAATTGAAACTATAGTGTGAACCTGTCATGTGTCACCACATTTTTATAGTCATATATTACATGGCCAATCCTCGTTATAATAATTATTGGAATAAGAGATGTCTGATTTTATCACAAGACCACAAGAGCAATGTAATTTCTTTCTACCATACATAATGCTTTTAGAGACCCTGTTGATTTGGCTGATATTTCATTCTGCACAGCAGTACATGGGATATAATTGTAGAGAATTGGTGTACTCTGCAAGAATGACATGCCTAATTTTGTTCAGCATGAAAATACTTTCTATTCAACAAGTTTTAGATAAAAAAATATCAAAGATAGAGCCAGACACTACAAACTTGGAAACTGAAGACTGACCCCAGTTAACTGTTATGCGGGGCAGCATGGTGGCTCAGTGGCTCAGATAACATCTGCATGGAGTTGGTATGTTCTCCCCATATTTGCATGGGTTTCCTTCAGGTAATCTGGTTTCCTCCCACACTCCAAAAAAATACATATAGGCCAGGGATCAGCAACCTCCGGCACTCCAGCTGTTCAGAAACTACAACTCCCAGAATGCTTGATTCACTTCTGTGGGTTTTAGCTGAACAACTGAGCAAGTTTGCTTACTGGGAGTTTTAGTTTCACAGCAGCATGGAGTGCCGAAGATTGCTGATCCCTGATATAGGTAAAACTGGCTTTCTACAAAATTGATGCTAGAGTGTGATATGGTCAAGAGTCTATATAGAAGCCACTGACTTCCCAGGGAGCCCCAGCCACATAACTATCAATGTGCTTTGAATCCCTTTGTGAGAAAAGCACATATCCACCATATCAAATTCACAGGTGTTTGAGATAGGTAAAATGTAGTGATTTATTTGGTGGGTCCCTCACACTGTGGGACACAATTGTTATCGGCTGTGCAGGAAGCATGGGGACAGTTATGGATCTGTTCTCAATTGCATCAGGAGCCCTTCTTGGTGGTTCTTTTGGCCATTCCAGTACCTTTGGACCTGATAATTCCCATTACAGTAAAAGCAGTCTGTCCCTGCCTGTTTAGATCCTCTGGATATCAGAATTGACACAGCATCATGGCTTTTGTTATAAGATGAAAGCGTGAATAGAATCTAAATGGTCACAGCAAAAACAGACCATTATTTTTATTACAGGACCTCTGTGAGTGTATCAAGGTGAAAGTGGGATATTGCGGTTAACTGTAGTCACAAATTAATTTTTTTTTTGTGTGGAGCTGAAATTAAATTTTCGTTAAGCAAAATCATTTTTTTATTGTGCCAAACAAATGTCCATAAAGACAAAGATGCAAATTAAATAATCACTGTATAAATAATGATCTGATGTAGGTAAAATTAGTGAAAAAACAAATATTCTCATAAAAAGTTTTAATCATATTAGTAAATTAAATAACTAGAGATGAGCGAATCGAAGCTGACGAAGTGGAATTCGATCCGAATTTGAGAACTCTGGGAAGGCGGGGTCACCCATAATGCCATGCATTCAGCCAATCAGCAGCCATCCAGCCCTGTGATGTCACAGCCCTATAAATAGCATCAGCCATCTTAGATTCTGCCATTTACCAGTGTCCTAAGTGCAGGAAGAGACGTCAGAAGGCGCTAGGGACAGTGTTAGAAAAAACGTCATTGTGCTAGAAAAACGATTTACAAGTGCAGGGAAAGATTATTCAAGATGTAGGGAAAGGATAGGGCGGAATCATTCTGCAGCATTTATGTTAACCACCTCAGCCCCCCTAGCTTAAACACCCTTAATGACCAGGCCACTTTTTACAATTCTGCACTACACTACTTTCACCGTTTATTGCTCGGCCATACAACTTACCACCCAAATTAATTTTACCTCCTTTTCTTCGCACTAATAGAGCTTTTATTTGGTGCTATTTCATTCTTGCTGACATTTTAACTTTTTTTGATATTTTGCTTTTTTTGACGAAATTTTTGCAAAAAAATGACATTTTTTACTTTCTGTTGTAAAATTTGTCAAATAAAACTACATTTCTCTATAATTTTTTCTCTAAATGTAGTTTTCTACATGTCTTTGATAAAAAAAATGCAATAAGTGTATATTTATTGGTTTGGGTAAAAGTTATAGCTTTTACAAACTATGGTGCAAAAAAGTGAATTTCCGTACTTTGACTGTCCTGTCCTGTTTCCTGACGTACTACAATGCCCAGACAGTAGAAACACCCCATAAATGACCCCATTTCGGAAAGTAGACACCCTAAGGTATTCACTGAGGGGCATAGTGAGTTCATGGAGTTCATGACACCAAGTCCCAGACCATCTTCCCACTGCTCCCCAGGTAGTCAGGGCAACCGACTGGCTCCAGGGTCTGATCTTTTCCCTCATAGATCCGAAATTTGTGCGTATAGCCTGTGGCCCTTTCACAGAGCTTATACAATTTGACCCCATACCGGGCGCGCTTGCTTGGGATGTACTGTTTGAAGCCAAGGCACCCGGTGAAATTTACTAGGGACTCGTCTACGCAGATGTTTTGTGTGGGGGTATACAAATCTGCAAATTTCTGGTTGAAGTGGTCTATGAGGGGCCGAATTTTGTGGAGCCGGTCAAAAGCTGGGTGGCCTCTGGGACGGGAGGTGGTGTTGTCGCTAAATTCCAGGAAACTCAGGATGGTTTCAAAACGTGTCCTGGACATGGCAGCAGAGTACATGGGCATGTGATGAATTGGGTTCGTGGACCAATATGACCTCAATTCATGCTTTTTGGTTAGGCCCATGTTGAGGAGAAGGCCCAGAAAAGTTTTAAATTTGGAAACTTGAACTGGTTTCCACCGGAAAGGCTGGGCATAAGAGCTTCCCGGGTTGGTGTTTATAAATTGAGTGGCATACCGATTTGTTTCTGCCACGACTAAGTCATAGAGCTCCACAGTGAAGAACAGCTCAAAAAACCCCAGTGCCGATCCGATCTGAGCTGTCTCCACCCGAACTACCTACTGGGCGGTGAAAGGGGGAACTACTGGTGCGGCTGAAGTTGGGGGCTGCCAATCAGGGTTTGCCAGCACCTCAGGGACTCTAAGGGCTCAACGGGCCTGTCTGCGCGGTGGCTGCGATGGGGGAATTACTGCACGTGCCACTGTACCAGCTTCAACTGCCCTTCTGGTGCTCGCCACTTCACCATGTTGTACGGCAGTGCTGGTAGAAGGTCCAGGATGGGTAGCGCTGCTGGTGTATGCCTCACCACGTAATCCGGCAGCGCCAGCCCCACTCTGCTGCCCTTGAAACGGATCCTGCGCTACCTGTGGTCTAGCGACACGGAGCCGGGTACGCCTGGTGCTATCAGGGACCTCAACCTCCTCGTCCGAACTTTGGGTCAGACTGCCACTGCTTTCTACAGGTTCGTATTCTGACCCGCTAGATTCGTCAGATGAGGGTTCCCATTCCTCATCCGACTGGGTCAGAATCCTGTAGGCCTCTTCAGGAGAATACCCCTTATTTGACATTTGGGCGACTAAATTTAAGGTGTATTCCCTGAGACTACCCTAGAAAAAGAGCAAGCCTGTCTTACAAATGGGAGGCTAGCGAAGTACAGAAGCCGCTGCGATTGATAAAAAAGATTAAAACAGATTTTTTTATCGCCGCAGCGCTTGTGAAGTGATTGTGCAGTGATAAAAAAAAAAAAAAATTTTTGTCACTGTGGCGGGGTGGGCGTGGGTGAACGCACGTGTGGGCGACCGATCAGGCCTGTCGGGCAAACACTGCGTTTTGGGTGGGGGGCGAGCTAAAGTGACAGTAATACTATTATAGATCTGACCGTGATCAGTTCTGATCACTTACAGATACTATAAAAGTACAAATGCTGATTAGCGCTACGCTAATCAGCGAATCGGTGACTGCGGTGCGGTGGGCTGGGCGCTAATGGAAGCTAACTACCTACCAAAGGGACCTAAACTAACCTAAACCTAGCAGTCAATACTAGTGAAAAGAAAAAGTGACAGATTACACTGATCACTTTTTTCCCTTTTACTAGTGATTGACAGGGGATTGAAAGGGGTGATCAAGGGGTTAATTGGGGTGATGGGGGGTGATCATGGCCTGAAGTGTGGTGCGTGTTGTACTTACAGTAGAGGTGTGCTCTCTCCTGGGTCCAACCAACGAAAAGGACCCAGGAGAGGGCACAGAAGCCATTTAACACATTATATTTATAAATATAATGTGCTAAATGGCTTGCGATTCGTTTTTTTAAAAAATCATCAGCCTGCCAGCGATGATCATTGGCTGGCAGGCTGATGACCTATACTTGAACTTCTTCTCTAACTTTTCACCGCCGCTCAGTGCGCATGCGCGGCGGCATCAGCACGAAATCTCGCATCTCGCGAGATGACTCGCCGATGCGACTACTCAGAGCTACAGGACCGCCGGCTGGACGCATCCGTGTTCTAAAGCCTTTTGTGGTGTGTGTTAGTGGAAAAAGAAAAAATATATTTGCTGATCAGCGGTGCAGCTTAATGTTCTAAGCCTTTTATGGAGTGTTTTAGTGGAAAAGAAAAAGTATGTTTGCCGTATAGCAGTAAAGTAAAATGTTCTAGAGCCTTTTGTGGCATGTTTTAGTGAAAAAAGAAAACATATATTTGCCGATTAGTGGTGCAGTTATATGTTCTAAAGCCTTTTGTGACATGTATTAGTGGAAAAAGAAAAAAATATATTTGCCGATCAGCGGTGCAGTTAAATGTTCTAAAGCCTTTTGTGGAGTGTTTTAGTGGAAAAAGAAAAAGTATGTTTGCCGTATAGTGGTGCAGTTATATGTTCTAAAGCCTTTTGTGGCGTGTATTAGTGGGAAAAAGAAAACATATATTTGCCGATCAGTGGTGCAGTTATACGTTCTAAAGCCTTTTGTGGCGTGTATTATTGGAAAAAGAAAACATATATTTGCCGATCAAGGGTGCAGTTGTATGTTCTAAAGCCTTTTTGTGGCGTGAATTAGTGGAATAAGAAAAAATATATTTGCCGTATAGCAGTGCAGCTATATGTTCTGAAGCCTTTTGTGGCATGTAATAGTGGAAAAAGAAAAAAAATATTTGCCATATAGGGGTGCGGTTATATGTTCTAAAGCCTTTTGTGGTGTGTATTAGTGGAAAAAGAAAAAAAATTGACGATCTGCGGTGTAGTTATATGTTCTAAAGCCTTTTGTGGAGTGTAATAGTGGCAAAATAAAAATATATTTGCCGTTCAGCAATGTAGCTATATGTTCTAAAGCCCCTTTTGGAGTATATTAGTGGGGAAAAAGAAAAAGGGCTTATTAGACATTGTATGGTGAAGTGAGAAAATTACAGCCCTTTTTGGTGTGTATTAGTGGCAAAAATTTTTTACGTTCAGCGGTGAGGTTCCATTGTACTACAGCCATTTACAGGGTGTATTAATAGGATAGATACGTACATCCTATTAGCCGTTCTGCGATGAATTTACATTGTCATTCAGTGGTGAAATTTGTTTGTGATGCAGCCTTTTTTGAGAAAATTGATGGGTGATTGTAGACTTCCTTTTGCTGTATGGACCAAATTACGTTGATTAGCCATTCGTTGGGGATTTTTTTGTGAAACAGACTTTTTGGGGAAAATTGATGGGTGATTGTACACACCTTTTGCTGTATGGACCGAATTACGTTGATTAGCTATTTGTTGGGGATTTTTTTGGTAAAACCGCCTTTTTGGGGAAAATTGATGGGTGATTGTACACTTCCTTTTGCTGTTCAGACCGAATTACGTCGATTAGCCATTCGTTGGGGAATTTTTTGGGTGAAACAGCCTTTTTTTGGGAAAATTGATGGGTGATTGTAGACCTCCTTTTGCTGTATGGACCGAATTACGTTAATTATCCATGCAGTGGTGACATTTTTTTTGTGAAACAGCCTTTTTTAGCAAAATTGATGGGTGATTGTAGACCGCCCTTTGCTGTATGGACCGAATTACGTCGATTAGCCATTCGTGGGGAATTTTTTGGTGAAACAGCCTTTTTTGGGAATTTGTTTGGTAGCTGTAACTACGGTCAAGGGCAATATATGTCCTTTATGGCCCACTGGGTAAATGTGGTGGTTTCAGGCTGTTCTACACCTCGTTTTCCTGGGCAAACGGAGTCACACAGGGGAGGAACTGCTCTGTGTCCTTTATCAGGAAATCAAATCCTGGTTTTCTCAGCGAAAACTGAAAATCAGAACCATGGTGACCGACAACGGGAAGAACATGGTGTTGGCGGCGCATCAAGGACGGCTAAGCCATGCACCCTGCATGGCACACGTGTTCAATCTGGTTGTCAAACGGTTCCTGAAGTCTTCCACCCATCTGCAAGACATCCTAAAAATGACCAGGAAATTTTGCATGCACTTTAGCCACTCGCACACCGCAAAGCACACCCTCCATGAGCGGCAGTGGCAGAATGGCATCCCCCTACATAGGCTGATATGCGACGTTTCCACCCGTTAGAATTCCACCCTCCATATGTTGGACCGACTATAGGAACAGAGAAAGGCCATAAATGATTTCTTTTTAATCCAAGCAGACAGGACTACTCCCCTGTGTAGTTTCGATGTCCGCCAATAGCAGCTCATGCGTGACACCTGCCGTTTGCTCAGTCCCTTTGAGGAGGCCACGTTATTTGTCAGTCGCGAAGACTACGGGATGAACAATGTCATTCCACTGCTTCATGACCTGGAACAGATGCTGGTAAATCTGGCTGGTCAGGAGACTGGAGATGTGGTGCCTAGAAAGATGGCGGCAGAGTTTGATAAATTTGTCTGTCAAGATCTCTGTTTAAAGTCAGGGAACGGGAACATCATTTATCGCAAGGATATGCAAACATTTACCGATGGGGTGTTAACCCCCAGAAGTAGGACATCGGCACAAAGGAGCAGTCATTTTCACAGCTCGAGGTATCCTCCTGGAAGCTTGACCTCTGCACGTTCACGGTCTGCATTGCAAAGCTTGTCTAAAAGAAAAATCCCGCAGTGCAACCCCTTGGAGGAAGCTCTTGATCCGACACAGGCTGCTTAGCTCCTTCAAAAACAATGGACTCTGTACAGCCTGACACTGATGTATAATTTCTCATACACCAGACTGAAAGAGTATTCTGTCTGCCCACACAGCTGCTAGGAAGCAGAAGGGTCTTGCCATTGAAGTGGGCTCAGAGCTTAACCCAAAAGCCAAATTTTCCTGTTTACCTGGACTCAAAGGAAAGGACAAAGATCCACTGGCTGTGCTCATACAGATTTCATCTAAGCCTCCACTCACCAAGGCAAGCACAGAGGACCGGATTGTGTGGACAGGTTGGTTATGCGGGATGTACACAGAGGACCATCTTTTGGAGGTGTTACCAGAGACGTTTACTTGCCTCCTGCTCTTCCTGTATAACGGCTCCGAGGAGCTCACGGCTATCGTAGGGACATGGTTCCAAAGAAACTTTGACTGTTGTTTCGGTAAGCTGGTGATCAGTTCTCAGGATTTATGTGGCTAGCAGAGATGTGGACCGGGTATGACGTGTCTGGATCAGTGTCGGCCACAGAGCTTGTTTTCTCTGTGCCAGTGTAAACCTCTTTTCCTTACACCATCTGCGACACCTCCAGCTTTCGCACTCACTCGGTCACCAGCTCCCCCAGGTATAAACTCTAAGTGGACTCTAAGGGACGACACTCAGGTCTTCTGTGGTTTAAAGCTTTATTGAGGTGGAGTGCACTTGGCTGGAGCCTGTAATACAACAGGGAAACACTGCCACTATCTGGTATACAGCCAGGTCACCAGCTCAGCTCCTTCACAGTAAATGTCTTCACTCCAAATATATTATAAAACAGTGATCGTATAGTGGATTTTACATTGAACAAGTATATGAAGATAACAGCAACATACCTGTAATACAACAGGGAAACACTGCCACTATCTGGTATACAGCCAGGTCACCAGCCCACCTATATCATAACAGGCAGTCATTATATTACATTCCCACATACGTGTTACAGGATTTAACAAAGCATACAGAAAAATGAACAAGAGAAAATCATTTACAAAGATATTGCAGCAGGGTGACCTGGAATACAGCCTGTCTTACAGCTATTTTAGAAAGAGCACATGGCCTAGCATGTGCTGCGGGGCTTAAAGGCTGCTAAAAAAACATACAGTCACCTCTTTACATTCTACAGAACTACTATGGGTATATATCATAACTTTTTACAATAGATAAATGAACTTTAGCTTTAGAAAACTTAGACAGAGATCCTACCTCCTTCACAGTAAATGTCTGCACTGAGGAGAATACACAGGGGGCTTTCTGGAAGAGTCCACTGTAAAGACTCTGTCTGTTAAAACTTTCCTCAGTTATCTAATAGCACATTTGAAGAGGTTTATTTAGCATGTCCTGACTCTCTGTTAACAGCTTATGAATATATGGAACTATATTTAACAAGTGCTCATTGCTGCAGCTCCTGTATATTGGTATGACCCTATTGCAAACCTGCAGACTGGATATTTGGTGAAACTTCATGTGCTTCATATCGACTGTACTACACCAGTCGAACCTCGCATGGACATTTCTTATGCCATCCACGCAGAGGACTTCAAGACTTTATGGAGTGATATTCATAAATCAAAGGACGAGGTCATGTTGGAGGAAGTGGACAATTTATTCCAATGTCTTTAGAATCCACTTATCAGCAACCCAGCTCGTCAAGGTGACGGCATCTGTGTCATCAGCGCATTGTGAAGGAAAAGTGAAGTTCCTCAGTAAGGACTACCTAATCCAAGTGCTTGGATTCATCATGTATTCAGAAATACACAGACACTTTCTAAGTAGAAATATATGGCCGCAATGTTTATTAAAGAATAACCTTATAATAAATAAATAAATTAGCGTAATAAATTAGCATGATGAATAATAATTAGCATAAAATAATTAAAATTCACCCCAAATAAAATAATGAATTAAACTCCAGAAAACCATAACCACCAGTTCACCCAGCATTAGCTGGGCGACAAACTCCCACTGATCCAGGTCTTCTTTCTTCTTACAGGCACAGACCCTAACGGAGCATTCCAATATAAAAGGAGAATTTTAACGCCATTTACCTCCTGGACCAATCAAGATCAGAGAATCTTTCTGCCTCAGAACTGGACAGTCAAGCACAGTTGACCTGAAGATGACCGGGCCGGTAAGTACCACTGAAACATAAGAGGGCGGAAACACACAAAAAAGGGGGGAGACACAACACCAGCCATATAGAACACATAGACATATTGAACGAACCATTACACTTTTAATTAACAATGACAGTGAATAGGCCACCATGTGTTCTCCAAGCTATCTGCAATGGGGGGGCCCTTGACATTCTTGTTTATTAATCACTTTTTTTTCAGTTTATCTTTTAAATCTTGAGGTTTTGCCCCTTCTGTGTTGTATTTTATGTGTCCTGTTTGTTAAATTAACTTTTTTCTTTCTCCCCCGTTCAAAAAAATTATAGCTTCTATCTTGGCGCTAACATCGACCAGTAAGGCTGAGTTCATACTTGAGTTATTTGGTCAGTTTTGGCCCTGTGACTGCCCAAATAAGTGAAGTGTGCAGTGATTCTAAGAGCAACATCTGTCATCTGCATGTCATACTGACACACAGTATTATTTTACTACCACAGCAGACTCCCTATGCGTGTTACTGCAGGGCACAGTGTTCTACACCCCTATTAAGACTCTCTGCAGCCAGGAAATAGCTGTTTGTTAACTACAGATGTAGCAGGGTTAAGACTCCTGCTTTCTGAGATGTGTTAATTAAACTATAGTTAACTAAACTGGTTAAGCAATTGCTTCTCAATGGCTTTTGTTTTAAGATAACGTGATGAGATAATGAAATTTGAGTTGAGGGCTGGAGTCTTCCCCCTGCTACATCTGTAAATTCTCTGCGAATAGGTTCGAATCAAATCAAATTTTTTTTAAAAAAATTGGCAAACCGAATGTTTGAAAAATTCTCTCATCTCTAGAAATAACCAAAAATAGATGAACAAGATTACAATGATGCTAACAGCTGACATGTAATTCTCCCAAGTAATGGATATGGTATCCTGAATAAATATAAAAAAAAATAATCGGCAGATGCGTGTCACAGTTATTTTATGATTTTATTCTTATTTTTGTTTTTTTTCACAGATTTTACCCAAATCAGGTCATTACTTCCATTACTTTTGCCCTCAATTGTTCTTTCCATTTACAGCAATCCATTTAGAAAGGTCCAGTACAGACTGAAACATCTGAATTCGTTGTCCCATTCAACCGACTGGCAGATACATTACAATACAGGATATTACCCCAATTTCTCTTTGTTATTTATACACCACGCTAGACTATTTAATTCACATCTTTGTCTTTATGGACACTTGTTTGGCACAATAAAACACAGATTTTACATGACGACAATTTCCTTGAGTGTGCGTGGAATTTTTCTAAGACTAGTTTTTGGGAATTATTATTTCCAATACCCACTGCACCTCAGTTGCATATTTTGGAGTGCACAATCCTTCTCTTTTTTAGATACATATTTTTTGAGCAGACACATTTTGCATTTGCGAGCCCCTGGGGGAATTAGAGCAGAGGATCGGAGTGGTAGTAGCCCTGATGAAGTATTGTGTCATGGTATACTCCCTCAGGCCATTGTTCTCTGAGGATCGGTGCAGTGGAAAGGTGATTTAAAGACTCAGGCCAGAAGTTAAAGAATAAAAGTCTTTCTTTACTCAGTGCAAAAGATAGCTTTTAGTAGATCCATCAGTAGATATTACAAAGTCTAATTTATTTCCTCAGATGATGAGGTATGGTGGCTGGATAAGTGGCAGTTTATGGCACATACAATGTGTTATCTTACTTAAACGTTTGGCTAACAGTTATAAGCTGGCATTTGTGAATCTCAGTGTCCACAGTGTAATGCAGGCTTTGAGTTGGTCTGACCTGGATGTTATTTAGGTGATGGGTGTCTGAACCATTATCACTCACCTGCAGCAGGGACTGTTAAGCTGTCTCTTGCTGTCACTGTGCTGACCATCAATGCTGTAGCTTTTCAGGTTTCCTGGTGTTCTTGCAGTCTCTCTCTGGAGTGGTGGTCTCACAGGAGAATGGATTTCCTTGCTGGTCCCTAAGAGCCTTGGAGTGAGAGCAATTGGACATGGCTAGAACTCCCCATCCTGGCAGGAAGCAGGAACAGCCAACTCTTACCATACCTCTTCATGCTGATGTACATGCATAACAATAGTAATACTTAACATTACACATAACTCACAACAGAAGAAAAAAGTATGTGGCACTTTGCAATCTTTGCAGCTTTTTTCGTAAATCACACTATGAATATATCATCAATAAATCTCAAGAATAACCTAATACATGTCACAAATGGATTTCTAACTGTGAAAACATATTTTTCTTCAAAAATTGCTAAAAACAAGTTATCAAATGTACATGAAACTGGTGTCCCAATAGCTGTTCTTTGACAAAACCACTTCTTATTCAACATAAAAGGATTATGAGTCAAAATAAATTGTAAAGCTTCTGTTACAAAATCTACATAAACTGGTGTTTTATCCTGTCTTTCAATAACACTGCGGACGCACTGCACCCCAATTCCTGAGGTATCCTGGTATATAAACTTTCTGTATCAATAGATGCCAGTATATATTCTTCCTGCCATTCTAAATCTCGAATTGCCATCAAAAAATCATTGGTATCTTCCAAGTAGGAATGGATCCCTTTTAATAAATTACATTACAGATAACAGTTGCAGACACCCGTAGGTCTGGGGTACTGCACATTAATGCCAAAAAGAATGACTGTGTGCCACTTACCCCTGTTTTTTTTTTCTTGCCTGTGGTTTAGTGGAGTGGTAATTCGCACCAAATTTACAATTGACATGCATCAGTTTTCTGGCACAATATAATCATCGAAGGTAAATGAAATGAGAGTTGGCTTACGAGTTTAACTTCAAGCAAAAAGCACCAAATCTATTTGTGAATGCTTGCCTTGTTTAAGTATAGGCTGTCTGCTAGATGGCATTGGTAAATGCGGGCCCCTGCATAGAAATAAGTGACAAGTGAGGATAAGCCTATGAAATGAGAAACAGAACAAGTCAGTTTCTCTCTGTAAGAATCATGTCTATAAGTAGAACAGAGGTTGAAATGAGATTTGAAGTGATGCACTGGAATATAAAGAGGCTTAAAAATACAGTACAGTACATATATCACTAACCTAATATCAAGTCTGATAGAAAACAAAAGCTGCTCACAACACTTGTACATTACAAATTTCAAGTGGATATGGTAACATGTGAATTCCACTGAACTTGAACAAATATTAATATTTGATCCACTGTCAGCAGCTGGGAAAGTGATGGATCATAGGTACCTGTCACCTGGAAGAAACATTTAAGTGCTAAGTGTATAATTTAGGTGGATTCTAGGCTCCAGGGTTTAGCTGTGGCTAGAGAGACGGGTGGTATGGCTGCCCCTGTACTACACTCCAAGCTTGTACCATGCTGAACCAATGGTTTAGGTGGGCTTCTAAAGGTAATTAGAGTGTGCAAGCTGCCTGCCAAGAGAGAGAAAAAGCTGTGTGTCCGGAGAGCTGGAAAAAGAGCCCTGCTGAGAACCGACTACAGCCATACTTGGACTGGCTTCTAGAAACCTTTGTAGGGTGAGCCTTCTTATGCTATTACTCTTATTGAAGATATAAACTATGTGAAACTTGCCTAAAGAAAAGGCTTGGATTGTTTGCCTTTGGTGAAGAAAGCATTGCTTCTGTTGGACTTTATGTGTTGCTGGACAATCATCCTGTTAATTTTGCCTTTAATAAAAGTGTCATAACCCACGTATGCCTACTTTTACTGCTTTCTAGATATTTCATCATGATAAAAAAATGAAGAATTCCCCAATGCTGGTCTCACACAGGACAAAAAGATACAAAGGCCCTTTCCTCAATCTAGCATGCTGTTGAAGACATGTTAAATAAAGAGGTACAGTTAGGCAAAAAGTTCACTCTATCCAGTGGATTTGAGAAACCTAGAGGAGGGAAGTTAACTTTTTTTGGGGGACTTAGATATTGATGACTCATCTGCAGGATAGTTCATCATTATCAGATCAGTGGGGGGCTGAGACCTGGCACCCCCACCAATCAGCTGTTGGTGGCAGCCACTAGTGCCTGAAACAGGTGCATCTCAATAAATTACAATATAAGGGAAAAGTTAATTTATTTCAGTAACTAAATACAAAAAGTGAAACTCATGTATTATATAGATTCATTACACCCAGAGTGATCTATTTCAAGCGTCTATTTCTTAAGATGTTCATGATTACTGCTTACATCTAATTGGAACTGTCATTAATAATTTTGAAAATTATCCAAGAATTGACATCATTTTCTGTGATTGATTTTTTTTTAGAGACTCTAAAGTCTTTTAATGGAAAATAAAAAAAAACGTGTTATGACTAGAGTGGAGCGAACTTCTATTTTTAGTTCGGCGTCCAAAGTTCGGGTTCGGGTTATCGTAGCATCCCGTTATGGATTCCGCTACCGCGGACCATAATGACATTTGGAATCCATAAGGGGCTGCTTCATTGAACCCGAACCTTGGACAACCCTAAGGACCTGGGGTGACGTCACCGTCATGTGATCAGTGCAGGGAGCGTGGCTCAGCACTGGATTGGATAAGAGGTGATGCATTGCAGAGGGGATCAGACGCTCAAAAGTTTAAGTCCCAGAGTGGGACAGAAATAAAGTTTAAAAAAAAAAAGCAAAAAAGGTGTTTTTAATAAAATAAATAAAGTTTCAAGTAAAAAAAAAGAAAAAAAACATCAACCCGTTCCTTGATTTTATAATTAAAGAAAATAGAAAAAAAGGAAAAAACACATATTAGGTATCACCGCGTTCGTAACGACCGGCTCTATAAATATATCACATAATCCACCCTGATAAACACCATAAAAAAAAACAAGCGATCAAAAAGGTGTATGCCACCCAAATTAGTACCAATCAAACCGTCACCTCAGCTCGCAAAAAAATGAGACCCTACCTAAGACAATCAGTAAAAAAATAAAAAAGCTATGGCCAGTGGTGTACATAGAGAAATAAGGGCCCCATAGCAAGGATCAAACCAGGCCCCCCACACAGCACAGAAGGGTTTCTGCCTAAACCCCTTTCAATGACCCTTGGGACATTTTTTCCACTGCCTCATTTGCTAAAAGTTGTTCATTTAGAGGGTAGAGTCCTGACTAAGTTTTAACCCCCAGTAGAAGAGGGGATGATCCCAACTGGGCCCCCTCTTGCCCTGGGCCCCATAGCAGTCGCATGGTCTGCCGCTATGGTAGTTACGCCCCTGGCTTTGGCTCTCAGACTATGGAGGCACTAAAACATCATTTTTTTGGTTTCAAAAATGCTATTATTGTGTAAAACTTAAATAAATAAGAAAAAGTATACATAATATGTATTGCCACGTCCGTAACGATCTGCTCTATAAAAATGTCACATGACCTAACCCCTCAGGTGAACACTGTAAAAATAAATAAATAAAAACTGTGCCAAAACAACCCATTTTTTGGTCACCTTGCACCATAAAGTGTAATAATGAATGATCCAAAAATCATATGTACCTAAAAATAGTACCAATAAAAACATCAACTCTTCCTGCAAAAAACAAGCTCCTGCACAAAACGATCGGCAGAAAAATAAAAAAAATAAGGCGTTCAGAAAATGGAAACAGAAAAACATTATTTTTTTTTCAAAAATGCTTTATTATGTAAAACTGAAAACAAACAAAGTTGACATATTTGATATCACTGCGTCCGTAACAACATTCTCTATAAAAATAGCACATGATCTACCCTGTCAGATGAATGTTCTAAAAAATAAAGATGGTGCCAAAACATCCATTTTTTGGTTACCTTGCCTCACAAAAAACGTAATATAAAGCAATTAAAAATCATATGTACCCCAAAATAGTACCAATAAAACGTGAACCGTATCCCCTAGTTTCTAAATGGGTTCACTTTTTGGGAGTTTCTACTGTAAGGGTGTATCAGGGGGCTTGAAATGGGACATGGCATCTAGAAACCTGTCCAGCAAAATCTGCCTTCCAAAAACCATATGGTGCTCCTTTTCTTCTGCGCCCTGCCATGTGCCCTTATATCAGTTTACGACCACATGTGGGCTGTTTCTGTAAACCCGCAGAATCAGGGTAATAAATATTGAGTTTTGTTTGGCTGTTAACCCTCGATTTGTTAAAGAAAAAAATTTATTAAAATGAAAAAAGTTAAATTTAGAAATTTCATCTCCATTTTCTTTAATTCTTGTGGAACACCTAAAGGGTCAACGTTAACGTTAAAGTTTGTAAAATCAGTCTTGAGTAACTTGAGGGGTGTAGTTTTAACAATGGGGTCATTTATGGGGGGTTTCCACTATGTAAGCACTACAAAGTGACTTCAGACTTGAACTGGTCTTTAAAAAGTGGGTTTTGGAAATTTTCTTAAACATTTTAAGAATTGCTTTTAAAATTCTATGCTTTTAAAATTCTAAGCCTAAAAAAACAAAAAAAAATGACATTTACAAAATGATGCCAACATAAAGTAGACATATGGGGAATGTTAAGCAATAAGTATTTTATGAGGTATCTCTTTCTGTTTTAAAAGCAGAGGAATTGAAACTTTAAAAATTGCGAGTTTTTCCAAATTTTTTGCTAAATTTGGGATTTTTTCAAAAATAAAGGTGAAATATATTTACTCAAATTTATGACTATGATGAAGTACAATGTGTCACGATAAAACAATCTCAGAATGGCTTGGATAAGGCCTTTTTCACACAAACGTTTTTTTGCGAGTGTACGGGCCGTTTTTTGCGTTCCGTATGTGGTCCGTATAGGGAACCATTCATTTCAATGGGTCCGAAAAAAAACGGGAGGTACACCGTATGCATTCTGTTTCCGTATTTCCGTTCCGTTAAGAGATAGAACTTTTCCTATTCTTGTCCGCATCACGGACAAGGATAGTACTGTTTCATTAGTGGCCATCTGTTCCGTTCCACAAAAAACGGAATGCACACGGATGTCACCCTTTTTTTTTGCGGATCCGTTTTTTGCAGACTGCAAAACCATACGGTTGTGTGAAAGAGGCCTAAATAAAAGTAACCGAGAATGTGATAAGTGGCTCACGTCTCTCAATTGTATGGATAAGGTGCACAGTTCTTATAATTTCAGCCAACTTATAAAACAAGTTATGTATACAAATTGAACCGGCACTCTAGATCTGGATATATAGATGCAATTTATTTATAAAATTATATCATAATTAAAATTGTACAATAATTTAAAATCTCTGAAAAAAATAAAATAAATAAATAGGTTTTCAATGTACTATTGTTGTGATGTACATATCCTGCTTATACCACCAACCGTAATAAACTTTATAAGAAGATCTTGCTACTATTATTCAATGTTCATTGCACTTTCCTACAACACTGTTCAGACAGTGTATTCTTAAGGTGCGTTTTTAGGAGGAGATCCCGTTTGTAATGGGTCTTTGTTCTCCAGAGTACAGTGAATGTCTCTAAAATTAATGTCCAATATCTTGGTTTCCTCCTATATGTGCCAACCTATTTATAATTGCAGGTTTAATATTTGTGGTCGCGCTTTACCAGAAATTATGTCCAATTCCGCAGTTTATAGCTTGCAGTCTTTATCACCTTCTATTTATATCTTTTTCAGAGACCTTCACCCATCCAATACATATATTTACTTTATATTTCGTTTTCCTTATATGACTCACTGTTTGTTGCTGAGGGGTCCGCGAATGCTAGCCGGCCGTGGCGTCCCACGTGGTAACCGGCGCGAGCGAGCCCTCCTCAGTATGCAATGTAGTCAAAGGGCCGGTCTCCTGCAGTGTCTTGAAGGTGAGAGGTATCCATGGCAGAGTGTGGATGTACGCGCGATCTCTCCTCTGTGTGTCATGCGGTCAGAGGGCCGGTCTTCAGCGGCATACGGAGATAGTCAATTCCACAGCAAGACAGATATACAGTGAATTCTGGATAAAAGCGCGTCTTTCTCTATGTTGTCAGCTCCGGAGCTTCTATATTCATAAAAAGAGGCACTTATACACCCATACGCGTTTCGGGACTTTACTTTGTCCCTTCCTCAGTGGTAAAGTGCCTCCTCCAGTTGTTATCCTTAAATACCTGCAGTTGTTAGGTATGGCACAAAACCCGGTACTGGAATTCATATATTTTAATATACCTCCTCCTACCTTCATCACAATTGTTGAGAATAATAATTAAAAAAGAAAAAACTTTTTTATATTACAATCGCAGTATATTTCATTATCATTCAGCAGAATCATTGTATCAATCCCTCTCTATATCAACAGGTCAATATATCAACACTTAGATGTTCCAATATAGAAATAGATATCAAAATATTGTTGTTCATATGGATATCATTGTCTCTATGTTTTCATCTAAACACATGTATAGAGACATGTTCACATATATTGCGGTTTCATATGTTGTTTGCGGTTTCGCTGGCGGGGGTCTCACGCCAGGGAGGGGCCCGAATTATACATACTCGGGTCCCCCGCTGGCGGGGAACCCCCACCTAGCTTCACAAAAACCCAAATAACTCCAATTCAGCATTTAGACCTTGTGGGATGAACGAGTTGAAATCATATATAAGTCTTGATTCCAACCTCAACATCCTCCCGATGTGGTCTCCGCTCCTCCAGTGGGGCTCAACTTTCTCAATGGCACAGAAAATAAGATCAGATGGATCCTTATTGTGGGCAACCTTAAAATGATGGGAAAGTGTGTGATTTTCATAACCATTTTTGATTTTCGTTATGTGTTCTGAGATTCTTTTACGCAGTGTTCTCTTGGTCCTGCCAACATATTGTTTGCCACATGGGCATTGAATTAAATAGATTATATTTGTAGAATCACATGTTAAACACTCTTTGATCTTATGTTCGTACATACTATTTGTTGACTTTACATTTATTGTTCTTTTTGGAAATTTTGTTATACCACAATTCAAACATCTTCCACACCTATAAAACCCCTCTAATTTTGCTATTTTTTGTAGAGCATTACATTTCTTTCTCTGTCGCGTCACTGTAGGGGCTACCTTTAGGCCTAGATTGGGTACTTTTGTAAATATAATTCTCATGTACAAAGTGCCAATGTTTTTGTATGATTTTTTTCACTTCCCTATAGCAGGTGTTATACGGCAAAATCATTCTAATTTCTTCATCTTTTTCTTTACAATTTGTCTCCTTTTCAACAAAGAAGTCCTCTCTCCTCATCTCCCTCACCCGGGTAAGTGCATTTTCCACTTCTTTTATAGGATATAATTTGGCACAGAATTGTTGTTTCATTTTATTGGCCTCTATCTCAAAATCTTCATTGTTTGTGCAGTTTCTCTTGATCCTTCTAAATTCCCCCAACGGGATATTGAGAAGCCACCTCGGCAGGTGGCAGCTGGTATGTAGTATGTAACTATTTTTGTTATCTTCTTTTTGGTACGTCCTACATTTTATTATCCCATTTTCAATAAAGATTTTTAAGTCTAAAAATTCTACGCTTTCCTGACTGATGTTTGCTGTGAAGCGTAGATTTTTATTTTTGTTATTAATTTCTTGTAAAAATATTTTTAGTTCGTCCTCACTTTTTTGCCAAATAAAAAACCATGTCATCGATATATCTTTGCCAGAGCACCAGATCTGCCCCCAGCCTCGCCTCAATGACCTCCTGCTCCCAGTCGGCCATGAATAAATTGGCGAAGCTGGGGGCAAATCTGGTGCCCATGGCAGTCACCTGTGTTTGGAGATAATAGGCAGAGTCAAAATAAAAATAATTATGTTTTAGTATAAACATAATGCCCTCCGCTATATAGTCAATTTGTTCTTCCGGCATTTTTTTCTCTTTCTGAAGTTGTTTCTTCACTGCTTCTACTCCTTGTTCATGTCCTATACAAGTATACAAGGACTGAACATCCATTGTACCTATCACCCATTCTGGTTCCACTTTCATATTTTCTAACTTTTTAATAATCTGTGTTGTATCCTTCACATATGATACCATGTTCTTTACCGCTGGTTGCAGTAATCTATCTAGATGCTGTGACAGATTGGCAGTCAAGGAATCTATCCCCGGTAGATTGATCAGATCTTTATGAAGTTTTGGTAAACAATAAAATACTGGCAATCTCCTCTGTGTATTTTTAACAAAGTCATATTCTTGTTGGGATAAGATCTCTTGTTCTAGCCCTCTGTCACAGTATTTTACAAGTTCTTCATAGAATTCCACAGTTGGATCTTTCATCAGTTTACTATAAGTTTTGTTATCCGTTAATTGCCTTTATCGGCGGGGCATATAGTGATATACTCTTTTCTTTGGAGTTCCTTGATGGCCTCCATTTCTTTTTTGGTTAAATTGTTTATTTTCCATTTTGGGATCTTGGTCATTTTCCTTACATCATACTCTACATTTTTCCTAAATGTTATTAATTCTTGGCTTAATTCCTGCCTAGGATAGTTTTTTGATTTACATTTTAGTTCTGTGTGTCTAAATGTCGAGTGATTCACTCCTCTGTCATCTCTGTTTATTGGATTTTTTATGTAGTATTTTTTCAAACAAATTTTCCTCAGAAATTTTTCCACACCAATGTGAGGCTGGGGGCAGATCTGGTGCTCTGGCAAAGATATATCGATGATGTGTGTTTTATTTGGCAAAAAAGTGAGGACGAACTAAAAATATTTTTACAAGAAATTAATAACAACAATAAAAATCTACGCTTCACAGCAAACATCAGTCAGGAAAGCGTAGAATTTTTAGACTTAAAAATCTTTATTGAAAATGGGATAATAAAATGTAGGACGTACCAAAAAGAAGTTAACAAAAATAGTTACATACTACATACCAGCTGCCACCTGCCGAGGTAGCTTCTCAATATCCCGTTGGGGGAATTTAGAAGGATCAAGAGAAACTGCACAAAAAAATGAAGATTTTGAGATAGAGGCCAATAAAATGAAACAACAATTCTGTGCCAAATTATATCCTATAAAAGAAGTGGAAAATGCACTTACCCGGGTGAGGGAGATGAGGAGAGAGGACTTCTTTGTTGAAAAGGAGACAAATTGTAAAGAAAAAGATGAAGAAATTAGAATGATTTTGCCGTATAACACCTGCTATAGGGAAGTGAAAAAAAATCATACAAAAACATTGGCACTTTGTACGTGAGGATAAAACCATAGGCCCAACAATGCCAGATAGACCGACAATTATATTTACAAAAGTACCCAATCTAGGCCTAAAGGTAGCCCCTACAGTGACGCGACAGAAAAAGAAATGTAATGCTCTACAAAAAATAACAAAATTAGAGGGTTTTATAGGTGTGGAAGATGTTCGAATTGTGGTATACCAAAATTTCCAAAAAGAACAATAAATGTAAAGTCAACAAATAGTATGTACGAACATAAGATCAAAGAGTGTTTAACATGTGATTCTACAAATATAATCTATTTAATTTAATGCCCATGTGGCAAACAATATGTTGGCAGGACCAAGAGAACACTGCGTAAAAGAATTTCAGAACACATAACGAAAATCAAAAATGGTTATGAAAATCACACACTTTCCCATCATTTTAAGGTTGCCCACAATAAGGATCCATCTGATCTTATTTTCTGTGCCATTGAGAAAGTTGAGCCCTACTGGAGGGGCGGAGACCACACCGGGAGGATGTCGAGGTTGGAATCAAGACTTACATATGATTTCAACTCGTTCATTCCACAAGGTCTAAATGCTGAATTGGAGTTATTTGGGTTTTTGTGAAGCTGGGTAGGGGTTCCCCGCCAGCGGGGGACCCGAGTATGTATAATTCGGGCCCCTCCCTGGCGTGAGACCCCCGCCAGCGAAACCGCAAACAACATATGAAACCGCAATATATGTGAACATGTCTCTATACATGTGTTTAGATGAAAACATAGAGACAATGATATCCATATGAACAACAATATTTTGATATCTATTTCTATATTGGAACATCTAAGTGTTGATATATTGACCTGTTAATATAGAGAGGGATTGATACAATGATTCTGCTGAACGATAATGAAATATACTGCGATTGTAATATAAAAAGTTTTTCTTTTTAATTATTATTATCAACAATTGTGATGAAGGTAGGAGGAGGTATATTAAAATATATGAATTCCAGTACCGGTTTTTGTGCCATACCTAACAACTGCAGGTATTTAAGGATAACAACTGGAGGAGGCACTTTACCACTGAGGAAGGGACAAACTAAAGTCCCGAAACGCGTATGGGTGTATAAGTGCCTCTTTTTATGAATATAGAAGCTCCGGAGCTGACAACATAGAGAAAGACGCGCTTTTATCCAGAATTCGCTGTACATCTGTCTTGCTGTGGAATTGACTATCTCCGTATGCCACTGAAGACCGGCCCTCTGACCGCATGACACACAGAGGAGAGATCGCGCGTACATCCACACTCTGCCGCGGATACCTCTCACCTTCAAGACACTGCAGGAGACCGGAGCTTTGACTACATCGCCACGGCCGGCTAGCATTCGCGGACCCCTCAGCAACAAACAGTGAGTCATATAAGGAAAACGAAATATAAAGTAAATATATGTATTGGATGGGTGAAGGTCTCTGAAAAAGATATAAATAGAAGGTGATAAAGACTGCAAACTATAAACTGCGGAATTGGACATAATTTCTGGTAAAGCGCGACCACAAATATTAAACCTGCAATTATAAATAGGTTGGCACATATAGGAGGAAACCAAGATATTGGACATTAATTTTAGAGACATTCACTGTACTCTGGAGAACAAAGACCCCTTACAAACGGGATCTCCTCCTAAAAACGCACCTTAAGAATACACTATCTGAACAGTGTTGTAGGAAAGTGCAATGAACATTGAATAATAGTAGCAAGATCTTCTTATAAAGTTTATTACGATTGGTGGTATAAGCAAGATATGTACATCACAACAATAGTACATTGAAAACCTATTTTTTTTTCCTAAATAAAAGTGTTCCAAAGCTATTACCACTTAAAGTGACACATGTCAGTTTTGCAAAAAAATGGCCTCGGCAGAAGGGCGAAAACTGGCCCGGTGTAGAAGGGGTTAATAACAGGAAAAAAAAAAAAAAGCACAAGATAAATCTAAACATCTAAAACCAGTCCATACAACCTGATATGAAGGTAGACTCTCCCACATGCTCATACTACCTGGTCTTTTCTCACGGTTGAGAGAGGCCAGCCTGACTGAGAAAGGCCATCACATCTGACCCCTGATTAATTAAATTAGACAATTCAAGTTATTAATTAAAAGTAGTCCTGGTCCTGTAGATAAATCCCCTGCAAACAAATGTGGATAGGGAAATGACTTAAAATAAAATAAAATAAATAAAAATTAACCAATATTGGAGGAGGAGGTGGAATAGGAGGTTGAGGTGGCGTCAGGTGGGAATGCTATGGAAGTTGAAATTCTCATCACAGCCAAAAAGGATTCATGTCTGCCTGCAGTGCCACAGGCCTCATTCACAGACTCAGGCCAATGGCAACCATACATGGGAGTTGAAGTTGTCATCACAGCCAAGAAGGAATCATGTCTGCCTGCAGGGCCACGGGCCATATTCAAACATTCAGGCCCACGGGAGCCACAGAGAGGAGAGTTAAAATCACGCCAAGACAGTATTGATTTCACCCAGCAATGACACAGGCCTCATTCACAGATTCAGACCCATGTCACCCATGAAGAGGAGAGTTACAATCATGCCAAAACAGTATTTATTTCACCCAGTAGTGCCACAGGCCTCATTAATTAATTCAGGACCATGGCACCCGCAAAGAGGACAGCGGTCCCGTAACAGCAACACAGGCCTAAGGTCAACCTGCAATGGAACAGGCCATTATCATTTATGTAGGCCCCTGACACCCTCCCACCAATGCAGCAAGCGATGAAACAAACTATGGGACCCTGCCAACCAGACAATGTAGAGGTAATTTGACAGTATAAAGAGTTTAATGTCTCCCACCAATGCAGCAAGCAATGAAACAAAATATAGGCCCCTGACAACCAGACAATGTAGAGGTCATTTGACAGTATAAAGAGTTTAATGTCTCCCACCAATGCAGCAAGTAATTAAACGAAATGTAGACCCCTGACAACCAGACAATGGAGCGGTCATTTTACAGTAAAAAGAGGTTAATGTCTCCCACCAATGCAGCAAGCGATTAAACAAAATATAGGCCCCTGACAACCAGACAATGGGGCGGTCAGTTGACAGTAAAAAGAGGATAATGTCTCCCACCAATGCAGCAAGCAATGAAACAAAATATAGGCCCCTGACCACCAGACAATATAGAGGTAGTTTGACAGTATAAAGAGTTTAATGTCTCCCACCAATGCAGCACGCGATGAAACAAACACCAGACAATGGGGCAGTCATTTGACAGTATAAAGAGTTTAATGTCTCCCACCAATGCAGCAAGTGATGAGAGGAGAGGTTCATTCAACTTGGGGTTGCCCCCAAAATAATGGTACAATTAAAAAAAGAGGATTTAATAAAGAAGTGCCCTGGAGTACAAGAATGTATGGTTGAGGGCGAGGCAGTTATAAATGTCTATTCTGCACAAGGTACGGAAAAGTCCTGTGGGATCCATGCCTGGTTCATTTTAATGAACGTGAGCTTGTCCACATTGGCTGCGGACAGGTGGCTGCGTTTGTCTGTAATGACGCCCCCTGCCATGCTAAATACACGTTCAGACAATACACTGGCTGCAGGGCAGGCCAGCACCTCCAAGGCATAAAGGGCAAGCTCTGGCCATATAGACAATTTGGAGACCCAGAAGTTGAATGGGCGGAACCATCAGTCAGTACGTGGAGGCGTGTGCACACGTACTGTTCCACCATGTTGTTCAAATGCTGCCTCCTGCTAACACGTTCCCTATCAGCTAGTGGTGCAGTTTGCTGTGGTGCGGTGACAAAACTTTTCCACAGCTCGGCCATGCTAACCCTGCTGTCTGAGGAGCTGGCCGTGACACAGCTGCGTTAGCGACCTCTTCCTCCTCCGCCTTCGCCTTGTGTTTCACTTGTCCCCCCGTGTAAGTTGGGAATGCCCTCAGGAGCGCGTATACCAGCGTGCGCTTGTAGTCGCGCATCTTCCTATCACGCTCCAGTGTTGGAATTAAGGTGGGCACGTTGTCCTTGTACCGGGGATCCAGCAGGGTGGCAATCCAGTAGTCAGCACAAGTTAAAATGTGGGCAACTCTGCTGTCGTTGCGCAAGCACTGCAGCCTGTAGTCGCTCATGTGTGCCAGGCTGCCCAGAGGTAACGATAAGCTGTCCTCTGTAGGTGGTGTATCGTCTGTGTCCTCGTATCCCCCCAGCCACGCTCCAGTGATGGCCCTGAGCTGCGTAGGGTGCCACCCTGCAGTAAAACCGGTTCCTCCTCCTCCTCATCCTCCGGAAGTGTGCCCTGGCTGTCCACATGTGTACCTGGCCTCTGCTGGTGCAGAAACCCACCCTCTGAGCCACTTCTGTATGACCTGCCTGAAACCCTGTGAAATGCCCCCTCTTCCTCCTGTGCCGCATCCTCTTCCATCATCGCCGTAATATTTTTTTCAAGGAGACATAGAAGGTGTATTGTAATGCTAACAACAGAGTCATCAGCACTGGCCATGTTGGTTGAATACTCCAAAGACCGCAACAAGGTACACAGGTCTCGCATGCAGGCCCAGTCACTGGTGGTGAAGTGGTGCTGATCCGCAGAGCGACTGACCCGTGCATACTGCATCTGAAACTCCACTATCGCCCGCTGCTGCACGCACAGTTTCTCCAACATATGTAAGGTAGAGTTCCACCTGGTGGGCATGTCGCATATGAGGCGGTGAGCAGGAAGGCAGAAGTTACGCTGCAACACAGACAGGGGAGCAGCAGCAGGGTGAGAACACCGAAAGCGCGCACATACGGACCACACTTTTAGCAGCAGCTCTGACATGTCTGGGTAGGTTTTAAGAAACTTCTGTACCACCAGATTCAGCACATGCGCCAGGCAAGGGATATGCATCAAACTGGCTAGTCCCAGAGCTGCAACGAGATTTCGCCCATTATCGCACACCACCAGGCCGGGCTTGATGCTCACCGTCAGCAACGACTCATCAGTCTGCTGTTCTATGCCCATCCAAAGCTCCTGTGCGGTGTGGGGTTTGTCACCCAAACACATGAGTTTTAAAATCGCCTGCCGACGTTTACCCCGGGCTGTGCTGAAGTTGGGGGTGAGGTTCTTTTGATGACCGGATGTGGGGGTGGTAGAAGAGGAGTAGGAGGAGGATGATGATGCAGAGTAGGAGGAGGAAGCAACAGGAGGCAACCAATAATGCCCTGCGATCCTCGGTGGTGGAAGGACATGCGCCAAACAGCTATCAGCCTCGGGCCCAGCCGCCACTATGTTTACCCAGTGTGCAGGGAGATATAGCGACCCTGGCCGTGCTTACTGGTCCATGTATCTGTGGTTATATGGACCTTGCCACAGATGGCGTTGCGCAGCGCACACTTGATTTTATCCTCCATTTGGTTGTGCAGGGAGAAGTAGTGGCGGCTGTTAACAACGTACTGGGGGACAGCCACCGCCATCAGCTGTTAGAAACAGTCCGTCTCCACCAGACGGAATGACAGCATTTCAAAGGCCAGTAATTTTTAAATACTGGCATTCAGGGCAAGGGCTCGAGGGTGGGTAGGTGGGTATTTCCTCCTTCTCTCCAATGTTTGGGAGATGGACAGCTGAATGCTGCCGTGTAACATGGTGGAGATGCTTAGTGATGGTGTCATATGTGGTGGTGTTGGTGGAACATCCTCTGTTTGCTGGTCGCCAGGTGCCATTGTGATGCCAGAGGTGGAGGAAGAGGCCGAGCCAGCAGCAGAAGAGGGAGACGGAGGAGAATGAGAGAGTTCCTTGTTTTTAAGGTGTTTACTCCACTGCAGTTCATGCTTTGCATGTAGATGCCTGGTCATGCAGGTTGTGCTCAGGTTAAGAATGTTTATGCCTCGCTTCAGGCTTTGATGGCACAACATGCAAATCACTCGTGTCTTGTCATCAGGACATTGTGTGAAGAACTGCCACACCAGTGAACTCCTTGGAGCAGGCCTTGGTGTGCTCGGTGCCTGGGTGCAGTGGACAGTAGCAGGAGTACTGTCTCTGGAACGGCCACTGCGCTTTAGCACCCTGCTCCCTTTTTTGCTGTGCTGTTGCCTTTGTGCGACCACCGCCTCTTCCTCAGAACTGCATGCCTCACTAGCACGACCTTCAGTCCAGTCTGGGTCTAGGACTTCATCATCCTCCACATCATCTTCCACCCATTCATGACCCCGGCCCTCCTCGTTGGTCTGCACATTGCAGAAAGCCACAGCAGTTGGCACCTGTATTTCATCATCATCAGAGACATTTTGTGGCGGTATTCCCATGTCTTCATCCTGCAACAAAAGTGGTTGAGCATCAGTGCATTCAAGGTCTTCCTCTTCTGGGGCAGGGCTAGGTGGATGGGCCAGGGAAACCCTGCCAACAGAGTCATCAAAAAGCATGAGACTTTCCTGCATGATTTGGGGCTCTGACTGCTTGGCTGATTTGCAAGGGGGTGAGGTGGAAGACTGATGGGCATGGGCTGCAGATGACAACTCAAAGCTTTCTGCAGAGGACTGGGTGTTAGATACTGTGTAGGAACTGGAGGCACTGTCAGCCACCCAATCTACTATCGTCTGTACATGTTCTGGCTTCACCATCAGTAGAGCGGCATTTGGGCCTATCAAATAACGCTGCAGATTCTGTCGCCTACTCGCACCAGAGGAAGGTGTTTGACTTGGAGCGGTAGTTGGCGCTGAATGACCAGGTCCTCTCCCAGCAACAGAAGCTCCACCAACACCACCACGACCATGCCCATGTCCCTTATTTGATGTTCTCTTCATTATTTGCGTTCACCCACCAAGCTGAAAGATTGATCTCTCTCCGGTGTCAATTTACCTTCCACTAGTCAACAATTACGTTCTCTAAAGCAGTGTCCGTGTCATAAAAGTGCTCTGTGGACCCAGAATAATGAATAAAGAAGAATAAACATTTTTTTTTGGTACGCTGGACAAGAACAAGTGTTTTTGTAATAAAATACAGAAAATTTGTATTTCACTGCTGTAAACTGAAATTAATTATTTATACGCCGGATGCACAACAGTTTTTTCGGCCTAAAACACAGCTTTTTTCAATAAAACCCCAAAATGCAGTTGTCACTACCAGAGCTTTGAGACGTTCTCACAGCTCTGTTTCTCCACCCCTGTGATGATGTAACTACTAGAGCTTTGAGACGTTCCCACAGCTCTGTTTCTCCGCCCCTGTGATGAGGTCTTTACTTTCTGTTTCCTTCCTCCCAGCTGTCCCTCCTGTGTTTGATTGCTCTGCCTTTAAATCACCTCTCTTCCTTTGTACGGTGCGGATTATACTACTTCATTTGACCTGTATCTCTCGCTTGAGTATCTTCACTGGTGTGATATCTTTTCTGGACCTGTGTTCTGCTGAAGCAAGTACTTCGGACATTGTCTGCTGACTTTGGATCTGTTTTCACTGCTGCTGCAGCTCCTTCAGTTAAGTGTGCAGACATTGTGTGTTTCTGTTTGTTTTGCTGACTGGATCCGAGGCGACCCGGTTCCGTCCATATACTGAGCAGGGCACCGGTGGCCGTGCCCCTTCCACTACTGTAGGGGTTACAGTGGTCATCAGCCTTAGAGTACGCGGGCATGTCTCGATCCACCATCTGGATCTGGACATGGGCTTAGCAGCATAGGGAGAGCTTTTAGGGTCTGACAGGGGTCACCCTTTATGTTCCCTAGTTTGGGTCCGGTCAGTAGCTAACTCACTGTGTATGCTCTTGTTGCTCACATACAGCCGTGACATTATAATCCGCCGAAACCGTCCTTTTTGACATGGATCCGCTTTCTGACCTGGTTGACCGCATGCAGGGTCTTTCTTTGGAGGTAGCGGATCTCCGTCAATCTATGATTCAGCTTCAAGCATTGGGCTCGGCTCCGGCCCATGGAGTCTGTTGCGAGCCAAAGGTCTCACTTCCGGAAACGTTCTCCGGGGGCAGTGAGAATTTTGTTCGCTTCAGAGAGGCATGCAAACTCCATTTTTGCTTGTGTCCCCGTTCCTCTGGTAATGAGGAGCAGAGGGTGAGGATTGTCATCTCCTTGCTCAGGGGTAATGCTCAGACTTGGGCTTTTTCACTGCCATCGGAGGATCCCTCCCTTCGATCCACAGAAAGATTTTTGTGGCCCTGGGGCAGATATATGATGACCCGGATCGTGTTGCTCTGGCTGAATCTAACTTACGTTTTTATGCCAGAACAAACTGTCTGCTGAGCTTTATTGTTCTGAATTTCGGAGATGGGCAGCTGATTCAGGTTGGAATGATGCTGCACTCCGGAGTCAGTTCTGTCATGGTCTCTCAGAGAGATTGAAAGATGCGTTTGCTTTCCATGAGAGACCAACATCTTTAGAGTCTGCCATGTCATTGGCGGTGCGCCTTGACAGGCGTCTAAGAAGAAAGAAGCGAGACCTCTCGGTCCAGCCATTGTCACTCTAGGGGCAGTGGTGCGGACTCATTCAGTGTGCAGGGGTCTCATCCTGTCTCGGTCCCCTCTGAGGAGGAGCCTATGCAGCTAGGTCGACTTGCCCCTGATAAAGGAGGATTTAGTCCTCAGAGAATGGTGTGTTTTTGTTGTGGGGGCATTGGTCATTTGGCAAATGTTTGTCCCTCTAGGAGATTCATGAACTGTACTAAGAGTGATAATAAGAGAAAATCCTCAAAGGAAAATCATCAAACTCTGCTTCATCTGCTACCTTGGGCAAAGTTGATGTAGGAATTGGGGCTTTTCCTCTGACCTGCAGTTCTCGTTTTCTCCCTTTCTGCCAGGGTGGCGCTAGAGAGCAAAGTCATTTCTTGTGAAATTTTTGTTGATAGTGGAGCGGCCGTCAATCTTATTGACACTCAATTTGTAGCCAGGCATGGTTTTCGGGTTTGCACATTAGAAAAAGATATACCTGTTTTTGCCATTGACTCTGCTCCACTCTCACAGAGATCCCTGAAGGGCATTGTTCACAATATCCGGTTAGCTGTAGGTGACACTCATGTGGAGGATATATCTTGTTTTGTCCTTAACGGATTGCCTACTCCTCTAGTGTTGGGGTTACCCTGGCTCACTAAACATAACCCCACTATTGATTGGCAAGGAAGGCAAATAAATGAGTGGAGTGAGTTTTGTAGAGAGAATTGTCTCACAGCGACTTTTGCAGAGGTATCTACTAAAACTTTGCCATCATTTCTCTCTGATTTCTCGGACGTGTTTTCCGAGGCGGTGTGCAGGAGCTACCTCCTCACCGGGAGTTTGACTGTCCCATTAACCTCATTCCCGGCGCCAAGCTGCCAAAAGCACGCCTGTACAATCTCTCACAACCGGAGAGAATCGCAATGCGAACCTATATCTCTGAGAGTCTCGATAAGGGGCATATTCGTCCCTCAAAATCACCGGTCGCCGCGGGTTTTTTGTTAAAAAGAAAGATGGCTCTCTGAGACCTTGCCTAGATTTTAGGGAGCTGAACCGTATCACGATTCGCGATCCCTATCCCCTTCCTCTGATCCCAGACCTCTTCAACCAAATTGTTGGGGCCAAGGTTTTTCCAAATTGGATTTGAGAGGCGCGTACAACCTGGTCAGGGTCAGAGAGGGGATGAATGGAAAACAGCCTTTAATACCCCCGAGGGGCATTTCGAGAATCTCGTTATGCCTTTTGGCTTGATGAATGCTCCGGCCGTCTTTCAGCATTTTGTTAACAGTATTTTCTACCATTTAATGGGGAAATTTGTATTGGTGTATCTTGATGATATTTTGATTTTTCCCCTGATGTTCGGACTCATCAGGATCATCTTTTCAGGTTCTGCAGATTCTGCGAGAAAATAAATTATGCGCCAAGCTGGAGAAATGTGTGTTTATGGTATCGGAGATTCAATTTCTGGGTTTTCTCCTCTCTGCTTCTGGTTTTCGCATGGATCCGGAGAAGGTCCGTGCTGTGCTTGAGTGGGAGCTTCCTGAGAATCAGAAGGCATTGATGCGCTTTCTGGGTTTTGCAAACTATTACAGAAAGTTCATTTTGAATTATTCCTCTGTTGTCAAACCCCTCACTGACATGACCAAAAGGGGCGGATTTTTCCTCTTGGTCGGAGGAGGCGCTTGCAGCTTTTCTAAGATTAAAGAGAGTTTTGCGTCTGCTCCCATCTTGGTGCATCCCGATGTTTCCTTACCTTTTATTGTTGAGGTGGATGCTTCCGAGGTGGGTGTGGAGTGCGGTTTTGTCCCAGGGTCCGTCTCCTTCCAAATGGCGACCCTGTGCCTTTTCTCTAAAAAACTCTCACCGGCAGAGAAAAACTATGATGTGGGAGATAGGGAATTGTTGGCCATCAAGCTGGCTTTCGAGGAATGGCGCCATTGGTTGGAGGGGCCAGGTACCCTATAACCGTTTTTACCGACCATAAGAATCTGGCGTGCCCAGAGTCGGCCAAGCGTATGAATCCGAGACAGGCCAGATGGTCTCTGTTCTTCTCAGATTCAATTTTGTCGTTACATTCCGCCCTGGGATCAAAAATGTGAAGGCTGACGCTCTCTCTCGCTGTTTTCCGGGAGGAGGAAACTCCGAGGACCCGGGTCCCATTTTGGCGGAGGGGTAGTTGTTTCTGCTCTGTATTCTGATTTGGAGGCCGAGGTCCAGGCTGCCCAGACTGAGGCACCTGCCCGTTGTCCTTCTGGAAAGTTGTTTGTGCCTCCTGAGTTACGTCACAAACTCTTCAAGGAGCATCATGATCACGGTTCTTGCTGGTCACCCGGGAGTAGAGCCACGGTAGATCTCATTGCTCGGAGATTTTGGTGGCCGGCTCTTCGTGAAGTCGGTGGAGGTTTTGTGGCTGCTTGTGAGGCGTGCGCTCGCGCTAAGGTCCCTCGTTCACGGCCTTCAGGTCCCCTTCTCCCCTTACCCATACCTTCCCGTCCTTGGACACACCTGTCCATGGACTTTATCACTGGATCTTCCTCGTTCCTCAGGGAAGTCGGTGATCCTGGTGGTGGTGGACCGTTTTAGCAAGATGGCACATTTCATACCCTTCCCTGGATTGCCCAATGCTAAAACGTTGGCGCAAGCTTTTGTCGACCATATTGTTAAATTGCATGGCATTCCCTCTGATATTGTTTCCGATAGAGGCACGCAGTTTGTGTCCAGATTCTGGAAGGCTTTCTGTTCTCGCCTGGGGGTTCGGCTGTCCTTCTCTTCTGCTTTTCACCCGCAGTCGAATGGTCAGACTGAGCAGCGTCAATCAGAATCTGGAGACATATTTGCGCTGTTTTGTTGCAGAGAACCAGGAGGATTGGTGTTCGTTTCTCCCTCTTGCTGAGTTTGCTCTGAACAACCGTCGTCAGGAATCTTCTGATAAGTCACCATTCTTTGGTGCATATGGGTTCCATCCGCAGTTTGGGACATTCTCGGGAGGGGCTCCTTCTGGTTTGCCTGAGGAGGAGAGATTTTCCTCGTCTTTGTCTACCATTTGGCAAAAGATTCAGACTAATCTAAGAAAGATGAGTGAGAAATATAAGCGTGTGGCTGATAAGAGACGTGTGCCTGGTCCGGACCTGAATGTGGGTGATCTGGTGTGGTTGTCTACAAGAAATATTAAACTGAAGGTTCCCTCCTGGAAATTGGGTCCCAAGTTTATTGGGCCTTATAAAATCTTGTCAGTCATCAATCCTGTTGCCTTCCGTCTTGATCTTCCACGGGTTTGGAAGATACATAATGTATTTCACAGATCTCTCTTAAAACCATATGTCCAGCCCACGGTACCCTCCTCTTTGCCTCCTCCTCCGATTTTGGTTGATGGCAATCTGGAGTTTGAGGTTTCCAGAATTGTGGACTCTCGCATTGTCCGCGGTTCTCTTCAGTACCTCGTTCATTGGAAAGGTTATGGTCCTGAGGAGAGGATGTGGGTTCCGGTGTCGGACATTAAAGCCACTCGCCTCATCAGGACTTTTCATAGGGCTCATCCTGAGAAGGTGGGTCCTGGGTGTCGAGTCCACCCGTAGAGGGGGTACTGTCACTACCAGAGCTTTGAGACGTTCTCACAGCTCTGTTTCTCCACCCTGTGATGATGTAACTACTAGAGCTTTGAGACGTTCCCACAGCTCTGTTTCTCCGCCCCTGTGATGAGGTCTTTACTTTCTGTTTCCTTCCTCCCAGCTGTCCCTCCTGTGTTTGATTGCTCTGCCTTTAAATCACCTCTCTTCCTTTATGCGGTGCGGATTATACTACTTCATTTGACCTGTATCTCTCGCTTGAGTATCTTCACTGGTGTGATATCTTTTCTGGACCTGTGTTCTGCTGAAGCAAGTACTTCGGACATTGTCTGCTGACTTTGGATCTGTTTTCACTGCTGCTGCAGCTCCTTCAGTTAAGTGTGCAGACATTGTGTGTTTCTGTTTGTTTTGCTGACTGGATCCGAGGCGACCCCGGTTCCGTCCATATACTGAGCAGGGCACCGGTGGCCGTGCCCCTTCCACTACTGTAGGGGTTACAGTGGTCATCAGCCTTAGGTACGCGGGCATGTCTCGATCCACCATCTGGATCTGGACATGGGCTTAGCAGCATAGGGAGAGCTTTTAGGGTCTGACAGGGGTCACCCTTTATGTTCCCTAGTTTGGGTCCGGTCAGTAGCTAACTCACTGTGTATGCTCTTGTTGCTCACATACAGCCGTGACAGCAGTTTTTAACTGCTGTACATTAACAGTAGTTATTTATACTATGTATGGACACCAGATTTGGGGACCCAGAACACAGATTTGGTCACTAAAATTCACAAATGCAGTATTAGACTGTTATAAATTGGAAATAAGTATTTAAACGACAGATGCACAACAGTTTTCTCGGCCTAAAACACGGCTTTTTTTTTAAATAAAACCTCAAAATGCAGTTTTTAACTGCTGTACTTTAAAAGTAGATATTTATACTATGTATGGACACCAAATTTGGGGACCCAGAACACGGATTTGGTCACCAAAATTAACAAATGCAGTATTAGACTGTTATAAATTGGAAATAAGTATTTAAACGACGGATGCACAACAGTTTTCTCGGCCTAAAACACGGCTTTTAAAAAAAAAATGCTGTTTTTAACTGCTGTACATTAACAGTAGATATTTATACTATGTATGGACAGCCCTTCAGAAAGCGGGAAGAAATCGCTGACCCGAACACAAACTTTTTTGAAAATGTTCGGGCTCGGGTCCATATCCTGAACACCCCAAAATATGGTACGAACCCGAACTATACAGTTCGGGTTCGCTCAACTCTAGAGCTGAGCCACTGGCTGGGACACGCTCCTCCATACAACTTAACAGCATTTTCTACCCTACCCAGAATAAAAGTACCGGCAGGAAGGAGAGGGCAAACACATGCACTGGAATCACAGCAAAATGAAGAACCGTAAATAGAGCCTGTGCGATGGGCTGTATGCTTGTACTGGTATCTCTGTAAAATGGTACAATAATAGGGGTGGATAATGTGTCACACGGGACTCGACAAAGAACAGTTAGAATCAAGATATGGTGTCTTAGTGAAATATCAGTATCTATTTGGTGTCTTATCTCTTTTCCCATGAGATTTTTATGACATTTAATCACTGTTTCCAAGACGACTAAATGATCATGTTGCTAGCAAAGTGTAATATCCCTTGAAAGTAAAGTATATATATATATATATATATATATATATATATATATATATATAAAACTATTTGATTAGACTGTCTACTGCACTCAATGTGAAAGAAGTTGAGGAATGAATGCAAATAAGTACTTGCACATTAAGCACAATAAGCCTTGGACCTCACCTAATGCTTGTATAATGACGCATTAGACATTGTCCATAAAAAACTAAATAGGGAGTCATTTGGCAAAGACCATCATTTTATGCTGGTCTTTTATAGCCCCTGCTCTGCTGGAGGATGCACCTAATTTATGACAATGCGCATACTTTTCACTGGAGTTAAAACTACTCCTGTCCCTGACAGGATACGGATTACAGTTTACAAAATGTATACTCCTGTGAGCAGCGAGGGGGCTCTGTGGATGGCACTGTTATGGGGAGGGGGATCTGTGAATGACACTGTTATAGGGAGGGGGATCTTGGATGACACTGTCATGGGGTGGATCTGTGGATGACACATGTAGCATAAGATGCTATATACATGTCATCTACACATCCCCCTCCATGTGTCATACACAGATCCCCATCAACAGATCCCCCATAACAGTGTCATCCACAGATCCTCCATAACAGTGTCATCCACAGATCCCCCATAACAGTGTCTGAAGGAAGGGTAAGGTAGCCCGACTCCATTTTGTCTTCATTGCTTTGCAAGGATGTAACTCATAAGATTCTAGAAAATGTCATGTACTTTGCCTAGTAACCAACAACATTTTTAGCACATTGCCTGCGCCTGTATGAAACTGCCAAATAAGTACCTTCATGTTTGTGTCTACTTCTCATTGGCGCAAAAGCCAACTTCCTCTTACTGTTAAGTAACTTTCATGCACTATATTTGCAAGTATAATGCCAAAAATAAGCTGAGCTATGTTTCAGCCTTCGTTGTGTTGATTGTCTGATTATTAGAAAGGGCGCGGTTTCATCCAGGGAACGATTGAGGGATGAAGTGCAGATAAGGAAGTTATCAAAAAGATACAGGCTTTTAATCTCTTCCTTACAAATTTGGTGGCAGCGGTGGGATCCCGGAAGGTCACCCCCTGTGTCTGGTGAGTAATATTTATTTACTGACCCAGGGATCCTGACCAACTCCAGATTCTTGAGATACCCCTCAGGCGTCCGGGACGCCAAGGACATATAGTTCTGTGACGACAGACCATCGATATAGTATCAGGGATACTAGAGTCTCAGGGAGACTAAGAGTCCTTACATAGTATCAGGGATACTAGAGTCTCAGGGAGACTAAGAGTTTACTCCCTGGATGAACCCAAGCCGACTACTAACCAATTTAGAGTGATAAGTGAATATTTGTTGTGTGAAATCTGTAACAGGTGGTAAGTGTATGTTGCAGTTTCACGGAAAAAAGAGTCATAAGAATACTTTCTGTTTTGCATTTTTTGTGTTGTTGTCCTAAAAGACCGTTAGACGCTCCACCACTCTGGCGAGGGGAAACCCGTTATAACCCAGACACTGGTGAACGCAAGTGGCGGTTTTAGAGAACGATCCTCTGTGCCTGGTTGACAGTAAAACTCTATCATCAGTCACAAAATGGGAGATAAAGGCTCCAAACATGAATATTCCCCACCCGAAGAGGGTGAGACATGTAAACAATACGTGGTAAGAGTCAGTCCAACAAACTACTACCTAGTTAACCCATGGGTAGACAATTATACCCTCTTTAAACACCATAAAGGCTAATCCGACAGCAGACACGTATAGTCTGAACACTGAGGCAGGTAGGACTACTATGTGGGCCAAATCGAAGCACATATGCTGGAGGTTTTCAAACAGAGATAATCTCTACCCGTTGCTGTAGCATGCAAAATGAAAGTGGGGGAAACTGTTACGGAGTTCTGGAAGAGATTCTCTGAGTGTTGGGCACAGGAGGCTGGACTACGAGTCACAGATAATGACAGTCTCCTCATCTCAACATTTGTCAATAACTTGCTTCCCTCATTGGTACTTACAGTGAAACAGCTAATCTCTTCCTGGACCTCTGACAAAATTACTGACTTTGAGAAAAATCTGTATGAAAAAGAAGCAGCCGGATGCTTCGGTGATCTCTCAAAGAAAGCCTCTGCCCCTACACATGCTTACAACCACACCCGTACTGATAATAACAGGGGATATAACAATAATCATGATAGGAACAATGGCCTGAGAAAGAATGACAGAGACAGAAGAACACAGGGGGGGTGTTGTTATAACTGCGGGAAAGAAGGACATTGGGCACGTAACTGCCTAGCAGAGAGACAACCTCGCCCGCCCCCCACACACAACTCACAAAATCCAAACACTAGTGCTGCTCAAAATGCTAGCAGCCTGATTCCCCGTGGACTGGAGACAGCAACCTCAGCCCTCATACTGAGGATGCTCAGGAGGTAGTACCACAACTTTCACACAGATCACTTCAAATTGGAAACAATATTCCACCATCTATCTTTTGGTCGATTGTGGGGAAACCACTTTAATTGTCGATAGCGGAGCAACCACCAGTGTTCTGTGTAGTGACCAATATGATGGTCCCTTGAGAAAGTCCACTCCTTCCATGGGAACTAATGGGGTCCTGACAAAAACATATACTACTGAACGTTTGGACATCCATACCCTGAGTGGAGATTATGTCACGTCACACTCCTTTCATGTCATCCCCGAGTGTCTTGTTAACCTTCTGGGGAGGGATCTGATCTGCATACTCAGACTTCAGGTCAAAGCTACTGAGTATGGATTCGATGTTCAATCTGAAGTAATGAAAATAAGTCCCACCCAGAGACTTTTATTGTCTGTCTACGGAACAGAAACTCCGGAATTAGATCAGATCAACCCCAGACTGTGGTCACAGGATAAGTATGACACCGGACTGAATGACTGTACGCCCTACCATTCCAATCTCAAACCCAACGCCACCCCTGTATACCAGAAGCAGTATCCACTGTCCAAAGAAAAAATTGAGGGCCTTAGACCTATGATAAAAACCTTCCTGGCTTAAGGTATACTCCAAGAAGTAGTGTCACCATACTGCACGCCCATCAACCCTGTTACTAAGGCTGATGGATCTGTAAGATTTGTCCAAGACCTGAGAGTCATCAACAATCTCATTGTGCCAATAGCCCCCATAGTGCCAGATGTCACACAGTTGCTCACTGCCATCCTGTCAGAGGCAGCGTGGTTCTCCGTGATAGATTTGAAAAAATGAATTATTTTCTATCCCGGTGGACGAACGGACCAGACTTCTTTTTACTTTTTCTTTCGAGAGACATCAACTGACCTGGAGCAGAATGCCCCATGGATATGCTGATTCACCTGTTGTGTACAGTATTGTCCTCCAAATTACATTGAAATCATGGCACCCCCACCCCCCCCAAGGCTCTGTGCTCCTCCAATACGTGGATGATTTGTTGTTGTGTAGTCTGACAGAGGAGGCATGTAAAACTGATGGGCTGTCACTGTTACACTGGTTATTTGAATGTGGACACAAGGTGTCACTAAAGAAAATGCGGTGGTGTATGGAACAAGTTCATTACTTAGGGTTTGTTCTCACAAAAGGGGAGAGGACAATCAGTCCTGAAAGGGTACTGTCAATATCGGGCCTGGTCACCCCGAAAACCAAGAAGGAAATGTTGTCCTTCCTTGGTATGATTAACTATTGCAGACAGTGGATCCCTGATTGCTCATACTGCGACAAAATATTGAGACAAACTACTCTGTCAGAAATGCCAGATTTTATCAAATGGACACAAGAAATGTTTGAAGCTTTTGAATACTTGAAATGTGCAATGATGACAAGCCCAGGGTTGGATCTCCCAGACTATAAGTTAACATTCCACATATTTTCACACCAAAATTGTAAAACCATGGCGGGGGTACTGACGCAAAATCATGGAGGGAGGTTACGTCCTTGTGCTTTTTTCTCGAAAGTGATGCCAGTCTCTATTCAGGGAATGCCATCATGTCTGAGTTCCCTCGCTGCCTGCGCTATGGTCATTGAGTTAGCCGACCCCATTACTTTGGGGCATCAAACCGTCCTGCACACCACACATGACGTACTTGGACTCTTAAAGGGGTTACATACACAACACATGTCCGCTCAAAGACTGTCAGGTTACGAAATCCTCTTGTTGAGCAACCCCTCTCTGCAGGTTAAATACTCAACTACTGTCGCTGGACCAGCCCCTATTCTAAACGCTATACTGTGGTTAAAAGGTCCAGAAGACTTTATACAAGACCCTCACGACTGCAACAAATGCATCTCCTATGAGACCTCCCCAAGACATGACTTGTCCTCGGTTCCAATATCAGACGCACCGGAAATCTTTGTTGACGGTTCATGCAGCCGTCCGAATGACACAACATACTATGCAGGGTATGCCATTGTACAACTCCCGGACATTGTGTTAGACACAAAACCTATCCCATATCAGTCTGCACAAGCCGCTGAACTCATCGCACTCACCAGGGCATGTCAATTATATGCAGGTAAAGCAGTCACCATCTACACTGACAGTAGATATGCACACGGGGTAGTGTGGGACCACGGTATCATCTGGCAAAGGAGAGGTTTCGTCATTGCAGATAGTAAGAAAATTGCCCACTCGCAATTAGTCACTGAGTTGCTAGCCGCCCTGTTACTACCTTTACATCTGGCCATTGTACATTGTAAAGCACACACTGGAGGAAAAGATCATGTCTCACAGGGAAATGCATTTGCTGACATTACAGCAAAAAGGCCGCACTATAGAGCACAGCTACTCTGCAGCTCCCCCTTCTCCTTCCTCCCTCACTTGAGGAGTCTCAAATGTTGGTAGATTTATAAGCCTCAGCTACTGAAGAGGAAGCTATCCTGTTTTGCAGAAGAATCTAAAAGATGGATTCATCTGCAAAGAGGGGAAACCATGTATACATCAGCACAGTGCACCTCTCTTTGTGGCACATTTTCATGGGGTAGGACATAATAGTATACAAACAACACTTATGCTTCTCAAACAAGAATTCTACATTAATGATATTGATGAGATAGTGAAGCATTACATAGGAAGGTGTATCACATGCCTTAGGAACAACCCTAATAACAAGATCAAAGTGCCACATCAGCATTTGGACTATCCTACCTTACCATTTATTCACCTGCAGGTAGATTTGACTCACATCCCAGGTAAGGCAGGGAAACAGGAGATCGCCCTAGTGATAGTTGACATGTTCTCAAGATGGCCAGAAGTTTTCCCCACCAAAACAGAAAATTCTAAAACTGGGAAGGTGCCTGTGAGCCCCACCCGAGACCGGCTGATATGGCCCAGAGCCTCCCAGGTGCACCTGACTCACTACAAGTGCAGAATGTGCTCCCCTATATACATGCACAACTGCATATGGGTTGAGCATATCCTGTTTGTTAAACACCACACCACGTTTTCTAATGGTTTGTATAATATGTTTGGAGGTGTAAAAAGTTCCGATTTAAATGTGCCTGCTTTTCATCTACAGGTTACATTCAGGTGCACCTGGGAGGCTCTGGGTCATATCAGCTGGTCTCGGGTGGGGCTCACAGGCACCTCCCACCTCCCATTGCAAGCATGGTTACATGCTGGAGGTCACTGGTGAGCTGTCTGTGAGTCAGGCCTTACGCTCCCATAATGCCCAACGGCCCCTGGTATCGCCCATACGGCACAGGTAGGTTGAGTGGTAGGGCCTCGGGCTACTTGAGAGACCTTGCCGTGGTGTCCGAGCTTAAGACATGTCCTCCTAGTAGGATATGTCGAACTAACCTCTCAATTTTATCAGTGTGAGGGTTTAGTATTGCCGCAGAGTGCACCTGCCTTTACTATGGTTTTCCCTACCAAAATAGAATCTGATCAGGGCCCCGCATTCACTTCCAAAGTTAATAAGGAACTAGTGAAGCTCCTTAAATAGAATGGAAATTCCATATCCCTTGGTACCCACAAGCATCAGGAGTGGTAGAACGAATGAATCACACAATTAAAGATAAACCCAGAAAGGCCACTGCAGGGACATTTGAGAAATGGAAGCAAATTTTACCTATAGTTCTTGCAGAAATCAGAATGACACCAAATAAGAGGACAGGACTGTCCCCTTTTGAAATCCCCATGGGAAGACCCTTCCCAACCCCGTGGGCAAGGACGGCAGGCATTATTCTTGAAGGGGATCTGGAACAAATCCAGGATGAATATGTAAGGAAGCTGGTGGAAACCTTGTCCAAACTTGAGGAAAAAGTTGCTTGTAAGTCTCCTTCTCTCCCACAGGAGCCGACACATCCCTTTCAGGTTGGAGATAAGGTTCTAGTGAAGATGCTCAAGAAGGGTAGAAAACTGGGAGACTTCACGTTTGGCTCCCCTACCACCGTCGTGGCCATTACCCATACCACTATCCTTACTGACAGCTCACCTACCTGGATACACGCCAAGTGGGGTCCCTGATGAATTTAAAGCCAGGGACCAAGTAGCAGCTGGCTTCGAATCTATTTTTCCTATTATTGCTGTGAACAAAAATGTTGATTGGATCAATTATATCTTTTACAATCAGCAGAGATTTGTAAACTATACCAGAGATGCTCTTCAAGGTGTGGCTGACCAACTACAGGCCGACTCCATCATGACATTTCAAAATAGGATGGTCCTTGATATAATATTGGCTGAGAAAGGGGGGGGGGGTCTGTAAGGTTCTCACAGACCCCACTATCTGTTGTACCTTCATCCCCAATAATATGGGCCCTGATGGTAAAGTAACCCAAGCCATTACCAAACTCACAGAATTATCTGAAGAGCTGAAGCGAAACTCAGGTATTTCCAATCCATGGGACAAATATTGCCATTGTTGTGCTTTGCGCTATACCATGCATAAGAAAATTATTAACTAAAGGGGCTGCCAATCTGACTATGTACAACCAACTTCCCCGTGCATCCGACAACTCTCCTGGAGCACACAAACGCTATCTGGAGGAGTACAGGGAGGCTAAAAAGAAGAGAGGCATCAAGAATCATATTATATAAAATAAAATATGGTTCTAAGAGGGGATTGAAGAAAGGGTAAGGTAGCCCGACTCCATTTTGTCTTTATTGCTTAGCAAGGATGTAACTCATAAGATTCTAGAAAATGTCATGTACTTTGCCTAGTAACCAACGACATTTTTAGCACATTGCCTGCGCCTGTATGAAACTGCCAAATAAGTACTTTCATGTTTGTGTCTACTTCTCATTGGAGCAAAAGCCAACTTCCTCTTACTGTTAAGTAACTTTCACGCACTATATATGCAAGTGTAATGCCAAAAATAAACAGAGCTATGTTTCAGCCTTCGTTGTGTTGATTGTCTGAGTATTAGCTCTCCTGGTACCAGAAAAGGCGCGGTTTCATCCAGAGAACGATTGAGCGATGAAGTGCAGATAAGGAAGTTATCAAAGAGATACAGGCTTTTAATCTTTTCCTTACAGTGTCATCCACAGATCCTACATAACAGTGTCATCCACAGATCCCCCATAACAGTGTTATCCACAGATCCCCCATAACAGTGTCATCCACAGATCCCCCTCATAACAGTGTCATCCACAGATCCCCCTCTATAACAGTGTCATCCACAGATCCCCCTCCATAACAGTGTCATCCACAGATCCCCCTCCATAACAGTGTCATCCACAGATCCCCCATAGACAGATCCCCTATAACAGTGCAATCAACAGATCCCCAATAACAGTGTCATCCACAGATCCTCCATAACAGTGTCATCCACAGATCCCCCCCATAACAGTGTCATCCACAGATCCCCCCATAACAGTGTCATCCACAGATCCCCCCCATAACAGTGTCATCCACAGATCCCCCCCAAAAGTGTCATCCACAGATCCCCCTCCATAAAAGTGCTCATCCACAGATCCCCCTCCATAAGTGTCATCCACAGATTCCCCTCCATAACAGTGTCATCCACAGATCCCCCATAACAGTGTCATCCACAGATCCCCCATAACTCTGCAACAGGCAACATAGCGTGTAAGGGTACTTTCACACTTAAGGCACGGCGATCTGCCATGTTGCAAGTACCCGTGCACGGCCATGCTGCACCATAGCTCCGCCCCCTGCCCCCATTATAGTTATTGGGAACGGATTGGCAGCACAGCAGCACACGGATACTTGCTGCATGGCGGATCCAGCGGGCTGTTTACCCGCCGGAACAGCCTGCCGCATAGCCGTGCCACAAGTGTGAAAGTACCCTAAGAAGAGAGCTAGCCTTAGCCCTGACCATGTGGACATGTTGTCTTTTTTATATTCTAATGCAAAATTTTTCTAATTATGTAACTCCTAAAATTGTTTTAATATGGCCTTTGTACATAATTTTTCAACTAAAATCATATAAACCCCATTTTTGTCATTTTGGTGTTTTTCCCGATTAATCGAAATTATCGACAACTAAACGATTATTAAAATAATCGTTAGCTGCTGCCCTAGTTGATAGGTGCGACTCCTCCATGGCACACTCAGACTGCGCTGCACTTACATAGTAACATAGTACATAAGGCCGAAAAAAAGACATCTGTCCATCCAGTTCATCCTGCTAGTGTACACTTGATGTGTAGAAGCGCGCAGTGCTGCCGGGAAGGGCACTGTGCGCGCGAGAGTCAGAGTCACTGTGACTTTTCTTGCGGCCGGGTCAAAGGGCGTGGTCCATGGGCGGAGTCAAGGGGGTGGCAAAATTTGCTTTCGCGTAGGGTGGCAAAAATGATTGCACCAGTCCTGCTTGCACCCATTCAGACATTTTACATCAGACAGACCAGCTAGCATCAGGCACAAGCCCCAGGACCAAGTGTCCCTTCCTTGCACTGCACCGGCCCTAGGAAGAACAGCCACTGTGATAGACTGTGTTATGACAGGAGCCACTACCACTCCCATCATCCACTCTGGCTCCTCAAGGGCTGCATTTGCAGTTATGGTTTTTGAAATGTGGAGTCCAAAAATTGAGCTATGCCTTAAGTACAAAACAAAGCTGCATACTTAAAGGGGGTTGCCAGAATTTTACAAGTGACGGCCATCAATATCTATTTGAGAAGCGGCCGACACCCTGCATTCCAGCCAATAGGGTGTTTCAGGGCAGCTCTAGTGCTGGAAGTAGGATTTGCAAATACATAGCTCTGTTCATTGTGTAATAGACAGAGCTGGTTAGTGCTGTAGTAACTGTCCACAACACAGTGGATTGAGATGTGTAGTTTCTGCCCTTATGGTGATGAACCCCAAGTGGCATCTAAACACCTTGTCCTGGTAAAAAGAAAACCTCATACAATTACGTTGATGTAACAATATAAAACAGTAGTTCTTGGAATACGAGAAGCAGCGTTGCCAACGGTCCAGACTACAGGATAGTCCATAAAAATAGGGAATTTTTTTCCAGTGTCAAAAAATTTTCCAGTGAAAAAAATTAGATGTGTCTGATTTTTTTTCGAGACTGGTGGTACTTGAGCAGGTCACTTTGCAATTCTCAGCATTTTAGAGCTTCCAGTAAATGCTGGTAAAGTGTTCAGTATTAGTATCTGACCTGTAGACATGTCTTACTTATTATAATCTTTATAGTTCATTATAGTTTCCCAATTTGTCTGTGAAAAAAGTTGGTTGTCCGTGATTTCTTGGACGGCAGAAAAAAATGTCCTGAAAGCAAACTTGGCTGGTCCATGAAAGGTTAAGAGAGCATGCAGATTTATTTTCCAACCTGGGTTCAGCCAACATTTACAGCCATGTCCATAAATATCGGGACATTGACACAATTCTAACATTTTTGGCTCTAAACACCACCACAATTGATATGAAATTAAACGAACAAGATGTGCTTTAACTGCAGACTGTCAGCTTAAATTTGAGGGCATTTACATACAAATCAGGTGAACGGTGTAGAAATTAAAACAGTTTGCATATGTGCCTCCTACTTGCTAAGGGACCAAACGTAATGGGACAGAACAATAATTATAACTCAAACTTTCACTTTTTAATACTTGGTTGCAAATCCTTCGCAGTCAATTACAGCCTAAAGTCTGGAACACATAGACATCACCAGACGCTGGGTTTCATCCCTGGTGATGCTCTGCCAGGCCTTCCTGCAACTGTCTTCAGTTTATACTTGTTCTTGGGGCATTTTCCCTTCAGTTTTGTCTTCAGCAAGTGAAATGCACGCTCAATCGGATTCATGTCAGGTGATTGCCATTGCATAACATTCCACCTCTTTCCCTTAAAAAACTTTTTGGTTGCTTTTGCAGTATGCTTTGGGTCATTGTCCATCTGCACTGTGAAGCGCCGTCCAATGAGTTCTGAGGCACTTGGCTAAATATGAGCAGATAATATTGCCCGAGACACTTCAGAATTCATCCTGCTGCTTTAGTCAGCAGTCACATCATCAATAAATACAAGAGAACCAGTTCCATTGTCAGCCATACATGCCCACGCCATGACACCACCACCATCATGCTTCACTGATGAGGTGGTATGCTTAGGATCATGATGAGCAATTCCTTTCCTTCTCCATACTCTTCTCTTCCCATCACTCTTGTACAAGTTGATCTTGGTCTCATCTGTCCATAGGATGTTGTTCCAGAACTGTGAAGGCTTTTTTAGATGTCATTTGGCAAACTCTGATCTGGCCTTTCTGTTTTTGAGGTTCACCAATTCTTTACATCTTGTGGTGAACCCTCTGTATTCACTCTGATGAAGTCTTCTCTTGATTATTGACTTTGACACACATACACCTACCTCCTGGAGAGTGTTCTTGATCTGGCCAACTGTTGTGAAGGGTGTTTTCTTCACCAGGGAAAGAATTCTTCGGTCATCCACCACAGTTGTTTTCCGTGGTCTTCCGGGTCTTTTGGTGTTGCTGAGCTCACCGGTGTGTTCCTTCTTTTTAAGAATGTTCCAAACAGTTGTTTTGGCCACGCCTAATGTTTTTGCCGTCTCTCTGATGGGTTTGTTTTGTTTTTTCAGCCTAATGATGGCTTGACAGCTCTTTGGATCTCATCTTGAGAGTTGACAGCAATAGATTTCAAATGTAAATAGCACACTTGAAATGAACTCTGGGCCTTTTATCTGCTCATTGGAATTGGGATAATGAGGGAATCACACACACCTGGCCATGGAACAGTTGAGAAGCCAATTGTCCCATTACTTTTGGTCCCTTAACAAGTGGGAGGCACATATGCAAACTGTTGTAATTCCTACATTGTTCACCCGATTTAGATGCAAATACCCTCAAATTAAAGCTGACAGTCTGCAGCTAAAGCACATCATGTTCGTTTGATTTCAAATCCATTGTGGTAGTGTATAGAGCCAAGAATGTTAGAATTGTGTCGATGTCCCAATCTTTATAGACCTGACTGTATATCTGTCATTTTTGGCAGATTAATGTGTCTATTCCATTTAGACAAATATGCTGGAAAGAAGCAGAATAAACATGGAAAATTGCAATGTACTACACAGGTGTAGTCAGGATGTGCTCATAAAAATTGACCATATTATTGCAAGTGAAGATTCATTTTAGTAGCCTGATTCCTAAATTGTCGAAAATAATGTAGTTTAGATTAATCAGCTCCATAAGACTAGAATCAAGATGTGATATTACCTCCATTTTGTGCTAAATTTACTCCTGCAGTATTCCATGCATCAATATACAATACAACCTAGGTGAATGTGATCATTGACCCATTTGCATTTAGTCGAATGAGGATCACAGTACATAGAATAATTACATTAGAAGACGACTAAAACTAGGGAGAGTGATAGGCAGGTTGATGAATATATACTGTAAAATGGAAATACTTGGCATAATATAATTTACTGTGAATAGACACCACCATGTCTGGTCATATAATACGCAGAAAAAGATCCTTTTCTCCTGTACTTTCTAGCAACATTAATCAGATCAATGTGCAAATGGTATTTTGGAATGGAATGATTTTCTGTTAGCATCAATGCATTAGTATTGGCATGAACACAAGGCTAACAATCTACACGTGTAGATAAATAAATATATATATATATATATATATATATATATATATATATATAGTTATATGAGTTCATCAATTATAATAATAAATACATATCAAATCAAAGTGCAAAAAATACATGTAGTGCAAATTAAAAAAATATCATACTGTGCAATACTTCCATAAACAATAATGTGCATATCATATAAAGATATACATAAAGTGCATGTGCATAAAAATTCATATAAGACAGTTAATGATCAATAAACAAAGTGCAGATGTGCCATATTAATTGATTAAAAAAATTATTGGTGGGTGGATAAGGAGAAGAACTATACCTGCCAGCATGGACATTCTCGTGTCAAACAGCATCTCACTCAAGCAAACAAGCATGTCCGGAAGAGAGGAAACTGGCGATCACGCGTACAAGGCAAGTCACGTGATCGCCGTCTCCTAGAGATGCCAGACTCCAAAATCATGTGATGCACAAAATACAAGGCATGTGACTAAACAGTCACATGACTTATATTACCATGACAGCATATATACAAAACGGGACGCATAGCACGGGCGCAACATTTCTAAATCATATGCGCACTAGAATATATCAATATTAGATGAAAATACATGAAAAGAGAACCCAGTCCAGGGATTGATGGTTTCGAACTCAATGAAGTATTTGGGGATTATGATCACCGCCAAAGCTCTAGATTATATTCAGCTTAATCTGCTTCCGGTTCTAACAAAGCTTAGATCTAAAATTAAAATATGGCAGCGGCTCCCGCTTACAAGAGTGGATAGAGTCTCTTTGGTAAAAATGGTGGTGCTTCCTCAACTCCTCTATGTGTTTCGAAACTCTCCTATCTGGATTGAGGAGAAACTTTTTAAGATGATAGAAAGAATGATCAATGATTTGTTGTGGGGGAGGAAGCAAGTAAGATTAAAGGCGGACTATTTCTCCATGCAATACGAGCAAGGGGGCTTAAATCTCCCTTATTTTAGGGGATATTTTATTGCCTCCCAATTATGCTTTGAAATAATGACTGGGAAAATAGTCCGCTTTGTAAAAAGATGGTGAGAGACTCAGGCTTCTCAGATTTGCTACAGATACATTGCTGGAATCTGGTTATTTAACAAGATTCGCACAGGATTATACATTTTTTCCAATATGGCCATAAAGGCCTGGATTAGGATTAAGAAATGGTTTAAAGTTAAGGCATCGCTTGTTTGTACCCCGTTATGGAATAATCAAAGACTCGCAGTCCTTGATAATCTGGACTGTCGGCAGTACTGAAGGGCAAAAAATATTACCTACCTAAGTCAGGTAGTGAACAACGGGCAAATTTTTTCTCTTCTAGAGCGTTCACAAAAAGAGAATTTAGGTGAGATACCATGGTACACATATGCTCAATTACGTTCTGCACTTTCCACTCTTTTAGATAAGCACTTTTTTAATATAGACACTCCTGAATTTTAACACAATGCAATTCAAAGGAAAGGGCACATTAAAGTTAAAATATCTTAATGTTATAAACACTTGATTAGAACATATTTTTTGGTTGTTATTGAACCGGAAAAAAGTCCTGGAATATCACTCTTGCAGACTCTCGTCCACCGGTTTGGGAGAATGTTTTGCAAAATGTAGGTTTAATATCTTACAATTTCAATCACAGTTATACAATTTAATATTATTAATAGGATATATGTAACACCTCTGTGGCTCCAGAGGAGAGGTCTTAGGGTTTCATCTACTTGTCCGCGCTGTGGAGGTCCCAGCGCAGACTATCTCCATATGTTTTGGAATTGCCCTTGTGTGAACGAGTACTGGCGGACTGTACAGAAACTTTTGGCTCAACGACTGTGAGTTGAGATCCCATTTCTACCTGTAGTATGGATCTTAGGTGATCTATCTGAGGTCGAGTGCCAGAGTCCAAGGCTTCGTCTATTGATAAAAGTGATGTTTTTGGCAAGGCTTATTATCTCCAGGACATGGTTTTCTTCGCTCCCCCAGACCACAATAAATGGTTAGATTTGGTAAAAAAAAGTTAAAAAATATGAGGCGATTTTGTTTAAACAAAGGGGCACTTATGAAAGATGGGTGAAGACCTGGAGAGAGTGCAATGAATGAAGGAATGGGGAGGTGAAATTAGTTTTTCTTTTTTGGCATGTTGGGAGGGGTGGGTAGGGTGGGGAGGTTATATTTTAAAATTGCATATGGTTAATATGTTTATAGAACTTTTTGTATTCTCTAAATCGTTAATAAAAATATATATATAAAAAAAAATATGAATTACCATTGAATAGACTGAAAATGCTGGGTGGCAGTTCCCCAGGGAGCTGCTGAAAAAGGTGACTAGAACACTCTAACTTAAAGAGGACCTGACACTTTTAGTATCTATTCTTATGATAATACATTGTACTGTTCCTCTTTTGTTCCAACTAGAAGTTTATAAACGAATTGACAGCAGTCAGCAATGAAAGTCTATCTGGGTGTTACCAGTTGGGGTAAGACTGCTGAGAATTAAATTTGTGGGCTTGAGTGGAAATAGTAGAGGAACTTTACAACATAAAAATAGATGCTCCAGAATTATTACATGGAAACATAAGTTGTTACTAAAACAGCTGAGAGGTGACATGACCTCTTTAATTATGCACGTCTATATATTGTAAAATGAATGTCTAATTTAGAAATTTAAAGCAGGATGACAGAACAGTATTTTATTTAATGTTATGTACAGTTCTTAAAAAGTTTATTTGCGATATGACAACATTTAGCCAGAATTGATAAATTCCATAAAAAAAAAAAAAGGTTGATGGGAAAGACTGAAGCAGCAGTGTTAGAACAGTGGGGATTTACTGGGTAAATAATGGGCCTTTTGATTTTCTTTCCCAAATTTTGCTGTGTTTTGTCAGATTTTGGACAATTCTTTAAGATTATTGATTGTTATGAGTTATATCAGTATGATGCCATTTTCCTGGGAAAGACAAGAACTTATTATACACAGGATGTTGTAGACTAGAGGTGGGAAAGTATTTAACTTATCACAGAGCTGCTAATGGAATATGAACAGACCAAACTGTACTGCTTTTCCAGGTAATGTAGAGATGCTAATGGAATTAATGCATGCCCCAGACATACTCTCTGGGCTACCCAATGCTGCTGTCTGTATCAATAGACCAGAAGACACTTCAGAAGCAGCCCTGTCATAATTCATGTTTTGTAATAAATAACTTCTGTCCTTATGATATGGGAACTTGGGGCCTTTTTGGTCTTAACTGCCAGAATTTTCAGCCTTAGGAAACCTATCAAATTACATATTGGTTGAAAGTATTATTTTATATTTGTGTTTGGTATGCATTGGTCAGTAAAAATATCCTGTAAATCCTGCCAGTCACGTTATCCAACTTAGAGATACCTACAAGAAGTTTGGGCTCAAATTAGAATAATGCTAGCTAGCTTTCTGTCACATGACTAAAATAGCAGTGAAAGGGGACTGGCTAAGACTCTTTAAAAATTGCATACTGTAAACCACACATGGTTTAGATCCCAGAAAGACACCTAGTTGTAGGTCTGTTCTGTTCCCACTGTTCTCCCTGTGTGGATCCCTCAACGATCTAATTGGTATGTAATTTATTATTGTATCTAGAGATGAGCGGATTTCGTGTTTTGGGGTTTGTTTGTTCTTCGTTTGGTGGTGAAGGCAGAATTGCGTTATGGATTCTGTTACCACGGACCATAATGCAATTCTTTAACTCGATCCTCGGTTGGTCTCCTCCTTCGTCGCCATCGCTTCGGCCTCTGTACTTACCAGCAGTGGGCGACTCGTGTGTGTTCTCCTTCTTCCGCGGTGCCGGATTGGAGCACAGCCGTCATTCCTTGGAGGGGGGGATCAACATAGTGCAGACCCGCGGATAAAAAGCATTCAATATCTTTTATTATACTGACAGAGTTTACTCTTTCAGAATCGCATATACATAAAAAATGCTGGCCGACACGGGTTTCGCTCCTGCATCGCGCCCGCGGGTCTGCCCTGTGTTGATTTCCTTTTTTGAGGAGTGGTGGCTGCGTTTTGATCTGGTGTTGCGGAGGAGGGAGGGTGTATGTGGGTTGCTTGCTGCTGGTGAGTGTAAAGGTTGGGGTGGTGGTGGTGAGGGAGGGGATCAACTGAGGATCGAGTTGAAAGGATCACCTGAGGAATCAGAAACTGTGCATTTTTCTACCCAATATTGTAGCGCGGACCTAATATTTATTTTCCTGACTATTTTCTGGAAGTGTGGACCTATCTTCCTTTGTTTTTAGGATTGCAGCTGGTAATACGGAAAGAGACATTTTTGTTTACTAAGCGGTTCTATGGCGGAATGCATGGCGGAGGGCCTTTGGAGGTATTCCATTGTTCGTTTCGTCATGGTGGATGCCTGTGGCTTGCTTGGCGGATCAGTCCCATTTCCATTATGCAGGAGAGGACTCCCCTGCGTGGCAGAGGTGGGACAGGTCTGTTTTGTGGCCCATAGACTTCTATTTTGACGGAGTGAATGGCGGGGTGCCTCTGGGGGCATTCCGTTGTGCATTCCGTCGTAGAATTGCGTTTTTCCATTATGGCGCAGTTCTGCTTTTGCCACCGAGCAAGGCGCATATGAATTTCATGACATAAAATTCGCTCATCTCTAATTGTATCCCTTTTATTTCTGTACAGTTTGCTTGCCTGCATGTACTTTTTTGGCATCTTTTTGTAACCTTTTATCACTGTACCATTTTGTATATTAAAACTTAAATTAAAAATAAAAATAAAAGAATACATCAATATGAACTACCGATTGGGGGCTCATATCACCACAAAAGGGGAGTGCATTAACGAGAAAGGACTCACAATACATAAACTAGATGCCTATGCTCAATGCGCTCATGAGCACCCACCAGTATACAAAATTAAAAAAAAAAGTTTTATTATGAAAGCTGCAATACACACAGGTATATCTCACTCTGTAGTATGTGCATTAAAAATGAGAAGAGAAAAAAAAGAAAAGACAGGAGAAACAGTAACAGGGTCACACTGAAATAACTCTGACGATAAAGGTGCAGTTTCCACAACACCATATCCTCAAGAGAAAGATGATTAGCAAAGACGAAGTAACGAGTTATTTTGAGGGCACAACAAATTTACATGTTATACAAGCTATACACTGACTACTTTAGATTGTATCAAAGTGTCATATCTTCAGTGTTGTCCCATGCAAAGATACAATAAAATATTTTCATAAATGTGAGGGGTATTCTCACTTTTGTAAGATACTGTATGTATATATATATATATATATATATATATATATATATGTTGGTAATGCATTTGTGGGGGTGGCGGAGGCTCTTCACATACGAGCCAGAGCATCTTTTACGGGCGTGTGTTCTCAGTTGCGTTGACTGGTATACCATGTTTGCTCTGCTCACAGTGAGAGCTGTGTTTACACGTCCGCTGTCACAACATGTTCATACTGGGCTTGTTTCAGAGCTGCATTCACGCTCACTGTTACATCATGTTTATGCTCCACTCACATTCAGAGCTGCTATTCTACCAATTTCATTCTTGGCCGCACCCAGAGGTGCATTCACACTTACTCTGTCAAATAATTTTTTGCACTCCACCCACGACCAGAGTTGCATTCATATGTCTATCGGTATATCATGTTTGCTCTACTCGCACCCATAGCTGCATTCACACATCCTATGCTACTACAGGTTCTTTCCAGGCCCATTTCAAGAACTGCATTCACGTCGCTGTTACATCTATGTCATGCTCCGTTCACAACCAGAGCTGCTATTATACAAAATTTCATGCTTCTGCTTACACCCAGAGTTGTGTTCACACTTCTACTGCTACACCAGGTTGTATACCCCACTCACCAAAGCTGCTTTCCATGTCTGTTGTCACATCAAGTTAATATTCCGTTCACATCCAAAGCTGCGTCAGCATGTCTACTTTTACATCTTATTCTATACTCCATTCACCACTAGAGCTGCGTTCACATGTCTGCTTTTGCATCACGTCAATACTCTGCTCACTTTCAGATTGCATTTATACGTCTGCTTTATACCATGCTTTTCATGCTCAGAGCTGCACCCGTACCATGTTTTTTAGGTACCACTCACATCCAAAGCTGCGTTCACCCATTTGTTGTTACATTATGTGTTGTACTCTGCTCCCACTCAAAGCTGCATTCTCCTTTTCATTGCTACGTCATGGTTTTACTTAATAATCTCACCGGGGCAGCCTGCACCCACCGCTCTGGTACCTCTCTCCCGATAAACATAACTGCATTCTTTTCAGGCTTAAGTTCCTTTCCTCGGTGGTCTGTTACATTCCATAGGCCTACTTTTCTGTTCATACAGAAAAAAAATATATATATTTTGGTCTTCTTTAATCCTGGTTCATATTCACTTAGACTGGTCTCCTTTTACTTCTGGTTTGTATTCACTCAGATTTGCCTCCTGCCCCAGTTCACCAAACAGCTACTCAGCGGAGGTCAGTGGGCCAATAGGAGTAAGTTTCCTGCTATGTTTTCACAAGTTGTTCATTTGTTTGTCACGATAAGAGTCTTCTCTTAGCAAACTTGCAATGACTCAGGCTCTTGTTTTTCTCCCATCTCTGTTTCAATTTCATGTTTACGTTTTATAGTTCGCGGTGGTTAGTGTTTTATGTATGCACGTGCTTCGGATTACTAATGTCTATATTTTCAACGCCTGTTGGCAGTTATGTTTCTTAGGCCACCTTCTAGCCAATCCAATCATTCAAGTCGCTGCATATCCCATCAGGTCTGGCTTACGTTTTAATTACTTATCCTCACTGCAAAATCATCCAGATCAGTCTCTCAGCTTCGGGGGCCCCATGACTGCTTCGGCCTCTGGCTTCGGGGGCCCTATGACTGATCCGGCCTCATGGCTCCGGAGGCCCCATGACTGTTTTTCATGTTTTGTTTGTTAGGGGTACGACATGGTTGTAGGTTGGTTAGTAACATAGTAACATAGTAACATAGTATATAAGACCGAAAAAAGACATTTGTCCATCCAGTTCGGCCTGTTTCCTACAGATTGATCAAGAGGATCAAGTGTCCCAGGTTTGCAGTTAGAGGGGGCCATGGTTATACGAGTCCCCAGGGCATTCTGGTGCTGCATAAGTGGTTTATTTAAAAAAAAAAAAGTCATAAGAGGATCGCACAAGTGGCTCTTTGCTTATAGGACCTCACGATTGGCACTGACAGTTGTAGTTCGCATGGCCATCTTATACTTTTCCACCATAAGCGACTCGCATGCATGGCTCCTGACATAAGAGACTCGAACGCATGGCTCCTGCCATAAGAGTCTCGCACGCATGGCTCCTGCCATAAGAGACTCGCATGCACGGCTCCTGCCATAAGAGACTCACACACATGGCTTCTGCCTTAAGAGACTCGCACGCATGGCTCCTGCCATAAGAGGCTTGCACGAGTGGCTCTTCGCTTATAGAACCTCACGACTGGCATCGTCATTCGTAGTTCGCACGGTCATCTGATACTTGTTCGACCATAAGAGGCTCGCACGCATGGCTCCTGCCATAAGAGACTCGCACGCATGGCTCCTGCCATAAGGGACTCGCACGCATGGCTCCTGCCATAAGTGACTCGCACGCATGGCTCCTGCCATAAGGGACTCACACGCATGGCTCCTGCCATAAGAGGCTTGCTTGAGTGGCTCTTGGCTTAGAGGATTTCACAATTGACATCGACATTTGCAGTTCATTCGGCCATCTGATACTATTTTCCATGGCACACTTTTCTGAAGTTTTCTTTTGTTCATTTATATTTTACAGATTAGTATTTGCGGTTCATTTCAGCCTCATTTCATTAAGAAGCTTTACCCCATGTCTTTGTCTTTTTAGGTTATCGAGTCCCGGTTTATTACTAAACCCGTTGGGTTAAGCCCCAATCTTTTCCCTAGCTGTCCTTCATTCTTAAGGTTCGCATCCTGGAGGCTGCCCGGCCCCATGGGCCCCTGGCGGTTGCTTCGGCCCCATGGCTTCAGGGGGCCGACCCTACTTGGCTTGGTTTTTACCCACTTATAGGCCTACCCACGATCATGGCTTAGGGCACACAACAAGCCATTTAGTCAGGTTAGCAAAGACATGCCTAGCTGGGTTAGGTTGTTCCCGTTGTTTCTCTCCCTAGGGTTCTTCGGATATCTCTTGGCCGTAGCCATGACCACAAATATATATATATATAGTCCAGAAAATGAACAGCACTCCGGTAAAAAGTGAAAACTCCTTTATTCACCCATATGGTGCAACGTTTCGGCTCAGTACTAGAGCCTTTTTCAAGCCCACTTATAGGCCTACCCACGATCATGGCTTAGGGCACACAACAAGCCATTTAGTCAGGTTAGCAAAGACACACCTAGCTGGGTTAGGTTGTCCCCGTTGTTTCTCTCCCTAGGGTTCTTCGGATATCTCTTGGCCGTATCCATGACCACAAGTTGGTAAGGCTGATTAGTCAGCCTGCATTTGTAGAAGGGGTGGATGCTCTTCATATATGAGCCACAGCCTCACTCACAGGCGTGTGTTCTCAGGTGCCCCACCCTCCCTCCCTTATCTTCTCATTTCCACAGGGTGTGCCCACTTATAGGCCTACCCACGATCATGGCTTAGGGCACACAACAAGCCATTTAGTCAGGTTAGCTAAGACACGCCTAGCTGGGTTAGGTTGTCCCTGTTGTTTCTCTTCCTAGGGTACTTTGGATATCTCTTGGCCGTAGCCATGACCACAAATAAATATATATATATATATATATATATATATATATCAGACTTTGTATTTCTTAATACTGAAGTTTTAGTAGTATAAATTCATAATTCAGCATTCATAGAATTCTAAAAGCTTGTAAAAATGTAGTATTGAAAAATTAGGCCAGAGTTAAACGTAACAAAGTGCAACATGGAATTTCACATACATTTAATAGCAGCAGATTTGAAGTGCAATCTTCTGGCACCAGTAAGGAATATGGAGGCTGACTGGATAGCTGCAATTTAGCATTTAGGTAGAGCTGGCCTAGTAACATTCAGGGTGATGGGTGTCTTAGCTGTACTCCCCCACCTCACAGCAGTGTTTTCAAATGCTGGATGTAGCTGTTCACTCTGCTGTCTGTCTTCTTAAGGATTCTCTTGAGGCTTAGGATAAGGTTGATTTCTCCTGAGAATCTGTAGGAATAGGAGCCCAGATGTATGCTTCCTGTCCAGTTTGCATCTCAACAGGAACTCCCCCTCCTGACAGTAAGCAGGACTAGCCCACTCCTGACAAGAAGGTATCTTAACAGGAACTCTCCCTCCTGACAGTAAGCAGGACTAGCCCACTCCTAACAAGAAGGTTAACCTGGTTACCTGGTTTACCCTTGCCATCCATGTCTTTATTGGTACATATGGCCATGTAACATATAAAATACATAACAATATTTGGATAGTAACACAGTCTTCATGATTTGAGCTCGGCATGCCACCACATCGGATTTGAAATGAAACAACTGCGATGCAATTGAAGTATTAACTTTCAGGTTTAATTCAAGGGGTTGAAAAAAATATCCTGTGAAACATTTAAGAATTGCAACCATTTTTTTTTAAAATAAATATCCTCTTCATTTCAGGTGCTCAAAAGAAATTGGACAAATTAACATTACTATAAATAAAATGTTCATTTTTTATACTTTGTAGAGAGTACTTTTCAGGCCATGATTACCTGAAGCCTGAAAGCCATGGCATGGACATCACCAAATGCTGGGTTTCCTACATTGGGAAGCATTGCCAGCCCTTTACTGCAGCTTTCTTCTGTTGTTTCTTGTTTATGGGTCTTTCTACCTTAAGTTTTGTCTTAAGCAAGTGAAATGTATGCTCGATTGGGTTGAGATCCGTGATTGACTCCTGGGTTGCTTTTGCAGTATGCTTTGGGTCATTGTTTATCTGTACTGTGATGCGCCATCCAATCAGCCTTGCTGCATTCGAATCTGAGCAGAAAGTTTAGGCTTGTACACTTCAGAATTCATCCAGCTGCTTCTGTCTTCAGTCACATCATCAATAAACACTAGTAACCCAGTGCCATTGGAAGCCATGCATGCCCATGCCCTCTTTGGTTCAGTACTGATACTGTCAGTATTTTGATACTAAACCGTGCTAATCTACATAATATTACAACATCAGTTGGCGATATGTTCTTGCATACCGCTTCTTTTATGGGGACACACCTCTTGGACAAAAGGAATGTTAACGCCCAGCTGTTAATCTGTACATAAATAAATAAATAAAAAACAGATTAATGGTGCAAGTTGGGATCGGAAACAAAAGAAGGCAGTACACGTTGAAGGCAAAAGTGCGGACATGCAGTGACAGAACATTTTGATTACAATTAGCCATTATCAGGCAGGAATGATGACAGGTTCTCTTTAATAGGCAGGGTAAAAACTTCTGCAAATATGATCTTGAGAGGTTAGATACCCATGAATCATATGGGTATCTATATTGTGTATTGCCTGTGCTCATGTGGTTCATTTAATTAGTAAAATTACATAAATATACCGTATAATATGCAGCTAGTGATATAAATATGTAATTCAGAAGTTGGGGACACAAGTAAGCAGGACATCAAAGTGCGTCAATAATGCAATGCCCCTAGGACAGTCTCATATTAGCTGCAGCTTTTTATAGAGCGCAGAGCTCAGAAAAAAAAGACAGAAATAGCTTTCTGTGCTCCTTAATACATCTTACATAGTGCATCTCAGCTTACGGCTCATGAAATCAAAAGCATGCTTCAGATAAACTCAGGATAACACAAATCTCTAGGTGACTCCTTAGCCAGAAGATAGAAATAACAGCTTCTATTTTCCACTGTGAAGCTCCTATGAGCCACCGATCAGTGAATTAAGTGTTGGAAAATATTAATTTTACATGTTACATCAAGGCAGGCTTTCAGAATTTATACAATGAATATTTCATAAAATGACAAGATGTCTTCTAAAAAGAGACAGAAATAAATGACAGTTCAGTAAATCCATAAATGTTTCATTTATAGACTGCTCTGAAAGTTTGCTTTAGTTATTCAATATGAGTGTTGTTCTGGTGATGGGAATGATACAACATGAGAACTTTTGGAATAAATGCTGTGTGTAGTATAATTGTCACTGTTTAGGCAATATAACACTCACTGTTATACTACCATTACATAATGTGGAGTACAATCAATTCTCTACTTGCTCGTATCTCAGAAAAGAACAGCTCACTCAAAATTGATCTGTACAATTGATCTGTGCTTTATATGAGCATTCATCCCTGTGCTTAGTGTAGCTGTCATTTCAGTTTATGCTTAAAACAGTATAGAGACAGGGATGTTAAACATTCTTTGTAAAATACTTTATTAGAGAAATTGATTTCTTTGTACAAGAAAACAGGTTGTAAAGAGACTTCTTAGTAAAGCTGTAAGTGTTGCTATGGAGAGTCTGTCTTCAGTTCTACTGAGCAGCAAAGATGCCTGTGTGTATCAGGTTAGATAGGCATGGTGATGTGGGCAGTGATAGTTAAGGCACATGTGCAGTGGCCGGGTTTGGGGTGGTCCTAAAGCTATGCTAGGTCACCATTAGAGATGTCGCGAACATAAAATTTTCCATTCGCAAAAAAGAACACGAACATCCGCGAATGTTCGCAAACGGGCGAACCGCCATAGACTTCAATAGGCAGGCGAATTTTAAAACCCACAGGGACTCTTTCTGGCCACAATAGTGATGAAAAAGTTGTTTCAAGGGGACTAACACCTGGACTGTTGCATGCCGGAGGGGCATCCATGGCAAAACTCCCATGGAAAATTATGTAGTTGAGGCAGAGTCGGGTTTTAATCCATAAAGGGCATAAATTACCTAACATCCCTAAATTGTTTGGAATAACGTGCTTTAAAACATCCAGTGTGTGTATACGATCATGTTGTATCGATCAGGTAGTGTAAGGGTTACGCCCACTTCACAGTGACAGACCAAACTGACAGACCAAACTCCCCATTTAACGCACCTCAACCGCTAACAGTCCATTTGCACAAGGTTGGATACCAAGCTAGCCATGTCCCGTTCCTTGTCCTCACTGACGTCATTGAAGGTCTCTTCCTCCACCCAGCCACATACAACACCAATGGACACCGAAAGGTGACAACAAGCCCCCTGGGACACCTGCTGTGGTTGGTCTTCCACCTCCTCAAAGCCACCTTCCTCCTCTGACTCCTCTTCTTCAGACTCCTCTCTCTGCATTGGAGCAGGTCCAGCAATCATCGACGACAAGGCTGCTTCTGGTGGTGATGGTGACCACAACTCTTCCTCTTCATCCTTATCTACGACCTGATCCAGCACTCTTCGTAGGGCACGCTCCAGAAAAAACGCATATGGGATGAGGTCGATGATGTTGCCTTGGGTTTGACTGACCAGGTTTGTCACCTCCGCAAAAGGACGCATGAGCCTACAGCCATTGTGCATGAGCGTTCAGTAACGCGGCCAAAAAATACCCAGCTCCGCAGAGGCTGTCCTCTTTTTTTTAAATAAAAAAAATCTGTTCTCACCAGTTTAATCTCTGTTTTGTCCCCTATCAGGGGCTGGTGTATGGAATAGATTTTAGGAACCGGGAGATGGAAAAAGATGGCTGGTCAGTCCTCTTCCTTCCAATTTGGGGCACTGCACGTGCGCCGTGCAATGTGTTGTGATCAGTTTAATCCCTGTTACGTCCCCTATTAGGGGACGTGTATCAAATAGATTTTAGGAACCGGGAGATGGAAAAAGATGATTGGTCGGTCCTCTTACTTCCTGTTTGGGGCACTGCGCGTTCGCCGCGCAATGTACTGTGCCACCAATACAAATAGTGTGAACTACTATTCTTACCATTTTAATCTTTGTTAAGTACCCTGTCAGGGGACGTGTATTGAATTGAATCCTTGCATGGGGAGATAGAGAAAAAAGCTTGCTCTGTCCGCTTCCTTCTATTTTTGGGCACTTACAATGGAATTTGCCACCAATGCAACTAGTGTTAACTAAGTACTATTCCTATCAGTTTAATCTCTGTTTTATCCCTTATTAGGGCCAGGGCCAGTGTAGTGAATAGATTTTTGGAACCGGGAGATGGAAAGGGACCCATGCTCAGTCTGCTTCGTTTGAATCTTAGGTCACTGCGCGTGCGCCATGCAGTGTACTGTGACACCCTATATAAGTGGTGTGTTAAGTAGTACTATTCTTATCAGTTTAATCGCTGTTATGTATCGAATAGATTTTAGACAACCGCGAAGAGTTGTCAATAGTTGACACAATCATGACAGAAATTTTATTCCTCTATGCGTCAATCTTGGTGTAGTGATGACTGTGCTCGTGCACACATTTGGGAGATTGCAGGCGATGGCAGTTTTTCAAAGCCTATGGTCATTCTGAGGTAGTTCAGTGACAGTTAAGTGACCCAAAATACAATGATTCTGCAGTGTGGGCCCATTGTTGGCCTAGTAGGCTTTAATGATCACCTTAGATGATCACAAAAAAAATTAATGTTTTTTCTATGAAAAATTATCCAGCCGATCGCTTTTGGTCTGTTCACAATGAAGCAACGACTTTATCATCTGGGGTGTGCCAACATTGCCAACACACTCATAGAGGTGATCGCTTCATTGTGATATGCAAGCCAACAAGGTAACGATCACAAAGGGGAATTGACACAAGTATGTGCCTTTTTTTTCGTTTTGTTTTTTGCAGCCACAGTGCCGCACCAGAGGCCTGAAAAATTAGGTATTGTTGCAGCCACTGCTGTAGCAGCGGCCTGAAAAATTGATGTTTTCCAGGCAGAAAGTGTACTAAAACATTGCGGCTTGAACCCAAATTGGGATAGCTCAGACCACAGGTCAAGCCTGCACCCCCAGTAGTCAAGGGGTTCATCACTCCTCAGAGTGTCGATATCTGCAGTTAAGGCCAGGTAGTCTGCTACCTGTCGGTCGAGTAGTTCTCTGAGGGTGGACCCCGAAGGGCTGTGGCGATGCGTAGGACATAAAAAGCTCTGCATGTCCTCCATCAACAACACGTCTGTAAAGCGTCCTGTCCTTGCCGGCATGGTCTTGGTAGGAGGAGGATTACTTTCACCTCTTCCCCTGTTAGATTCCCGTTGTGCTCTGACATCACCCTTATACGCTGTGTAAAGCATATTTTTTAACTTGTTTTGGAACTGCTGCATCCTTTCCGACTTCCGTTAATTCGGTAACATTTCAGCCACTTTCTGCTTATACTTTCTGCTTGGCCTCTTCCAGCGTTGCCGCAGGTCGATCAAGCTATGATGATAAGGCTGTTTCTGGTGGTGACCACAACTCTTCCTCTTCACGCTCATCTACGGCCTGATCCAGCACTCTTCGCCGGGCACGCTCCAGGAAGAAAACAAATGGGATGAGGTCGCTGATGGTGCCTTCGGTGCGACTGACTAGGTTTATCCCCTCTTCAAAAGGACGCATGAGCCTACAGGCATTGCGCATGAGCGTCCAGTAATGTGGCAAAAAAATACCGAGCTCCGCAGAGGCTGTCCTAGCACCCTGGTCATACATATACTCGTTGACGGCTTTTTCTTCTTGGAGCAGGCGGTCGAACATTAGGAGTGTTGAATTCCAATGTGTCGGGCTGTCGCAAATCAAGCGCCTCACTGGCATGTTGTTTCGCCGCTGAATATCGGAAAAGTGTGCCATGGCCGTGTAGGAACGCCTGTAATGGCCACACACCTTTCTGGCCTGCTTGAGGACGTCCTGTAAGCCTGGGTACTTATACACAAAGCGTTGTATGATCAGATTCAACACATGTGCCATGCACGGCATGTGTGTCAACTTGCCCAAATTCAATGCTGCCAACAGATTGCTTCCGTTGTCACACCCCTTTGCCGATCACCAGTTGGTGCGGGGTCAGCCACTGATCCACCTGTGCGTTCAGGGCGGACAGGACTGCTGGTCTGGTGTGACTCTCTGCTTTCAGGCAAGTCAACCCCACGACAGCGTGACACTGTCGTATCCGGGATGTGGAAGAACCCCCGGGGAGCTGGGGAGGTGCAGTTGATGTGAAGCAGGACGCAGCAGCAGAAGAGGACTCAGCCAAGGAGGTTAGCGAAGAGGATGGAGTAGGAGGAGTAGAGGAGGTGGCAGCAGGCCTGCCTGCAATTCATCGCGGTGTCACCAACTCCGCTGCAGAGCCACGCATTCCATGCTTGGCAGCTGTCAGCAGGTTTACCCAATGCGCAGTGTACGTGATATACCTGCCCTGACCGTGCTTTGCAGACCAGGTATCAGTGGTCAGATGGACCCTTGCCCCAACACTGTGTGCCAGACATGCCATGACTTCCTTTTCCACAATAGAGTACAGGTTGGGGATTGCCTTTTGTGAAAAAAAAATTCGGCCGGGTACCTTCCACTGCAGTGTCCCAATAACTACAAATTTTGTGAAGGCCTCAGACTCCACCAGCTTGTATGGTAAAAGCTGGGGGGCTAAGAGTTCCGACAAGCCAGCTGTCAGACGCTGAGCAAGGGGGTGACTCTGTGACATTGGCTTCTTACGCTCAAATATTTCCTTGACAGACACCTGACTGTGGGCAGATGAGCAGGAACTGCTGAAGGTGAGAGGCGGAGTGGCGGGTGGTTCAGAGGGGGCAAGGAGTACAGCAGTGGTTGACGTGGCTGAAGATGCTGGACCAGGAGTAGGATGGTGGCTTTGAGTTTGTGTGCTGCTTGTACTCATGTGTTGATCCCATAGGCATTTGTGATGTGAGATCATGTGCCTTCACAAAGCAGTTGTACCTAGGTGGGTGTTGGACTTCCCACGACTCTTTTGGCACATGTTGCAAATGACATCGCTGTTATCAGAGGCAGACACACCAAAAAAAATGCCACACTGCTGAGCTTTGCAATGACGGCATTCTGGTGGTGGCAACAGCATGCGTTGATTGGAGTGCTGTCTGGCTGACCCCGGGTGCCGATACATGCTGTCTGACTGTGCCACTAGCTCCTTGCAACGACCTCCTCCTGCTTCCAACTCGTCTCCTCCTCCTCTCTGTCTCACCATCTGAACTTTTACCCTGTTCTTCTTCTCTTTGAGCGGGCACCCACATGACATCCATGGACACATCGTCATCATCAACCGCTTCACTTGTATCTGACAACTCAGCAAAGGAAGCAGCAGCGGGTACAACATCATCATCATCACACCGTACGTCCATGTGTGTAATGCTGCCTGACTGAGACATATCCCTGTTATCGACATCCTCTGGCAATAATGGTTGCGCATCACTCATTTCTTCCAACTGATGTGTAAATAACCCCTCTGACTGATCAAGTGAAGCGGCTGTGGTGCTAGTGTTGGTGGTGGCGATGGGCGGGCGAGTGGTAACTTAAGAGGTGCCCGAAGCTGAGCTGGAGGAGGATGGTGCGTCAAGGTTCCGAGTGGAAGCTGTAGAAGATTGGGTGTCCTTTGTACGCAAGTCAACTATGTCCTCAGAATTTTTCGAGTTCAGGGTACGTGGCCTCTGAACACTGGGCATTGTTCTAGGGCCAAAGGAAATTACAGCACCACGACGGCCCTTGCGGGATGGCCTGCCTCTGCCTGTCATTTTTTTTTTGATCAGTGGTACTATGCATGCAAGGTACTGTGTCACCCTATATGAGTGGTGGGCAGTGGGCACAGTACAGTCTGTGGGCCTGACACTTACTGGCAGGCAAATTCAATTATATTAAAGGGTAAAAATTAAATGACTTTTTTATTTGCAAGGTACTGTGCCACCCGATATGAGTGGTAGCCACTAGCAGTGGGCACAGTACAGTCTGTGTGGACCTGACAAACACTGGCAGGCAACTGAAATTATATTAAAGGGTAAAAATTAAAATGACTTTTTATCTGCAAGGTAATGTGCCACCCGATATGAGTGGTGGGCACTGGCAGTGGGTATAGTACAGTCTGTGTGGGCCTGACACACACTGGCAGGCAACTGAAATTATATTAAAAGGTGAAAATTAAATGACTTTTTTATCTGCAAGGTACTGTGCCACCTGATATGAGTGGTGGGCACTGGCAGTGGGCACAGTACAGTCTGTGTGGGCCTGACACACACTGGCAGGCAACTGAAATTATATTAAAAGGTAAAAATGAAATGACTTTTTTATCTGCAAGGTACTGTGCCACCCTATATGCGTGGTGTGCACACAGTACAGTCTGTGGGCCTGCGGCCTCTCACACACGGGCAGGCAATTGCAATTATATATATATATATATATATATATATATATATATAAAGGCAGACTGAAGTACCAGCCCTAATATCGGCTTTTTGGGGTGCTGTAAGGACGCTGTCCTCACAGCAGATGAGTATTTGAGGACTGGAGTGGACACAGAACATTATCTGTCCTTGCTTTTTGATAGGAGGTGGGAGGGTCTGGGAGGGAGGGTATGCTGATTGGCTGGAATGTGCTGACTGTGAGGTACAGGGTCAAAGTTTACTCAATAATGATGTATAGGGGGCGGACAGAACATCGCATATAGTTCGGGACATCTCTAGTGACCATGTGTTGCTGCTTTCCGGAAGTGATCGGAAGTCGTGATGCACCCCAATGGGAGATAAGTCCAGAGAGTCAAGGTCTGCAGTAAACCAGTGTGGTTCTTTACTGGAAGAACTTAAATGCAAAACAATACACTGAGCTGGCTTCTCCAGTCTCCTCCCGGGCAGAAAAAAGTTTCATCCTGAGGAAAGACCTGAGCTAGCTGTCCCTTTGTCTCTCTGAGAAGGTTGGTACCGTGGCCAAAGGCTGGTGGCCCAGGGTCTGTGACTCAGTCGTCCAGCTGGCTCTCTTGTCAATGGGCTGGTAACCTGGAGTTTGTAGCTCAGCATTCCCTTCTCAGTAATCAAAAAAAGAAGAGAAAGAAAGTCTCAGATACATAGCTATGTTAGCTATTTGGCGCTGCAGGTCCAGGTGTGAAGTAGGTCCAATTCACATTCAAAAGTTGCTGTATTAGAAATGGACCGCGCTGCACTTTCCTTCAGCAGGAAAAACGCCTTCCATACAAGAGCCTTTAGCGTATTTGAGGCACAGGTTAAAGCTTTCAGTAGATCAGGTATGGACACCTCTCATTCACCACAGTCCTATGGGATGTCAAGAGGGTGCACTGATAGTGAAGCATGGATGAACCAGAAGTATACAGCAAGATTTATCATACTTACAGACAACTTCTTGGTAAAAGCATGTACAGCATAGAACACAATGCGTCCTCCAAGACTGACCCGGGTTTCGATTTCGCGCTTCGTCAGGGGCAGCTGTGTGGCCACATGCGGAGGTGGTTTAAATTGGATGAAAAAATCCCTCCCCTACCTAATTCCCCTCCCCTATAAAACATGAGTATTGCAACATAAGACTTATAGCTAAAAAGAAAGCAAATGGGGCATACATATCAAAACTAGAAATGTACACAGTATCACAGATGCAATAAAACAATAAATACATAAATATAATAAAAAGTGATAAAATGAGACCAAAAAGACAAAAAAATTATTATTATCCTGCACTATGCAGATTCCCTTCCCAGTGTTTTATTCTTGTCATTCATGCAGTTTGGCAGGGTCTCTCCTCCTAAGGACTTGTTCCAGTCTGCAGAATGGAAGAGCTTCTTCTACTAAGCATTGGTCCCTTTCCGCAGACATGTAGGGGCTCTTGCTGCTCTCCTAATATATAGTTTCTAGCTGAACTAGAACCTTCAAGTGGGAGGGGTGGAGTGGAGAATCACAAACTGATCAGAAACAATGTTACAGTTTTAGTCTGTCAGAGTTGTAAGGGCTTCAATGCAATTCTATAGGAATGACTAAGGGTACTTTCACACTTGCGGCATGGCTATCTGGCAGGCTGTTCACCCGCCGGAACAGCCTGCCGGATAGCTATGCCACAAATGTGAAAGTACGCAGTTTTATCACACATAAATAAGTCTTCAGACATTAAGGACAAATCTAAACCAGACAGTTGGAAGGTCAGTGTGTCCGTTCCGCCCCTTGTCCAAAACTTTGCATAGGTATAAAGTCCCTCAGTTTTAGCTGTCTGTGCATTAACTCGTTGCACTGTGCAGTGCAACTATAGTGTAATAATGCAAATGAACAGGATATATTACAATAAACAAATGCATTTCAACAACATGAAACAGCGTGAGTGCAAACAACTAGTGTTGAGTGTGAATATTCAAATAGCGAATTTTTATCGCGAATATCGGCACTTCGCTAATTCGCAAATATTTCGAATATTATTATTTTTTTTTTTAGTTATATTTTTTTCTTTCCCACTTCGCAAAAGTAGTTCTTACCTGTCCTGAGGATTCCTGGCTTCCTGGCTGCTCCAGTCAGTGCCCGTTGCCGCTTCTGCCAACTTCCGTGCTCATGGAGCGTCCCCATCACCATGGGAACGTCTCCATATACTAAAATGTACTGTCGGATTTGAGAATTACGTTGAAATCGCAATGCGATTAATTCAAGTTATATTAATCGCATTGCGATTACAATTTAGCGGTTCACTGCTATCTTACATATTAGGCTAGAATTAACGAATATGGAATATAGCAGCAGTGCTAAGTAGAAATCGCAATGCGATTACTCCAAGTTACATTAATCGCATTGCGATTTCAATTAGCACTGCTATAATATATTCCATATTCGTTAACTTCGTTAATTCTAGCAAGCTGACCCATTATAAACCCAGCTCGAAGTTGAAATCGCAATGCGATTTAATATAACTTGAAGTAATCGCATTGCGATTTCTGCTTAACACTGCTGCTATATTCCATATTCGTTAATTCTAGCCTAATATGTAAGATAGCAGTGCTAAGTTGTAATCGCAATGCGATTAATAGAACTTGAATTAATCGCATTGCGATTTCAACAGACATGGTTTACTATGGTTGCTAAAACGAAGATGGAGAATACTTCGTTATCTTCGTTTTGAGGAATATGACGAATACATTCGTCATATTCGCTAATTTTACCAAGCCAACTATAGTAAACCAGGTCTAAGTAGAAATCGCAATGCGATTAATTCAAGTTATATTAATCGCATTGCGATTTCAACGTAATTCTCAAATCCGACAGTACATTTTAGTATGGAGACGTTCTTGGCTTGGTAGAGTTAGCGAATATGACGAATGTATTCGTCATATTCCTCAAAACGAAGATGACAAAGTATTCTCCATCTTTGTTTTAGCTACCTATTCGTCAACTTCGCTAATTCTAGCAATCAAATAGGAGGGTTGACTATAGAGACAGCTGTGTTTAATTCGCTATGCGATTATATAAAAATTTTTTTTGAATAAATAGAATAATTATAATAATTATCAAGTAGTATAATTATTCTATTAAAAAAAGCTAAGTAATATAATCGCATAGCGAATTAAACACAGCTGTCTCTATAGTCAACCCTCCTATTTGATTGCTAGAATTAGCGAAGTTGACGAATAGGTAGCTAAAACGAAGATGGAGAATATTTCGTTATCTTCGTTTTGAGGAATATGACGAATACATTCGTCATATTCGTCATCTTCTCTATAATTCTAGATATGACACCAATAGGAAAGTAGCCTAAGTTAAAATCGCAATACGTGATTATTTAAATCGCATATTAATTGCGATAACTAGAATAATGACAAATATTCGATTTCGACGACTATGAAACGAATATTCTTTTGAATATTCGCAAATTTCGTCGAAATCGAATATGGCACCTGCCGCTCATCAATACAAACAACATGAATGACAATGCAAGTTAAAGGGGTTGTCTCATGTACTACCTCTGGGACCCACCCCTATCTTTAGAATGGATCCTGCAAATTGAAGGAAAGCACACCGCGCACGTGCAACTGCCCTCTATTCATTCCCACAGGAGCTCCAAAAATAGTAGAGCTATTTTCAGCAGTCTCATTGAAATGAATGGGAAGTGCACCACGCAAGCCTGCATGCTGCCCTATTCATTTCTATGGGGCTGACAGAAATGGCCGAGCTAGCGCTCCACAATTTTTGTTGCTCGCGTTGGCTGGTGCAGATGATGCAGAGAATAATCAGACATATGGATGGCTGTAGTTTACTAGGATTCATTTGTATTGAAGAGACTTACAGCAGAGAACATGGGTGCTCACATTAGCACAGGAGATATGGAAGAACAACAACAATAGAGAACAGGAAAATGCTATAACAGATAGTCAACACATAGAGCACTATGATAGAGTACTTGTGTATAGTGACATCTGGTGGTCAAACTCAATACTTCAAGTACAAAGGCATACAGGGAAATAAACCAAGCAATGTATAACACAGCATGAAACAATGTTCAGTCCGATTCTTCTTGTTAGATCCATATGTCTCTTTGCAGGCAAAGGCTTAGTAAGGATGTCTGCAAACATTTCCTCAGTGGGACAGTATCATAGATCCATCTGTCCTTGCTCTTGCAAGTCTCTTAAGAAGTGATATCTCACATCTATGTGTTTGGTTCTCGGGTTTATCCGCTCTGTCTGTGCGAGTGCTATACATCCTTGATTGTCCTCATAGATTGGCGTGGACTCTGTCTGGTTCTGATCTAGATCTTCCAGCAATTGTCTCAACCAGATTATCTCTTGCCCTGCTTGTGAACCAGTTTAAAGTCTATTGTTCCCTTTAAATAGCGTATGATCCTTTTTGCTGCGTTTCAGTCCATCTGGGTTGGCTGGGATAATTTTCTGCATAAGAATCACACTGCTGTGGCTATGTCAGGCCTTGCCACTGTAGCAATGTATAGTAACTTCCCCATTGCCCTTCTGAATTGTGAGTCATTTTGCAAGGGGTTAATTGAGTTGTTTAATTCTTTAAGATAATTTGTCTCCATAGGCGAGTTGACTGGTTTGGCTTCATTGAGCCCAAAAGTTTCAATTACTTCCTGTATTTTGTGACTCTGGTTAATAAGAAAACTACCATCATCTTCTCTTTCTATCTGCATGCCTAGGAAGTGTTTGACATCACCTAGATCTTTTGTTTCAAAGTCCATGTTTAAGACCTCCAGCAGTCGGGAACAATCCCCTTCTTGCTCATAACATACTAACAGATCATCTACATAAATTAGTACAAAAATCCACCTACCATTTAGTTTCTTGGTGTATAGGCAGGGATCGGCCTTGCTACTCTGAAGGGATTCTCTCAAAAGCGCCTCATTAATCTTCATGTTCCATGCTCTGGCTGCTTGCTTGAGCCCGTAGATCCCCTTCTTAAGTTTACACACCTGTTCTGGCTTTTGTGGGTCTACAAAACCCTCTGGTTGTCTACATCCGGCCTGTCTGTGGTGAGGACATCCCATATGTCATCTTTGCTCAGCAACATCTCCATTTTGAACTTCCACATCTGGTAGTTGTCACTATTTAGCTTAGTGATCCCCAGTTTAAGATCCCCGCTGCTAGCCATGATTAATGTACCTTGCTTGTATTCCGAGCACCTGGATACCTCAGAGCAGATTTCCTCCGCAGCTGGATCAAAGATAGTGTGCAGATGAAGACTAGGCCTCTCTTCCGACTGTCTGATGATTCACGTTGTCTGGGCCCATAACCTTTGTTGGCTGGTGCAGATGATGCAGAGAATAATCAGACATATATGGATGGCTGTAGTTTACTAGGATTCATTTGTATTGAAGAGACTTACAGCAGAGAACATGGGTGCTCACATTAGCACAGGAGATATGGAAGAACAACAACAATAGAGAACAGGAAAATGCTATAACAGATAGTCAGCACATAGAACACTATGATACAGTACTTGTGTATAGTGACATCTGGTGGTCAAACTCAATACTTTAAGTACATAGGCATACAGGGAAATAAACCAAGCAATGTATAACACAGCATGAAACAATGTTCAGTCTCCAACAACTCGCATAGTAATTAATGGAGGCCGGCCATACATGTGCTGTGCACCCTCCTTCAGGTTGTGCGCTATATACCTCCAATGTCTGAGGTGAGATAACCCCCATAACCCGTCTAAGTGAAATAGAGTGGGAAGTTGATGGCTTTGCATAGTAGGGAAAAATACGGGAAAAATATCCACAAATGAGCATAGTCCAAAGTACCCGTGCTCCAGCGCACTACAGATGTACATAGTCAGGGCCTTGGGTCGTGACAATAGGCAGGCTGTAAGTTGCTGTATGTGTCACATAGGCATTTTTATTGCTCACTAAAACGCTGAAGATAGACTCTCCTTAGTGACGCTCAGCACTTTACTGAGAAGACTCTTTACACACTGTTTTCTAGTACAAAGTAACATCTTTTCCTAATAAAGAATATTACAAAAATGTTTAATATCATTGTCCCTACACTATATTAAAAATAAAGCGAAACAATAATAATACTTTTTAACTAAAAAGTAATAACCCAGTGGGGAAACAATGTTGACTAGAGCAGTGAATGGGTAAGTGGACCTCCAACAAGAGTACTACCCAGCTAGAGCCTTACAATATCAATGGCAATGCCTAGTTGAATAATACATCTAATGTACTGAGAACTGGATGCTGAATGCATCCTGTTATAAGTATTTTTTTATGAAAAGTCCTAATTTTAAAGATCTGTCAAGTAACCCAGAAAGCATTAGCAAGTTAATAGTAAAATTCATTAAAAGTTTTATGCCAAGCTGAGATTTTATGGACATGCTGCATACATTTATCTATATACTACAAGCATATTTCCATCACAATAATTTATATAGTATTACCTTATCTTGTATCATATATAAACGAATAATAACCGGTATATACTCCCAACTAAACCTAATTACTTACAAAAAATAAAAACTGATGCAAAATGTAAAGTTTATTAAACAAATACATAAATCACAATACGATTAAAATCTAATTAAATATATTATGAATTCACAGAAACAGGGCGACATCACTGGACAGCATAATTAATTATACCAAATCCATAATCTCAAATGGCATCCTCTGGTTAAATATAGTCCATACTTGTGGCATCTAAGATGATGAATACGTGATTCAGTACTGATCTAATAGAGTCTCTAGCTGGAGTATTTGTCATGTTTGCACTTGTTAGCCTGCTTTATGTCTATTAGCATTTGCACTTCATGCATTAGAGACTTATTTTTTATGTCAAGGGATATATCAGCTATTTTGCATATATTAATAAGCATATATATATAACCAGAGGATGCCATTTGAGATCATGGATTGGATATAATTAATTATGCTGTCCAGTGATGTCGCCCTATTCCTGTGAACGCATCATGTTTTAATTAGATTTTAATCATATTGTGATTTATGTATTTGGTCAATGGACTTTACATTTTGGTAGGGACAGGCTGTGTTTTTTGTAGATAATTACCTATGGATATTGAGTACATTGATATCAATGTTCAGTATGCAGACAAACAAAAATTTTGCATCATTGAACTCAAAAGAATTATCATCACACTGTAGCTTGGAGATACTGACATTTCTGATGTTAGGTTCTAAGGTGCCCTCTAGTTTGTAGAGGAATCATAGAACATACAGTAAAAGTGTAAAAGAGAAAAGTGTTGATAATTATTATGGAGGTCCTCCATTGGAGGATGTAAGGAGATGAGGAGCTATGTAATATACTGCCCTGTATATGGATGATGTATATATGGATGTAAAGAGGTAATGAGATAATAATAATATTTATATAGTGCCACCATATTCCGCAGCCCTTTACAAAATCAGAGGGTTCATGTACGAAACAAAAGACATCACAACAAAACTGGCTAATATACAAACTGAAACACTGGGGGTGAGGGCAATCTATGAGGAAAAGGGGGTGACACAAAAGGTAGTTGATTGTGATATGTAGTAGCCAAGCCATTAGTGTTCTGAAAGCAGTGGTGTAGGCCGATCTGCTTTGGGAATGAGACTGTTAAAAGATCGAGTTCAGGCCTGAGGAGGGATGTTTTACTCTGGGAACAGTCATTTTAGGAAACTTGATAAGCCTGCATGAAAATATGTGTTTTAAGGCATGTTTGAAGGTAGGGAAGTTGGGGATTGACCTGATATTCCGGGCAGAGCATTTCAGAAAGTAAGTGCAGCTCTTGAAGAGGGGAGTGAGAGGTATAAATTATGGAGGATTTTAATCTTAGGTCACAGAACGGAGAGCATGAGTAGAGTGAAGGGGAGGTTAGAAACAAGTTGGTAGTTAGCAGCGCAGGACAGCTGAAGAGATTTTGTTTTCAGTAATGGGGTTATCACAGAATGTTTGAAAGAGGACAGAAAGATACCAGAAGAGAGAGAGAGGGGTTTAATATTGTAGTGAGGTGAGTATTGATAGCTGGGGAGAGGGACTGAAGAAGGTGTGAGGGAATAGAACCACTGCTGTAGGTGGTGGGTCTAGAAGAAGAGAGACTGGAGACTTCTTCATCTGTTAAAGGGTCAAAGGAGTAGAGAGAGAGAGAGAATGTGGACATGTGGGAGGGAGGAGGATAGAAATTGGTAGAGGACTGTGAGATTATTTCCTTCCAGATATTGCCAATCTTATCTCTGAAGTAAGTGGCCATGTCATCAGCGCCGAGGTCAGTGATGGCTTCTGGAACTTTAGAGCAGAGAAGAGAATGAAAAGTGTTAAAAGAGTCGTTTTGGGTTATTTGAGAGTGAAAGAGGTGAAGTACTTCTGTTTGGCAACATTGAGGGTCGAATTGTATGTTTTAAGCATAAATTTATAATGGTGGAAGCCTGTTGATATTCACGATTTTCTCCGTAAGCGTTCTGCTCCACAAGGCCGGATAATACATGTTTCAGGTGTGTGGCAGGGTTGCCGTGTTCTGTGTCGGAAGCGTCAAAAAGATATTGGAGCTATGTATATATGTATTATTTACTGCCCTATATATACATGAGTAAGGACCGTAATGTTTTTTAAGGTCTGAAATGCATTGTTCGTTGAGTCTTTTCCTGTTCTGAAGTTTTTAACCTGTTGAAATAAATTTGCAACTTTTAAGAAGCTGGATTTTCCTGTTTTCTCATTTGAAGTTCCACAGTCCAGTCCAGACTGCATCCGTGCTTCTTTGCTAATCACTACAGGTGAGAGCTGCTTCTGTTGGTTTGTCCGTGCCCTATATATATATATATATATATATATATACACCAAAAATTAATTGTTGATAATACAGGTTCAATTGAAAGACAATTCGCAGCAAATACTGCATTGTTATATTTGTGTTAGTGGATACATTACTGCATCAGACCATATGTTTCATAGACATTTTAGTTCAAAAATTTAATTGTTGAACCAGTGTGATATTAAATGGATAGAGTACAGTTCACTGCAAACACTACATTATTCCAAAGGTAAATTGTCAATACCAGAATAGAGTATATATGTAGAAGGGGGAAGTTCATTTAATTGCACCTCGTCTAAAAATTACAGAGAACACACTTTCAATTTTGCTAGTACTGTTTAATCATCTCTGTGTACCAAATGTGTGAGTTTTTATTTATAGGATACCTATAACTTTTCATTTACAGGCCTTATAATAAAATGTAATAATCTTAACTGCCCGGGCTTCAGAGGAGTGATCCTCTGCCTTGGCACGGCCCCTTCGGGAGAGTAACAGGATGAAATGCTCTGTTTCTCCCTGCAGCAGGTGTGTGCTAAGGGAGATTAGCAGTGGGCATATTAGCTCAGCTGTTCTATTACTAAGTACTAGTGCCTATCAGGGTCTGATCCAGGGACTCAGCATTCCATTTAAATCCCTTCCCTTCTTGTTTGGCTCACTAGCTAGGTTCCTTGTTCCCTGTTCCTGCATTTGTGTACTGAGTCCTCTGTGCTTCTGACCCTGGCTTGTGTTCTGAGCCCTCTCTGTCTCACATGTTTGGTACTGTGCAGCCCGCCTGGTTCTGATCTTGGCTTGTCTTCTGACCACTTTGTCTCTCGTTTGGTACTGCGTAGCCCATCTGGTTCTGACCCATTGCTCTATGAATTTGCTTTTAGGTTTGTTGTCTGTTGGTGTTTGTCTGTTGCTGCACTTATTTAGAGTAGGGACCGTCATCCAGTAGGGCTTATACTGCAATTAGGGCTTATACTGCAAGTAGGTGGGGAAAGCTGCCTGGATTCTAGGTTAGGGCTCACTGTATTTGTCTGTCTCTACCTACAGGCTTTACATTAACAATGGAAAATTCCAATGTCCTGAAGGGGTTAAAATAGATCCTAAAAGATGACAGTGTCAGTAAGGATAATTTAATTACTTAAGGCTAGCCATTTATTTTTATATATGGCACTAGTGATGAGCGTCAGGGGCAATATTCGAATTCAGAATATTTCGTGAATATTCAGAATATTCATCATATAGTCGTGAATAGTCGTATTCGAGATTATTCTCTTGATTGCGAAAAATCGGCAATGTAAAAATCGCATTGCAATGTGAATTTGTAATGCGAAATACAGGCGTGGGTCACTTTGGCTACATTTTTTAAGCTTCTAGAAGTTTCCTTTCCTATTGGGTTGGCTTGCTAGAATTCGCAAATATGTAGAATATAGTGATATATATTCGTAAAAACGAATATTCATCTTTTTGTTTTCCATCTGAACCCATTACATTTACAACTCTAATGGGTTCAGATGAAAATAAATAAATGAATATTCGTTTTTACGAATATATATCACACTATATTCTACATATTCGCGAATACTTGCAAGCCAACCCAATAGGAAAGTTGACTATGACAAGCCCTTACGCGATTAACACGCATATTACATTGCCGATTTTTTTTCATAAGATTAAATAAATTAAATAATGAAGAATATTCTAATTCACTATAGACTACGATATTGCAGCCTTCTCACATTGGCCCACAAGCAAGAAAGAGGCAGGTAATGGGTTCAGATGAAAAAATAAAAATAGATGAATATTCGAAATTACAAATATATAACACTATATTCTAAATATTCGCAAATTCTCGAAGTTGCGATATTCGCAATTAAAATTCGCTATTCGAATATTCGCGCTCAACACTATATGGCACTAATATACTAATCTGGGCATATTAGTCAAAATAAATAGCAGGGCTGTGGAGTTAGTACACCAAAGATCTTACTCCTCTATTTTATAAGAGTCTGACTCCGACTCCTTAAAAAATAAACAATAATTAGTATTAACAAATTTTCTGTAGTAAAATGGTAATATCTAGGTGTTTCTCACCATTATATCAATAATCAGATTGCTTAGATAGAACATAAAGCAGATTTGTTGGATTACAGTTTCTGAACAAATAATGAACAAACAACTTAAAGGGAAAGTGTCACCTAGAAAACACACAGCAAACTGGTGACATGGCTGCATAGGGATGAAAGCAGTGAGACTCGATAGACCTCTACTGTACTTGTCAATGGCCGATATTATGTAAAAATAGCTTTTTATTGCCACTGTGACAGGTCAAAGAGGCGTAAATAAGGCATTTAATGGTCTATTTCTATATTGAAAAACATGGCCACAGCGCTCTTTCTGGCCTGGGGACACCAGGAGGTTGGAGAAAGCCAAAGTTATGCAATTTGGTAACTCCCATTGACTTGAATGGGGGTTGTGCTAATGTTGTAGCCGGGGAAGCTATGTTGTTTACATAACTCTCAATGGCCTCCTAGCATCCCCGGGTTGGGAAAAAGAAGCCAGAGAGAGCCCATCGGATAATTTTTTGTTCAAAATGGGAATACCCTTTTAAAAGTGCCCCTGGCCCAAAGCCAGGGGAACTTAGCTCTGCTACACTGCCTTCTCTTTCCTCTCCTTTCATGATTGATAGACAGAGCTCTCCGAGCCCTGCTGAAAACCTGTGAGTGCATTAGCAGTGATAAAGACATACAGCTTACTATACTAGTCAGTGACTGTGAGCAGAAGGGGGGTTCAAGATGAGCAGTATCTCTCTGTCACTGATGGCACATGTGTGGGTTTTCAGCAGGGCTCTGAGAGTTGAGTGGAGAGAGAATGTGCAGACCGAGGCACTTCAGTGCCTCATTCACGCCGCTCTGACCCTTCACAGTGACAGTAAAAAACATTTTTTAGAAGGTTGCAGCCATGGCCAAGTACAATAAAGGTGTGGATAGACTCACTATTTCTGTAGCTAAGTAGCAATGTCACCGGTTTTGTATGTGTTTTCTAGGTGACAGTTTCCCTTCCCTTTATTCTTGTAAGTAAATATGCAATGACTGTAAAACTTTGCTATGCTTTTACTAATAAGAAATGTATGAATTGGTCCTTAGAAAAAGTATTGCCTTAGGCCTCTTGCACACGACCTTATGTATTTTGCGGTCTGCAAAAAACGGATCTGCAAAAAATATGGATGATGTCCATGTGCATTCCGTATTTTGCGGAACAGAACAGCTGGCCCCTAATAGAACAGTCCTATCCTTGTCCGTTATGAGGACAATAATAGGACAAGTTCTATCTTTTTGCAGAACGGATATATGGAAATACAGAAGCGGAATGCACACGGAGTACCTTCTGTTTTTTTTGCGGACCCATTGAAATGAATGGTACCGCATACGGTCCGCAAAAAAATTGGAACAGACACGGAAATAAAATACGTTTGTGTGCAAGAGGCCTTAGGCCTTTTTTTTTAGTTTATGTTCTGTTTTTTGCATTCTGTATACGGACCATATATGGACCGTATATGGAAACATTAATTTCAATGGGTCCGCAAAAGGAAAATGGAAGGTACTCCGTATGCCTTCTGTTTCAATATTTCCGTTTTTCCATTCCGTTCAAAGATAGAACATGTCCTATTATTGTCCGCATAATGGACAAGGATAGTACTGTTCGATCAGGGGCCAGCTGTTTTGTTCCACACGAAACGGAATGCACATGGACGTTATCCATATTTTTTGTGGATCCGTTTTTTGCAGAACGAAAAATACTGAAAAAGCCATATGGTCGTGTGAAAGAGGTCTTCGTCAGATCCTCCTTCATGGATGTCCCGAGAGTAGTGAACAAATCTCTGTTGGTAGAAAAGCAATGACCACACAGGCAACATCTCAGACAATAAAATAATAGCTTTAGATTGATAGAATATCAATATATTTTATTATTAACGTTTCTAAACTTCCTAAAAAAAACTTCTGACTCTGACTCCAGCCAAAAATCGCTCTGACTCCCTCTCCGACTGCACAGCCCTTATAAATAGGGATATTATAGCTTTTGCTTTAACCTTATCTTTAATGTTTGAATGTAAAGTGTTCCCTTTCTACAGTATTATCAGCATAATATCAGCAGATTGAATGGTTGTGCATGAAAAGATGGTACGTTTTACAATGGCTTGTTCAGACTGTGCTGTTTATCCCGTATGGATAATGTCACAAGCATTTATGAGCATTAAATCTAATGAATAGGGTTGAGCAAACCCGAACTGCAAAGTTCGGGTTCATACCGAACTTTGAGAGTTCGTGTACCCGGACCCCAACCCGGACTTTTTCACTGAAGTTCGGGTTCGTGGTCAGTGCGGTGATATCATCGCAGGTCCTTTTGCAGGTCCTGAAGAAAGAAGAGGATACTGGCTGCGCGATCAAGTGGATGAGGTGAGCTTCTTTTATTATTTCTAACCCCTCAATGGCTGTTTTATTTAGCATTCTATCTTAAGAATGCTATTATTTTCAGTTATAACCATGTTATAACGGAAAATAATACAGTGAAGTTCGGGTCCCCATTGACTTTAACCTCTTTGGGACACATGACGTACCGGTACGGCATGTTGTCCCGGTACTTAATGACACATGACGTACCGGTACGTCATGTATAGATCTGATCACCGCCGCCCGGCGGTCAGTGATCGGTACTGGGTGCCTGCTCAAATCATTTAGCTTGTACCTTGGGTCAATGCCCAGGGGGGGACTGTGACCCCCCCCCCTCCCGTTTCGACCGCAGGTCAATTCAGGTTTGCAGCGCTTTCTGCAATTTCTGATCCCCGCGGTCCGTGTGTTGATCAGAAACTTGTAACTACTTGAATTAGTATTTTTAACCCCCCTTCCCCTGCATCCCACAATCAAATTGTGCCGGGGGGCGGTGCAGGGGTGGGGGTGTTGCGGGCAGCGCGGGAGGTGCGGCGGGCGGGATCGCGACCTCCCGCCCGCCTCTTCTATAATATATATTGGTGGCCAGTGGAATAGTAGAGTGTCATCACATTGCTGACACTTTGCTATAAACTGCTGACATCTGTGCTGGTGCAGATGTCAGCAGTTTAACCCCTTCCATGCCGCGGTCCGTACAGACCGCTGTATGGAAGGGGTTAACAGGGAGGGAGCTAAAGGCAGAAGTCTAATACAGAAGTAAAAAATACAGTACAGTACACTATATAGTGTACTGTATTATACAGACATCAGACCCACTTAAAAAAAAAGTGAAATAAAATAAAAAAAACATTTATCACTGAATAAAAAAAATAAAAATAAAATAAACTACACATATTAGGCATCACCGCATCCGTAAAAGCCTGCTCTATAAAAATACCATATGACCTAACCCCTCAGGTGAACACCATAAAAAAAAAAGGTGTAAAAAAAGCCATTTTCTTTCACCTTACATCACAAAAAGTGTAATATCAAGCGATCAAAAAGGCGTATGCCTCCCAAAATAGTACCAATCAAACCGCCATCTCATCCCACAAAAATTAGACCCCTACATAGCGCAATCACCCGGAAAAATAAAAAAAAATATGGTTCTCAGACAATGGAGACACTAAAACATGATTTTTTTTTTCTAAAATGCTGTTATTGTGTTAAACCAAAATAAATTTAAAAAAAGTATACAGTATATATAAGTTTACGCCGCATCCGTAAAAATCTGCTCTATAAAAATATCACATGATCTAACCCCTCAGGTATATAGCGTAAAAAAATAAAATTTAAAACAGTGTAAAATAAATATATTTTTGTCACCTCACATCACAAAGTGTAATCGCAAGTGATCAAAAAGTTATATGCACCCAAAAATAGTGGCAATCAAACCGTCATCTCATCCCGCCTCGTCTGTAAAAACCTGCTCTTTAAAAATAACACATGACATAACCCCTCAGATGAACACAGCAAAAAAAATAAAAAATTGTGTCAAGCCATTTTTGTCACCTTACATCACAAAAAGTGTAATAGTAAGCGACCAAAATGTCATATGCACCCCAAGATAGTGTTAATCAAACCGACATCTCATCCCGCAAAAAATGAGCCCCTACATAAGACAGTCGCCCATAAATAAAAAATAAAAAATATGGCTTTCATAATGTGGCGAAACTAAAATATCATTTTTTTCAAAAATGCTTTATTATGTAAAACTGAAACAAACCCCCCCCAAAAGTAGTCATATTTGGTATTATCGCGTCCGTAGCTACCTGCTCTACAGAAATAGCACATGTTCTAACCTGTCAGATCAACGCTGCAAGGGTTAACAGCCAAACAAAACTCAATATTTATTGCACAGATTCTGTATTTTGCAGAAACATTACATATGTGGTCGTAAACTGCTGTATGGCCAAACGGCAGGGTGCAGAAGTAAAGGAACGCCATATGGTTTTTGGAAGGCAAATTTTGCTGGACTGGTTTTTTGGCACTATGTCCCATTTGAAGCCCCGCCAAATGCACGCATACAGTAGAAACTCCAAAAAAGTGACTCCATCTAAGAAAGTACACCCATCAAGTTATTCAAAACTGATTTTACAAACTTTGTTAACCCTTTAGGTGTTCCACAAGAGTTATTGGCAAATGGAGATGAAATTTCAGAATTTCTATTTTTTTGTTACCTTGCCTCAAAAAAAGTGTAATATTGATCAACCAAAAATCATATTTACCCTAAAATAGCACCAACAAAACTGCCACCTTATCAGTAGTTTCCAAAATGGGGTCACTTTCTGGATTTTCTACTCTAGGGGTGCACCAGGGGGGCTTCAAATGGGACATGGTGTAGATAAACCAGTCCAGCAAAATCTGCCTTCCAAAAACCACATGGCGCTCCTTTCCTTCTATGCAATGCCGTTTGGCCATACAGCAGTTTATGACCACGTATGGGGTGTTTCTGCAAACTACAGAATCTGGGCAATAAATTTGGGGATTTGTTTGGCTTAGTTACGGGAAAAAATGGATTGAAATGGAAAATTTGCCAAAAAATTGCAATTCTGAAATCTCATCTCCATTTGCCAATAACTCTTGCACAATCAGTTTTGAATACATTGAAGGGTGTAGTTTCTTAGATGGGGGTCACTTTTATGGAGTTTCTACCCCAGGGGGGCATCAGGGGGGCTTCAAATGGGACATGGTGTAGATAAACCAGTCCTTCAAAATCTGCTTTCCAAAAACCACATGGTGCTCCTTTCCCTCTACACCCTGCCGGGTGGCCATACAGTATTTTACGACCACATATGGGGTGTTTCTGAAAACTACAGAATCAGGGCAATAAATGTTGGGTTTTATTTGGCTGTTAACCCTTGCTTAGTTACTGAAAAAATGGATTAAAATGGAAAATTTGCCCAAAAATTGCAATTCTGAAATCTCATCTCCATTTGCCCCCCCTGCTCCTAGAGGCTAATTAGCATATTATAAAAGTTAAAATTGTGCAGTAATGAGGGCATCCAAAAGCATAAGATTAGGAGAGTTAGGCCTCTTGCACACAAACTTTTTTTTGCGAGTGTACAGGCTGTTTTTTATTTTCCGTATGCGGTCCGTATTCAGAACCATTCATTTCGATGGGTCCGCAAAAAAAAAAAAAAAGTAATGTATTCCGTATGCATTTCGTTTCCGTATTTCCATTTTTCTGTTCCGTTCAAAGATAGAACATGTCCTATTATTGCCTGCAAATCACGTTCCGTGGCTCCATTCAAGTCAATGGGGCTGTAAAAAAACGAAACGGATAAGGAATGCATCCTTATGTGTTCCGTATCGGGTCAGTTTTTTGCGGAACCATCTATTGAAAATGTTCTGACCAGCCCAATTTTTCAATGTAATTACTGTATACTGTATATGCCATGCTTCCGTTTCCGATCCGCAAAAAACGGATCACATACGGAAACCATACGGAAACAGAACGGAACAGAAACGGAAACACAACGGATCACAAAAAAATGGAACAACGGATCCGTGAAAAACGGACTGCAAAACCATACGTTCCTGTGCAATAAGCCTAAGGCCTCTTTCACACGTGCGTCATGTTTGACGCCCGGATAAGAGGCGGGTGCGTTGCGGGAATATGTGCGATTTTCCTGCACGGGTGCAAACGTTTGTAATGCGTTTTGCACGTGCGTGAGAAAAATCGCCATGTTTTGGTACCCAGACCCGAAGCCGGACTTCATCACTGAAGTCTAGTTTCGGATCTTCTGGAGAATTTATTATTTTCCCTTATAACATGGTTATATGTATATAAGGAAAAATAATAAAGATCGGGTCCCGTTGCTAAGCAACCATGCGGGAAAATCGCAACGCATCCGCACTTGCTTGCGGATGCTTGCGTTTTTTTCAGCAGCCCCATTCACTTCTAAGGGGCCTGCGTTGCGTGAAAAACGCACAATATAGAGCATGCTGCGATTTTCACGCAACGCAGAAGTGATGTGTGAAAATCACCGCTCATGTGCACAGCCCCATATAAATGAATGGGTCCGGATTCAGTGCGGGTGCAATGCGTCCTCCTCACGCATTGCACCCGCGCGGAAAACTCGCCCGTGTGAAAAGGGCCTAAGGGTCTGCTAACATTGCACATCGCTAATGTCAGCCAGTTTAATAGGGTTAAATCTGGTGACAGAAACCCTTTTAGCACAATCTAGTGATTTTGATGACATGTACTCTCTCGTTCTCACTCTTCTACCACAACAAAAAAGATGATTACGAATACAATGAAATATTCTGCAGAGCCTCTTGCCGAATATGTCAGCATGTACTATTCCGTGCTTTGTTAAGTCATTCTCTTTATTTTCTGAGCGCATTGTGTCAATGCAGATAGTACAGTAGATCAGGCTTTCTTGAATTTGCTCAAGGTGAAGGTTAATGGTAAAAGCACAGATGAAAATGTATGACATAGACACACAGCCCACACACAGGCAGCAATTGAGATGTGAAAAGCCTTACAAACAAAAATTTTTATTGTAATAGATTGCTGCATTTTCTGTCTTTTCAATACCTCAGCGGCAGCAGACCTGAGATCACTGTAACGTAATTACAGATTTTTCACAATATAATTAGTACATTTAAAGAAACAAGTTTCATGGCAAGCCGATCTCTAAAGAAAATATATGACTGGTTCTCAACAGCAGTAGGCTTTTTCCAGTATCATGGCTGCTGTTATACTGCATTATCTAGTCTTAATCTCGACAACTCCATTTTCATGGCTCATATTTAGACTGGTTCATTGCTCTTATTAAGAGAAACAAAATAAGAGTGTTGCAGGTTTGATACCTTTTAATAGCTGACAAAAATAGAAGCAATGATGTTACATAGCAAGCTTTTGAAAGAACAGTCATAGTGTGTGTAATGAATGGACATTAAAAAAACTAAATATTAAAAAGCTTGAGAATGAGTCCTTAATTATCTTCCAGATAAGCAGTGTGACAGTTTTATGGTCTCTAAATTGATATTATCTCAGAGACCTGGTGCTCCAGTCTCTTTACATCTTGTGGTGTGCCATAAATCCTTGGGACAAATTCTGTCTAGTTCAACCTTTGAAACAGTGTCATAAATTTCTATTGGCAAATTCTTCTGGCTCTTTGACAAGACAAGAAAGTGTACCTTTTTCTCTTTCTGTGGTGATGGGACTTAACAGGGTTGCCCACTTTTTTTTTTACTATTGACAGAATAGGTCATCAATATCAGATCGACGGGGGTCAGACACCCGACACCCCGCTGATCAGCTGTTTGAACAGAAAGCAGCGCTCATATGAGAGCTGCTTTCCCTACTCTGTTTACCTGGTTACTGCAGAAATTGCAGTGGTGAACAGATGTAGTTACAAGTATGATGTCCCCATTCACTTCTATGAGAGCTGCTTTCCCTACTCTGTTTACCTGGTTACTGCAGAAATTGCAGTGGTGAACAGATGTAGTTACAAGTATGATGTCCCCATTCACTTCTATGGGACGGCTTCTTCCCATGTACTTGAACAGACAAAGATTTTGTTTCTCCTATAAACCTTCCTATAAACCTTCTTCCCAGTTTTCTACTGGCTAACACGGTATTAGACTTTTTTTTTCTTTTTCCGATTTGGACATTATGTACATCATGGAGTTGGGTACCATCTAACAAGCAGTGACTCTAGTCTCTAACCTTGGTTCATCCGTGTAGTACATAGATAGACATTCATTCAATTAATCACATATGCCCTGTAATGGCCGCTTCAGGTAAATTCAGAAGCAGATTGTCATGGACGTACCGAGACATACTGACATTCCTGCGACAGGTGGCAGGAGATCTGTGAGACTGGCAACATGTGGTGTGATCTGACAGGTTTTCCTTTTGGATCAAATTATGTTTGTGTTGTTTTTGGTGCTTGCCACATCTTCTTTCCCCAGGTGTAGCTACTGTGGTCATTTAGCCTTCTCTATTTATTGTTGTTTCTCCCACTATGCTATGCGGTTTATAGCTTCTGTTGGACTTGTGGTTAGCTTGTGTTTGGTTCTCGGCTGAGTTGCTGGTGCTACCAAAGCTTCATTGAAGATAAGTGTTTCCTTTCCCTTTTGCATTATATATATATATATATATATATATATATATATATGTATGTATATGTGTGGGTATCCTTTCCCTGTTTGTCATTAGGCGTGAGGGAGACTCCTGTTCGTCCTTGCCTTTGGAGGAACAGGTAGACTCAGTCCTGGCATTAGTTCCAGGGTCCTATAGGGTGAGATTGGATTCTAGGTATACGGTGTATGAACTTGCCTACCTTTGGGGCCTGTTCATACTGGTAGTCTGTCAGGACTGGAGTTAGGGTAATCTCTAGGAGGTGTCCAACTTCGTTCCCTAGTTTCCAGGACTTCCGGTTTGCCTTTTCCCTCCTATGCTCGGTGTGGTGTTTTCATCCCACACATGAACGTGACATTATAAACCGCCAAAACCATCATTTTTGCTTGTTTCAGTACAGCCATGGATCCTATTGCTGCACTGGCTGGACAGATGCAGGGGCTGTCTTTGGAGGTAGCTGACCTCCGCACGACTGTCTCACAGATCCAGAGATCACAGGCTGCTGGTCCTAGTGGTGGTGGTTACCAGGCCTGTCTCGAGCCTAAAGTTGCCCTCCCGGACAGATTCTCCGTGGGAAGTGATAATTTCATTTTGTTTAGGGAAGCTTGCAAATTGTATTTTTGGCTACGTCCACACTCATCTGGGGATGAGAATCAGTTGGTGTGGTTATTTCGTTGCTTAAGTTATGGGCTTTTTCTCTGCTGACCGGATTGCAGTCTCTCCGGTCGATAGATGAATTTTTCAAAGCTCTGGGTCTCATCTATGATGACCCAGATCGGACCTCCCTGGCCGAGACCAAGCTACGTGGCCTTTGACAGGGAGAGATTTCTGCTGAGATCTATTGCTATGAATTTAGAAGGTGGGCTACAGATACTGAGTGGAACGATCTGGCTCTCTGTAGTCAGTTTTGTCAGGGATCATCAGAGAGGCTGAAGGACGCTTTGGCCTTTCATGAGAACCCTGAGTTTCTAGAAGCCGCTATGTCTCTTGCAGTATGCATTGATAGACGCCTGAGAGAGAGATCTAGGGGCCCCCACTCTCAGGACGTACTATCACATAACGTATCGTTTTCTTCTGACACTATGGGTGAAGATACTCCTGGGTATATGTCTGGGGATGAAACCATGCAGTTAGGGGGAGCTACTCCCAGATCCACTTTTAAGAATTCTGGTTGTAGGAAGGGAGTGTGTTTTTTCTGCGGACAGAAAGGATATTTTATCGATGTATGTCCATGCATTCAGCCTCAGAAAAAAAAGGGACATTTAATTCCCATCTGACTCTTGGAGGGGTGGGAGGAGAGTCAGAAAAGGTGCATTTGTCTTTGCATGGTAGTACCCGATTTCGCCTGACTTCTGAGGTGGCGCTAGAGTCCAAGACTGGGGGGATTGAGGTGTTTATCGACAGTGGGGCAGGGGTAAACCTGATTGATGCTCAGTTCGTCTGTATGCACGGGTTGTCTCAAAGTGCATTCAAGAAAAACATTTCCATTTTTGCTATTGATTCTGCACCTCTAACTCAGAAGTGTTTGTCTCAGATGGTGCATGATATCAGATTAAGAGTGGGTGACTTTCATCAGGAATTCATCTGGTGTTTTGTGTTGGAGGGTCCCCCTGCTCCGTTGGTTCTTGGTTTATCATGGTTAAGCAGGCACAATCCAACCATCGATTGGCAAGCTAGACAGATTCTGGATTGGGGTGATTATTGTGTTGACAATTGTAACGGCCACTTAGGTTGGGAGCAGGGCGTATGCTGTCAGAGTCGTCCTTTTCCCAGCGAGAGGCTGTGCTGCGGAGTATTCCCTATATCCCATCCGCTGGATCCTTATAGAGAGGGAGAAGCAGAGCTCTTAAAAGAACTAGTGATGAAGCTGGAAGCCAGTACCCTTCAATAACGAGACGAGGCTACATATTAAGAGTTAAGCAAGACCGCTTTAATGACCACACAAGCATTTCCTTTTATACACATTTTCCAACAAGGTTACCACCCACGTGGACCTTGTTGGGAACTGAGGACATAAACAAAGCAGCCAATCATTTACCATTTTACAGTTTAAACACACCCATTCATCACTGTACATTCCTCCCTTCTGCTTGGGAGACAATTAAGTTAAGCGAACAATATACTTTTAACATATTTCTGGCACTCCAAAATGATACATTTAACAAACACAATGGCCATTGTCTATGACACAATCAACAAACACAATGGGCATTGCCTGTGACACAATTACAAAATAAAAGTAATGAATCCACGGAGGTTTATACAAGGTCTGTGGCCCAGGCAATAACAGGGGTTCTGTTACATGGCTCCCATTTGTGGAACACCCCGGCAGACCCGGGTTGATCCTTTTCGGGTCAACTTGGCGATGTCCGGGCCGCTGCGATGGCATAAGTTCCGTTTGCCTGGACAACCAGTCTGCGTTGCCGTTGTGCTTGCCGGGCCGGTACTGGATGGAAAAGATGTAATATTTAAGGGCCAAGCTGTAACTGTTGTGGTGGGCAAATAAGCGGAGCCCAGGGGCCCAATGTCGTTGCCCAGCAAGACTTCGGCGGGTAAGTTATCCATAATCCCCAAGTGAAACACCTTCCTCAGGTGCGAGTAGGCGACAGAACCTGCACCGTTATTTGGTAGGCCTGAATGCCGCTCTACGAATGGTGAGGCCAGAAAAAGTACATGCGATAGTAGATTGGGTGGCTGACAGTGCCTCCTGTTCCTTAACGTTGTCTCCCACCCTGTCCCCTGTTAAAAGCACAGAGTTGGCACCTGCAGACCATGGGCATCTATCTTGCAACTCACCCCCTTGCAAATCAGCCAAGCAATCTGAGCCCCAAGTCATGCAGCAGTCTCTTATGCTTTTTGATGACTCTGCTGGCAGGGTTTCCCAGGGCCAAAACCATAGCCCTGCCCCAGAAGTGGAAGAGATTGAGTGCACGGATGCCCAACCACTTAGGTTTGAGGATGAGGACATGGGAAGACCACCGAAGCATGTCTCTGATGATGACGAAACACAGGTGCAAACTGCTGCGGCTTTCTGCGGTGTGCAGACCGACAAAGAGGGCAGGGGTGAAGACTGGCTGGAAGATGATGTTGAGAACGATGAGGTCCTACACCCCAAAATATACCACTTAAATCAATGTTTTTAATGGGTGGTGAAAAAAAAATCATTTTTTTAGGCCAGGAATTACCTTTGCGGCCTGCGCTGCATATGTGCCAGGGAAAATAATATAGTTAATCCGTCTGGGAGTTCAGGGGTTGACATATTCCAATTTTTTGCTGTCGAGTAACCCTGCTCTGCATAGGTGACAGGGACCGAAAATTAAAAAATAATTCTTTTAAATTGTTGGGTGCAATATTACCATTTTTGCGGGGTACAAACCCCTGCTCTGCATAGGTGACAGTGACCGAAAATCCGGAAAATCTTCTTTTAAATTGTTGGGTGAAATATTACCATTTTTGCCGGGTACAAACCCCTGCTCTGCATAGGTCATAGGGACCGAAAATTCAAAAAATAAGTTTTTAAATTGTTGGGTGCAATATTACCATTTTTGCCGGGTAAAAACCCCTGCTCTGCATAGGTGACAGTGACCGAAAATGTGGAAAATCGTCTTTTAAATTGTTGGGTGAAATATTACCCTTTTTGCCAGGTACAAACCCTTGCTCCACATAGGTGACAGGGACCGAAAATTTGAAAAATCTTCTTTTAAATTGTTAAGTGCAATATTACCATTTTTACCATGCCTAATCCCCTGCTCTGCCTAGATGCCAGGGGCCTACATTTTTAAAAATTGCCTGTTCCATTGGTGAGTGACATGAATCCCGTTTTGCCGTGAATAAACCCCTCCTCTGCCTGGGTGCCAGGGGCCTACATTTCTAAAAATCGCATGTTCCATTGGTGGGTGACATTAACCCAGTTTTGCCAGTGAAAAACCCCTGCTGTGCATTGCTGACAGGGAACCAAAAATGGTAAAAAGCCTGTTACTGATCGAAAGATACGTGACTACAAACGCACGCTAGTAGACGCGCTGCTGATGGCACTCCCACCTGATGCCTCCTCAATGTCCTACTCCACATCCATTTCCTCCTCCTAGATCAAGATTGTTATTTTTAATTTTAATTTATTTTATTTTAAGTCATTTCCCTATCCACATTTGTTTGCAGGGCACTTACTAGCATTTTTCTGCCTTTTGCAGCCCTCTAGCCCTTTCCAGGACTTTTACAGTCATTTTAGTGCCCAAAAGTTCGAGTCCCCATTTTTTGTGAATTTTGGCCGAACCCGTCGAGCCCGAACTTCCAGGTGTCCGCTCAACTCTAAAAATAACTTGATGAATATGGGCAACAAGTATAAATATGTGGCTGACAGGAAACGTATTAATAGTCTGGACCTAGTGTGGGTGATTTTGTGTGGCTGTCCACAAGAAATATTAAGTTGAAGGTTCCTTCGTGGAAGTTGGGTTCAAGGTTTATTGGTCCATATAAGATCACTGTCATTATTAATCCTGTAGCTTTTCGTCTTGAACTTCCTCCGGCTCTGAATATTCATAATGTGTTTCACAAATCTTTGTTGAAGAGATATCTTGAACCTTTGGAGTCGTCCCCCTTGGCACCCGCTCCTGTTATGGTGGACGGCAGTTTGGAATTCCAGATCGCCAAGATTATTGACTCTCGAGTTCTCTGTATATCTCTTGAATATCTTTTTCACTTGAAGGGTTATGGACCAGAGGAGAGGATGTGGGTATCGGCACCTCATGTGAATGCCAGTCGTTTGGTGAAAGCCTTTCACAGGTCTCATCCAGATAAGTTTGGTCTTGGGTGCCATGGGGTTCAGCCGTAAAAGGGGGGGGGGTACTGTCATAGGAAATGGGGAGGGGATAACACCAGATAACACACAGAAGGAATAGACCGGAGTCTAGGCCTCAAAGCTAAGGGAGAGGGATGGTGACCTTCCTAGGAATCACTAGACCTCTCCCTGACTCCTGCTAGTATGAATAGACCCAAAAGGTGGAAATACTCACACTGGAACCTTAGCCCTGGAGACCCTGGAAGGCCCTAGGAGTGGTGGCATGAGACTCGTTCCTACCCATATGAAGGAACCAGCATCTCCCTGAGGCCTAGACAACAACACACAAAAGCGAACAACAAAATGCAAAACAAAATGCACTAAGCTTAAAGAAGATTGGAGGAGAAGGAGATCCAAAGGAACAACACACCAGTTCAACCAACTCCAGCAGGAAATATCAACCACATGGTATGCAGTGTGAGACCTAAATAGAGCCTCAGTAATGACCCACAAGCTGCACCTGACAAGAGGTGTAGTCATTACCAAACAGCAACATGCAATATGAAAACAGACTGTCAGATGCCCTCACATGCTGCCAGTCTCTCAGATCTTCTCACCTCTGTCAAGGGAGGGACCGTGACAGTACCCCCCCTCTACGGGTGACCTCCGGACACCCAGAGCCTACTTTATCAGGATGCACCCTGTGAAAGGCCTTCACAAAGCGACTGGCATTAACGGTGGTCGTAGGAACCCACATTCTTTCCTCTGGACCGTAACCTTTCCAGTGCACGAGATACTGGAGAGATCTACTGAGAATTCAAGATTACCGTCCATCAAGATAGGTAAGGAGGACGATTCAGCAGGTCCAACATATATCTTTTCAGCAATGATTTGTGAAAAACATTATGAATTTTCAAAGCCTGCAGAAGTTCAAGACGAAAAGCAACCAGATTAATAATGGCAGAGATTTTATTTGGCTCAATAAACCTTGGCCCCAACTTCAAAAGAAGGTACCTTCAACTTAATGTTTCTTGGGTCCGGACCACTCATGCATCTCTTGTCAGCCATACGTTTATACTTTTTGCCCATTTCTTTTTAATTGTTTTGAATTTTCTGCCAAATAGATGACAACGAAGATGAAAATCTTTCTTCTGGTATACCAGAAGTCTCAGTACCAGAAAATGTGCCAAACTGCGGATGGAACACATATGCTCCAAAAAACGGCGACTTATATCAGTAGACTCCTGTCTACGGTTATTTATGGCAAACTCGGCCAACGACAAAAATGAAGACCAGTCCTCCTGATTTTCCGAGACAAAACATCTCAAACAAATTTCTGTCCGTTCTACTGAGGATGAAAAGCCGAAGAGAAGGACAATTGGATCCCCAGGCGAGTACAGAATGCCTTCCACAATCTGGAAACAAACTGAGTCCGCCTATCAGACGCCATATCAGAGGGGATACCGTGTAGATTCACGATATTATACTCAAACCCTTCTGCGAGAGTTTTAGCATTAGGTAGACCTAAAGTGCAATATCTTGCTGAAGCGATCAACAACCACCAGAATCCCATTTTTCTCTAAGGAATTAGGTAAATCTGTGATAAAGTCCATGGACAAATGAGTCCACGGTCGGAATGGGATAGACAAGGGACGTAGAGATCCTAAAGGCCGAGTATGTGTCACCTTGGAACACGCACAAATGTCACAAGCTGACACATAGCCCTCAATACACTTACATGACCCTGGCCACCAGAATCACCAGGAAATGAGATCAACCGTGGATCTGCTCCCAGGGTGTCTCGTAAGAACAGTACCGTGATATTCTTTAAACACCTTACACCTTGTGCTGTAGTTCTGAAGGAACAAACAACTTCCCTGGAGGACAAGAAATCAGGTGCATCTCCATGGGCCTCCAACACTTCTGCCTCACGTTTAGGATGAGGGGGGATACAACCACCCCATCAGCTAATATCGGGCCAGGATCCTCCAACTCACCCCCGGAAAGCTACGCGACAAAGCATACGCTTTGACGTTCTTAACCCTAGAGCGATAGGTGACAACAAAATTAAATCTGGTAAAAAACAGCGACCATCTGGCCAGCCTTGGGTTCAGACGTTTAGCCGACTCCAGATAAGCCAGATTTTTGTGATCAGTAATTACCGTAATCAGATGAATCGCTCCTTCCAACCAATGACGTCATTACTCAAAAGCCAACTTAATGGTCAGCAACTCTCTATTACATCATAATTTCTTTTAGCAGTAGAGAGGTTTTTTTTTAAAAAAAAGCACATGGGCGCCATTTGCTAGGAGAAGGACCCTGCGACAAGACTGCTCCAACCCCTACCTCGGATGCGTCAACTTCCACAATGAATGGCTGTGACACATCAGGTTGCAGAAGCAAAACATTCCTTTACAGCTGAATAGGCATGTAATGCCTCACGAGACCAGACTGAGAAATCTGCACCTTTCTAAGTTATATCTGTTAATGGTTTAACAACAGTCGAGTTATTCAAGATAAATTGACGGTAGTAGTTTGTGAATCCCAAAAATCGCATGAGCGCTTTCAGATTTTCGGGTCGATCCGAGTCCAACACAACACGGACTTTTTTCGGATCCATACAAAAACCCGAAGATGAGAGTAGGTAACCCAGGAATTGCACTTCCGGAACTGCAAATACACACTTCTCCATCTTAGCATAGAATTTATTCTCCCTTAGGATCTGTAAGACCTGTCTCACGTGATCCTGATGCTTCTCCATGTCAGGGGAATAAATTAAAATATTATCCAGATACACCACCACAAACCTGCCCACCAGATGATGAAGGATATAATTGATGAAATGTTGAAAAACAGCAGGAGCATTGGTCAACCCAAAAGGCATGACCAAATTCTCAAAATGACCTTCAGGGGTATTAAAGGCCGTCTTCCATTTCTCCCAAACACTTTTGTGAGAGTGGGGTGGAATCAATCGCAAACACAGAAATATTTTTGTCTAATGTGCTTGTTGTCAAACCATGCATACGAACGAACTAGCCATCCACTAGGTTAACTCCTGCCCCACTATCAATAAATACTTCAATTCCCACAGTTTTGGAGTCTAGCGTCACCTTGGCAGGCAGGAGCAATGGGGTACTACCGGTAAATGACAAAGTATATTCTCAGATTCCCCACCCACACTAACAAGAGTGAGAAGAGGACTAAACACATTGGGCCAGATTTATCATTAGCTAAAGTCACTTTAATGGAGTGAATAAGTCGCAAAAAAAGCGCAATCGGTAAAATTGTGCATTTTTTTGTGACTGTTTCAAGCTCTGCACTAAGCTCTCCAGTTTTGTGAAAGTGGGCGTGTTGTCTTATGTAAATGAATCTCTAGACATATTTACTATTGCAACCATTCAAAAATTCGCAATTAAGTCGAAAAAAAAAAAAAGAGCAATTTCACTCCAGGGAGGACTATGCTTATCTTATGCGACCTTTTAATAGAACATGCGACTTTTTTGTAAAGATGTGCGACTTTTGTAAAGCCACTTACTGAAGGATAAACTGCTACCGTCAAACCACATTTATCACAGCATTAAAGGACCATTAATAAATCTGACTATCCTAAAGTGACTTTGGGCATATGTAAAAGTGGAGTAAGATGTAAGTGTAATGATAAATCTGGCCCATTAGTTTTCTCTTTTTCACCTTGACGTTTAACATAAGGACATACGTTAACAAAATGTCCCCCTTTACCACAGAAAAAGCAGGGTCTTTTCTTAATTCTAACGTTTTTATCACCAGGTCCAGGAGTGGCTTCCCCCAACTGCATTGGCTCATCATGAGCTCAAGTGCCTCTGAACCCGAAGAGGCCGCTTCCCCATATGATGCATCCTGAGCGAGAGGAACCTTAGATCTCTCCCCTTAGGCTTCTAGCAATAAGTACAGCCAGTGACATCGAGACATGGCTGCCTCCACTGACTCTGGATATTTGTGAAATGCTAAGGCATCCTTCAGGTTCTTGGATTACCCTTGACAGAATTGACTGCGCAGAACGCTTTCCCTGCCGTAAGCAACGCAACTTAGTCTCGGGCAGGAAGACCCGATCTAGGTCATAGTATACAAGCCCCAGAGCTCTGAAAAATTCATCTACCAACCGGAGGGATTGTGATCCGGTCGGCAAAGAAAAAGCCCAAGAATGAGCGTCACCTTTCAGTAACGAAAAATAATCCCCACTCTTTGACTCTCGTCCACAGAAGAGTTAGGACGTAGTCTAAAATATAGTTTGCATGACTCCCTGAACCGAATAAAGTTGTCACTTCCCCTGGAAAACCTATCCGGGAGAGAGACCTTAGGTTCAGGGCAGGCCTGGTTCCCGCTGCTGGAAGCCGCTGCCTGTGGTCTCTGAAACTGCGAGACAGCCGTGTGGAGGTCAGCTATCTCCAAAGACAGTCCCTGCATACGATCGACCAGTGCAGAAACAATATCCATCGCTGCACTGACACAAACAAAATGACGTTTTCTTGGTGGTTGATAATGTCACGGGTAGAGTTGAAGTTCGGGTTCAGGTTCGTTGTTCGGAGATTTCTTCCCGCTTTTTGAAAGGCTGCAGGGCAGCCAATCAGCAAGCGTTTCACTACTTTGCCCTAAGAAGCCATCACAGCCATGCTTACTAATGGCATGGCTGTGATTGGCTGAGTGCAGCATGTGACCCAGCCTCTATATAAGCTGGAGTCACGTAGTGCCGCACGTCACTCTGCTGATCTTAGTGTAGGGACAGGTTGCTGCCAGTTCTCTCAGGGAGAGATTAGGAAAGAAATCTGTTGAACTTGGTGATGTGAAATCTTCAAGCTACAGCAATTATTGAGGGAGGGTGCTACTGCTATCCTACATTTTTGTACCCAGCCCTGAGCCCAGTGATACTGCAAAATAATTTTTCCTGAGGTGGGGTTTGGCGGCCATTTTAGCAACTGCAGTGTCCTTGGAACTGCATGTGACCTGCATGTGTGCTAGTCTGCCAGGGACATCTGTATAATCCTTTTTTGGTAGCTCAGTGAAGGAAAAATTCAATTTTTCTGACTAGCAGGTCAAGTCCCCCACATTACCTATTTTATAATTTAGGGGTGACATAGTGCATTTCTGTAGTTGGGGGCAAAAACCTGTATTGTGGTGCTATAGAGAGCACTTGTGCATACAACGCACAAAAACGTTTTTTAAAATTCAGCAGTGACAGACTGCATTCCTGTATTTTAGGGAAATAAACGGTTATTGTTGGTCCACGGACCAGTTTTACATATACCGCACAAATACCAATTTTAAATTTCAGCAGTGAAATACTGCATTGGTGTATTTGGGGGAAATAAACCGGTATTGTTGGTCCACACAACAGTTTTGCATACAACGCACAAATAATTATTTTAAATTTCTGCAGTGACATACTGCATTCCTGTATTTTGGGGGGAAAAAAACGTTACTGTTGTTCCACAGACCAGTTTTGCATACAATGCACAAATACCTATTTTAAATTTCAGCAGTGAAATACTGCATTTGTTTATTTTGGGGAAATAAACCGGTATTGTTGGCCCACAGAGCAGTTTTACATATTCCGCACAAATACCTATTTTAAATTTCAGCAGTGAAATACTGCATTGGTGTATTTTGGGAAAATAAACCGGTTTTGTTGGTCCACAGAGCAGTTTTGCATACACCGCACAAATACCTATGTTAAATTTCAGCGGTGACATACTGCATTTGTGTATTTTGGGGAAATAAACCCGTATTGTTGTTCCACGGAGAACTTTTGCATAGAACGCTGAAAAACCTATTTTAAAATTTAGCAGTGACATACTGCATTTCTGTAGTTCGTTGTGCTACATAGCAGATCTGAGGCTTACCCTGTATTTCAGTCATTTTAAGTAACCTTTTGAACTCCGCATTTACATAGTTGGTTGCAAACACACTGGTTTTGTGGTAGATGGCACATTTGTGGTTTACACTGCATTTCTGACAGTCAAATTAAACCGTTAACTTCTGCTTTTACATTGTTTGTTTGAAAAATCAAATTTTTGATGATAGTGTAGTAATTGTATTGAATTGCTCCTTTACACTGTTGTGTGATCTAAAGAAATGTATTCTGTTTATGACACGGGCACTGCCTTACTGTTAGTGAACACCGGAGATAAACCATCAGTTAGTTTGGTGGGTAAACACAAATAATGAGAGCATCAAATAAGGGACATGGTCATGGAGCTCCTGTTGCTGGGAGACGACGTCCCCGTTCTGCGCCAGCTACAGGTCCAAGTGAAACACCGTCCTCAGGTGTGAGTAGGCGACAGAACCTGCAGCGTTATTTGGTAGGCCCGAATGCCACTCTAAGGATGGTGAGGCCAGAACAAGTACAGGCGATAGTAGATTGGGTGGCTGACAGTAGCTTCAGTTCCTTCACAGTATCTCCTATCCAGTCCTCTGCAGAAAGCCCAGAGTTGGCACCTGCAGCCCATACCCATCAGTCTTTTACATCTCCCCCTTGCAAAGCAGCCAAGCAGCCTGAGCTCCAAGTCATGCAGCAGACTCTTATGCTTTTTGATGATTTTTACTGTCAGGGCTTCCCCGGGCCATCAACATAGCCCTGTCCCAGAAGTGGAAGACCTTTAATGCACTGATGCCCAACCACTTATGTTGCAGAATATGGAGATGGGAATACCACTGCACACAATGTCCTGTCTACAAGACACAAGTGGTTTGCACGTTGTGCCATCAAGAGCCTGAAGTGAGGCATAAGCGTTCTAAACCTGAGCACAACCTGCATGACCAGGCATCTACAGTTGTGTTCAAAATTATTCAACCCCCACTGAAATTGAGGGTTTTGGCCAGTTTGACATTAAATTTGATCATTTTAGTCATCTTGTTTACAATTAAATCAAAGAGGCACTTGTAAGTCTCACACATATAACATAACATTTATATTGAAATAACCACAAATGTCTTTTCTATGCTCACATCATTATCAGTTTTATTCAACCCCCAAGTGACATTCAATCTTAGTACTTAGTACAACATCCTTTTCCAGTTATAACAGCTTTTAAACGTGAAGCATAGCTTGACACAAGTGTCTTGCAGTGATCTACGGGTATCTTCGCAGCCTCCAGTTCAGTCACATTCTTAGGCTTGCGCGCTGCAACTGCTTTCTTTAAGTCCCACCAGAGGTTCTCAATCGGATTTAAGTCTGGTGACTGCGATGGCCACTTCAAAATGTTCCAGCCTTTAATCTGCAAGCAAGCTCTAGTGGACTTGGAGGTATGCTTGGGATCATTGTCCTGTTAAAAGGTCCAACGTCTCCCAAGCCTCAGGTTTGTGACGGACTGCATCACATTTTCATCCAATATCTCCTGGTACTGAAGTAAGTTCATGGTTCCTTGCACACCCTAAAGCTTCCCTGTACCTGTAGAAGCAAAACAGCCCCAAAGCATGATTGACCCCCCGCCATGCTTCACAGTAGGCAAGGTGTTCTTTTCTGCATAGGCCTTGTTCTTCCTCCTCCAAACACAGCGTTGATCCATGGGCCCAAACAGTTCTAATTTTGTTTCATCAGTCCACAGAACACTATCCCAAAACTTTTGTGGTTTGTCCACATGACTTTTGGCATACTGCAGTCGACTCTTCTTATTCTTTGGAGACAGCAAGGGGGTGCGCCTGGGAGTTCTGGCATGGAGGCCTTCATTAAGCAGTGTGCGCCTTATTGTCTGAGCTGAAACTTCAGTACCTGCATCTGACAAATCTTTTTTCAGTTCCTCAGCAGTCACACGGGGACTTTTCTCCACTTTGCGCTTCAGGTAGCGCACAGCAGTCAAAGTCAGCATCTTCTTTCTGCCACGACCAGGTAGCGTTTCAACAGTGCCCTTTGCCTTGAATTATGCTTCCTATGGTGTCTCTTGGTATGTTTAACATCTTTGCAATCTTCTTATAGCCATTGCCCTTCCTTTGAAGAGAAATCACCTATTCTCTTGTCTTCCTGGACCATTCTCTTGACTTCACCATGTCTGTAAACACACCAGTAAATGTCTAGAAGGAGCTGAGTATCACAGTCATTTTAAATCTGCCTAATTGGTGCTTATTATGCTTGATTGCTGCTCCTTGACATCCACAGGTGTTTTTAATACCTGATCGAAAACACTTGAATGAACCTCTGTTCTTAAGAGTGGTAGTCTTTAAGGGGTTGAATAATTGTGTCAATGAAGAAATCACAAAAAAAAAAACATTTAATACTGTATTACAAAAACAATTGATGTAATTTTAGTTGCATTTGGTTCTTTAAAAATTCATTGTAAGATTTCATTCTGAACACAATTACAAATGTACACTAAATTCCCTAAAACCCTTTACAGCATTGGGGGTTGAATAATTTTGAACACAACTGTACATGCAAAGCACAAACTGCAGTGGAGTAAACACCTTAAAAACCAATCTCAGGCTCCTCCTGCTTCCTCTTCTGCTGCTGTCTCTGCCTCTTCCTCCACCTCTGGAGTCACAGTGGCACCTGCCACCAAGCAAACAGAGGATGTGCCACGAACACCACCACCTCCGTCATCATCACCAAGCATCTCCACCATGTCACAAGCAAACGTTCAGCTCTCCATCCCCCAAACACTGGAGAGAAAGAGAAAATACCCACTCTCGATCACTGGTCCTGAATGCCAGCATTTCAAAATTACTGGCCTTTGAAATGCTGTCATTTCGTCTGGTGGAGACGGACTGTTTTAAACAGCTGATGGCAGTGGCTGTCTCACAGTACATCATTCCCAGCCGCCACTACTTTTCCAGGTGAGCCGTTCCTTCCCTGCACAACCAAGTGAAGGATAAAATCAAGTGTGCACCATCTGCGGCAAGTTCTATATAACCACAGATACATGGACCAGTAAGCATGGGCAGGGATGCTATATTTCGCTAACTGCATGCTGGGTAAATGTAGTGGCGGCTGGGCCAGAGGCAGATAGCGGTTTGGCGCATGTCCTTCCACCACCGAGGATTGCAGGGCATTATTCTTTGCCTCCTGTTGCCTCCTACTCCACTTCCTCCTCCTTCTCTTCTACCACTTCCTCATCCGTTCAGCGAAAGACCTTCACCACCAACTTCATCACAGCCAGGGGTAAACGTCAGCAGGTGGTTTTAAAACTCATGTGTTTGGGTGACAAACCCCACACTGCACAGGAGCTGTGGAGGGGAAAAGAAGAACAGACCGATGAGTGGTTGCTGCCAGTGAGCCTCAAGCCCGGCCTGGTGGTGTGCGATAATAGGCGAAATCTCGTCGCAGCTCTGGGACTAGCCGGGTTGAGGTACATCCCTTGCCTGGTGCATGTGCTGAATTTGGTGATGCAAAAATTCCTTAAAAACTATCCAGACATGTCAGAGCTGCTGCAGAAAGTTCGGTCCGTCTGTGTGCACTTTTGGCATTCTCACCCTGCTGCTGCTCGCCTGTCTGCGCTGCAGTGTAACTTCGGCCTTCGTGCCCACCGCCTCATATGCGACGTTCCCACCAGGTGTAACTCCACCTTGCATATGCTGGAGAGACTGTACGAGCAGCAGCAGGCGATAGTGGAGTTTCAGCTACAGCACGCACGGTCAGTCGCTCTGCGGAACTGCACCACTTCACCACCAATGAGTGGGCCTCCATGCGAGACCTGTATGCCTTGTTGCGATGTTTTGAGTACTCAACCAACATGGCCAGTGCCGATGACGCCATTTTTAACGTTACAATACCAATTCTATGTCTCCTTGAAAAAACACTTAGGGCGATGATGGAAGAGGATGTGGCACAGGAGGAGGAAGAGGGGGCATTTCACAGGGTGTCAGTCCAGTCATTCAAAAGAGGCTCAAAGGGTGGGTTCCTGTGCCAGCAGAGGCCAGGTACACATGTGACCAACCAGGACACAGTTCTGGAGGATGAGGAGGATGAGGAGGATGAGGTAGAGGAGGAGGAACCGGGTTCCGCAAGGTGGCACCCAACGCAGCTCATGGCCATCACTGGAGCGTGGCTGAGGGGATTCGGAGGACACAGACGATACACCACCTACAGAGGACAGCATATCCTTACCTCTGGGCAGCCTGGCGCACATAAGCAACTACATGCTGCAGTGTCTGCGCAACAACCGCAGAGTTGCCCACATTTTAACATGTGCTAACTACTGGGTTGCCACTCTGCTGGATCCCAGTTACAAAGACAATGTGCCATCCTTAACCCCTTAAGGACACGGCCCTATTTCACCTTAAGGACCAGGCCATTTTTTCAAAATCTGACCATTGTCACTTTATGTGGCGATAACTTTTACACTCTTTTTCTTATCCAGGCCATTCTGAGATTGTTTTTTCGTCACATATTGTACTTCATGACAGTGGTAAAATGAAGTCGAAAAATTTCATTTTTATTTATAAAAAAATACCAAATTTACCAAAAATTTTGAAAAATTTGCAATTTTCCAAGTTTCAATTACTCTACTTCTATAATACATAGTAATACTGCCAAAAAAAGTTATTGATTTACATTCCCCATATGTCTACTTCATGTATCGATCATTTTGGGAATGCTATTTCATATTTTGGGGACGTTACAAGGCTTAGAAGTTTAGAAGCAAATCTTGAAATTTTTCAGAAATTTTCAAAAACCCACTTTTAGGGACCAGTTCAGGTCTGAAGTCACTTTGTGAGGCTTACATAATAGAAACCACCCAAAAATTACCCCATTCTAGAAACTACACCCCTCAAGGTATTCAAAACTGATTTTACAAACGTCATTAACCCTTTAGGTTTTCCACAAGAGTTAATGGCAAATGGAGATAAAATTTCAGAATTTCGATTTTTTGAAAAATTTTCCGTTTGAATCCATTTTTTCCAGTAACAAAGCAAGGGTTAACAGCCAAACAAAACTCAATTTTTATTGCCCCGATTCTGTAGTTTTCAGAAACACCCTATATGTAGTCGTAAACTGCTGTATGGCTAAACTGCAGGGCGCAGAAGGAAAGGAGCGCCATATGGTTTTTGGAAGGCAGATTTTGCTGGACTGGATTTTTGACACCATGTCCCATTTGAAGCCCCCCGATGCACCCCTAGAGTAGAAACTTTCACATTCTGAAAGCCATAGTTTTATTTTTTTGGGCGACTGTGTTATGTAGGGGCTCATTTTTTGCGGGATGAGATGGCGGTTTGATTGGCACCATCTTGGGGTGCATATGACATTTTGGTCGCTTGCTATGACACTTTTTGTGATGTAAGGTGACAAAAATGGCTTTTGACACCGTATTTTTTTATTTTTTTTTTGCTGTGTTCAGCTGAGGGGTTAGGTCATGTGTTATTTATATAGATCAGGTTGTGACGGACGCGGCGATACATAATATGTATACTTTTTATTTATTTATATAGGTTTTACACAATAATATAATTTTTTAAAACAAAAAAATCATGTTTTAGTGTCTCCATAGTTTGAGAGCCATATATATATATTTTTGGGCGATTGTCCTATGTAGGGGCTCATTTTTTGCGGGATGAGATGGCGGTTTGATTGGCACCATCTTGGGGTGCATATGACTTTTGATCGCTTACTATTACACTTTTTGTGATGTAAGGTGACAAAAAATGGCTTGTTTGACAACGTTTTTATTTTTTATGTTTACAGCGTTTATCTGAGGGGTTAGGTCATGTTATATTTTTATAGAGCAGGTCCTTACGGACGCGGCGATACATAATATGTATACCTTTTTTATTTATTTTGGTTTTACACAATAATATCCTTTTTGAATGAAAAAAAACATGTTTTAGTATCTCCATAGTCTGAGAGCCATATATTTTTCAGTTTTTAGGCAATTGTTGGGTATCCAATTGGTTGGGTATCATTTTTGCGGGATGAGGTGACGGTTAGATTGGCACTATTTGGGGGGTCATATGACTTTTTGATCGCTTGCTATTACACTTTTTGTGATGTAAGGTGGCAAAAAAATGGCTTTTGACAAAGTTTTTATTATTTTTTTACAGTGTTTACTTGAGGGGTTAGGTCATGTGATATTTTTATAGAGCAGATTCTTACGGACGTGTAGATACCAAATATGTCTACTTTTTAATTTTTTTTTTACATTTAACACTAAAAAGCATTTTTGAAACAAAAAAAATCATGTTTTAGTCTGAGAGGCGCCTTTTTGATCGCTTTGTATTACACTTTTAGTGATGTAATGTGCCAAAAAATTTTTTTATGGCGTTCACCTGAGGAGTTCAGTCATGTGATATTTTTATAGAGCAGGTTTTTACGGACGCGGCGATACCTAATATGTGTAGTGTATTTTATTTATTTTTAATTTTTATTCAGTGTTATGTGTTTTTTTTACATTTTTTTTTGACCCAGACCCACTTGGTTCTGAAAGATCCAGTGGATCTGGTGTCTGTATAATACAGTACAGTACACTATATAGTGCACTGTACTGTATTTTGTACTTTAGAAAGTCTAAATAGACCTTTAGCAGGTCTATTCAGACTTTCAGCACCATGGAGAGCAGGACGCTTCTGAAAGCGTCCTGTCTCCATGGCAACCATCACCCGCTGCCATAACTGGGCAGGGGTGATGGATGAGGAGGGAGTGGAGCACCCTCCTCTGCGATCCCATCCTGTTGGGGGCTGCAAAGGCACAGCAGCCCCCCGATGGGAGAGGGAGGGAGCGCTCCCTCCCTGTTAACCCTTCCATACCGTGGTCCGTACGGACCGCGGTACGGAAGGGGTTAAACGGCTGGCATCTGCAGCACAGATGCCAGCCGTTTCTATCAGAATGTCAGCAATGTGCTGATACTCTGATAGACCCACTAGACACCAGGGATAGATTACAGGGGAGGCAGGCGGGGGATCGCAATCGCGATCCCGCCCGCCGCACCGCCCGCCTCCCGCCGCCCGCAACCACCCCCCCCTGCACCCCCGCAGCCACAATATGATTGGGGGCTGCAGGGGGTTAAAAACAGTTTGGGGGCAGTAACTCTCTGATCCCCGCGGTCATAGACCGCGGGATCAGAGATCGCATAGAGCGCTGCAAACCGCAGGTCTGAATTGACCTGCGGTTTGCAGCGATCGCTCATATGGGGGTCACAGGACCCCCCTGGGCATTGTAACAAGGTACCTGCTGAATGATTTCAGCAGGTACCTTGTTCCGATCACTGCCAGCTGAGCAGCAGTGATCGGAACAACTCATGACGTACCGGTACGTCATGTGTCCTTAAGGACTCGGGAAACATGCCGTACCGGTACGTCATGTGTCCCAAAGGGGTTAAAGAGGTTGTCCGGTCCTGAAATCAAAATTCTTTTTATGTGCTCCTAACACCCCTCACCATGCATACATATGCCCCCAATATCTGTTTTTCAAGTCTGAGCTTTCCTTCCCCCCTAGAAGACATCAGATTTCCTATCCTGTGTGATACAGCCTGCAGAGCGGTGTATCAAATCCCAACACTGACATTGCTAAAATGTGTATCTAATCCCATTTTGTATGATCCTGTCTGCTGAGCTGTGTATCTAATCCCTTATGCACACCACCGTATCCATTTTGCGATCCACATTTTTTGCAGTCCCATTGAGTTCGATGGATTTGAGGTGCTCATTTTGAGGACCAGAATAGGACATGTTCTGTTTTTACTGGAACTGACATGCGGATATAAAAAACACACTGATGACGTCCCTGTGCTTTCCATATCCGTATGTCAGTTCTGCGACAGATTAAAAATGACTGTTAAAAAATGTGAATCGCACACGGACAGTAACCTCATTTAGTGGATCCACGACTTGCAGACCGCAAACCAGATACGGTTCTGTGCACGAGCCCTATCACTTATACTGAGCGCCCATAACAGTGACATCCACAGTGCCTCCATAACAGTGACCTCCACAGTGCCCCATAACAGTGACCTCCACAGTGCCCCATAACAGTGACCTCCACAGTGCCCCATAACAGTGACCTCCACAGTGCCCCATAACAGTGACCTCCACAGTGCCCATAACAGTGACCTCCACAGTGCCCCATAACAGTGACCTCCACAGTGCCCCATAACAGTGACCTCCACAGTGCCCCATAACAGTGACGTCCACAGTGCCACCATAACAGTGACATCCACAGTGCCCCCCAATAACAGTGACAACCACAGCGCCCCCCATAACAGTGACATCCACAGTGCCCCATAACAGTGACATCCACAGATCCCCCATAACAGTGACATCCAGTGCCCCCTATTTGCCATCCAGTGCCCCCTATTTGCCCTCTAGTACCATCCAGTGCCCCCACTATGCCATGCAGTGCACCCTTTTTTGCCATCCAGTGCCCCTGTTTGCCATCAATTGTGCCCCCCCCCCTTGTGCCATTCAGTTCCCCCATTGTGCTATCCATTACCCCCTTTGGACATCCATTACCCTGTTGTTAGCCATCCAGTACCTCCTTGTGCCATCCAAAGTGCCACGTGATGTTGTGACGTCAGCAGGTCCTTACAGGGTATAGTATTTAGCTATTAACATTCTAGTAAGCCTCCTCCCGTTTGCCCATACATTCTAGTAAGCCACCTCCTGTTTGCCCATACATTTTAGTAAACCACCTCCCGTTTGCACATACATTCTACTGAACCACCTCCCGTTTGCCCATACATTCTAGTAAACCACCTCCCGTTTGACCATACATTCTATTGAACCACCTCCCGTTTGCCCATACATTCTAGTTTACCACTGAATGCTAGTGCGCATGTGTGGTGAGTGAGGACGGCCAGGTGGAGCTTTCTTTTGCAGGAGACGGTGAGGTCATTCATGACGTTCCGTCTCCTGCTCAAGAAAGGAAGTGAAGAAGACGGAGACTCACCGGAAGAGCAGAAAACCCGACAGGAGCAGTGACATGACTGGGTGGCAGATCTTGGAACGGGCTATGCTGTGGAAGGTAAGTATCAGTCCAACAATCTTCCCTTCACAGGTTAGAATTATGCCCCAAATTTAGGTTTTGCCCGGAGAACCCCTTTAATTCCCTCACTGGAGTGTGATAGGAAGATGCGCGACTACATGCCCACGCTGCTGAGGGCATTCCCAACTGACAACGGGGGACAAGTGGAAACACAAGGCGAAGGCAGAGGCGGAGGAGGAGGAGGTCGCCAAAGCAGTTGGGTCACGGCCAGCACCTCACAAGGCAGGGTTAGCATGGCCAACATGTGGAAAAGCTTTGTCACCAAGCCACAACAACCGGCACCACCAGCTGATATGGAACGTCTTAGCAGGAGACAGCATTTGAACAACATGGTGGAACAGTACATGTGCACATGCCTACACGTACTGACTGATGGTTCTGCCCCATTCAACTTCTGGGTCTCCAAATTGTCCACATGGCCTGAGCTTGCCCTTTATGCCTTGGAAGTGCTGGACTGCCCTGCAGCCAGTGTATTGTCTGAACGTGTATTTAGCACAGCAGGGGGCGTAATTACAGACAAACGCAGCCGCTTGTCTACAGCCAACATGGACAAGCTCATGTTCATTAAAATTAACCAGGCTTGGATCTGATAAAACTGTACCTTGTGCAGAATAGACATTTATACCTGCCTCAACCATACATTCTTGTACTCAAGTGCACCTCCTTTCTCCAGGTTCTGCTCACTACATAGCATAGACTGACAACAAGCAGTTCAGAAAACACTCTGAAGTCAAAATAACCAAAATTATGTATCTGTATATGTAATAAGTGCAACCTTATTTCACTATAGATAGGGCATCATTAAATCCTACCACAACCAGTGTACAAACACCCATATTTTACTGAAAAATCTCTAAAATCACATAGATAAAAAGGAGTCACTCTACAGAAAGAGGATCACATTCCCTAGGAACTATAAGGCAAATACATGATTGTAATAGAAAATATGAATGCATGAAAAAATACATATGGGCAACAGGTCATGCAATAAAGGGCAAAGTTAATATAGATAATAAATGGTGTTGAGCAAATCGAAGTTGATGAAGTGGAATTCCATCTGAATTTCAGGAAAAATTAGATTCGTCACAAATCCGAATTTCCTCGCGGTTCGTCGTAACAAATTAGATTTTTCCCAAAATGGTTGCTGCACGTTACAACGTGAAAGTAAGAAGCCGGGGGAAAAGGCAGCACGCATAATTCTATGCAGACAGCAAAACAGCAGATAGACAGCCCCTGTGATGTCACAGTCCTATAAAAATCCTCATATTGCCCAGTCTCCATTCTCCTTCTGGCTTAGAAACTTTTTTTGTGCCAATGCTAACTGCAAATAATACAGTATAGATCCAGAGCTCCTCCATTCATTGCTCCAAATGCTCTGCTACATTTTCTTTAGGCTGGCAGTAGAGGAACATGTTCTTTCTCAGGGTGTGCATCCTTACATTCCTTTACCATATACACCAGGAAAGCTTCCAGTACATACGTTAAATGTCCCATAAAATGGATGCAACTGTAGTGGCCAGGTTTGCGGTTGCCCCAACTCCCCTGGACACCATCGAGGTGTCACCACATGTTGCTGCTCTTCGGAAAGGATGGTAAGGTTGGGTGCACCCCAAGAAGAAGGTTTTGTCCTGAGGAAAGGCCTAAGCTAGCTGTTCCTCTTTCTCTCAGAAGGCTGGCTCCCTGGCCAAAGGCTGGTGGACCAAGGTATGTGGCTCAGTCATCCGGCTATCTCAATGGTCAAAGGACTGGTGACCCACAATCTGTGGCAGAGTATCCTTGTCTTCTTCTGGTTACTCATGCAGTTTGGCAGAGGCTCTCCAACTAAGTACTGGTCCCTCTCTGCAGCCAACTAGGGGCTCTGTCTACTTTCCTTATATGCAGTTTCTATCTGAACTAGAACATTGTTGTTGCAATATTAGTCTATCATAGACTTGTATAGAGTTCAATGCATATCAATAGGAATGACTAAGCAGCTTTTCCAGACATAAACAAGTCTTCAGACATAAACAACAAAGCTAAACCAGAGAGTCAGAAGGTCAGTGTGTCTGTCTCCCCCCCCCCCAAAAAAAAAAAAAAAACTTTGCATAGGTAGGAAGTTATAAAGTCTTTCAGTATTAGGAGTGCAGTGCAACTATAGTGTAATGACAGTGCAAATGAACAGGATACATTAGAATAAAGATATAATGGAGTTCAACAATATGAAACAGTACAAGTGCACACAAAAGCATAAATCACAGTGCAAGTTATCATTCAAATAAAGTTTGAGATAATGGCTTTGCCTAGTGCAAGCGCAAATGTCCATAGCCCAAAGTAATCTTGCTCCAGTGCACTATACAACTAAGGCCCCTTTCACACGGGTGTCATGTTTGATGCCTGGATAAGAGGCGGGTGCATTGAGGGAAAATGCGCAATTTTTCAGCGCGAGTTCAAATCATTTTAATGCGTTTTGCACGCGCGTGGGAAAAATCGGCATGGTTTGGTACCCATACCCGAATCCGGACTTCATCACTGAAGTCCAGTTTCGGGTTGAGTATTCTGTAGATTTTATTATTTTCCCTTATAACATGGTTATAAGGGAAAATAATAGCATTCTCACTACAGAATGCTTAGTAAAATGTGTATTAAGGGGTTAAAAATAAAAAAAAATAACTCACCATATCCACTTGATCGCGTAGCTGCGATCTCTTCTTCATTCAATAGCTGTCGGCTAAAGGACCTGTGATGAGGTCACTGAGCTAATCACATGGTCCAATCACATGTTCCATCACCATGGTGATGGACCATGTGATTGGACCATGTGATGTGACGTCATCACAGGTCCTTTAGACAGCAGCTAATGCTTGAAGAAAAGAGAAGAGATCGTCAACTACGCGACCAAGTGGATGAGGTGAGTTAATTTTTTTTATTTTTAACCCCTTAATCCACATTTTACTAAGCATTCTGTAGTGAGAATGCTATTATTTTCCCTTATAAGCATGTTATAAGGGAAAATAATAAAGATCGGGTCCCGTCTCTTAGCAACCTTGCGGGAAAGTCGCACTGCACCCGCACTTGATTGCATTTACTTCTATGGGGTCTGCGTTGTGTGAAAAACGCACAATACAGCGCATGCTGCGATTTTCACGCAATGCAGAAGTGATGCGTGAAAATCACCGCTCATGTGCACAGCCCCATAGAAATGAATGGGTCCGGATTCAGTGCGGGTGCAATGCGTTTACGTCACGCATTGCACCCGCGCGGAAAACCCGCCCGTGTGAAAGGAGCCTAAGCGGCATCTATTACCCATAGGTTTCCACTTCCCAGGTTAAATAAAAGATGTACTAAGCAGTATACTTTTTTACCGGACGTCAAAATAGCAAGGTCTTTAGCTATATGCCATGCAGTAAAAAAAAGTGGAAACAGTGGTACTGTATATGCCGCCAAATGGAAATACTTTTGGCCTCATCGGTATCATGGAAGACTATGGTTCCATTTAATGTGCGCAATGGGAGATTTAAGAGCATACTGCTATGGACATCGTAGACACAGTTTGGAAATATACTTATTTGCATGGTAATGTTTGAATACAGTGAAGACTGACAATGAAACAAGAATGCATCCTCACGATTCTTAAATTTACATGATGCCTAGGGAATATATTTGATATTTCATTCGTATTGATGTTATTTTGTCGCTATTCTCAATAGATCAACTTCAAAAGCTTCAAACATAGATGTTCAGACATGAAAACATCACTGATGTATAAGACATTTCACAAGTAAACAGTGTAAATAATGCATAATGTTCTCAAAAAAGTTAGCAGATCAAAAGTACAGTAGAAGAGTTTATATTCCAAAGTACCGGTACCACATAAAATGCTAGGTTCTCACCAGGTATTTGCATCCTCTCGAAAAGTACTGGCAAATTTACCATTAAAAAACAGAATGCAACATGATGTAACACAAAACAAAACTGATGCAGGATCCTTTTTGCTGTTTAAGAACAGCATCCAGACGTATAACAGAAGTTAAAAGCAATATCATGCAACAGGATATCCTGTTTTAAAGGAATCTTTTTGCTCTAATCTTGGGGGAAAAACACAAGGATACAAAAACCTGGTCTGAATAGGGCATTACTTAGGAGCATGCCTCACAGCAAGGCAGTCCTGAATCTCAACTTTTGTCCTGCATTCCCTCTATATGACACCTACAGAAGTTTTTTTTTAAATCTTATTCTAAATCGATTTGGCAATAACATGGAGCTGGTCCACCGATTCCCCCTCTTTTTAGATAAAACAGATTCCACTCTTCTGAAACAGCTTTATAAAAGAAATTAGAACGTGTTTATGGGGATTTTTATCCAAAAGAACATTTGTGAGGTTCGACACTGATGCTGGATGAGAGGGCCTTGGTCGCAATCTCTGTTCTAATTAATCCCAAAGGTGTTTGATGGGGTTAAGGTCAGGGCTCTGTGCAGGCCAGTCAAGTTCTTCTACATCAGGTATGCCCCACTTGTGGCCCTTCAGCTGTTGCAAAACTACAACTCCCAGCATGCCCAGACAGTCTACAGCTATCAGCAGGGCATGATGGGAGTTGTAGTTTTACAACAGCTGGAGGGCCGCAGTTGAGCATCCCTGTTCTACATCATATTTACTCAACAAGACCTTTATGGATTTTGCTTTGTGCAATGGGGCACAGTAATGATGTAACGGAAAAGGGTCTTCTCCAAACTGTTACCACAAAGTTAGGCCTCATGTACACAGCCGTTGCCCGGCCATGGCCGTATTGGGGGCCGCAAACCAAACAGCAGGTCTCAATATGCGGGCACCGGCCGTGTGCTCCCTGCAATCCGGAGCTGTGGTGCGGAACGGAGGCACAGAACCCTGCGGAAGCACTATGGAGTGCTTTATAGAATAAGATTTAAAAAAAAAGCTTCTGCAGTTGTCATATGTAGGGAATGCAGGACCAAAGTTGAGATTCAGGACTGTTCTGCTGGATCCAAGACTCCTGGGAGGCATGGTCTGTTATGCTCCTAAGTAATGCCCTATTCAGACCACATTTTTGCATCCTTGTATTTTTTTTCCCAAGATTCCTTTAAAGCAGGATATCCTTTTGCATGTTCATGTCAGGTTTTATTTTTTTTACAGTGCGGACGGATCACGGACCCATTCAAGTTAAATGGGTCTCGATCCGTCCCGGACGCCGCATGCATGTTGCCCGTGCATTGGGGACTGCAAATTGCGTTCCCCAATGCACGGAATGGCCGCACAATGGCCGTGGGCATGAGGCCTTAGAAGCATACAATTATCCAAAATGTCTTGGTATGCTGAAGTATGAAGATTTCCCTTTATTGGAACTAAGTTGCCTAGGTTAATTCCTGAAAAGCAACCTCCTCCACCAAACTTTACAGTTGTCACAATGCAGTCAGACAGGTAATGTTCTCTGGCATTCACCAAACCCAGATTCGTGCTAGATAGAGAAGTGTGATTCGTCACACTTCAAACAAGGCTTGGCATTATACTTGGTGATGTAAGAGCTGCATGCAGCTGCTTGGCAATAGAAACCCATGCCATGAAGCTTGTGCATTTTCCAGCAGCTAGTTAGCGAATGTGCCGAGCATACAGATCATACAGACACTGTCTGCACTCACTACTGATAGTGTACTCATGTCAGGCACGGAAGTATATAAATATACATGGTATTTATGGCCAGCTTTAGCCATATAGATGAGATGCAGTGAGGGCAGCATCGCAAGTCAGAAACATTAAACATCGTCAGTTTTTTTTCATTAAAAATGCTAAATCAATAAATTTAGTATATTGGAAAAATGTTTATTATTACTTGCCCTACACTGTCTTCTTAGGGTATGTTCACAGAATGCATTTTGAAAATGTGCTGATTTTCTTTGCAGTTTTGGTGTGTTTTTCAGCTTCCCATTCATTTCAATGGGAGAATTAGCGCAGATTCCACTCCAAGATAGAGTATGCTGCTTCTTTTTTTCTACGCTGTTTTTTCAGCGTGGGCAAAAAAAAATTAAAAATTCTGCCTCTCATTGAAATGAATGGGAGGCTTTTTAGAGGCATTTTATGGCACCGAAAACACAGAAAAACTGTGCCAAAAACTTTGTGTGAACAGGCCCTTAGGTGTTGCTCCAGGCTAAGGGTAAGGCCATGTCGTTAAGCGACAACCACGGCACTCTAGGTTCTTTTGCGTAAATCACTTATTGTTATTTTGTTATTTTTAATCCACCCAGATCAAGTGTTATATTATCCACTGGCCAACGTTTCGGTCAGCACTAGACCTTGATCCAGGAAGCATCTCACCACTATAACTGAGATCAAGGTCTAGTGTTGTCCGAAACGTTGGCCAGTGGATAATATAACACTTGATCTGGATGGATTAAAAATAACAAAATAAGAATAAAATAAGTGATTTACGCAAAAGAACCCAGAGTGCCGTGGTTGTCTCTCAACTACATGAGCTAGAATGTACCACTGAGCACCGCCTTCAACTTAGAGGTGTGCCGTTCAACTTCCTTCTCGTAAGGGTACGGCCACACAGCCAGGTTTTCTAATGCCATAATCTGGAGTGGATCATAAAAGGAGAGAATTTATAATGGACAGATACAACTTCTCTTCTCTGAAGTCACTCCTGGTTTTGGCTTCCAAAACTGCATCAGGAAACCTATGTGATTGTACCCGAAGGGCTCATGCATACGAACGTGTGCGGCCTGCACTGACAGATGCAGACCCATTCAAATTGAATGGTTCCGCGATCCATCCACACCGCAAAAAAAATAGAGCATGTTAATTTTTTTGTGGACTGGGCCAAAATGCCACTGAAGCACTGTGCTCCGTATTTTCCATGTTGGCTGTTTACAAACCTCAATACGGGCACGGCTGGCACACATTTGTGTGCATGAGCCCTAAGCCAAGTTAACACTTTAGTAATTTGATCAGTTATTTCCATTAGTTAGGGCTTGTTCAGACAAATGTGCCGTGTTTTGCGATGCACAAAACACGGATGTGTCTTCCGCAATTTGTGTAACGGAACGGACGGCCCTTTATAGAATTGCCTATTCTTGTCCACAAAACGGACAAGAATAGGACATGACTTATAATTTTTGTGGGGCCATGGAATGGAGCAACGGATGCGGACAGCACACGGAGTGCTGTCCGCATGTTTTGCGGCCCCATTGAAGTGAATAGGTCCGCACCCGAGCCGCAAAAACCAAACCACGGTTGTGTGAATGAGCCCTTATTGTGCGCCAAAACCAGTAGTGAAGTCTACTCAGAGATTAGGTATAATGGAAAGATCTGTACCTGGTTCACAATAACTGAGTTATTCTTGGTTCATATAAAAGAGGAGGGTTGGTCAGTTGCCCAATTAAATAGATGTATTCCAAATTGATGGGTCTCCCAGATGCCACAAAAACGTTTTTAGTGAAACAAGTTTTGAGGAGTTGGAGGAGGGAGAGAAGGTCAGAAGACAGACAGAGGCCTGTGTGTTATTGAGAATTGGTAGGCAGGCGGGAATCAGTCGTTAGTTCGTTGGGCGAGCTGCGTTTGTTTAGATTGGCTTTCTCACTTGCCTTTTTTGGTGCTTTTCGCTTGGAGAACTGGTGTGCAGAAGCGTGCGGTGTGAAGGGGGTCTTTTTGGTGAGAATGTGGATTTATATCAGGACAGAGTTGTGGTTAGGATTCGGGGGTCTAAGACAGATTTGGAGGGTAGGGGGTGCAGGATTAGCTTGTTTTCGGTGTCAGGGTGCTCGCTGTGTCTGGTTCAGTGTTTGAGTGAGTACAGGTCAGGTGTTAGTTTTGGTGATAGCCCCCTTCTTAGGCATGAGGATAGTTCGTTTTTGTCCATTTTTTGTCTATTTTGGTTTCCATTTTTTGACTATTTTAAAGAAGTGTATAGCGGCATTCATTTAGGATCGGCGCTGCAACGGAGGCTGCAAGGCTAGGCCTGAGTGATGACATTATTAAGAGAGTCTGTAGATGGGATTCCTTTTCCGTTTCTGGTCTTATGTGAGGCTAGGTAGTCTGTATTAAATGTCTAAGCTATGTGGTAATTAGTTTAATGGTGGTTTTCTGCTATATTGCAGGGAGTTCCTCAGCGCTAGTGTGAATCCTCGGGCACTCATTTGTCTTTTGGGGGGCACCTAGGGCGGATGTTCGGCCGAATGAGCGTCAGCTGGGATTTGAGAGGGACGTCACCCTTGTACGTTGGCTGGGGTCTCGAGGTATGTTGGAGGGGGTGGTATTGAAAGAGGTGCACCGTTCTGTCCATTTGGATAGGTCCCCTGACATTTTGGTTCTACATGTAGGGTGTAATGATTTAGGGAATAAACTAGTTAGGGAGTTGGTTAGAGATATTAAGTTTGACTTGCTATTTCCAGATATGAACACAGTGAGGTCCGACATTGTACCTCGTCAGAAATGGCGGGAGGAGCGTTCAGTTGACCGGATTAATAAAGCTCGTATAAAGGTGAACAGGGAGGTAGGCAAATTTGTGGCTAGGAATGGGGCGGTGGCGGTTAGACATCTGGAATTGGAGTCGAGAGTTTGGGAATTTTGGAGATCGGACGGTGTTCACCTTAATGCGGTAGGCATTGATTTGTGGTCACTGGGTCGTCAGGAAGGAATTGAGAGGGTTTTAGGCTTGTGGAGGAACGCGCAAGCTTGAGGGTGGAGGGTCAAGTTGCTCGTTGTTGGCGGTAGGAGGTCCTCGAAGCTGGTGGTAGGACTTGGTATTTGAGAATGGGAGGGCCTCAATGGTGGGGCTGGACTCCCATGGTTGGGCACATGGTTGGTTCGGTGAGGCGTCCATCACTTGGTTTCCCCGAACTGGTGTTCTACGGCTGGAGGCAAGGTGGATTTGCCTTGTTGTTTGGGGGTTGATAAATCTTTGAGCTTTTAGGACTTCCTTTGTCTAGGTTAATTTATTGTTATTTATGTTTTGTATTTATGTGTTAATAAAACAGCTGCAGTGGCGAATTTAATCCAACTCTGGTGCCTGTGTTTATTATGGGTTGGGGCGTGTTGTAAGGTAAGGAAGGTATGGGGTTAAGAGGACCTGAGGAATTAACCAATAACTTAATCAAGCTCTCAGCAGTAGAGATTAACAAATTTCTGAAAAATTTGTTTGGGATCTGATTTAGTCGAATTGGCCATCATATTTTATTCTATTCAATAAATTAGACCCAAATCTAAAGTGCTCATATTGTCCTGAAAATTCGTGTATGACCCTCTAAGATCTCCTATGACATTATTACCGAGCAGCTGACCAAGCTCCCGCGGTCCCTGAAGTACACAGCCGGGAGTTCAAGGTAAGATCCGGCCATGTGTGTGCTATTATCCCCAGCGTGCCCCACCCCCAAGGGACTACGAGCCCCAACATTGCCTTCCTGTGGTACTGCCCCAGCTCCCTCTGAGCTGCATTACTGTAAATCTCATCATGTCTTCTGCTGGTTGTACTGCAGGTCCCAACACATCCTGTATATCATGCAGAGTCCCTGTGTGCCCCAGCCCTGGAAAAACTATTATTTCCAGCACTTTCCCTGCCCTGTAACAGCTATTGCTCTCAGTGTACCTTTGCCATGTAAAGACTACTACTCCCTGTGCACTCCCAGCCTTGAAAAGACCATTACTCCAAGTGTGCCCCCAGCCCTAGAAAGACTACTACTTGCAGGACTCCCCCTGCCCTGTAAAAGCCTTTTCTCCCAGCATATCCCCAGCCCTGGGAAGGCTACTACTCCCCGTGTGCACCTATCCCTGGAAAGACTACTACTCCCAGTACTCCCGCAGTGCACCCATTGCCTTGGAAAGGCTACTACCACCAGTGTGCCCCCCTGGTGTTCACAATTTCACTTGTCAAAAGGGGTGTTTAAAACTGTCCAGTTGGTATACTCAGACCAGGGAGAGAAACACTCTAGTGACATTCTCAGGTAAAGAGTGTAAGAGTGTAAGAGTTCCTGCATGTATGACAGTGTGTGTATTAAAGATTGCCTGCATGTACGACAGTGTGTGCATGTAAGAGGGCCTGCATGTATGAAAGTGTGTGTATGAAATAGTGCCGGCATGTGTAGAAGTATGTGTATAACAGAGTTCTGTTGCTGTATCTATGCACGGAGCTTCGTATTGTTATGGTATCTAAGTACTGAGTTTGAAGGGGGTGCCCAAGTTCAAATTTTTGAGGCCAAACTACAGGGATGCTGTTAAAATAAAAAATAAAAACCACTTAAACTCACCATCCTGATCACTATTTGATCCAGCACCAATACCCTGTTCTCTCCTTCGGAGTGCAGCTGGGACATAATGATTTGGCTGCCGCAGTAAAATGCCTGTGTACCGCACCTGACTGCTGTAACTAATCAGTGATCTCAGCGGTGTACAGTACCAAGGCCAGTGATTAGCTGCAGCGGTCATGTGTGCTGCCGATATAAAGGATTGTATTAAAGAATGTTGATGCAAATCGGAAACCCCCTTAAGTGTCAACATTTGTATGAAACTATAGGGTAGGCCCCTAGAGTCACTTCTACTGGTGGGCCCTTGGCACACCAGTCTGACACTGCATATGACTATGTATTTTGCAGTCTGCAAAAAACGGATCCGCAAATAATACGGATGACGTCCGTGTGCATTCCGTATTTTGTGGAACGGAACAGCTGGCCCCTAATAGAACAGTACTATCCTTGTCCGTAAAGCGGACAATAATAGGACATGTTCGATTTTTTTTGCGGAACGGAAATACGGACATACGGAAAAGGAATGCACATGGAGTAACTTCTGTTTTTTTGCGGACCCGTTGAAATAAATTGTTCCATATATGGTCGGCAAAACAAACGGAATGGACACGGAAAGAAAATACGTTCGTTATTCTCATTAGTTGTCATCCCAAAGCAGGTGCGGGTCAAAACTACAGAACAGGTGCAGATCTATTCATGGTATCTAATCTGAGAGTAGGCTTTGCTCCTTAATTCGGCTCACAATAAGTGATAGAAATAACTGACCAAATAACTGAAGTGTGAACTCCGCATTACAGGTCAATGTCTAATTTATTTGCATGGACTTATCTGTGCAGTGGCCCAAGATTCAAGTAGTGGCCCCATGACAGTGGAGAGGGTGTCAGCAGTAGGGGTGTGTTCACATCACTGTTTTTTTTTTTGTTCTTCTGATCCATCAGAACAGCCCAAAATAAGCGGATCTTGTCTTTTGAGCATACGCCTTTAAACAGTCAGTATTTGATCAGTATTTGTTTTGGACCCACTCCTGTTTTTCCATACAGAGATGGAATCTGATAAATATTTGCAACTGTTCTGTGTTTTGGACTCACTCCTGCTTTTGGCTTCCAAATCATGATCAAATCTGGATGTAAAATACTGACTGTGTGATAGAGGCCTCGTGCTCAATTTGCAACTGTTCTGTGTTTTGGACTCACTCCTGCTTTTGGCTTCCAAATCATGATCAAATCTGGATGTAAAATACTGACAGTGTGAGGCCTCTTGCTCAATTTGCACAAGTTTTTGCCATTTGCTGCTGAAATCGGTTTTATTCAGATGGAAAAAAAGTCCTGCATGTAGGACTTTAACCCCTTAGTGACCAGCCTGTTTTTGGCCTTACTGACCAAGCATTTTTCTTCCTTTTTTCAACCTTATGTTCCAAGAGCTATAACTTTGTTATTTTTCTGTCTATGTAGCTGTATGAGGGCTTGTTTTTTGCAGAAAAAGTTGTAGTTTTTAATGTCACAATTATGGGGTACACATAACTTTCATTAACTCTTTATGGGAGGGAGATGGGAAAACAGCAATACTGCCACTGCATTTTTCGGTTTAACTAACATAATATCTTTATTCTCTGGTCCAGTACGATTACAGTGATACCAAATACATATAGCTTCTTTCAGGTTTTACTACTTTTTTGCAATAAAACCCCCTTTTTTTAAAAAAGGAAAAAAATCTTTTAGCATCGTTGCTTCCATTGGTATAATTTGGGAGTAAATGACGCTTTTTCATCGCTTGTTATAAAAGTATTTTTGGTGGCAAATAAGAACAAGACTACTTTCACACTGGCGTTTTGGTTTCATACAGGGATCTCACATGCAGCCCTAAACGGATCAGTTTTGCCCTTAATGTATTCTGAATGGATAAGGATCCGCTCAGAATGCATCAGTTTGGTTCCGATCCGCCCCCATGCCGCTTTTGCAGCGTTTTGGTGTCTGTCTGACGAAACTGAGCCAAATGGATCAATGTAAGTCAATGGGCACGGATCCGTTTTCACTGACACAATATGGCACAATAGAAAACTGATCCGTCCCTCATTGCCTTTCAATGGTGTTCAAGACAGATCGGTTTTGACTATGTTAAAAATAATACAAATCCGTTCTAAATGGATGCATGCGGTTGTATTATCTGAACGGATGCGTTTGTGCAGATCCATGATGATTTTTTCAGTAGGCGGCTGAAGAAAATATCTCATCAGAAACTCAAGACTTAGGCCCCTTTCACACGGGCAAGTATTCCGCATGGGTGCAATGCGTGACGTGAACGCAGTGCACCCGCACTGAATCCTGACCCATTCATTTAAATGGGGCTGTGTACATGAGCGATGTTTTTCGCGCATCACTTTTGCGTTGTGTGAAAGTTGCAGCATGTACTATATTCTTCATTTTTCATGCAACGCAGGCCCTATAGAAATGAATGGGGCTGCGTGAAAATCATATAGCATCCGCAAGCAAGTGCGGATGCGGTGAGATTTTCACGCATGGTTGCTAGAAGATGATGTTAGTAAATAGGGATGAGCAACCCCGAACCCCGTTAAAGTGAATTCACTGTATTATTTTCCCTTCTAACATGGTTATAAGGGAAAATAATAGCATTCTTAATACAGAATGCTAACTAAAGTGTGTATTGAGGGGTTAAAAAATAAAAAAAATAAACTCACCTCATCCACTTGATCGCGGTATCGTCTTCTTTCTTCTTCCTGCAGGACCTGCAAAAGGACCTGCGCTGACGTAATCATGCTCCCAGCTGGTACTGATCATGTACAGTTGTGTTCAAAATTATTCAACCCCCACTGAAATTGAGTGTTTTGCCCAGTTTGACATTGATTTTGATCATTTCAGTCATCTTGTTTACAATTAAATCAAAGAGGCACTTGTAAGTCAGACAAATATAACATAACATTTATAATGAAATAACCACAAATGTCTTTTCTGTGCTCACATCATTATCAGTTTTATTCAACCCCAAGTGACATTCAATCTTAGTACTTAGTACAACATCCTTTTCCAGTTATAACAGCTTTTAAACGTGAAGCATAGCTTGACACAAGTGTCTTGCAGCGATCTACGGGTATCTTCGCCCATTCTTCATGGGCAAAAGCCTCCAGTTCAGTCACATTGTTAGGCTTGCGCGCTGCAACTGCTTTCTTTAAGTCCCACCAGAGGTTCTCAATCGGATTTAAGTCTGGTGACTGCGATGGCCACTTCAAAATGTTCCAGCCTTTAATCTGCAACCATGCTCTAGTGGACTTGGAGGTATGCTTGGGATCATTGTCCTGTTGAAAGGTCCAACGTCTCCCAAGCCTCAGGTTTGTGACGGACTGCATCACATTTTCATCCAATATCTACTGGTACTGAAGAGAATTTATGGTACTTTGCACACGCTGAAGCTTCCCTGTACCTGTAGAAGCAAAACAGCCCCAAAGCATGATTGACCCCCCGCCATGCTTCACAGTAGGCAAGGTGTTCTTTTCTTCATAGGCCTTGTTCTTCCTCCTCCAAACATAGCGTTGATCCATGGGCCCTAAAAGTTCTAATTTTGTTTCATCAGTCTACAGAACACTATCCCAAAACTTTTGTGGTTTGTCCACATGACTTTTGGCATACTGCAGTCGACTCTTCTTATTCTTTGGAGACAGCAAGGGGGTGCGCCTGGGATTTCTGGCATGGAGGCCTTCATTACGCAGTGTGCGCCTTATTGTCTGAGCTGAAACTTCAGTACCCGCATCTGACAAATCTTTTTTCAGTTCCTCAGCAGTCACACAGTGACTTTTCTCCACTTTGCGCTTCAGGTAGCGCACAGCAGTCGAAGTCAGCATCTTCTTTCTGCCACGACCAGGTAGCGTTTCAACAGTGCCATTTGCCTTGAATTTGCGAATGATGCTTCCTATGGTGTCTCTTGGTATGTTTAACATCTTTGCAATCTTATAGCCATTGCCCTTCCTCTGAAGAGAAATCACCTCTTCTCTTGTCTTCCTGGACCATTCTCTTGACTTCACCATGTCTGTAAACACACCAGTAAATGTCTAGAAGGAGCTGAGTATCACAGTCATTTTACATCTGCCTAATTGGTGCTTATTATGCTTGATTGCTGCTCCTTGACATCCACAGGTGTTTTCAATACCTGATCGAAAACACTTGACTGAACCTCTGTTCTTAAGAGTGGTCGTCTTTAAGGGGTTGAATAATTGTGTCAATGAAGAAATCACAAAAAAAACATTTAATACTGTATTACAAAAACAATTGCTGTCATTTTAGTTGCATTTGGTTCTTTAAAAAGTCCTTGTAAGATTTCATTCTGAACACAATTACAAATGTACACTAAATTCCCTAAAACCCTTTACAGCATTGGAGGTTGAATAATTTTGAACACAACTGTATGCAATATAATTTGGATTCACTGTGACAATCTAAGATAAGAAGCCGCTTAGGTTTCGATAACACACAGTAAGTCTACTTATAATAAAACAGATTAAGTATAAATGGCACAGCAGGTGAACTAGATAAACGCACCTATATAGTAGACCACCTGCTGACAATGAGTCTGATACACAGTAAGTCAGCAAGTATAACAGAATAGATTAAGTATAAATGGCTCAGCAAGTGAACTAGATAAACGTTCCTATATATTAGACTGCCTATTGACAAAAAGTCTTATGTACAGGAAGTCTATGTATAACAGAACAGATTAGGGCCCCATTCACACGTCAGAATTTTTTCTTTCCAGATTTACAGTCTGTTTTTTTGCAGATCCGTTTTTCGCAAAAACCTTCAGTTTTTCACAAAAGTGCATCCGCATCCTTTCCGTGTTTCCACAAAAATAAGAAAATGAAGGAGGAATAGATGTTGCTTGGGTACCAAAAAAAATAAAAATAAAAATATGTTAAAACAGAAGACGTGATAGAACAGGTGCCATTATGCTTTTGGTGTCGTTCAGAGCTGTGTAAGAAACCTCTGCTTGGCTGGCATAGTTTTCTACCAATTTCTCAGCGAAGACATGGAAAACTTACTATTTCTCTGGATTCTCTCTCAGCGATTCAGACGCCCATCATCTATGCTGGATGAAGAACCAAGGAGGAAAAGGAGGCGGCAGTGGGTCCATCCGATTGTGGCTCACTAGCTGGACTAGCTGTTCGGGAATTCTATGCCGACTACTTCTGCAGTCCTGAGGGGGCATTGTCGTGGCAGGATGCCATCCGTGGAGGACGTTGATTTCAGCTGGAATCTGGTTCAAATATGATTTAAAATTAAATATTCTTAGCTTAGTTAGTCTTGATAAACTATGTATGCTGCGCCTGTAGTAGTGATAGGACTTGTCGTGTCCGTAGACGTGACAGACAACGTATATTGTGCCTTATTATTGTACCTCCTACTGGAAGATGGACTGGTACCCAGGAACTAGGCACGACACCAACACCCTCAGCCCGAGTTTGTAGATGAAGTAAGCATACCTGTAATAAAGACATAATGTACATACCATGCCTGCTGCTATGACAGAAAAAGCTTAAGGTCATGATAGACTACGTATGCTGCGGCTGTAGTCTTGTCAGTAAACGTGACAGACTTCATAAATCGCCTGTAATCGTGACAGGACTTATTAGTCTATCGACGTGACAGACTTTGAAAATTGCACCTGTAGTCGTGACAGGACTCCCTGTAGACGAAACTGACGCCATACTATAGTGTTTTCTTTTTGTTTGTTTTTCCTGAACAACCCCTTTTGAGGCGAAACTTGAGAAACGTGAAAAAAGAGACCACACAGAGCTTCCTAGGAGAATGGGTCTATAATGCAAGGACGGCAAGAAAAAAGTAACAGCGGGAGCGAGGGGAAGCAAGAACCTAGAGAGGGTAAGTGGGAGAAAATGCGAACCTGGGAGAAGGTGATGTCCGAAAAGGAAGGCTTTAGATGACTGCTTGAAAAGAAAACAATAAAGACCCAACGACTAGAGATGGCCTGAACTATCCGCCGGCGAACAGTTCCCGGTGAACATAGATTGTTCGCATTCGCCGCGGCGGGCGAACACATACGATGTTCGGTCCGCCCACCAATACATCATCATTGAGCAAACTTTGACCCTGTACCTCACAGTCAGCAGACACATTTCAGCCAATCAGCAGTCTACCCTCCCTCCCAGACCCTCCCATCTCCTGAACAGCATCCATTTTAGATTCATTCGGAATTTGCAGTCTTAGTGAGAGGAGGGACAGTGTAGCTGCTGCTGATTTAATTGTGAAATCGATAGCTAGGCTAGTGTATGCAGTGTCCACTCCAGTCCTGAAAGACTCATCTGATCTCTGCTGTAAGGACAGCGTCCTGACAGCACCCCAAAAAGCCCTTTTAGGGCTGCAACATTAGTCTGCTTTTTTTTTTCTCCATATAGATATATTGGAGTTGCCTGGCCTGCCTGTGTGTGAGGAGCTGCAGGCCCACAGACTTTAGTGTGCCCACTGCCAGTGCCCACCCCTGTCATCCCGTGTGGCACAGGACTTTGCATCAAAAAAAGGCATTTCATTTTTACACTTTAGTGTAATTTCAGTTGCTTGCCTGCTGCCAGTGTGTGTCAGGCCCATTTCCACAGACTGTAGTGTGCCCACTGCCAGTGCCAACCACTGATACCGGGTGGCACAGTAGCTTGCCGATAAATAAGGCATTTAATTTTTAGACAGTAGTCTAAATTCAGTTGCTTGCCTGCTGCCAGTGTGTGTCAGGCCCACTTCCACAGACTGTAGTGTGCCCACTGCCAGTGCCAACCACTGATACCGGGTGGCACAGTAGCTTGCCGATAAATAAGGCATTTCATTTTTAGACAGTAGTCTAAATTCAGTTGCTTGCCTGCTGCCAGTGTGGGACAGGCCCACTTCCACTGACTGTAGTGTGCCCGCTGCCAGTGCCCACCACTGATACCGGGTGGCACAGTAGCTTGCCGATAAATAAGTCATTTCATTTTTAGACAGTAGTTTAAATTCAGTTGCTTGCCTGCTGCCAGTGTGTGTCAGGCCCACTTCCACTGACTGTAGTGTGCCCACTGCCAGTGCCCACAACTGATACCGGGTGGCACAGTAGCTTGCCGATAAATAAGGCATTTAATTTTTAGACAGTAGTCTAAATTCAGTTGCTTGCCTGCTGCCAGTGTGTGTCAGGCCCACTTCCACTGACTGTAGTGTGCCCACTGCCAGTGCCCTGATCGATACAACATCATACCTGATCGTATACACACACTAGATGTTTTAGACCACGTTGTTCAAAATAATTTAGGATTGTTAGGTGCCTTTTATGGATTAAAACCCAACTCTGCATCAACTATGTAATTTTCCATGGGAGTTTTGCCATGGATCCCCCTCCAGCATGCCACAGTCCCGGTGTTAGTCCCCTTGAAACAACTTTTCCATTGTGGCCAGAAAGAGTCCCTGTGGGTTTTAAAATTCGCCTGCCTATTGAAGTCTATGGCGGTTCGCCCGTTCGCAAACATTTGCGGAAGTTCACGTTCACCGTTCGCGAACGGAAAATTTTATGTTCGCGACATCACTACCAACGACCTAGAACAATAATGTAAGTGAGACTCTAATGGCAAAAGCCACTCATGCGAGCCTCCACAAGTAAAATTGTATTGCTAGCCACAGCTGCCCGAGCCATGCGAGCGGGCCTAAAGGCAGAAAAAGACATGGAACCTACTGTGGCTGGACCTTGCAGCCGAGTTATGTGTGTAAAATGTAAACGGAGGGGCCAAGCGTGAGAGAGACTCTAATGGTGGGGCCAAGCGTGAGAGAGACTCTAATGGCGGGGGCCAAGCGTGAGAGAGACTCTAATGGCGGGGGCAAACGTGAGAGAGACTCTAATGGCGGGGGCAAACGTGAGAGAGACTCTAATGGCGGGGGCAAACGTGAGAGAGACTCTAATGGCGGGGCCAAGCGTGAGAGAGACTCTAATGGCGGGGGCAAACGTGAGAGAGACTCTAATGGCGGGGCCAAGCGTGAGAGAGACTCTAATGGCGGGGCCAAGCGTGAGAGAGACTCTAGTGGCGGAGCCATGCGTGAGAGAGACTCTAATGGCGGGGCCATGCGTGAGAGAGACTCTAGTGGCGGAGCCATGCGTGAGAGAGACTCTAGTGGCGGAACCATGCGTGAGAGAGACTCTAGTGGCGGAGCCATGCGTGAGAGAGACTCTAGTGGCGGAGCCATGCGTGAGAGAGACTCTAATGGCGGAGCCATGTGTGAGAGAGACTCTAGTGGCAGAGCCATGCGTGAGAGAGACTCTAGTGGCAGAGCCATGCGTGAGAGACACTTAGTGGCGGAACCATGCGTGAGAGACACTAATGGCGGAGCCATGCATGAGAGACACTAATGGCATGGTAATGAATGCGAGACTAATGACAGATTTTATATATATATTTTTAAAATATAAACCACTTATGCAGCACCAGTATGACTTGGGGACTCGCATAACCATGACCCCCTCCGACAGTGAACCTAGGACACTAACCAGCCTACAACCATATTGTACCCCTAACGAATAACGTGAAGAACGGTCATAGGCCCCGCAGAGCCATGAGGCTGAAGAGGTCATCGGGCCCCCGAAGCCATGAGGCTCCCGAAGCCAAGACTGAACTGGATGATATTACAGTGACGATAAGTAATTAAAACGTGAGCCAGACCTGATGGGATATGCATAGACATTAGTGATCTGAACCACGCATATAAATAAAACATTAAACCAACCGTGAACCGTGAAATTGAACAGATGGGAGAAAAACAAGAGCCAGAGGCATTATAGTTCACTAAGAGAAGACCCTTATCGGGACAAACGAATTAACAACTTGTGAAATATAGTAGGACTGACTGCTGAGGGACTGTATGGTGAACTGGGGAAGGAGACCAATCTGAGTGAATGCAAACCAGAAGTAAAGGTGACCAGTCTGAGTGAATGCAAACCAGGACTAAAGAACGCCACAATTTTGTATTTTTTTTTCTTTCCACCGAAGTGAACAGAAAAAGTAGGCCTATGGAATGTAACAACAAGCGAGGAAAGAAACGTAAACCTGAAAGAAAGCAGCTATGTTTATCAGGAAAACGGTATGAGAGCGGTGTGCTGACTGCCCTGGTAAAAATACTGAGTAAACCATGATGTAGCAATGAAAAGGAAAATGCAGCTTTAAGTGGAAGCAGAGTATAACATCTGATGTAAGAACAGGTGGGTAAATGCAGCTCTGGATGTGAGTGGTGCCTAAAAACATGGTATGGGCCCAGCTCTGAGCATGAAGAGCAAGGTATAACGCAGCCGTATGAATGCAATCTGAAAGTGAGCAGAGTATTATTGTGATGCAACAGCAAACGCATGAATGCAGCTCTAGTAGTGAATGGAGTATAGGACAAAATGTAAATGCAGACACATGGACATAGCTTTTGAAGGTAACAAACCTAACCATGATCATTCGACCATTAGCGCCCAACCTCCTTGGCCCCAGAGCGCTACAAGTCATGGACCGTGTAACCAAGTCCGATCCTACCGTGAATGCCAGCACTCGCCTGGCACCTTCTGCCATTGCCCAGGTGCGAACTAGCCTCCACATAATGCTGAAGGAGTTTTATTTTATTTTTTTTAAAATGATGGTCACCACAACACCACCTTGTGTTCCCCTAAGAAAAACATAAACATGGTTGAACATAAACCCTGATGCAACGCCAATTAAGCGACATAATAGTGCACCTATAAACATAGCACGGAACCGCTGACACATGCGTGCCCATAACATACTGTTTATAGATTAAACACACTTACATACAAGAGCATCACAACTTAAATACAGGCGCCTTGACCAATCTGCTTGTGCCCCCATATACAGACCACTGATATACATTTACCAACACCTTGCATGTCTGGCGCTAACTGCGGACGTGTGCCCCACATGTAAAACAGGTGACAGTAAACATGCACCTTTTTTTTTATTATTAACGGCCATTGATACATGACCCTTCCAGAGAGATAACTAAATAATACCATCACTTAACCACAGCGTGCATCAGAAAACATGCAACCATACCTACTCTAGGCACATGCTAAACCATAACTATATGCAATAGCCCCCAACAAGCCCCTAAAAAACCGGACAAAAATACTAACACTTGACCATTAGCTCCCAACTCTGCTTCGTCCCAGAGTATTACGAGTCGAATATCGCAGTGTCGGTCTCATGCGAACAAGTGCGATTCTACAGTGAATGCCAGCACTCATCTGGCACTTTCTGCCGATGCCCAGGTGTTAATGAGCCTCCACACGATGCTACTGCATTTTTTTTTTCATCGACCATTGATACACAACACTTTAACACAGCGTGCATAGCTTGAGCCAACCGCAGACACGCACCTCACATGTAAACCAGGTATCAGAAACATACAACCATACCTACTATAAGCGCATGCTACCCCAATAACTGTATACAATGGCCCTAATAGCCCAATGGCCTCTGAATAGCTAGACAAACAATACTAACAACCATCGCTCAACCATTAGCGCCCAAACTCTGCTTCATCCCAGAGCGCTACATGTCGCGGACAGCAGCGTGGGTCCCGTGCAAACCACTCAGATCCTACCATGAATACCAGCGCCCTCCTGAGACATTCCGCCGTCGCCCAGTCATAAGAAGTCTCTATACCATGCTGCTGTATCCTAAAGCTGACCCAGAGGTAGTGAAATCAGCTGAATCGGCGTCAGCCTGGGCCCACAGGTGCCTATAAATAGCCTAGTAATCAGCCAGCCTGGGCCCACAGGTGCATATAAATAGCCTTGTAATCAGCCTCCCCTCCCACAAATACAGCAATATATTTGCTTAATACAATAATAATGACCCAAATATATAATCGGTCATCATTATTAGAAAACATACATAATTACATTTTTTGAAAAGAAAAACACATACGCAAAATTAACTTTTGAACAATTTTTAATTTTTTGTGGGGGAATTTTTTTTCCTCTCAATTCAAACAATTCTCTTGAAAAAGGGCCAGGGGTGTTCACAACTGGGGGCTCTGCTGTGTTCATATGGGAAGGAGGGGTGATCACATTTAATCTTTTGTCAGAGTCCTGACCTCAACCTGATTCAACCTCATATTCTCCAAAAAATGTAACAGTTCGTGTGGCTCTTGAGGCGCACTAAACTCTTCCAGGACCATGGTCAACGCTGTAAGACCCCGCGTTTGCCGTTCTTCTGGCACACGGCGATAGGAAGAAGCGAGCCCCTTTAGAGTTGCTTCTTCCTTTCCGTCAGACCGATTCCGATTAGTTATACTCCATTACCATCATATTGACCTGTCCTCGGAGATCTAAACCGGAATCAGTATTGACTCTTCTGCCCCGTCTACCCCGGCAAACGGGTGTGGCAGCAGTTTCAGGTACAACCCTAAGAATGGATTTCTCCAATGAAGAATGAATTTCGGGAACAGAACTTTCACCAGTAGCTTCTGGTTGAGCGCTAACCTCAAGTTCCTCATCCCCTTCTGTGGACGGACCAGGTCTTTCAGGTGTTTCAATTGAAGGCGCTTGGGAAGCTGAGTTTTCTGACAGGTTGTCAGTAGTTTTGTTAAAAAAAATAATAAATTTAACAAATATTTTTAACAATTTATTCATAAATTACCTTTCTCCAGTTTATAAACAAAATGTGGTAAATCACACTGTAGCACATTTCCCCTATATTTTATATTGCTAATATATTTAATTATATGCTCCTCTATTGCGCCACTCTAGCCCCCATTTTTTCAAATCCCCCTGTATAATAATTACTTTTATCGGAATAGGGAGGAGGAGACATCAGCTTTTCTCACTGGGTGATTCTTCTATCTGGCTGTGACGCTGTCGCTGCGGAGCGTGTCACAGCCATAGAGAAAAAACGACTCACTCTCTCTCTGGCTGTGACGTGATCCGCTGTGATTGGACTGCGCCACAGCCAGATAGAAGAAATGGCCAGTGAGAAAAACTGAGATCTTCTCCACAATGTTCTGATGCTAGTAATTAGCATACAGTGTGCCTAAAGAGAATGGGGCCTACAGAGGCGCAACGGAGGATCATATAATGAAAATGAAAAATATTAGTAATATAACATCTAGGGGAAATGTGCTACTTTGGGAGGCACTGAATCTTTTGCAGCGGGGCCCAGTGCATTCACTGTATTTTATTACACCGTGCCCCGCTTACTGTAGTATTCATATGTGAGTATTCAAATGAGTACTACGTGGACTTCTCTATGCTGCCGTGGATTGCTAAAGTTGAAAAAAGCTCCCATGCCATTCAGTGAGCAGGGCCTAGTGTAATAGAATACAGTGAATGCACTGGGTCCTGCGGCCATTCCAACAACAGTTGCTTTCCCCCAGCCCCTCCTCCCTCCCTGCTGATACCTCGCCAGCCACGCTGTGCTGCATCGTGGCCAGCGATATATCAGCAGAGTAAAAATGGCAAAATTCGTCCCAAATACGCACTTTTGGGTTAAATAAAGTGCGTTACAGGGCAAAAAATACGGTACAATAAAACTTACTTACCTTCTTAATTAATTCCATTATTGGCTTGAGGAATTGGAGCTGCCTAGTGTACATATAAGTTTTTTTTTTTTTTTGCCTGCATCTCCACTCTTATGTTGATTTTTAAATTCACGCCTGAACTGGTCCCGGAATTTGTACCATCTCTTCTTTATTTGTTGTACTGAAATTTAATTAAAAAAATAAAAATAAAATATTAACACAAAAAATGCATATGTATATAAAAGAATATTAAAAAAACAATAAAAAAAATAAAAATCCATTCCAGTGCACGGTCCATTTAAAACCAGCCTGCTATGCACTGGAGTGCAAGAGCGCACAGCATCATAGCAACCACTGACACCATGTGCTCCTTCACTCCAGTGCACGGTTCGTGTAACTGAATTTACATGGACCGTGAAAGCAAATTTACATACACATAAAATTACACAATTTTTATGCTTACAGATTTTCTCCTTTTTTTCTTTGGATCACGAATTCCATGCTGTACCGGACATTTGCTGGCATACTTCGTCCCATGACCGATCCTTCACTACCCGGTCAGGATACTGTTTACACCTTATGTCCCACAGGGCAGGACGCTCTTGGATGAGCACTATCAGTTTTTCCACTTCTGGGGTGCTCATTATAACCTTTGCCAAACCACTAGGCTCTTGTTCTTTCTCCTGCCAACTTCGTCTCACAGGAGATCTAGGTCACATGGGGCAGGTTTTTTTTTTATTTCCTGTGGATATGCAATTGCGGATCCGCAATTGCGGATGACATGCGGATGGCATTTAGCACATTTCCGCATGTCATCCGCATTTTTGCGGACCCATTGACTACAATGGGGCCACGGTCCGCATTTTGCGGACAAAAGTAGGACATGCTCTACTTTTTCCGGGATCTGCAATGCAGAACAGAATTAGGGATGCGGACAGCATACTGAATGCTGTCCGCATCTTTTGCGGCCCCATTGAATTGAATGGGTCCGCATATATTCCACATCCTTTCCGCATTTTTGCGGAAAGGATGTGGGAAAAAAATTCTGATGTGTGAATGAGCCCTAAGAATGAATGGTGCAGCAGTTGAACAAGATGCACAGGACGATTACACTGAGGCTGGGTTCAGACTTGCGCGTATTTGATACGCGCGTTTCTGTCACGCGTATTACAGCGCGTTTTTGGAAATGGGAAACGCGCGTCGTAAGCGCGTTTCGTGTGATTGACCACTGTGGCGTCACTCACAATACGCGCGGCAAAACGCCCCAAAGAAGCTCAAGAACTTTTTTGAGCGTAGGGCGTTTTTCAGCGCGTTCAGACGCGCTGTAAAACGCTCAAGTGAGAACCAGGGCCATAGGGAAGCATTGGTTTTCACGTGTTGAGCGTTTTACAGCGCGTTTGAACGCGGTGTAAAACACACAAGTCTGAACCCAGCCTGAGCCTGCACTGTCCCTGCAATCTCTGGATGGAAAAATGAATCCAGCCAGCAAAGGGAGCAATATGGACAATCACAATACATTAGTAAGTGGCTTGTATTAGCTTTCTTTACATGATACATTCTACAGTTGCAAGAAAAAAATATGTGAACCCTTTGGAATAATATGGATTTATGCACAAATTGGTCATAAAATGTGATCTGATCTTCATCTAAGTCATAACAATAGACAATCACAGTCTGCTTAAACTAACAACACACAAATAATTAAAAGTTACCATGTTTTTATTGAACACACCATGTAAACATTCACAATGCAGGTGGAAAAAGTATGTGAACCCTTGGATTTAATAACTGGTTGAACCTCCTTTGGCAGCAATAACTTCAACCTAACGTTTTCTGTAGTTGCAGATCAGACGTGCACAACGGTCAGGAAGAATTCTTGACCATTCCTCTTTACAGAACTGTTTCAGTTCAGCAATATTCTTGGGATGTCTGGTGTGAATCTCTTTCTTGAGGCCATGCCACAGCATCTCAATCAGGTTGAGGTCAGGACTCTGACTGGGCCACTCCAGAAGGCGTATTTTCTTCTGTTTAAGCATCTGTTTTTGATTTACTTCTATACTTTGGGTCGTTGTCCTGTTGCAACACCTATCTTCTGTTGAGTTTCAGCTGGTGGACAGATGGCCTTAAGTTCTCCTGCAAAATGTCTTGATAAACTTGGGAATTCAATTCATTTTTCTTTCGATGATAGCAATCCATCCAGGCCCTGATGCAGCAAAGCAGCCTCAAACCATGATGCCCCTACCACCATACTTTACAGTTGAGATGAAGTTTTGATGTTGGTGTGCTGTGCCTCTTTTTCTCCACACATAGTGTTGTGTGTTTCTTCCAAACAACTCAACTTTCATTTCATCTGTCCACAGAATATTTTGCCAGTACTGCTGTGGAACATCCAGATGCTCTTGTGCAAACTGTAAATGTGCAGTAATGTTTTTTTTGGACAGCAGTGGCTTCCTCTGTGGTATCTTCCCATGAAATCCATTCTTGTTTAGTTTTTTACGTATCATAGATTCGCTAACAGGGGTTTTAGCATATGCCAGAGACTTTGGTAAGTCTTTAGCTGACACTCTAGGTAACTTCTTCACCTCATTGAGTAGTCTGCCTTGTGCTCTTTCAGTCATCTTTACAGGACGGCCACTCCTAGGGAGAGTAGCAGCAGAGCTGAACTTTCTCCATTTATAGACAATTTGTCTTACCATGGACTGACGGACAGCAAGGCTTTTGGAGACACTTTTATAACCATTTCCAGCTTTATGCAAGTCAACAATTCTTAATCGTAGGTCTTCTGAGAGCTTTTTTGTGCAAGGCATCATTTACATCAGGCAATGCTTCTTGGGAAAAGCAAACCCAGAACTAGTGTGTGTTTTTTATAGGGCAGCTGTAACCAACACCTCCAATCTCATCTCATTGATTGGACTACAAGTGGCTGACACCTCACTCCAATAAGCTCTTGGAGATGTCATTAGTCTAGGGGTTCACATATTTTTTCCACTGTGAATGTTTACATGGTGTGTTCAATAAAAACATGGTAGCATTACATTTTTTGTGTGTTATTAGTTTAGGCAGACTGTGATTGTCTATTGTTGTGACTTAGATGAAGATCAGATCACATTTTATGACCAATTTGTGCATAAATCCTCATCATTCCAAAGGGTTCACATACTTTTTCTTGCAACTGTATTTGCTGAAGCGAGACAGCTCCTTTAAACAATGGTTCAAAAACCATCCTTTGGGTGACAGATGCCTTCTTCACTGTCTTCTGATCTCTAAAATGGTGGCTGCCATTTTGAGTATTGCTGAAATTAGAATCTTCTGAGAAATTTGTAAAAAAAATAATTGATTAGTGTAGAATTGATTCACTCATCTCTACTCTGCAGGCTTTCTCCGAAGCTGGGATCCATATTACACATGCATTGATTCCGCATTCACTGAAACATGCGCATAATTACAGGGCCAGGCAGTAAGACAGTGAGGGTGCCTGGCCCTGTCACAAGGGGAGGTGGGAGTGGCTAAGGTTTAAAGGCGGTGGTAAAGTGGTGCTCCGAGTAGATAGGACCACCCTTCTGTGCCCTAAGTGCCTCATTAGCCTTTACAATAAATTGCAGGTTTTTCTACAATGGAGCCACTGATTTTAAAGGGATCACTTAAAGCAGCATGATAAACCATACCAGGCAACATGCCTGGTTTAATAGGGAGGATCATTCTGACAGAAGTTCTTTAAAGAGGTTGGCCAATTTATATTACTAGCTGCGCATGTGCTGGGAACACCACATGTTTGCAGCTAGTCATGATCGTTATTAAACTATCAGCACTAATGTTTCATTGTTTAATAAATATAAGTAACGTTTCTATGCAGGTCCCCTGACCTGTGTGCCAATGATGCACTGGAAACTTGGCTACTGATGGGCAATCCTGTCCATCAGCAGCCTACATTCACTTACACTGGGGATGGACTGTCAAGATTCAGGGACTTAGATTCAGGAGGGGAGCCTGCAGGTCACACCTCCCTCTGTCAGCACTCTTTCCCTAAACTAATTAATCTTAGCTGCCACCACTCATCATATCAGGCTGACAAGACAACTTTGCATGAAGTAACACCTAAGTACATGCTACAGCTGCTAGCATTCATAGGGTTAATAACTCAATAGAGGTAACGCTTCTTCTAAGGTCATGGAATCGTTAGAACACAAGAAGGCTCTTATTAAAGTGAAGTTTTAATATAAAAAATGACAGTGCGTACAAACAGTAGGTTTATCAGAAAATATAACATAAAATACACAGACATATACATACAATGCAAAACAACAATTTGTAAAATAAAAGGGATAAAAACAGTACTTAATATGTTACGCGGCGGTTAAGTCCGGTTGTCTGGGGAAGCAGAAATATCGGTCTGTCCATCAAGCTAGTGATCCCCCAAAAAATGACAGTTTGCTTTTTCTCCCTGCATGTTATAAAAGGTCAGTATCATCCACCCCATCATCCCCCATCTGTGATGTTGGAGGAGGCCAGAGAGTATGGTAATGACCTTTTATGACAGTTTTTACAACCACTTGCTGGGAACCAAGTCTGCCTCAAAATCTTTGTATGGAAATATCTTTTTGGATCTTCACCATAGCAATTTCATATTACCTCCATCCACTCCATCTGAATGTCCCGCACACATGTGTACTAAACATGGCAAAGGTAATGGCAGGATAGCTGTAGTTATCTACAGTAATTGCTCCCTGTTACTGAGCGGAGATCGATTTGGTTTTAATACCATAAAAGTATATACATGGCCTGAGTTCTCAGGAGGAAGCACGTGGCTCAAATATGGATTTGTCTTCTTATTTCTTTCATGTATATTGCAAGATAGGGGTTTAATGTGTGACCTCAGCTGGAAAGGACATTAGCCTTTTCCTGACCCCTCTAACGGTTTTGCTCTGTATCACGCTGGTATCTGACATCTTCCTACTTTATGATGGGGCTCTGGTTTTCTGTGTTGTGCCATCTTACTGATTTTTATTAACGCTGGTATCTAACATCTTCACACTTTATGGTAGGGCTTTGGTTTCTTACTGATTTTTATTGCTACAATCTCCAGCCTGGATGGACCTGGAAGAGGTGATTACCCCTTACAGGAATGTAAAGGGAGGGGTTGCATATACCTAACAATAATTTTAATATCTGGATCCCTCTATTACCACATGGACTATGCATTAGTTCTCCTGTCCATCTCTAGTATAAGTGAATGGAGGCGGCAGATGGATGGGATCCTCCATCAGTGGCCATGTTTCCAGCGTAGCGCCAGCCTGCGTGTAAATATGAATTATTCTTATGAAATTATTGGACATCAGTGTGGCTAGTTTAATAGTGTTTATTACTAACTGCATGCATTTGCTGTTACCAGCACATGTGCAGCTAGAAATATAAACGGGCCAAACTATATAACCAAGGACAGAAGTTGTCAGACTAACCTGATTTGTTTTTATGAGGAGGTGAGTAGTAGCCTGGACAGAGGGGCGGCTGTGGATGTAGTGTTTCTGGATCTTGCAAAGGCTTTTGATACTGTCCCTCATAGATGTTTAATAAGTAAAGTAAGGTCTATAGGCTTGGAAAGTATAGTCTGTAATTGGATTGAAAACAGTCTGAAGGTTGTGAGTACGGATGAGCGAATCTACTTCCGATGAAACATCCGAAGTCTATTCGCATAAAACTTCGTTCTAATACTGTACTGAGCAAGAGCTCCAATGAGCCGAAGTTATTGCTTGGCGAAGTCTCACGAGACTACACTTCATAAATTAATTTGTACTGTAAAAAAAACATTTCCCGAACTCAGGTTCGGTTCCAAGTGGACCCTATTGAGAATGGTCCCCTGTTATAAGTAGTGGTTCAGTGCTGGGTCCTCTATTATTTAATTTATTTGTTAATGATATTGAGGACGGGATTAATAGCACCATTTCTATTTTTGCAGATGACACTAAGCTATGTAGTACTGTGCAGTCTATGAAAGATGTCCATAAAATACAAGCTGACTTGAACACTCTGAGTGATTGGGCATCAACTTGGCAAATGAGGTTCAATGTGGATAAATGTAAAGTTATGTATCTTGGCAGTGGCGTAATTAGAAATGACTGGGCCCCACCGCAAATTTTGGAATGGGGCCTCATCCCCCAGTAATTTTTTCACAGCCCCTTCCTTTCATGCCGCCCCCTTTCCTGTGGCTAGTAAAGATCGCTCTCTCAGACCAGGCCTGGCAGCTGTTCCATCCGTTTTCTACACTGTCTATACTGCCACTGTATATCATTTCATTGTGTAATACTGTTGAGGGGCCCTTACAAAATCTTTTAGTACTTCTCCTCCTCCTCTTGGATGGGCACCTTCTGGGTCAGGGCCCCAAAGCAGCCGCTTCCCCTGCTTCCCCTATAGTTACGCCCCTGCATCTTGGTAGTAATAATCTCTGTGCTTTATATGTCCTAGGGGTTGTAACACTGGGCGATTCACTTGTAGAGAAGGATTTGGGTGCTCTTGTAGATCATAAATTGAATAACAGCATACAATGTGAATCAGTTGCTTCTAAGGCCACCAGGATATTGTCATGCATTAAACGAGGCATTGACTCGCTGGGCAGGGATGTAATATTACCACTTTACAAAGCGTTGCTGCAACCTCATCTGAAATATGCAGTTCAGTTCTGGGCACCAGTCCATAGAAAGGAAGCACTGCAGCTGGAAAAAGTACAGAGGAGAGCTACTAAACTGATAAGGGGCATGGAGGGTCTTAGTTATGAAGAAAGATTAAAATAATTGAATTTATTTAGAAGAGACGTCTAAGGAAGGACATGATTAACCTATACAAATATATAAATGGGCCATACAAAAAATACGGAGAAAAACTGTTCCATATAAAATGCCCTCTAAAGACAAGGGGCACTGCCTCCACCTGGAGAAGAAAACGTTCAGTCTCCAGAAGTGTCAAAACTTCTTTACTGTAAGAACTGTGAATCTGTGGAATAGACTTCCTCAGGACGTGGTCACAGAAGGTACAGTGGACAGTTTTAAAAAGGGTTTAGATGAATTCTTAAAAGTAAACAACATTAATGCTTATGAAAACGTGCAAAAATCTGAGTCTCATTTCCTTCTGGGGTTCCCACCTATCCTTTGGTTGAACTTAATGGACTTATGTCTTTTTTCAACCGTATTAACTATGTAACTATGCAAATATGTAACCTTTTCAGCGGTGTAAAGAAAGGAGAGAGAGAATGCGTCACATTCACAGCTGCCTTTTCTTTATGCATAAAGAACAAAACAAAAAAAACACACATTTTTAAATAAATGTTATAACTCCAGAGAATGGCTTTAAGTATTCCTATTGATGTACATACAATAATACAAAAATAGACAAATGTGCTGTTTTAGCACTACAATGTGCATTGCCTATTTAACATTTATTGTCTTTTTATAAACAGGAAACACACTTGAGCAGTAAGAGAAGAGCAAACTAATACAACCTCTATAAAAGGTATGTGCGTCACTATGAGGCACAGAAGACGAGAACTGACATCAATTATATGCAAAACTTCTCTCTTGCTAACAACCAGCTCTGCTAAAAGAATGTTCTGCGTACAGTGTTCATATAGAGTTCATAGTTACGGAAATCATTTTCATCATAGACGCTGGCCCTATTCAAGCACTGTAGCTGATGAAATGCAACGTACGTAATTTTCAACTGAAATTTTATAAGACCTGTGAATTTTGGGAAAATGATGGGGGGTTTTCAAGCAATTAGTTCTGCTAAATATGATTTTTTTTCTTTGTGGCTTCTCTGTCAATAATAAGCAAACTGACTGAAGGCAATCCTTTAGGCCTCATTCACACATCTTTCTGTGATAAAATCTGTGGCAAGGTGGTATATGGTTTGTGTTTGGTCCATGTGTCCATTTTTTGCCCATCCATGTGTCATCTGTATTCCACGGACACTGCTGGCTAAAAATTGGTTTTCAGAGTATCTCCTATCAATGATCCGTGATGACGACGAACCAAACATGGATGGTATTTATGCTGCGTCCATGGTTTTGATTGACCTATATAGAAGTATTCTTAATCATGGACAAAACTATGGCACACTTTGTGGTATCACCATGGACCCATGTCCCATGGAAAGCCACTGATGTTGGGATTGGTATACTTTATTTTCTATTTCAATCTAGTGATTTACTATCCATCGGTAGTGATCCAAAGGTATACTGAACAGCCTAAGTGAGATAGTATCAATCACTATTAACCTTTTGGCTTTGAAGTGATTAACTGTCTATCCCCTGTAATCAAGTGGGCTCATTGGCCACCCCTATTGATACATTTTAATGATAAGTGACCAATGAAACTAAAGAAAAAAAATCACTGATAATAAAACAACTCTTTACCATTGCTTTTCATTGACGAGATTGATATAAAAATGACTGTCATTGGTTGCATGATCTTTAAGGGTACGGTCACAAAGTGGATATGCTACAAGTAGAGATGAGCGAACATTTAAAAAAAGTCCGTTGTTCGGGGTTCGGGTGGTGGTTAATTGCGCATCCCGTTATGGATTCCACAATAGCGCATATGGAATCCATAAGGGGCGGCTGCCACCAACCCGAACTGTAGAACAGCTGAAGGACCTGGCGTGACGTCACTGTCATGTGATCAGTGCAGGGGGCGTGGCTCAGCACGGGATTTGTTCGCGTCCGCCACGCCGGGCGAACATATTCGATGTTCGCGTTCGCCCCTATACTTTATTATTGAGCAAACTTTGACCCTGTACCTCACAGTCAGCAGACACATTCCAGCCAATCAACATACCCTCCCTCCCAGACCCTCCCACCTCCTATCTAAACGCAAGGACAGCATCCATCTTAGATTCATTCTGAAGCTGCAGTAATAGTAATTGTAAATCGCAATGCGATTAATTTAACCTGTATTATTCGCATTGCGATTACAACTTAGATCTGAGTTCCTAACCGTTGTATTGCTAGAATATAACGAAGATAACGAATATAGCACTATATTCTCAATCTTCGTTATATTCTAGCAATACAACAACCATTAGGAACTCAGATCTAAGTTGAATTCTCAATGCGATTAATATAACCTGCATTAATCGCATTGCGAATTCAACTTAGAGCCCAGTTCCTAATGGTTGTTGTATTGCTAGAATATACGTTATATTCTAGCAATACAACCATTAGGAACTCAGCTCTAAGTTGTAATCGCTTTGCGAATCCATTTGATGCCTCTATTTGATTGTATATGACGGTTGACTATGACTACCACCAATGTTCTACTGCCTCCAAAGCAAGATATCTGAACCCCCCAGGGGCCATTTGGGCGTTTTTGATAGAAACCGCATCAAAAACGCATCTGCGTTTTTATAATTTTTTCATTTTATTTTTTTGTGTATTCTGCCACATTTGGTTGCATCTTTACATTTGGTATAGGCAAATATGGTAATCTAGATCATTACTCTGCCCAAATCTATATTCAGCTACATGGCTTAGAAAATATGCTGTCAAACAATGATCCTAGGTTTTGGTATAGACACATGATCTAGACTACCATATTTGCCTATACCAAATGTAAATATGCAACCAAATGTGGCAAAATGTGGAAAAATGCCCAAATGGCCCCTGTTCAGATATCTTGCTTTAGAGGCAGCAGAACATTGGTGGTAGTCATAGTCAACCGTCATATACAATCAAATAGAGGCATTAAATGGATTTGCAAAGCGATTAATAATTGTAAGTATTATTCGCATTGCGAGTACAACTTAGAGCTGAGTTCCTAATGGTTGTATTGCTAGAATATAACGCATATTCTAGCAATACAAAAACCATTAGGAACTGGGCTCTAAGTTGAATTTGCAATGCGATTAATGCAGGTTAATGCAGGAGAATTCAACTTAGATCTGAGTTCCTAATGGTTGTTGTATTGCTAGAATATAACGAAGATTGAGAATATATCGCTAAATTCTCAATCTTCGTTATATTCTAGCAATACAACCATTAGGAACCCATCTCTAAGTTGAATTCGCAAATAAGATGTCCCAAACTATTCACCGGTGAATAGTTCCCGACGAACATAGCTTGCGCGCGTTCGTTGCGGCGGGCGAACATATGCGATGTTAGGTCCACCCCCTGAGTAAACTGTGACCCTGTACCTCACAGTCAGCAGACACATTCCAGCCAGTTTGCATACCCTCCCTCCCAGACCCTCCCATCTCCTGGACAGCATTCATTTTAGATTCAGTCGGAAGCTGCAGTCTTAGTGAGAGGAGGGACAGTGTAGTTGCTGCTGATTTAATAGGGAAATCGATAGCTAGGCTAGTGTATTCAGTGTCCACTCCAGTCCTGAAAGACTCATCAGATCTCTGCTGTAAGGACAGCGTCCTGACAGCACCCCAAAAAGCCCTTTTTAGGGCTAGTACATCAGTCTCCCTCCCAGACCCTCCCACCTCCTATCAAAAAGCAAGGAAGGCATCCATCTTAGATTCATTCTGAAGCTGCAGTGTTAGTAGTTGTAATCGCAATGCGATTAATATAACCTGTATTGATCGCATTGGGATTACAACTTAGATCTGTTCCTAATGGTTATATTGCTAGAATATAACGAAGATTGCGAATATAGCGCTATATTCTCTTTTTTTTATATATTTTATTTTATTTTTTTATTGCAACCATGATCGAATACAAGAACAATCAAGAGAAAAAAAAAAAGTAATTCATGATTATTACAATATTTTTCATCCCCTCCCACCCACCCCTATAGACGCCGATGCACTCCATTAGACCACCGCTTCCTAATGACCATCTCCTAGCAATAACCTAATTATTCCTTAATTTCTCATAGATTGAAATCCGGTACATTAACTGTTCCCATTCTGCGAGGGACGGCAGCACCTCTGTGCCCCAGTATCTAACCAACAACACTTTTGCCACCAAACAGCCTTTTAGCCACTCCCGCTAATATTCCCTCTGATATCATCCTCCAATCCTAGGCCTAAGATTACTGACTTACAGTCTGGCGTCCAACTCCTACCAATCATGTTGAAGATCGATCTCGTGATCTGTCCCCAGAACTTCTGGACCTCTCCACATCCCCAAAGGAGATGGAGGGAGTCCGCATCTTTATATCCGCATTTCCAACATTGAGCCGGACGGCCCCTAGGGCTCATTTTATTCAACAATCTGGGGTATAGTATAATTCGTGTACTATTTTAAACTGAATTAATCTATAGTTTATTGACTGGGTAGCCTGCCTTATGTTTTTAAAAATCTCCGGCCAACACCTCTCTGATACCCCTAACGCAGCCTTCCATTTTCTGGTGCTTCTAAATACCGTGACTCTCCCTAGTGCCCCCCTTAGTTTACTATATATCTGTGATATCTTATACCTCACCTCCTTATTATTCAAGACACAGTATTCCATGAATTCATCCCCTTGTACCTTTAATAACCCTTTATTAACCGTACTCTCATATGCATATTTAAGCTGAGTGAATTTAATTGTATCCATAAACGTGCATTGTTCCCCCATCAACTCATTCACCCTCTTAAGCCCACTAGGACCTACAATATCTGACACTTTCGTGATTCCCCTTTTAATCCAAAATCCTATCTCTTTTATTTTAGCAAATTCCACCAATTGCCGATTATTCCATAGCTCCGTGAAGGGAAGGGCACCCGAAATCTCTAATATATTTTTAACTCTGTGCCATACTTTTTGGAGTGACCATTTTATTTTACATACAGTGTCTTTTTTCCCCATACGACCAGATTCCAATTCTACAAACACCTTGCCCATTTGACCACCCCCCTCTGGAAACAAATATTTCAAAAATCTCTGATTCCCGACCCCCATACATCTTTTCAGCCGTGCACTAAAAAAATAACCCTGAAGCCAGGGTATCGCCAACCCCCCATCTTTTTCAGCCAACCACAGAAATTTTTCCTTCATACGGACCTTTTTCCTCCCCCAAATTAAGTCATTCAGTATTCTTTCCAGTTGATAGAAAAACCGATCCTCTACCCATGATAAGGACACCGTAATTGGATAGAGTACCATCGGGAGGATTACTGACTTAACCAACACTATCCTATTAGCTTGAGACAATGGTAGGTCCCCCCATATTCTGACCTTCGCCTTCACCTTTTCTAGGAGTGGGTACAGATTTAATTCATTAAAGCTCTCTAATTTCGCCCCTAACTTCACGCCTAGATATTCTATATGATCTGTAACTTGTAGAACCCTAATGTTACTCTCCACCCCCAAGGGCGGCCGACTCAATGGCAACAATGCGGTTTTGTTCCAATTAATTCTCAGCCCCGCAAGACTCCCATATTCCTCAATAACCTCCATAACTCTTGGGATCGCCTGCCCTCCATCCCTCAGGAACATCAGCATATCATCTGCGTAGAGGCTCAGCTTGTCCGCCCCTCCCTCCACTCTGAACCCAATAATACTTCTATCCTGCCTGATCTTCTCAGCTAAGGGTTCGATACTTAAGGCAAAGAGCAGAGGGGAGAGCGGACAGCCCTGCCTCGTACCCGATTCAGAATCTATCCTCCTAGAATTACCCCCATTTACCCTCACCACTGCACTGGGATGGCCGTAGAGCATTTTAACCATTCCTATATAGTAATCCCCAAACCAAAACGGGACATCACTTCCCACAGGAAGGGCCACTCCACCCTGTCAAACGCCTTAACCGCGTCTAATGACAGGATGGAGTGGTCCCCGCCCTCTCAATCCGCAATCCCAGGAGAGCCCTAACCAAGCTATCCTGAATCTGCCTCCCGGGAACAAAGCCCGTCTGATCCTCATGAATCAAGGAGGCGGCCACAGTCCTCAGTCGATTTGCCAATATCTTGGCTAAAATTTTATAATCTGCGTTCAGCAGCGAGATCGGCCTATAAGAACCGACCTCGCCGCTGCACTTACCCTTTTTTAATATGAGGACTATCACCGCCTCGTCAAAAGACGGGGGGAGTTTTCCATACTTAACTGACTCCTCAAATACCTCCAGCAGAATAGGCAGGAGGGACTTAGCATGATATTTATACAGCTCGAAGGGAGCCCATCATTTCCCGGGGCAGTCCCACACCTGACCTGTGCATTTACCTCTTGGAGTTCTGTCAGATGTATAGGCTTACTAAGCCCCGCAGAGGCCGCTTCTTCCAAACAGGGCAGATTCACTTGATCAAGGTAGCCCTGCATTCGACATTCTCTATCCCCAATTTCTGACGTATATAGCTCGGAGAAAGTCCCAGCAAATTCCTCTCGTATCTCCTCTTCACTTGTTCTCAATTTACCGGACCTATCTTTAATAGCATTTATCTTATTACTCCCTTCACGGCATGATAGTAGAGTAGAGAGGAACCTGCATGGACGCCCGGACTCAAAAAAACGCTTCTGTCCTCTAAAGAACAAAGCATTTTGAGTTTTATTAATCAGCATTTGTCTATATTGTTCCGTTGCTTCCTTCAATTTCCCTCTGTGGGCTTCATCATTATGTCGATCTAAGTCAGATTGGGCCCTCTGAATGTTCTCCACTAAAACTTTCTCCTGTTGGGAGAAGAGAGACCGTTTCCTCTTAATCTTACTGTAATACACCCCACGTAAATAGGCTTTCAATGAGTCCCACACATAATGTATATGTGTAGAGCCCTTGTTCCTATCCCAGAACTCCATTATTGCTTTATCTATTTCCTCCGCCTCATCCACTACTTTCAACCAATGCGGATTTAGCCTAAAGAGACGAACCCCACTCTGATTACCCCCTTTACAAGTTATCATGACCGGTGAATGGTCTGACCGGTGAATGGTCTGACAGACTTCGTATCTCCTCCTGGTAACGTGCTCCAGCATGTCCTCATTCGCCAGAGCCAGGTCAATTCTTGAGAGGGAGCCATATGTTGAACTAATGCATGAAAACGCTCTTTTCTTCCCATACAACCTTCTCCACACATCTACCAGCTTAAACTCCTGACAGAAGTGGAACAGGGGAGTATAGTTTTTCAAACTCTTGACTGAGGCTGTGATTCTATCTTCCTCTGTGACCATAACTGAATTGTAGTCCCCTATCGCAATGAGTGGGCACCTCTCTTTCCCTTCTACAAATTCCATCAGCTTAATCAGTACCCTCCTGGAGAATGGTGGAGGGATGTAGACAAACGCCATTATCACAGTCATCCCATACCACTTCACATATAGAAAGACATATCTACCTTCCTTATCAACTTTAACCTCCATTGGACAAAAGTCCACCCCTTTATGAATGTAAACACTGACCCCCCTTGAGTAAGAGGAGTAGCAGGAATGGTACTCCCATCCCGCCCACCCTCTGCCCAGTAGGGGCCTATTTTCTAAAGTGACATGGGATTCCAAAATGGCCACTATTGCGGGCAGATGTTTCCTCGCAGTGTCAAAAACTGCCGTTCGCTTTGTTACATCTCCCATCCCTCTCACATTCCAGACTAGAATTCTATGGTCAGCTGCCATCCAACATAGTATCCTCTCCCGAGGACCCCCCACCGGGGTCTGGTGAAGTGCATCGGCGTCCCATCCCCCTACCCACCCCCCCTCCCCACCCACCACATGGCATGTGAGAAAATCGTTCCACCTGCCTCTACCACATCACCCCTCCCCCCTCCCACCACCGCCCCAACCCCCCCCACCACCGCCCAAACCCCCCCCCAACCCCCGACCCCCACATCCCCTCCGAGCACAACCTAATAGTCTTATTCTTTAGCAATATTCTACTTCTCCCTAACTTCCTATACCCTCTGACTCACACCACTCAGAAGCTTCCTTAGGCGAATCAAAAAAGTAAGCTGTATCCTTAAAGGCAACTCTTAGTCTTGCTGGGAAGAGCATAGAATATTTCAACTTTGCAGCAGCCAACCTCCTCTTTATCTCTTGGAAGGCCATTCTCTTTTTTTGTGTTTCATATGAAAAGTCCGGATAGATCTGGATCTGCCTTCCCTCAAATTCTATTATGCCCACCTCTCTTTTCCTACGCAAAACCATGTCCCGGTCCCTAGTGCAGAGCATCTTAATCAAGATATTCCGAGGGGGTGCGCCCAATAGGGGCTTTTTAAAGGGGACTCTGTGGGCCCGCTCTACGCAGAAGGTTGGGGATTTATCTTCTATCTTTAAGTTCTGTGTTAACCAATCCTGAATAAAATCCACCGTACTATTTCGTTCGGCTCCCTCAGGAAAGCCCACAAATCTCAGGTTATACCTGCGTGAACGATCTTCAAGGTCGGTGAGCTTATTCCTGAGGGTGCCGAACTCCTGTTCTCTTACTTTCAACTGATTGTTGCATAATAATACTTCATTTTTTAGCCCTTCCAATTCCGTCTCCATCTGTTTCACCTTAGTTCTTAATTTCGACACCTCATCCTTCATAATTGTGACCACATTTTGTAGCGATGATACGGAGACATTTAGTTCCATCACCATTTTGTTGGTGGTCTGCACCACCTCAAAGATATCCTCTAATCTTTGCGCCATATCCACAACCTCCCTTTCTTTGCTTACCAACTGTGGATTGGCCTGAGGCCTTTGACCCTGTGAATCTATGTCCACAGGGGTGGATAGCCCACTCTTTTGTACAGCGCTTCTGGATTTCATAGTGGGGGATTTTAGGTATTTATCCAGTCTACCTTGGGGACTATTACCTCCTACTCCCAGCCTACTTGGACTCAGTCCCCCGGACTTCCGTCCCTTTGGGGGCATCGTAACCTTACTTAGCCCTTCCTTCCCCTACCCCCAGGGCCCAACTCCCCCAGGGTACTACTCTCACAGTACTTTACAGCCACCAATAAAACGTAACAGAGGGGGCTAGTTTCCCCCCCCCCCCGCTTTACTCCCCTCCTTAACGGTCTGCTACCAGAACACGTGACAAGACACCCCACTTTAGTTGAGGCCTGCCACACGATGTGTCCCAATATAATCACTGTCCGTTTATCCGGCTATCCAGTCCTCACAAGGGCCACTTTGGGATATAATTAACCGAATCCTCTCCGATCTTCATGGGTCGAACCAATGAGTCCAGAGATGAAGAGGGATGGAGCACAGCAAGAACAAAAAAGTCCAAAAGTCTAGTCCCAAAGGAAAAAGAAAGGTAACAGCTCACGCTTCTCCATCGTTAGCCTACAGATAGCACCCTCTCTGCGGCCGGTAAGGTGAACCCAGAGGGAGGCAGACGAAGAGAACAGGGTAGAGACACAATCCCCTTAGTCCGTTAGCAAATAATTAAAACGGTCTCACCAGAAGCTCCTCTCACGAGCTTCAGGCTGTTCATACACTCCAGCCTCAGGAATTATCGTGTAGAGGGGGGATCTCCTACTAACAGAACACTGTTAACCCTGTATTGCACGCTCTCTAGAGTCCAGCCTTCCTTCCCCCTTATAGACGGATGGAAAAATAGAGGGAGGTAGAGAAAAAGCGCCAATGGATTCAGGGATGTAAAGAAAGGGGGTACAACAAGTAGCAAAAAAAAAGGTCCGAGAGTCTAGTCCCAAACGGAGATAGCAGCTCACACTTATCCAGCATCAGCCCACAGACAGTATCCTCTCCGCGTCAGAAAGAGATGGACCCAGAGGGAAACAAAAGAGGAATACAGGGTAGGAAACAATCCCCTTAGTCCATTAGCAAGTAATTAAAACGATCTCACCAAAAGCTCCTCTCACGAACTTCGGGCTGATCATACACCCCAGCCTCAAGAGTTGTCACATGGAAGGGGGGGTCGCCTACTAACAGGTCGCTGTTAACCCCGTATCAAACGCTCACTCTGCAGGCGTTCTCCGAGTAGAAACTTCCAGACTTCCGGGATCTCTCTCGGTGTGGTTTTTGCATTGGAGCCCCAATGCTGACAGACCGCTCCCGACCTTTCTCCTGAAGGCAACCGTCTTCATCCACCTCATACCATAGCCGGAGGTCCCTCCTTATGATTCGAGACAGGGCTCTCCGCCGGGCATCCTCACACTCCAGAGACGTCCGAGCTTGTCACTAACGAACACCGTACATGTGCATCCGCCCTCTCCTTGCCCCCCTATGCTGTGGTGGCCTCAGAGTTTCAGAGTGCCGCTTTTCGTCCTGCTCGGGAAGCGGGAGACCGGGACATGCCCGGAGCAAGCTCAGAGAGCAGGCCTGAGGGCGGGGGGGGACAGCAGGAGCGAGACCCGGCGGGAGGGAGGAGCCGCGGCACGTTCCTACGTCATGCCGCTACGGCCCCTGTTACCGGATCTGCAGAGCGCTATATTCTCAATCTTCGTTATATTCTAGCAATATAACCATTAGGAACAGATCTAAGTTGTAATCCCAATGTGATTAATACAGGTTATATTAATCGCATTGCGAATTCAACTTAGAGCTGGGTTCCTAATGGTTGTATTGCTAGAGTTTCTTTTTTTTTTCTTTTCAAATTCTTTTTATTGTATTGCTAGAGTTTCTAACAATACAACCATTAGGAACCCAGCTCTAAGTTGAATTCGCAATGCGATTAATATGACCTGTATTAATCGCATTGCGATTACAACTACCACACTCTGCGTCAACTAGGTATTTTTCCATGGGAGTTTTGCCATGGATCACCCTCCGGCATACCACAGTCCAGGTGTTAGTCCCCTTGAAACAACTTTTCCATTACTATTGTGGCCAGAAGGAGTCCCTTTGGTTTTTAAAATTCGCCTGTCTATTGAAGTCTATGGCGGTTCGCACTGTTCGCACGTTCGCGAACATTTGCGGAAGTTCGCGTTCGCGAACGGAAAATTTTATGTTCGCGACATCACTAGCTACAAGTTTGCAGGAGAATTGTGTGTAGAAAATCTAAGAACAGTAGCAGCAAAGTGGAAGACATTTTAAATAAGCTCATGTCAAACACATAACTTGACTGGCCGTATAGATTTTGAATCCGCACCATATAAAATTATGGTGTGAATTTCCACCATGGATTTCATCTTTTGCATTGCAAAATTTGGTGTTGATTTGCTGCAGAATTCTGGTAGATATACTGTGGATATTCTGATGTGAAAAATCGTCAGAGTATCTGCAGCATCCTGCTCCATCATTGCAGTACCGCAGTACCCTACGAAGTGCACAGTAAAGCAGTAACAATGTACGTTAACTATGATATCTAATACCTGCATATATATTTGCGCATGGTCCTAATAGGCCATATTCACGGCCACCACTAGATCGGGCTGATGTCAATCTCTATATAAATATAGGAGTTAGAACATTCTAGATAGTCTGAGAAAACCAGTCAGTCAAGATGCAAAAATGTAGAGCTGACACCTTAGCTTGTTCTGGACGGGTTACTACAGAGGCCACAGGGCCAGAAAGTCTACAGAGGCAGACCAGATGTAAAGAGAGAGAGGTGAAGGGAAAGACCAGTAGAGATAACTTGTCTGACAAGGAGATATTGACTGTACGGCACCCGTGTTCAGGAGTTGCCTCCAGTGCCTCAGCACACCAAAGCACACTATGGTCCACTGTGAGAATCTCCCCATCCCAAAACGGATGCCTCTGATGGATGCCATAAAGTGGCATTCGTCACCATAGAGTTCCATTTTTAAAAAAAATTATCCGTTATCGTATATTTAATTTCTTTTTTTACTGGACTCTACAGGATGAAAAAGTGAAGTGTACTACACTTTTGTATCCTTTTTTTCCCCAAGTATATTTGTTAAACATATGGCAAAAACATGATGGGAACCCAGCCTTAATCTGTGCTTGTGACAATCCTGCAGCATATCCCCAATAATTTTCACAACAAAATGTATAATACCAGCAGATACAGCTCGTATAGCCAAACCTAATACTTGTGTCTTCTAATATAGTAGAGGAGCCACCATAGGTACAAGGGCATGTACCCATAGCTTTACCACTGCCAAACAGTAAAAATATTATTGTTTGGTTTGAAAATGTATTATTTTCACAATTATAAAAACTTTTAGTCGCATAGGTCATTAGTGATGAGTAAATCGTTTTTTAAGAATAGAAATTGTTCAAAAATCAGTCTGGCTGGCCCCGCTGCTCAAGAGACTGTCCCTCCCCCTGGATTGACAGAGCCAGACATCCTGCCTGGTCCTGTCAATCTCACCCCTCCGCCATTGCTCTGAGTTGCAGCACAAGCACAGAGGATCGGCTGCTGCTACCCGAGCAGTGCAGATGTCGACTGTGCATGCACTACTCATATCTGAGTACATAACTCACTGAAAAAAAGTGCACCACAATAATAAACAACTGACAACACTGGCTAATCCCTCAAGCTGATGTTAAAAGCTGAGACTTTCGCCAATATCTTCCAGTCAGGAACATATCGGAGCCCCTTCATGCACCACTTCAAGGTCTCTCAGCATGGTATGGGGTCCTACCACTAGACTACTAGTGATGAGCGGGAGGTGCCATATTCGAATTCGCGATATATCGCGAATATTCAAATGTATATTCGTAATATATTCGCCGAAATCGAATATTCGCCATTATTAACCTAATCGCGATAATATGCGAATATTTTATTCGCATACACGCGAATTGAACTTCATATCTCCCGATGGCCTGCAAACATGAACGAATACTCTAAGTTATATGCGCATTGCGAAAAAAAAATTACCATTTTTTTTTTTTCAACAATCACAATACTTACTTAGAAGTGTTCAACTTCATACTCTGTTCATTGGTTAAAAATTTTTTTTTTCGCATTGCGAATCCAACTTGGAGCTGAGTGTCAATATAGGCAACTCCTATTGCAAATGCATTTTTGAATTCGCGTATAGAATATAGCGATATATTCGCATTCACCATATTCGTTAATTCGAACAAGCCAATAATGTATTCGTATTTCTGTAGCTGTACACAACACGACTTTAATGCGAATAATTTTCATATAAACATTCGTGTGCGTACAGATGTTATTGTTCAAGTTAGGTGGCAATAACAACTTATTCGTATGTGCTCATGCGCTGCTTTTGTGCGCAGTAGCAGCGCATGCGCACGCGCACATACAGGCGTGGCTTCTTCCTGGGAGCAGTTCCAACACGTTTTCTTGTTGTGCATGCGATCCATGCGAATCAAGATGCTGGGCAGCAATTTTACAAGAGAGGAGGAGGAGATCCTGATTACAGTAAGTGGTTTTACATTACATTACAGCTATAAGTACATGTCACACGCTTGTAATATTCAAATGTATGTTTATGGAGATAAAACATTCACACATTTTTGCAATACATATAAAATCTCATCTCACATAGTTTGCTTACTGCAGTGCTTACATAGAGATGATTTGTGGAAACAAGTATTGTTGGCATTCAAAAACAATACTTATTGCCCCAAATCATTAATATCTACTGATCTCTTATATATATAAAAATGAGTTTCTGTCTGTTATTTATGGCCGACGAAACGACTGGACCGATCTTCACTAAGTTTGGCAGACGGGTACATCAGGTGTCTGGGAAGGTTTTAGACCGGGCTCAGCTCTATAGGAAATATTATTTCTGAGATATTCCCCAAAAATGACCTGCATTAGCAAAAACAAGCCCCCAACTGCCATCCACACGTCACATGTCCCTTATCAGCCAATAGAAGCTCGCTTGTCCCCAGGTTGCCATAACAAGTGATCACAGGTTTCAATAGTTTTCAGGTCCTTAAATGTTCATTTATATCATGTATGACGATAAAACTACACTGCTACATGCATGGGGGCAGGGGCCACTATTAAAGGGGCGGGCATTGTGGAGTTTACTGTCATTAACCCCTTAACGCAAAACGCTGTGCATGCACGGCTAGATGATCGGGCGGGTGCAGGAGCTGCGCCTGACCAATCACTGCAGGGGTACGGCAGTCCCTGATAGCCAGGCCCCTGCTGTATCCGCCGGCATCGCTGTTTACAGCGATGCTGGCGGATTAAACCCTTCTATGTCGCGGTCAGCGCTGACTGCAACATAGAAGTGTTTTGCGGTTAGTGAACGAGCGCATCGGGTCCCCGTGCTGCTGTGACGGGGACGCGATGTGTGAGAAGGCAGACTGATGCCGTGCAGAGGCTGCCCAATGCCTTGCATGGCATCGGGACCTGCCTTCTACGGGTGCCCAGTGGATCCTGATGCCGAAATCCGCTGCTGATGGCAAGCAACAGCAAAAAATACATACAGTGGAAGATGCCAGCCAGTCTTTGCTATGGTTATGTTTTTGATTGTTCTCCACATTATCGTTATCGTATGTAGGATGGTCATTGTGGTACTTGTAGTCCATTGCTGGCATCTTCCATTGTATGCATTTTTTGCTGTTGATCGCCATCAGCAACGGACTACAAGTGCAGGATGTGCTCCCTATATATATATGCACGACCGCATGTGGGTTCGAGCATATCCTGCTTGTTAAACACCACACCACGTTTTCTAATGGTTAAAAAAAGGATAGCAGATAAATCTAGATATGATTCACATTGCACATCTAATCTTCCGCCTCACACAATATACCCACCACTACATACCACCAGACCCCCCTCAAACCCACACCACCTCTGACCACCCCCCACCCCCAACACACACACACACATACACAGTCTATAGCAGGCATTCTCAAACTGCGGCCCTCCAGCTGTTGTAAAACTACAACTCCCATGATGCCCCACTATAGGATGATAGCTGTAGGATGTCATGGAATGTTGTGATTTTTAGTTTGGAAAAGCAGGAGGGCCAAAGTTTGCAGGAGGGCCGCAGTTTGCAGGAGGGCCGAGTTTGCTGGAGGGCCGCAGTTTGCTGGAGGGCCGCAGTTTGAGGATGCCTAGTATATAGATTCTAATAAGTGTCCCGTTGGCCAGGAGAAGTAATGTTTGACATTCAGTATTTGCTGGTTTATTTAGCGTTACCCAGGGTGCACCACGGGAGGCGAACCAGCCTTACACCCTGCACCGTCACTTCACTAGACGGGTACATCTCTCCTCAGATGGCCAATATCCAATATCTCATACTACACACACAAACAATTTCAACACAATCCCAAATTTAAAAAAAAAAAGATTAGGCGACTTTCACATTAGCGGCAGGGGAGTACATCTGACTATTCTAGGGGGATGAACAGCCTGTCGGATCCGTACTGCCGCTACTTCTCCCACGCTTCGTCCCTATTGACTATAATGGTGGCGGGGGCGGCGGTACAGCAGCAGCAATGCAGCGCACGGCGAGAGACAGTCTAACTGAAAGATCTGCATGTCATAGTTTAACCCTGTAAAGCCCACTGTTGCAGAATTACAACATCACTTTTAACACTTCTAAAAAAGGGTCAGCAAATGTTTTTTTTTTCTCAAAACCACATTTACATATTTAATGGGTCCTATTGTTTGTCCTCACGATGCTATTGGATAGAAAAAGTGTTTATAGGTCTGGTCATCTTGCCGTGAACTTACTCTACCTGCAAACTTCGCATTGAGCTGATCTCCTTTTTTTGCGTGACTGGATTTGTCAAGATTTAAGTAAGTAAAATTCCTTAAATATTTTTTTGTGTGTTTATTATAATGTCTAGAACACATACATATATAGTTATTTTAGAAAACATTAATCAAATTTGATTTAGAGCTTATTATTTTTATGTTGTAATTCTACAACGTTGGGTCAGAGTGGTAGCCTGTTGCATTGTTCAGGGACAGGTGTTAATGGTCTTTTAGTATGATAAGTAGAGCATAGCAGGTCACTCAGACAGTATTGTTTGAATGTAGTTGAATTTTGATTAGCATTTGCATTGAAATTGTAATACTTTGATGGATAATACTTAGACCATGTGTCAAGGGTAGAGATCTATCACCCTGTCTATTCTTTGTTTATCTGCTACAATATAAGACCTATATGTGTTATTCACATATTTAATTTAATTTTTCAAAACTTTTTCAGTTTCAGAATGCCACCAGTGCAGAAAGGTCATCTATTCAGTGTGCAGGATGTGATTGCTGCAGTCCAAAATGGAGAGAGCGATTTTGAAATGGACTCAGATTACACTGATGCAAGTGACTCAGAGAATGAAGATGCAGGTGAAATGGACAAAGAAAACCAGCAACCCATTGACTGCCCAGCCAATGATGATGTGGACATCAAGCCCCAACCAAAAAAACACACCGTGCCCCGTGACAGGTTTCGCTGGTTGAAAAAGGAGTTTATCAGTCCCAATACTGATTTTTCTGGTTCAGAAATCACCAATGATGCCACCTCCCTCCTCACCCCACTGGAGTACTTCCAAAACTTTGTGACAGAAGATATGATTGAGACTTCATTCAAACCACACTGAATGTGACCAAATATTTTTTTTCCAAATTTTTTTATTAATAAATGCTTATTCCAAAAAATGATTGTTGTGTAATTATTACTTATGATATATACTGCTATGCGGCTAAGTAAGTGAACAACCCTGCAAATAAATGCTTAAATGTTCTGTATACCTGTTCAGACAAAGTGAGAACAAATACAGAAATTCTGCTCACAACAAGGCCCAACGTTGCAATATTGCAACATTTCCCTAAAAACCTACTAAAATGTAAAAAATAAAAAAAAAACTTTAATTCCTACATCAGAGGCCTCCTAAAACAATATCTGAGAGGTCAAAAACTTGTTTTGCTTATTTTTTCAATATTTGGGTCTTACAGGGTTAAGCCCGTGGAAACTCTCGCCGTGCGCTGCCTTAGCCATAGTCACCAACATTTATTCATCATCTCAACCACCGAACCAAAAATGATTAGTGTTTGAAAGTGAAATATTAGATTTAAAGTTACCGTTATAAAATCTGATTATATGCTTTTTTTTTATACTGCAGCGCATGTTGGAGAAGGGTATGACCTCACCCGCTCCCATGAAGAGAAGGCGGCCATTGTGCGCAGGGTCGCCTATGAACTCTGGACGGAGTTTGGGAAGAAGCACCTGCGTCTGGACATTTTAAAAAAATGGTCAGATTTAAAACGGAGGCACGCGGAAAGAATCCATGAAATACGGGACGAGACATGCCCAGGTATAATGATTACATTACTTTTGTATCTTTATTCCAACACTCAGTAAAGCATCTGTACATTTTTGTTTTTGGATTTTTTTTCTAAAAGTAGTAAAATTTGTTATTATAGGTGTTCCTTTGCCTGCAGTCAGGCGCAGGCCTCGCAGACAGCAGCAGGTGTGGGAGGTGTCTGCGTCAGAGGAGGAGGAGGAGGCCGGACCCTCAGGGCATCTTTCATGCCCCTAGCCCCCAGAGGAGTCAGAGGCAGGAGCGGAGGGTGGACCCTCACCCCAACCCACCTCACCCCCTCAAGTGGCTGATAACGGGGACGAGGAGGAGGAGGAAGAAGAGGAAGAGGAGCTCATCACAACCCCCCACAAGGAGAGTAAGTATGTGCTGTGGCTGTTTTCACTCACTCACTGTTCACACACACGTGTCAGTTTAGTCTTCACCATAGAAACACTTTTTTGGAGCAAACAATAAGCATGTTAAAGCTTTACTAATAATCTTTCTTGAGCCCACACATATCGGAGAACCTATAGGCCTCTTGCACACGGGCGTCATGTTTGACGGCCGGATAAGATGCGGGTGCGTTGCGGGAATCGCCGCGATTTTTCCGCGCGTGTGCTAACGTTTGTAGTGCGTTGAGCACGCGCGTGAAAAAATCCGCATGCTTGGTACCCAGACCCGAAGTCAGACTTCATCACTGAAGTCCGGTTTCGGGATGAGTATTCTGTATGTGTAATTATTTTCCTTTATAACATAGTTATAAGGGAAAATAATCGCATTCTAATTACAGAATGCAATGTTCCCCGAAGCTTAAAGGTTGAAATAATAAAGAGTTAACTAGCCTTCTCCATTGACGCAGAGCCTCAGAACGTCTTCTCTCTTGATAGTTTGGATGCTTGAGAGGACCTGTGGTGACGTCACAGGGTCACATGGTCGAATCATAGAAGCATTTGAGTGGACCATGTGACCCATGTGATCCTGTGACATCACGGCAGGTCCTTCATCCAACATCTGTTGGATAAAGGACCTGCCGTGATGTCACAGGATCACATGGGTCACATGGTCCACTCAAATGCTTCTATGATTGGACCATGTGACCCTGTGACGTCACCACAGGTCCTCAAGCATCCAAACTATCAAGAGAGAAGACGTTCTGGGGCTCTGCGCTGCATAATGGGAGAAGGTAAGTTAACTCTTATTATTTTTAACCCTTTAAAGCCCGGGGAACATTGCATTCTGTAATTAGAATGCGATTATTTTCCCTTATAACTATGTTATAAAGGAAATAATAACGATCGGGTCCCCATCCCGATCGTATCCTAGCAACCATGCGGGAAAATCGCAACGCATCCGCACATGATTGCGGATGCTTGCGATTTTCCCGCATCCCCATTCACTTCTATGGGGCCTGCGCTGCGTGAAAATCGCAGAATATAGAACATGCTGCGATTTTCACGCAACGCAAAAGTGATGCGTGAAAATCACCGCTCATGTGCACAGCCCCATAGAACTGAATGGGTCAGGATTCAGTGCGGGTGCAATGCGTCCTCCTCACGCATTGCACCCGCGCGGAAAACTCGCCCGTGTGAAAGGGGCCATAGTCCCACACTTACAGTTCGGTACAAGTGGGATAACAAAGAAGTACTATCTCAACCCTCTTTACAGTCTTCCAGAGGTCTGGTTCCCCTCTAGGATTGTTCTGCGTTCCAATCGCCTAGCCAAACTGTACTTTACCAGCCTTTTTAACCACAATGTTATGAAAACCCCAAGATGTAGTACGGGTGTGACCTGTCCCACCCAATGTCTCTGACTATTAAAACCCAGGCCCAAAATAATTTCTAAAGAAAACCTCCCTGAAACCGATAGTTACAGGTGTACTGATTCACCGAGGTATACATTCCCACATTCCCATTGAGACATACCGAGCAGCCATGATTATTCCCCAAACTCAGACCAGATATTGTTGTTGTCAACCCAAATAAACGGGTATATTTTGGGGGCGGAGATACCATTGGCCAATGAAATTTTAGCTATTTTCTATACGCTACTCCTCCCATAGTTGTAGGAGTACAATTAACAAACTTTGCTTGTGCTTTGTTAACCGATCCCCCGTCCGGGCCCCTGGAGCGGCCCCGGAGACCCCATTTTGTCCAATCGACTTTCATAGGAAAACTATTAGGTTTTGTCACTCCTTCAGCTTTCAAGTTAAAGTCACCAAACTTGTGTCACTTATTCATGGGGTCACCCTGAAAATCTGTGTCAAATTTGGGGGACATTAAAAAGTGGGCAGAGCCACAAACAACCAAACAAATTTTCACTGATGACTTCAGTGTGAAAACGTTAAAAAGCTGTCATTCGCACGATATTTAAGCCAGGGTCCCCAAACTTGGCACTGTGGGTTACTAGGTGACTGGGATTAAAATTTATAAAAAAGTGGGTGGAGTCTACACTGCCCAATCAAAATTACAGGCATTTGTTTAAAGGTGGGAAATCAAACTGCCGCTTCTCTTAGACTTTTATTGTCACAGTCTTCAAACTTTGCAAAGTTGGTCACTGGAGGACTGGGATTAAAATTCAAAAAAGTGGGTGGAGCCACCAACAGCCAATCAGATTTTTAAGCCAACATCATGTGGTTTCTTCAGAAATGACACCGTCTATTTTATTTATTGTTTATATTTTTTTACAGTATTAAAACAAATGGATTTAAAAATCCGTAAAATCAAAATGGAGCAACAGGCCGAAATGAAGGCCTTCCGGGAGCATCATGCGGGAGATGAAGCTCCAGTTCTTAAATGGCCTCAGAAAAATGGAGGAAAAGAACGCCAAGGACGTGGGGGATTTGGAGAAGATGGTTCAAGATATGAGGGCATTGCCCTAATTACATCTTTTGAAATAGTTTTATTTTATTTTTTTGTAATTATATAGTTTATTTTATTTTTTATTAAAAAACTTTAAAGTTTTTATTACAATGGTTCAACATTTATTTTTTAGTGAAGGCCCCTAGAGTACATTCCCAAACTAATCAGTATCCTGACATACAGCATCCGCAGGTATATAGAAATAGGGTAGTATGAGGCCTACACATAACTCAAATGGATCACGATAGTAGTAGTCATTGGTAATGGCTGTGTATTAAATATTAAGTACAAAGCAAAGCATTCTAATAGTCCAGAGTTACATTCAAAATAAATTTTTTTGTTAATTTCCCTAGTAACTAAATTATTTTATGTAGTAAGATAAATTTCAAATTATCGTGAATAATAAATGTATTTTTTCATCAAACAATTAACTACTAAAATACAAAACTTGAACAGAGTAATAATACCTACAAAAACCTTGTTTGATTGATAAAATTAGCAAAATTATAAACTTTTACTTATTCTAAAAATTTCTTTACAATCTTATTATCAGAAATATAAAACAAAAAAAAAAAGGAACAATGTTGGAACAATAAAATGGTGGGGGTAAGAACTAACCAGCATGGATCTTCGATAGCGTCCAATTTTATAATAATTTGCATGTTGTAGCATTGCTTCCGCCGTACACATAGAAACATATGATTGATTACATGACTATGATTATATGAATTCTCTAACCGGTGACATGTCTCCAAGAACATCATATAGTGCACAGTTTATACCTAAAATCTTAAAGCAGTGGTTATATATAATTAGCATGTGCAAATCCTTATTACATAATTGCCAATAAGTGACATAAACAAGCAAAGTAACTATACATATTTACATGTTGCTACATGGCTCCATTCACAAAACCGGATTTCCACACGGATGAGTATAACGCCAGTCACACCCAACCATGTAGAGAGGTCAACACGGAAGTCAGCCATCCCTCCCAGAACGACAGACAACACCGTGTTGGATCCTAAATCCGTGTGACAACAAAAAAATAAAATAAAAATAAAATATATAAATTTGCGTAGGTTCATCAATCAGTCCTGTACAATGCCAACTGCACAAGACCTTTTGACAAGGGAAGGCCACATGCGGTCCACACCGTGCTACAGCGTGAACCACAACATAGCCGCCCCAAACCACACTTAATTTAAAATAAAAATAACAAAATAAAGTAAAAACATTTCATTTTGTGAATGAAGCCAAACAACGCTAGATGAAATGTCTTTTTAAAAAGATTATTTAATTTAATATTTTTATGTCGAAATATTGACAATACATAAAGAAGCTGAGCACATGCGAGAATACGAAACATGCAAACCAGGTTAAGAGAATTCATAATTCTATACTTGTTAAAGTGCAAAAGATAAAATCAGGTCCATGATGGTTGTCTACACACTATCAGGACATACAGCATCTAGAGTTAACACAGTACTAGAATGCTGACTCATAAGTTTCCATTTGTAACTAGGCGGAATAACGCCAGGCACTGGCAGGTAAGCACACTTCCAGTTTATAATACAAAATTAAATAACTCAATCGAAATTTTACTTTAAAAAAGTGTGAAGGTCTGGACTCTATGATTATTCCCTGTGCGATCAAATGTCACTAAAAATTTTCATGAATTGCAGCAGCGGCATCAACGGCAGGATTTAGGGAGTGTTGTATTATCAGGCCAACATGTAGCTAGGCCCGATTCGACTTCAGAGGCAGCAGCAGACGTTATGTTAAATGGATCAAATGTAAGTCAAATTTTTCATGACATGCAGCAGCATCAACGGCAGTGGGATCAACGGCAGTGTGGCGGAACCAACCAGGCCAATGGGTGCTTGAGAAGCCTTGTTGCCAGCTTCTTGATCTTGACCCAGGATTATGGCCCCTCTCATCAGCCCATGCTAAAATTAAACCCCATGGTGATTTGACTGTGTTTGTGGCATCTGAGCGCTGTTTGGATATATTGAGCGCTCAGATCCAAGCCATCTGGGGATATGTTAAATGTCTGTGTGTACTGTAAAGGGTGGGACATTGTATATTGAATAGTGATGTCTGTCCTATTGTCCCCACATGTGTATTGGCGATTTCCTTTGTCCTGAGAGATAATTGAATGACTCCTCTGTTGTCTCCAGGACAGAAGACATTGTTTAAAACTATGTATTCTCCTGCCTGTGATTGATAATTACATCAACCCATTGTGTAAAGTAATTTTATCACAGGCAGAGGGGAGAATTTCGTAGGGGAGTGTTTAAACTGTAAAGCTGTAAAGGATTGGCTGCTAGGTCATGTTCTCAGTTCCCAACCAGGATTTCAGAAGTGGTCTATTATCATGGCCACATGTAGCTTGGCCAAATTCAGCAGCACAGCCAACAGCAGACATTATGTTTAAAGGCCCAAATGTAACTCAACATGTTCAAAACAAATTCATAATTAAAAATTAAATTAATATATACATTATACAAACTAGACAATAAATATCGATCAAATAAATATCAATAAATAACTAAAAAAGTAATTCATATAAAGTTAAAAACAGAGGGAACAATTAAAAACAACGGAATTTGGGAGGGAGAGCAAAGGAGAGGGATGGACAAGGGACCCTTCAGCGCCCTGAACCGACAGCGGGGGCCATGAAGTCACTGCCGATCCAGGACTCATTCATCTTAATGAATGTGAGTCTGTCCACGGAGTCTGTGGACAGACGGGTCCGCTTGTCCGTGACCACCCCACCTGCCGCGCTGAATGCCCGCTCAGACAGTACGCTGGAGGGAGGGCAAGATAGTAACTCCAGCGCATACTGAGCGAGCTCACGGCAGGTGTCCAGCCTGGCAACCCAGTACTCCATGGGGTCGCCGGTGGTCATGCTGTCAGAAGCACCGACCGACCCCATGTAGTCTGCCACCATGCGGGCCAGCCGCTGGTGGTGACTGATGCTGCTGCTGCTGGTACTGGGTCGCGCAGACTGGTAGAAGAGCCTCATCTCACCCAGAAGGTCACCTGCTCGGCTGGTGCTGGTGGTGCTGCTAGTGCCAGCCGCCTGCTGGGTGAGATGGGCGGGGAGAACTGGAGCTTCAGGCCGAGGGTTTGCCTCTTCCAGCCGGGTGGATAAGACAGGCCCGCAATTTTTCGAGACGGGCCTGCCTCCGGCTGGCTGGGATGAACTGCTCCAGTTTCCCTTGCAGCGAGGGTCTAAAAGGGTGGCCAACCAAATGTCTTCCCTCTCCTTAAAATTTTTGATCCGGGGTCCCTCCGGAGGCATCGCAGCATATGGGCAGCCATGGGGAAGAGCACAGCCCGCTGTGACTCTTCACGACTGCCCGGGACCATGACCTCTTGGTCCTCCTGCTGCTCATGCTGCTGCTCCCGGTCGGAGATGCCCCACCCTCGGACTAACGGTGCCCCCAGCACCGGCTCTCCCTCCTGACCAGGCCCAGACTCCTGGACGTACACTGATTCCTCCTCCTCCTCATCCTCCTCGTCCTGGGCCTGGTCCTGGTGGAGCAAGGCCGCCTCATCTTGCTCCACCAAGGCACTCTCCCCAGCTTCGAGCAGGCGATCTAGTGTCCTGTCCAGCAGGAACACTAGGGGAGCACGTCATTCAGACCGACATGCTCCGCGCTGACCATCTTTGTCGCCTGCTCGAATGGGGCCAGCACGTGGCAGACCTGCTGTATCTGCCCCCACTCCGCATTGGTGATGTAGGGAGTGGGTGTGATGGCCCTGAAGTGCCTAGGTCCAGCAGGTATTCCCTCACCGCCCGTCGCTGCTCCCACAACCTCTCCAGCATGTGGAGGGTGGAGTTCCACCGCGTCACACTGTCCACAATCAGCCTGTGGTGGGGCAGGCTGTTGTCCCTCTGTAGTTTGGACAGGGACGCGGCGGCAGTTGGGGAGCGTCTGAAGTGGCTGGCAATCCTACGCACTCTCAGCACAATGTCACTCAACCCTGGGTACGCACGAAGGAACTTCTGTACCACTAGGTTGAGGACATGTGCCATGCAGGGCACGTGGGTCAGACTGCCAGCATGAAGGGCGGCGAGTAGGTTGCTGCCGTTGTCACAGACAACCATACCTGCTTGGAGCCTTCGGGTGTCAGCCACTTCTGAACCTGAGCCTGTAGTGCGGACAGAACATCAGGTCCAGTGTGTCTCCGGTCCCCTAAGCTCACAAGCTGGAGCACGGCCTGGCAGCGGACGTGCCCCACACTTGCGTAGCAACGGGGACGCTTGCTGGGGGCTCAGCAGCTGTGGAGACAGTGGCTTGCGGGAGAGCAGCAGTTCTCCCCTGGACACCCCGGGCGGCACCACAAAATCAGATGCCGCCAATCCCTCCCCGGCGCCTCGGAGGGACACCCAATGGGCTGTGAAGCTTATATAGCGTCCCTGCCCATGCCTGCTGGTCCAGGCATCCATTGTGAGATGCACCCTGTCGCTGACAGCATGATCCAGCGACAGGGATACATTCCGCACAATGTGCTGGTGAAGGGCAGGGACGCCGGTCCTGGCAAAATAATGGCGGCTGGGGACACGCCATCTGGGTTGGGCCTGCTCCAACATCTGCCTAAATGGATTGCTATCCACCAGATTGTAAGGCAGCAGATGTTGGGCGATAACCCTTGCCAGGAGCCCATTGAGTGAACGCACGCGACGGTCCCCGGGGCGAGGGCGCGGTGCGCTCAAAAGCATCTGGAATAGATGGCTGGCGCCGGACGGCAGAGGAGGGTGCAGTGGAGGCAGAGGTATGGCTGCCGGTACCAGTACCTCTATTAGAGGGAGCGGGGAGTGGGAATGAGTTGCTGGAACGGGTTGGGGTGGCTGCAGTACAGTGGCAGGAGCTGCTGTCTCCCGCACACTGCTGGTGGCGCTGCTGCTTTGACCACCCCGCATCTGTTCCCACTCCCGCCAGTGGTTGACTCGGATGTGCTGGTTGAGGGCCGTGGTACCCAGCCGAGCCATAGATCTCCTCTCCTCACCCTGGCATTGCACAGCTTACAAATGCCAACTGTGACATCATCTGCTGCCAGGGTGAAGTAAGCCCAAACAGGCGACTTCCGCACCGACCTCCTGTCAGATGGAGTGGTGCTGGCTTGCGCCTGTTCGGGCTCGGTGCGCACAGGTGGAGCTGGCTGCTGCTGCCTACTCCTGCTGCCATTACCAGTGGAGCCCCTGACACTGGGCTCCCTGGTGACCTGGCGCACCATTTGCCTCGGGTGCCTACCTTCATCGGTGCTGCCGTCACCTGACAAAGGAGGTGGCACCCATTCGGGGTCACCCTCCTCTTCACCCCTGATATGTCAGACCCAAGGCCAACCTGTGGTGGACTGACGGGAACAGCTGACATGGAGCCCCTGACCGGGCTCCGCTGTCCCTTGCTGGCGCCTGGGTCTGAATAGGTGCAGGGGTTGTGTGCCTAACACCACCTGCACCAGTTGGAAGGGATCTCATAGGGAGATTTATAGGCCCCTCCTCCTCCTCATCCCCAATCCCTTCCAACAGGTCCTGCCCATCCGCAGGGCTGAACAGTATTTCCGCCTCCTGCATTGCCTCCCCAAGATGTCCCTCTCAGTCTCAAAGTCTTCAAACATGAGAGGGGACAATTCTTGGGAGCTGGGGGTTGGTTCTACAGGAGGCGGTGTGCTGCAGTTGCTGGCAGCTGGGGCAGAGGACTCCGTGGCACTCGAATCGGCCACGAGAGCCAAGACAGCCTCTGTATCCTGGGAAGTTATGGGCCGGCTGCCACTTGCGAAAAAGTCACGGATCAGGCGGACACCCCTGCCACCTGCGCCTGCCTGTCCGTGGCTTGATGAGCGGCCCCGTGCTGGGAGTGGTCCAGCGCGGGAACCAACTCCCCTGTTACCCCGACCACGCCCACGACTGCCTGCACTCATACTGGGGATGAGGGGAAAACTTTATTGGGGTGGGGACGATGGGTGAAAAAAAGAAAGGACAAAAACTGTAACACACGACACTAAACACGTAAAACTATCAAAACTAAGACTAAACTAACAGACACAATTTTTTTTTTTTTTTTTTTAACGGAGGACTGACAAAACTACACTAAACACAAAAAACGTAAAACTTTAAAACTTTTTTTTTTTTTTTACCTAAGACAGACACTAACTGACACAGAGACTAAAAACGTTTTTTTATTAACGGATGACTAACAAAACTACACTAAATGCAAAACACTTAAAACGTACACTCAATATTTAACCTGACACAAACAGTAACTGACACACAGAGACTACAAGACGGGGTTTTTTAACGTAAGACAGAAAAACTACACTAAACACGTAAACCTATAACCTTTTTTTTTTGAAGTTTTTTGTTTTTAAACCTAAGACAGACACTAACTGACACACAGACAAAAAAAAAGTTTTTTTCTTTAACGGAGGACAGACAGAACTAGACTAAACAAAGAACATATAAAACTTAATTTTTTTTTTTCTTAAACTAAACACAGACACTAACTTAGACTAAAACACTTTTTAAAATTAACAAACAATGGAAAAAAAAAAAATACACTAACTGGACGGACACTAACTGACAGACAAAACAGACAGATAGATCCTACACTATACTATATAAGTAACTAACCTAAACTACACCCTGCCCTGAAAAATCTCAACTTTAGTATTCCCTAACTGTAGCCCTAATACCTAACCTAAACTATCAAGCACTATCTATCTATCTATCTATCTATCTATCTATCTATCTATCAGCTACCTACCTAACTCGATGCCCTACACTTAACCCCGCACTGAACCCTATCTGCTACACTAGGCCCTAACACTAACTATGTTTTTCTCCTAACTCTACTAAACTACCTCAAATTATTTCGACCCTATTAGCTATAAAACTAAACTACACTATTCCCTAATCACTACTTGAAACTAACTAACTAGAATATTATAAATTAAATCAAGATTATATAAAACGCACAGCAGACAAAATAACACAGCTCCAAGCTCCAACAAATCCAACACCACAAAATGGCTGCTGGGTGATGTCGTCACTTATATAGTGAAGGGGTAGTCTAGTTTCCTATTGGTTGCTAGGGATGTTGCTAAGTTAGACAAAGCCTTCTCATTGGCTATTCAAGCTAGGAGAAGGGAGGGAAAATGATAATGATGAGTCACCACATACATTGTAGAGAAAAAAAAAAAAATCGCATGGAGAGAATATATCACTATATTCTACATATTCGAAAATTCAAACAAACAAAACCTGTACGAAAATAGCTTGATGCCCCTAAGCAGTTACAAAATGCAAATATTGCATTCTAAATGACTCTAATTACTGAATACTGATGTATAATTTTCCTCTTTACTGTATTTTATGTCATGCGAAAATTCGGCAATTACATATGCGCGTGAATCGGATCGCATAAGGGCAGTATACTATTAGGTTGGCTGGCTTGTTGGGGCGAATATAGAGAAGATAGCGAATATGCTACTATATTCGCAATATTCGTCTATTCAAGTAGACCAACCAACCCATTGAATGAACACAATATCATACTGCCCTTGTGCGGTGCGATTCACGCGCATATGTAATTGCCGACTTTTCGCATGATGTAAAATACAGTTTCCTACATAAAGAGGCAAATTATACATCACAGTCTGTGATGTATAATTTGCCTCTTTATGTAGGAAACTGTATTTTACGGCATGCGAAAAATCGGCAATTACATATGCGCATGAATCGGATCGCACAATGCCAGTATACTATTAGGTTGGTCTGCTGGGTCGAATAGACGAAGATAAAGAAAATAGCGAATGTAGTGCTATATTCGCAATGTTCGTCTATTCGAGTAGACCAACCAAGACAACCCATGAAATGAACCTAATAGTATATTTCCTCATGCGGTGCGATTCACGCGCATAGGTGATTGCCGATTTTTCGCATGATGTAAAATACAGTTTACTACAAGAAGAGGCAGATTATAGATCACAGTAACAATTCTCATAACTGATTTCTAATTGTCCTCTGTATGTAAGATAGTTTGTGTAGTGCGAAAAATCGACAATTACATATGCGCGTGAATCGCACAGCATAAGGGCAGTATACTATTAGGTTGGCTTGTTGGGTCGAATATAGAGAAGATAGCGAATGTAGTGCTATATTCGCAATATTCGTCTATTCGAGTAGACCAAGATAACCCATTGAATGAACACAATATCATACTCTAATGCTGTGCGATTCACGCGCATATGTAATTGCCGTTTTTTCGCACTACACAAACTATCTTACATACAGAGGACAATTGTAAATCAGTTATGAGAATTGTTACTGTGATCTATAATCTGCCTCTTCTTGTAGTAAACTGTATTTTACATCATGCGAAAAATCGGCAATCACCTATGCGCGTGAATCGCACCGCATGAGGGAAATATACTATTAGGTTCATTTCATGGGCTGTCTTGGTCGTCTAGGTCATAAGATCTAAGTAGAATTCGCATTGCGATTAATATAACCTGTAATGCTCGCATAGCGAATTCAACTTAGAGCTGGGTTCCTAAATGGTTGGCAATGGCTTACTAGAATATTACGATTATAACGAATTCACGAATATAGCACTATATTCACAATCTTCGTTATATCCCAGCAAGTAGCAAGTTCAACCAACCATTTGGAGCTCAGCTCAAAGTTTAATTCGCGATGCGAGTATGTTTTCGCATCGCGAATTAAACTTTGAGTTGAGCTCTTAACAGTTGCATTGCTATAATTGACGAAGATTGAGGATATAGCGCTATATTCTCAATCATCTTCTAGCAACAACCATGAGGATTGGAACTCAGATCCAAGTTTAATTCGCGATGCGAACATATGCGCGCATTGAGAATTAACGTCAGAGTTGAGTTGATGGATTCCCATTTACAATGAACACATAATTCCTTCCTGCTTAACTTGCTTGTGGGCCAATGACTCATTGGCCCACAAGAAAGAAGCAGGGACAAGTCCTGTTTTCGCTTTTCAGATTTTGGAAAATGACGAATATTCGAATTAGCGAATATATAGCATCATATTCTAAACATTCGCGAATTCTCAAAGTTGCGATATTCGCAATAAAAATTCGCAATTCGAATATTCGCTCTCAACACTATAGACTACCTATGGTGTGTGAACAGGGTCTGAAAGATGCCGAGATCCAGCTCACAGCCCAACTCCCATTGCCAGCCCCTAGCTGTTAAAGAAGACTTTCTGATCTGTGTCCATGACAATTACTTTTTTAGCCACTTTCACACGGTAAATATTTTCTCATCAGTTTAGTAAGCCAAAATGAGGAGTGGAGCCCATAAGAAAAATTATGGAAAGATGTGTGCCTCTTCTGGGTTTTGGACCCTCTTCTAGTTTTGTATTACTGATGAAAAATACTGACCAAATACCGACCATGTGAAAGTGGCCCTTCTTAGTATTTTTATGTAAACAACCTTGTTAGAGATATTGTGCTTCTTATGTCTTGCACTCATCGTGTAACCTGCATCTTTCAAGTTGTGCTGTGTGAATATGGAACATGCAATACGTTTGAGGAGAACTTTGTACTCGTTTGCAGAAGCAGGCACGAAGGTGAATCTGCTAACGTAATTAAATTCTGACAGCAGTTTATGTGGAAGAAAGGTAGCCCAGTCAAACAGTGTATGCCTGAAATATCTAAAATGAAAGGAAATGTCTTTGTACTGAAATTTAGATTTACGCATTTAAAATAATCACCCAAAAGAATAGATGCCCTCAGCTTACGGTAGACATTCAAGAATGCAAATATGCTTCCTCACTGAGATTGGGAACTAATAATCTACTAGAACCCATTGGCTAAAATTAGTTAGCCCTAGAATGCCTACTCTTCTTCTCCTACCAAAAAAACCCAAAAAACAACAAACTAAAAACTGATGGAATAGAGTAGAGAGTTGATGGGATCTTGGGTGTCTAGTAAATATATGCCCTTTTGTAAAAACGCCTTTCTGTGGAAAATATGTGGAGTGGTTTAAGCTGTGGGACCAAAATGGAGTCAACTCTCTGTACTAAGTTTAGGATAAAGGAGTGTTTAACACTTTTCAGCAATTACAACATGAGTATGATTTACACCACAGTCTTTTATCAACATTTACAGTTAGGGCATGCTGTGAATTGCCTAAATGTACAGTTTTCATAACTATGTGTGCTGTAGAACTCTCCACAGGATAGGGGATAGTGATGTCGCGAACATAAAATTTTCCGTTCGCAAACAGCGAACGCGAACTTCCGCAAATGTTCGTGAACGGGCGAACCGCCATAGACTTCAATTGGCAGGCGAATTTTAAAACCCACAGGGACTCTTTCTGGCCACAATGGTGATGGGAAAGTTGTTTCAAGGGGTCTAACACCTGGACTGTGGCATGCCGGAGGAGGATCTATGGCAAAACTCCCATGGAAAATTACTTAGTGGAAGCAGAGTCGGGTTTTAATCCATAAAGGGCATAAATCAACTAACATTCCTAAATTGTTTGGAATAACATGCTTTAAAACATCCAGTGTGTGTATACGATCAGGTATGATGTTGTATCGATCAGGTAGTGTAAGGGTTACACCCACTTCACAGACATTGACAGACCAAACTCCCCTTTCAATGAACCGCAAACAACCGCAGGATAAACATAAGCGCTATGCACCGCCTGCACAGTGGGAGGGAACCCCCACTGCGCCACTGTCTAGCAATACTCCAGAGGGGCGTGACTAAGCAACCCCAGGTGTTCACTAGAGCCCCTGATGGTGGGGATAGGCTTAGCCGCAGGGGGTTGCCAGGGTCCACTCTGGAGCGTGAACTAGACAGTGACCACAGGAGCGAACGGACCTTGGTACCAGGGGTACCGACGGTGCATAACATGGCATAAACAAATGCAGAAACAAAACACAAGAGCAGGAGTTCTAGCAAGGAGACAGGAGTGGCAATGAGCAGAGAAGACCTTGCTCCACCAGTGCTAAACTGAGTGGCCTTGCCCATGCACTCTGCAGCATGGAAGCTGCAGCAAGAGCTTGCAGAACAGAGACACAATGACATACTAATCACTTGGTCACCAACAACATGAGAGTTGCTGCACAGGCAAAGCCCGCTGCACCAGCAGCTAGGATGCTGCTCTGAGGGCATGACTGTAGACGGATATTCCCCCTCCGAGGAACGACAGACCCCCTTCCGGAGGAAACAGGAAACAAAGCATAGGATGACATAGCAAGGAACATAGCAAGGAACAACATAACAAGAGACCACAAAGCCATAGACAAGAGCAGGAGACGACAGCATGGAACAACATAACAGGAGACCACAAAGCCATAGACAAGAGCAGGAGACGACAGCATGGAACAACATAACAAGTAGGGGAACCTACAGAGCACAAACGGACACGGATCCCATGGGTCAGCAGCATGGGAGACAGTACACACCAGGAGCAGGACAGGACAAACACACAACAGAAGAGCTGACCCAGGACTGAGGAAATCAGAGCCTTATATACAGGTTCCATGGGTGTGGCAGAGAAGTCACACCCATGGAGCAGACAGAGAGGATAAACTCCAGAAAGACAAACACAGGAGTTAACCCACGAACAACCACAGACAAACATACTGACACAGTAACGAAACTGCAGCGAGGAGCTGCAGTGCACGAATGGACGGAAAGTCACGGCCGGAGACAGCGGCCGTGACAGGTATTTTCTGTAGTACTATTCTCATCAGTTTAATCCCTCTAACGTCCCCAATATGGGGGCCATTTATTGAATTGATTTTTCGAACGGGGAGATGGTTAAAAAAAGGCTGGCTCCCTCCACTCTGTTTTAATCCACGGTGACTGCGTCTGCGCCGTGCAATTTACTGTCACACCCGATATGAGTGGTATTTTCTGTAGTACTATTCTCATCAGTTTAATCCCTCTAACGTCCCCAATCTGGGGGCCATTTATTGAATTGATTTTTCGAACGGGGAGATGGTTAAAAAAACGCTGGCTCCCTCCACTCTGTTTTAAACCACGGTGACTGCGTCTGCGCCGTGCAATTTACTGTCACACCCGATATGAGTGGTATTTTCTGTAGTACTATTCTCATCAGTTTAATCCCGGTTACATCCCATATCAGGGATTGCCTTTTGTGAAAAAAAATTTAGGCCGGGTACCTTCGACTGCCTTCACAGTGACAGACCAAACTCTCATACACCAAACTGAATTGATTTCAGGAACTGGGAGATGGAAAAAGTAGCTTGGTCGGTCCTCATACTCCCAAATTGGGGCACTGCGCGTGCACAGAGCAATGTGCTGCGACACCCTATATGAGTGGTGTCTTAACTAGTACTATTCCTATCAGTTTAATCCCTGTTACGTACCCTATCCGGTCGATTGATTAACCATTGTCGAATTAGCGAACCATTACGACATCATAAAATAATTTAGTTCTGAGCTCTGTACTTGCTTTGTATTGGAATTGAAGGGGATTTTTTTAATTGTCTGCATCATTTCTAATAAACTATTAAGAGACTTTATTATAATTTTTTATTTTATGTATTAAAAACCCATACCACATATAAAAAAATAAGGTAAATTAATGTTTTTTCTATGAAATATTATCCAGCCGTCCGATCGCTTTTGGTCTGACCATAATGAAGCAACGGCCTTATCATCTGGGGTGTGGCAACATTGCCACCACACTCATAGAGGTGATATTTGCTTCATTGTGATACGCAAGCCCCTTCACCACAACAAGGTAACGATCACGAAGAGGAATTGACACTTGTATGTGCCTTTTTGTTTTGGTTTGTTTTTGCAGCCACAGTGCTGCACCATAGGACAGAAAAATTAGGCATGTACACATGCCTGAAAAATAATGGCATTGTTGCAGCCGCTATTGTAGCAGCGGTGGGAAAAATTGATGTTTTCCAGGCAGAAAAGTGACTAAAACATTGCGGCTTGAACCCTAGTTGGTGGTGAAGAATTCACGAAAGTCATCCGTTATGCAGACATTAAATACAGCAGCGTGGGGACCATTTTGAGGCCAAGGCATGTAATCAGGCCTTTTGTTAGTCAAACGTATCCCCCACTGTCAGTCCCTTCGGGATCCATGCCTCATTCATCTTTATGAAGGTGAGGTAATCAACACTTTTTTGACCGAGGCGACTTCTCTTGTCAGTGACAATGCCTCCTGCTGCACTGAAGGTCCTTTCTGACAGGACACTTGAAGCAGGGCAGGCCAGAAGTTCTATCGCAAACTGGGATAGCTCAGGCCACAGGTCAAGCCTGCACACCCAGTAGTGAAGGGGTTCATTGCTCCTCAGAGTGTCGATATCTGCTGTTAAGGCGAGGTAGTCTGCTACCTGTCGGTCGAGTCGTTCTCTAAGGCTGGATCCCGAAGGGCTGTGGTGATGAGTAGGACTAAAAAAGCTCTGCATGTCCTCCATCAACAACACATCTGTAAATCGTCCAGTCCTTGTCGCCGTGGTAGGAGGAGGATTACACTCATCTCTTCCCCTGTTAGATTCCCGTTGTGCTGTGACATCCCCCTTATAAGCTGTGTAAAGCATATTTTTTAGTTTGGTTTCGAACTTCTGCATCCTTTCCGACTTTCGGTAATTTGGTAACATTTCTGCCACTTTCTGCTTATACCGGGGGTCTAGTAGCGTGGCCACCCAGTACAGGTCGTTCTGCTTCATCCTTTTTATACGAGGGTCCCTCAACAGACATGACAGCATGAAAGACCCCATTTGAACAAGGTTGGATGCAGAGCTACTCATTTCCCGTTCCTCGTCCTCACTGATGTCATTGACGGTCTGTTCTTCCACCTAGCCACGTACAACACCATGGGTACCAGATAGGTGACAACAACAAGCACCCTGGGGTGCCTGCTGTGGTTGGTCTTCCTCCTCCTCAAAGCCGCCACATTCCTCCTCTGACTCCTCTTCCTCATACTCCTCTTCCAGCTTTGCCTAAGGTCCGGCAAGCGATGATGACAAGGCTGTTTCTGGTGGCAGGGGCGCACCGACAGGGGGGGTTTTAGGGGTCTGGACCCCCCCTAGAACCCAGATCCAATTTTTTTTTAAATCACTCAGGGCCGCACCGCCGATCACAACAGGCGGCGCGGCCCTGGTTCCAATTGCAGACGGCGGTGGGGAGGCAGTAGGAGATGAGCGCTTCCATTGCGGAAGCGTTCATCTCTATATTCATCGATCTGTGTTGCCGTCCTCAGGACAGCGATACAGATCAATGTGCTGTGACAGGGGAGGGAGAGGCGTCTCCCTTCCCTGTTCTTCTGATAGGCTGCAGGCACTAGTGCCTGCAGCCTATCAGAGGCCGGCTCAGGTGGCGCGATGACATCATTATCATCGCGCCGCCTGAGCCGGGCAGCACACAGCGCGGCCGGAAGAGGTCTGCTGCTAACCTCATGAAGGTAAGTATTAGTGTTTTTTTGTTTTTAATGGTGGCACATTTTAGGGGGCACCTGGTGGCATTTTGTTTTGTGGGGGCACTATGGGGGCATTTCTCACTGGCCCGTTTTGGGTAGAGGGCACTATGGGGGCATCTGGGGGCATTTATTTGTAGCCCATTTTGGGGGCATACTATAGGGGAATCTTGTGGATTTTTTTACTGCCCCATTTGGGGGGCACTATAGGGGCATTATTTGAGGGCACCACACCATGGGGAGTGGAGCATTATGGGGGCATTTATTTATTTATTTCTATCCCATTTTGAGGGCATTTTTACTGCCTTATTTTGGAGGGGCCCTATTAGGGCATCTGGTGGCACTATAGCGGCATTATTTGGGGCACTATGGGGGAGTGGAGCACTATGGGGGCATCTGGGGGCTCTAAAGGGGCTTTTTATAGGCATATTATGGGGGCACTATGGCATCTGGTGGCACTAAGGGGGCATTTTCACTGGCACATTATGGGAGGCACTATAGGGAGAGCAGCACTATGGGGCATCTGGTGGCACTATAGGGGCATTATTTGGGGTCACTATGGTATTTTTTTACTGGCACAATATCCCCTATATGCACTATGGTATCTGGCTGGCACTAATGTGTATTTTTACTGGCACATGGGAGGCACTATAGGGCCGGGCATCACTATGGGGCATCTGGTGGCACTAAGAAGGGGCATTTTTAACTGGCACTTTATGGGGGCACTATGGGGGAGAGGAGCAGTATGGGGGCATCTGGTGGCACTAAGAAGGGGCATTTTTAACTGGCACATTATGAGGGCATTATGGGTGAAAGAAGCACTATGGGGGCATCTGGTGGCACTAAGAAGGGAATTGTTACTGACACAATATGAAGGGCACAAAGAAGGGGCATTTTCTACTGGCACATTATGGGGGAGAGGAGCACTATAGGGGCATCTGCTGGGGGCACTACAAAGGGGCATTTTTTGCTGGCATATTATAGGGGGCACTATGGGGAAGGGGAGAGAAGCACCATGGAGGCATGTGCTGGGGGCACTAAGATGGGGTATTTTATACTGGCAAATTATCGGGGCACTATGGTCAAGTGGGAGAGGAGCACTACGGGGGCATTTACTGGGGCACTATATAGAGGTATTTTATACTGGCATACATTATGGGGACATTAGCTCAACTGCGGGCACTAAGCAGGTATATTTCTTGTACTGTAATATTATAGGGAGAATTATTACTACTAGGGGGCATTATGGTGAGCTTTACTACTACTGGGGGCTATGGCGAACATGATCACACTAGTATGGGCACTATGAGGGCATTATTACTAAGTGTGCTCAGGCAGGGAATTATTTCTATTGGTGGGAATTTGGTGAGCACTGTTACTTTGGTGGGCACCCTGACACAGTATCAGCTTAGCACAATTATTTTTGGGGACAATATGTTTATTCTATTAGTGTCAGGGATACTATTTACTGGGCACAGTTATGTTTTTAGAGCACTGTGTGCCAATATTTGTAGAAGGGGGCACTATCTGTGTGGTACAGGTATTTTTCAGGGGATAGTTTCTGCAGTATAGTATTGAGGAGCACAGCGGGAACAGTATTGGGGATGGCAGGATGGGGTGTTCAGAAGATATGAAGATGATGGAAAAGTGGGAAACTAATGTCTATTTGTCAATCTCTGCAGAGACAGGAGATGGGTGAAAAATCATCATGGCGGTCTGGTCTGAATGGAGAAGATGAGAAAGAGAACGTCTACATCAAAGGTGACATCACTGGATGTAGGAGGTATGTGGCGCTATGTAGGATAGGAGATGCACCGGCTTCTCCTCCTGCCATTTGCAAAGGAGGATTCAGAGCTACGTGAGGATGGCCCAAGGGGTGGCAGGCCAGGGGCGGGTGGCGGATGGTGGGGGAATCACAAGCCTTGAGCAAGATCTGGGGAGGGAGAAGAGTGGAGGAGCTTCCTGGCTGTAGCCTGCTGTTGTCCATTGTATAATGTGAAGCAGGCAGTGCAGCCAGGACACGCCATCCCCTTGGTATGATGTGTAGACCCGGGCTCCTCCACCCGGACCTACACACCTTTAATATCGCGCAGCTCTTCCTCCACTCCACTTTTGGTGCCTTCAGGACTAGGAGGGAGGAAGTGAAACTGCAACAGCTCCTGCCACGGAGCTACGTGGGGGGCAGTGAGAGTACAGGGGCTTTATGTTGGGCCCTGTATGGTGGAGTATTAGGTACAGTGTGTCTATGTAGGATGAGGGTGAGACTCTTACCGTCATCCTCATCAATATCATTTCAGCTGTACAGTGTTTGTTGGGAGTGGCCTATTATATGTAGGATGGTCTTAGAAAAATGGGCGGGGTCAATTTTTTGGCGCTGCACAATTTTTTTTCTTTTCGGACCCCCCCTAGACAAAATTTCTGGGTGCTCCCCTGTCTGGTGGTGATGGTGACCACAACTCTTCCTCTTCCTCTTCACGCTCATCTACAGCCTGATCCAGCACTCTTCGCAGGGCACGCTCCAGGAAGAACACAAATGGGATGAGGTCGCTGATGGTGCCTTCGGTGCGACTGACTAGGTTTGTCACCTCCTCAAAAGGAAGCATGAGCCTACAGGCATTGCGCATGAGCGTCCAGTAACGTGGCAAAAAAATTCCCAGCTCCGCAGAGGCTGTCCTAGCACCCCGGTCATACAAATACTCGTTGACGGCTTTTTTTTGTTGGAGCAGGCGGTCGAACATTAGGAGTGTTGAATTCCAACGTGTTGGGCTGACGCAAATCAAGCGCCTCACTGGCATGTTGTTTCGCCGCTGAATATCGTAAAAGTGCGCCATGGCCGTGTAGGAACGCCTGAAATGGCCACACACCTCCCTGGCCTGCTTGAGGACGTCCTGTAAGCCTGGGTACTTAGACACAAAGCGTTGTACGATGAGATTCAACACATGTGCCATTCACGGCACATGTGACAACTCGCCCAAATTCAATGCCAACAACAAATTTGTTCCATTGTCACACGCCACTTTGCAGATCTCCAGTTGGTGCGGGGCCAGCCACTGTGCGTTCAGGGCGGACAGGAGTGCTGGTCCTGTGTGGCTCTCTGCTTTCAGGCAAGTCAACCCCAAGACAGCGTGACACTGTCATATCCGGGATGTGGAATAGCCCCTGGGGAGCTGGGGGGATTCAGTTGATGTGCAGCTAGACACCGCAGAAGAAGAGGACTCAGCCACAGGAGGATATCGAAGAGGATGGAGTAGGAGTAGAGGAGGTGGCAGTAGGTCTGCCTGCAAGTCGTGGCGGTGTCACCAACTCCGCTGCGGAGCCACGCATTCCATGCTTGTCAGCCGTCAGCAGGTTGACCCAATGCGTAGTGTACGTGATATACCTGCCCTGACCGTGCTTTGCAGACCAGTATCAGTGGTCAGATGGACCCTTGCCCCAACACTGTATGCCAGAGATGCCATGACTTCCTTTTCAATGACATGGTAGAGGTTTGGGATTGCCTTTTTTGAAAAAAAAATTCGTCCGGGTACCTTCCACTGTGGTGTCCCAATAGCGACAAATTTTATGAAGGCCTCAGACTCCACCAGCTGGTATGGTAAAAGCTGGCGGGCTAAGAGTTCCGTCAAGCCAGCTGTCAGTCGCCGGGCAAGGGGGTGATTCTGTGACATTGGCTTTTTATGCTCAAACATGTCCTTGACAGGCACCTGACTGTGGGCAGATGAGCAGGAACTGCTGAAGGTGAGAGGAGGAGTGGCGGTTGGTTGAGAGGGGGCAGGGAGGACAGCAGTGGTTGACGTGGCTGAAGATGCTGGACCAGGAGGAGCATGGTGGCTTTGAGTTTGTGTGCTGCTTGTACTCATGTGTTGATCCCATAGGCGTTTGTGATGTGAGATCATGTGCCTTCGCAAAGCAGTTGTACCAAGGTGGGTGTTGGACTTCCCCCGACTCAGTTTCTTTTGGCACAGGTTGCAAATGGCATTGCTGTTATCAGAGGCAGACACACAAAAAAAATGCCACACTGCTGAGCTTTGCAATGACGGCATTCTGGTGGTGGCAACAGCATGCGTTGACTGGCGTGCTGTCTGGCTGACCCCAGGTGCCGATACATGCTGTCTGACTATGCCACTAACTCCTTGCGACGACCTCCCCCTGCTTCCAACTCGTCTCCTCATTCTCTCTGTCTCCCCTTCTGAACTTTCCCCCTCTTCTTCTCTTCGAGCAGGCACCCACGTGGCATCCATGGACACATCGTCATCATCAACTGCTTCACTTGTATCTGACACCTCAGCAAAGGAAGCAGCAGCGGATACAACATCATCATCATCATCATCACACTGTACGTCCATGTGTGTAATCCTGCCTGACTGAGACATATCCCTGTAATCTACATCATCTGGCAATAATGGTTGTGCATCACTAATTGCATCCAACTGATGTGCTAATAACTCCTCTGACGGATCAAGTGAAGCGGCTGTCGTGGCTGTGGTGATGGTGGCGGCGGGCGGGTGCGTGGTAACTTGAGAGCAGGTGACCGAAGCTGAGCTGGAGGAGGATGGTGCGTCAAGGATCTTAGCGGAAGCTGTTGAAGATTGGGTGTCCTGTCTAAGCCAGTCAACTATGTCCTCAGAATTTTTCGGGTTCAGGGTACGTGGCCTCTGAACAGTAGGCATTATTCCAGGGACAGTGGAAATCACAGCACCACGATCACGACGGCCCCTGCGGGGTGGCCTGCCTCTGGCCTGCTTCTGCCTGTCATTTTTTTTTTTAGATAAGTGGTACTACGCGTGCTAGGTACTGTGCCGCCCGGTATCAGTGGTGGGCACTGGCAGTGGGCACACTACAGTCTGTGGAAGTGGGCCTGACACACACTGGCAGCAGGCAAGCAACTGAATTTAGACTAATGTCTAAAAATGAAATGCCTTATTTATCGGCAAGCTACTGTGCCACCCGGTATCAGTGGTTGGCACTGGCAGTGGGCACACTACAGTCTGTGGAAGTGGGCCTGACACACACTGGCAGCAGGCAAGCAACTGAATTTAGACTAATGTCTAAAAATGAAATGCCTTATTTATCGGCAAGCTACTGTGCCACCCGGTATCAGTGGTTGGCACTGGCAGTGGGCACACTACAGTCTGTGGAAGTGGGCCTGACTGGCAGCAGGCAAGCAACTGAATTTAGACTACTGTCTAAAAATGAAATGCCTTATTTATCGGCAAGCTACTGTGCCACCCGGTATCAGTGGTTGGCACTGGCAGTGGGCACACTACAGTCAGTGGAAGTGGGCCTGACACACACTGGCAGCAGGCAAGCAACTGAATTTAGACTAAAGTGTAAAAATTAAAAGCCTTTTTTGGATGCAAAGTCCTGTGCCACACGGGATGACAGGGGTTGGCACTGGCAGTGGGCACACTACAGTCAGTGGAAGTGGGCCTGACACACACTGGCAGCAGGCAAGCACTGAATTTAGACTACTGTCTAAAAATGAAATGCCTTATTTATCGGCAAGCTACTGTGCCACCCGGTATCAGTGGTTGGCACTGGCAGTGGGCACACTACAGTCAGTGGAAGTGGGCCTGACACACACTAGCAGCAGGCAAGCAACTGAAATTACACTAAAGTGTGAAAATTAAATGCCTTTTTTTGATGCAAAGTCCTGTGCCACACGGGATGACAGGGGTGGGCACTGGCAGTGGGCACACTACAGTCAGTGGAAGTGGGCCTGACACACACTGGCAGCAGGCAAGCAACTGAATTTAGACTAAAGTGTAAAAATTAAATGCCTTTTTGGATGCAAAGTCCTGTGCCACACGGGATGACAGGGGTTGGCACTGGCAGTGGGCACACTACAGTCAGTGGAAGTGGGCCTGACACACACTGGCAGCAGGCAAGCAACTGAATTTAGACTACTGTCTAAAAATGAAATGCCTTATTTATCGGCAAGCTACTGTGCCACCCGGTATGAGTGGTGGGCACTGGCAGTGGGCACACTACAGTCAGTGGAAGTGGACCTGACACACACTGGCAGCAGGCAAGCAACTGAATTTAGACTACTGTCTAAAAATGAAATGCCTTATTTATCGGCAAGCTACTGTGCCACCCGGTATCAGTGGTTGGCACTGGCAGTGGGCACACTACAGTCAGTGGAAGTCGGCCTGACACTCACTAGCAGCAGGCAAGCAACTGAAATTACACTAAAGTGTAAAAATTAAATGCCTTTTTTTGATGCAAAGTCCTTTGCCACACGGGATGACAAGGGTGGGCACTGGCAGTGGGCACACTACAGTCAGTGGAAGTCGGCCTGACACACACTAGCAGCAGGCAAGCAACTGAAATTACACTAAAGTGTAAAAATTAAATGCCTTTTTTTATGCAAAGTCCTGTGCCAGCCGGTATGAGTGGTGGGCACTGGCAGTGGGCACACTACAGTCAGAGGAAGTCAGCCTGACACACACTGGCAGGCAACTCACCTTAGATTAAAGTGTAAAAATGAAATGCCTTATTTATCGGCAAGCTACTGTGCCACCCGGTATCAGTGGTTGGCACTGGCAGTGGGCACACTACAGTCAGTGGAAGTCGGCCTGACACACACTATCAGCAGGCAAGCAACTGAAATTACACTAAAGTGTAAAAATTAAATGCCTTTTTTTGATGCAAAGTCCTGTGCCACATGGGATGACAGGGGTGGGCACTGGCAGTGGGCACACTACATTCAGTTGAAGTCGGCCTGACACATATTAGCAGCAGGCAAGCAACTGAAATTACATTAAAGTGTAAAAATTAAATGCCTTTTTTTGATCCTGTGCCACATGGGATGACAGGGGTGGGCACTGGCAGTGGGCACACTACAGTCTGTGGGCCTGCAGCTCCTCACACATAGGCAGGCCAGGCAACTGCAATATGTATATGGAGAAAAAAAAAAGCAGACTAATGTTGCAGCCCTAAAAAGGGCTTTTTGGGGTGCTGTCAGGACGCTGTCCTTACAGCAGAGATCAGATGAGTCTTTCAGGACTGGAGTGAACACTGAATTCACTAGCCTAGCTATCGATTTCCCTATTAAATCAGCAGCAACTACACTCTCCCTCTCACTAAGACTGCGAATTCCGAATGAATCTAAAATGGATGCTGTTCAGGAGATGGTAGGGTCTGGGAGGGAGGGTATGCTGCTGATTGGCTGGAATGTGTCTGCTGACTGTGAGGTGCAGGGTCAAAGTTTGCTCAATGATGATGTATAGGGGGCGGACCGAACATCGCATGTGTTCGCTCGTTGAGGCGAACGCGAACAAGCTATGTTCGCCGGGAACTGTTCGCCGGCGGATAGTTCGGGCCATCTCTAATAGGGGATATCTGTTAGATAGTGGGGTTCTACTGCAGGAACCCACAGCTGTCACAAGAGTGGTCCTACTGCTGCCACCCACAGCGGTCATAAGAGCAGGGGCCCTGTACCCAATGAAGCGGCTAGTTGGAAATGAACTCAGCAATCTCCTGATCTCCCATACAAATAAATGGAGCATTGGTGCGTATTTCCAACCAGCTGCTCCGTTTATTTCAGGTGGGCTCCCTGGGTTATGGAGCCCCTGCTCTTCTGATCAATGGAGGTCTCAGCAGTAGAACCCCCACAATCTAGTAGTTATCCCCTATACATTGCGTGACCAGAATACCCCTTTAAAGAGGACCCGTAATCAATTTTTTTTGCAGTGTTTGCAAGTTTTATAAAAGAGCTCAGACATTGTGGGGGAATAAAGAGCTAGTTTCCTTTACTTGGGACAAAACAGCAACAACATGAAGTAACATCATCATCAAGATGGAGACCACTAGAGATAACATGACCAGAAGGTACGTAAACTGGAATAACCACACTTTAATAACATCACCAGAAGGTACTTAAGGTACGAAGGTACGTAAACTGGAAGGTACATGAACAAGAAGGTACGTAAACTGGAATAACCACACTTGAATAAACCGTGATGATTAACAAAGCGCCATCTACTGTCAGCATAACATAGTTTCTCCTTACATTAAGCTGCAGCTATTGCTGTATTACAACAATTTTTGTAGTCAACATGGCCTATATTTCATGATTCCTATTGGTCCCCTGATCATTGTGGTGTTTTTTTTTCAATCTTTCCCCCGGTTCTAATTATGGAACCCAATACTTTATGCTCTATATGCTAATAGAGAGCCAAGGTCCAAAGGGGAGTAGACTAGCTCTCAAAGCATTGCTGTGATGCTGTTTGCGAGACCAGGTTGTGAGATGATCTGATCCTACTTCTCTGCTTTGTAGGCATCTGTACACTGGAATGTAGTCTTTCCACTGCTTGGTTTTATGGGATTAGCTAAATCTCCTCCTCTCTTCATTGCAGTGGGATCCTTGGTTGAATAAACCTGGTTTTATGAAAACAGTTACAACTCTTTTGCAATGCATGAACAGTCTGAATACATACTTTGTGTTATGTGTAAAAAGAACTGGGCACTCTCAGGATATCTGAACCATCTAGAGATTTAATTTTACAAAAATATACAGCATAAAATAATTTTGACCTAAAACAAAACATGTGATATGATACTAAATAGTGGCATATAATTATATTATGTTAAATCTGAAAGTAAAATGGCATCAACATGGCATGATACTATACAGGTTCTCTTTAGCGATAAATGAGTCATAGCAGCAATATTCGCATAAATGGTAGAGATTTACGCAATGTATTAAAATGCGAATTTTCGCAATATATTCGAATGCGAAAAAGTCTTGAGGAGTGTGGCAGAAGCAATTTGCATATAACTAATACCACTAATAATGCAAAGTAGTCACAACAATATTCGCAATGTCCTGAAATCAGTCCAGTATATGTCTAATTGGGGACTGATTGTTCAGTGTCCCACATTAGAAAAAGTTATATCAGGCAAGGTATAGCGGCGTCCTGCTGTATGTACACACCAGCGGCGTCCCGCTGGAATAATATTACTGCGATCATCCCACTGGAATAATATTACTGCGAATCTTTGAGAAATTCTGCTGGAAAAATGGAAACAGTCTTACCGCATACTTTTCGCACCACGAAGTCGCTCTATTCGATAATTCTATATCTGTAGAGGTCAATGGTCTCCGAGTGATAGTAGTCCTCACTTCCCGCGTTGATAAGTGTTTGACACGTGCAAATAGATCTCAGGTCTTGCGCGATCTCTTTCTCATTTATCCTTTACGCGGTGATGGACACTATTTCCTGTGCGAATCCGGCAGAATATTACGATTTCAAGTAGTCAAAAGACTTGTGGTTCTGTCTTAGCTAACTTTGTGTTATGTAACATCTTTAACGTCTGTACAATAGATGACAGAGAAATGGCTACTTATTGTGGCGTCGGACTATATTTATTCCGGTATGCCCTGGGAATAAGTCCTAACTATGTAAAGAGATAAGTCTTCTTTGGCTGGTAACAGGATGACTATATATGACTGCAGAGGGGAAGGGGAGAGATTTGGTTGTTTCAGGATTTTGTGTATTGCATTTCTGGAAAAAAACAATAACACTGGTTTAACCCCTTAAGGAACTGGCTCATTTTCATCTTTAGGACCAGGCCACTTTTTGCAAATCTGACCAGTGTCACTTTATGTGTGAATAACTTTAAAACGCTTTTACTTATCCAGGCCATTCTGTGATTGTTTTTTCGTCACATATTGTACTTTATGACACTGGTAAAATGGAGTAAATAAAAAATTGTTTAGCTAAAATTTTGAAAAAGTTGCAATTTTCCAAGTTTCAATTTCTCTACTTCTATAATACATAGTAATACCGCCAAAAAAAGTTATCAATTTACATTCCCCATATGTCTACTTCATGTATGGATCATCTTGGGAATGCCATTTTAATTTTTTGGGGACAAGGCTTAGAAGTTTAGAAACAAATACATTTTCCAAAACCCACTTTTTAAGGACCAGTTCAGGTCTGAAGTCACTTTGTGAGGCTTACATAATAAAAACCATCCAAAAACCACCCCATTCTAGAGATTACACCCCTCAAGGTATTTAAAACTGATTTTTACAAATGTCATTAACCCTTTAGGTGTTTCACAAGAGTTATTGGCAAGTGGAGATTACATTTCTGAATTGCAATTTTTTGGAAAATTTTCCATTTTAATGCATTTTTTCCAGTAACTAAGCAAGGGTTAACAGCCAAATAAAACGCAATATTTATTGCCCTGATCCTGTAGTTTGAAGAAACACCCCATATGTGGTCATAAACTACTGTATGGCCACACGGCAGGGCGTAGAGGGAAAGGACGCCATGTGGTTTTTGGAAGGCAGATTTTGCTGGACTGGTTTATCTACACCATGTCCCATTTGATGCCCCCCTGGGGTAGAAACTCCATAAAAGTGACTCCATCTAAGAAACTACACCCCTCAAGGTATTTAAAAACTGATTTTATGAATGTCGTTAACCCTTTAGATGTTTTACAAGAGTTATTGACAAATGGAGATGAGATTTCAGATTGGGATTTTTTGACAGATTTTCCATTTTAATAATTTTGTCCCGCTAACAAAGCAATGATTAACAGCCAAATAAAACTTAATATTTATTGCCCTGATTCTGCAGTTTATAGAAACACCCCATATGTGGTCTTAAACTGCTGTATGGGCACACGGGAGGGTTCAAAAGGCAAGGACCGCCATATGGCTTTTGGAGGGCAGATTTCGCTGGAATAATTTTCAGGTGCCATGTTACATACATTTGAAGACACCCTGAGGTACCCCTACAGTGGAAAACCCCAAGAAGTGACCCCATTTTGGAGACTACACACCCCAAGGAATTTTTAAAGGCATGTAACGAGCACTTTAAACAAACAAGTGATTCATAGAATTTAGAAATATTTGGCTGTGAAAATGAAATTTTTAATTTTTTACAAGAAAATGTCTGCTTAGGCCCACATTATTTATTTTAACAAGGGGTAACAGAGTAAATTGCACCCACAAATTGTTACCCATATTCTCCTGAATATGGCAACACTTCATATGTGGCCGCAAACTGCTGCAACAGCTTATGTATTCGGTATCCTATAAATACTATTATATACACACACACACACACACACACACACTGTATAATCCAAATAAATATAACGCAGCCAAGTCTTGATAATGGCTCTGTGAGAGAGCTGAAACATTGCCTGTATCAACATGTGTTGAATAAATATCACATTTTTTTCACTTTTTTATCCAAGGAGTGCTGTGTTATATTTATTTGGATTGTGTTTGGACCCCAGGACCAAGGGAATAACGCTGGCACCTGAACTACTTGAAGCTAGGAGTGCTGCCCTGTGATTTTCTGGAGATATATATATATATATATATATATATATATATATATATATATAGAAAAAGGAAAGTAAGAGGCAGCACACTAAAAGAATGGGTGCAAAATCCTGCTTATATATTTTAGTATAAAATATAGTCTTCAAAAAGGCAAGGCAGCACTCCACAGAGTAAAATTCACGTGCGTTTATTGACCCAGTGCTCAGCCCTGAGAACTGGGTCAATAAACGCACGTGAATTTTACTCTGTGGAGTGCTGCCTTGCCTTTTTGAAGATTATATATATATATATATATATATATATATATATATTAGGACATAGTTGCTAAATATAGCCATTATAATTTAAGACCCTTGTTTCTTTTATCAAAGAAATATGTTGTATATTATATTTCATCACATTGTAGAGGCTCTGAGCTAGCAGAACATATAAAGTTCTAGTCGCCTTTTATAAAACAACAGCCGTCAAGGTATTCATCTAGGGGTGTAATGAGAATTTTTTGCTTTGTTCTGGGTTTTATTAGAATGCCAATTGAAATGTGGAGAAAAGGGAAATTAGATTTTTTACCAGCAAACAGTTTCAAGGGGGTGTTTTATAAAATGATCAAAGGGGGTTTAGTTAAAAGTCAACAGAGGTGTGGTATATTCTAAAACAATCTTTTATGCAAAGACCCAGCTTTGAGGGGCACATCTCACATGATGAATTGTGTCTTTCCTGATTGCATTTCTGGAGCATACCCGACACCTTTTTGTGGCCTTCTCCGTGTCTCTGTGGGGGGAACTACCCCAGGGAAATGCTGTCCTCATATTATTCTGTTCTCACTTCCTGTGGCCCTGCTCCGTTCTCCTTCCTGTTCCCCAAATTGAAAGGTCTTTATTACTTTTTCTTGAAAGTGCTGGAATTTTCCTCTGTTTCCTGCACTTCTGTATACTACAAAAGCATTATAGAGGGCAATTTGCGTCAGGTGCAATGCCAATTTTTTATACCATGCCCGAGTTTTGCGGATCGCAGTGTATGGTTGCAGTACCTGGTCTGACAGATCCACAGAATGGGGACAGATTCTGTGGATCCACGAACTAGAACAGGGGTGGATCTGTCAGTATGTATGTTAGTAAGTACAAAGACATCACGCTTGTCCTTGTACTTAACAAGCATTATGTTATCACTGCAAACCGCCCTGCTTTCCCTCACTCCTATTCTTTGGTCTATAAAATTTTTAGGCAGATGTTTTTGGTTTAGCCTGATAGTTCGCATGCAACAGTGTCTCTGGAAAACAGGCATTCCAGTAGTGTAGAAGTTGTCAAGGTACAAGTTGTACCCTTGACCTAACAGGGGGTGAATAAAGTCCCACACTATTTTGCCTGCTATTCCAAGGACAGGGGGGCACTCTGGGAGTTTATTTTTTGAATCTTTTCCCTTGTATACTCTGAATTTATGTGTATAGCCACTTTGGCTTTTACATAGTTTGTAGAGTTTGATGCCATATCTGGCCCCTTTGTTGGGCAGGTATTGGCGAAAATGCAGTCTGCCCTTGAAGTGCACAAGGGATTCATCAATGGACAGATGCTTTTGGGGGTATATACCTGGCCAAACTTTAGATTATAATAATCTATAATAAGCCGAATTTTGTATAAACGATCATATCCAGGATCATTAGGGCGTGGAAAATCTGCATTCATTTTTAGAATGTCGAAATTTCAGGAGAACTTCGAATCGGGCCCTGGACATAATGCTGAGGTATGTTGGCATGTGATGTAAAAGGTCATTACTCCAATATGACCGTAGTGATGGTTGTTTAATTATCCCCATATTAAGTATTAGACCCCAAAAAAATTTCATTTCCAAAGGGGTCGTGGGAATCCACTAAAGGGGTCTTGTATAGTATGAGTTAGGGTGGGCACCTAAAAATTGATTGGCATAAATATTGGTTTGCTCTACCATCATGTCTATCAATTCATCAGAAACAAAAAGGTGTAAAAAAAAAAAAAATCAGCTTACTTGAACCTGCAGTGTTAACATGAATGCCTGTAGTGGCCGTAAAGTCCGGCACCTGAGGTACAAAGTTAGTAGCAGAAGTCCAGCTGGGGTCATTTGTAGAAGCTGATGCGCTGATAACTCTACTGCGTCTATGAGAGGGTTTGTCAACTGTCCCCTTCTATACCCCACTCTCTATCTACACTATCTACCCATTATTAGTATGACCCCCCACCCACCCCCCAGATCCTAGTTTAAAAGCTCCTCCAGCTGTCTAACAATTTTTTCCCCCAGGGCAGTTGCACCCTCCCCATTAAGGTGCAGCCCGTCCCTACTGCAGAGCCTGTAACCAGAGAAGTCGGCCCAGTTCTCCATGAGCCCAAACCCTTCCTTCCTGCACCAGCTTCTGAGCCACTTTTTAACTCCCTAGGCTCCCGTTGTCTCTCTAGTGACGCTTGTGGCACTGGTAGTATTTCTGAAAACACTACCTTGGAGGTCCTGGACTTGAGCTTCTCTCCTAGTTCCCTAAAATCGTTTTTAAGGACCTTCCATCTCCCCCTGACTGTCATTGGTGCCAATGTGTGCCATGACCGTCGGACCTTCCCCAGCCCCACCCAGCAATCTGTCAATCCGATTCGCAATATGCCAAACCCGAGCACCCGGCAGACAACACATTGTTCGGCATTCACGGTCTTGGCGACAGATGACCCTGTCTGTCCTCCTAATAATAGAGTCCCCTACCACCAGCATCTGTCTGAACTTTACTGCACTTCTTTTCCCATCCTTCCTGCAGAGGTCATCCTCCTGGTTGCTAGGAGAAACGCCCTGCTGCAGTGTTGCTGGCCCTGGGCTTTCATCCCTAATATCAGCCAAACAGGCATATTTACTAGGGCGTTCCAGCTCAGGACTAGCCTCCCTGACACTTTTCCTCTACCCCTTCTTCATACAATAACCCAACTGCTGATCGGATAGTCCTGATCTTGCCCTCCTCCTCCCATCTCCATTTCACTGACCCCAGTCAGTGCCTGCACAGTGAGGTCTAAGCCTCTCTCCAGTTTTGCAATACCCCTAAGTATTTCAAGCTGCTTATCTAGATCCAAGATTTGGGCTTCCAAATATGCAACATGATTGCATCTAGTGCAAATGTATTCACCCTTGAATGGCTCTTCAAGGCACGCATACATTGCACAGGACACACACTTAGTAGCATTGTCCATGGAGCACATGTTTAAATGGGGATGAACAGTAGAGAAGAAAACCAGTATATAGGAGTTAGATTTAGACCCTGTCTGCTGCAGATAGTGGACTAGCTAGAATCAAGCCAACAACACACAAGGAAAATCTATCAAACCTTAGTTTCTTGTTCCTTGTCTTAAACTCCGGTTTTTTAACTCCACTTATTCAGAAGCCACTTAGTACAGCAAGCTTCAGGTTTTAACCCTGTTGGAAGCCTAACATTTTATTGACCCCTGATTTGAGGCCTTTACAGCAGAGTGGAAATGGGCAACACCTAAGCAACTCTCCAACAAAGCAATTGCGGTGGACAAGTCCTATCTACTCAACAGACAACAGAAATCAAGAGTCGCCGTGCCTGAGAGACAATACAGGGCCTTTTCCCAGGAGGAGCACACCTGTGGATACGTGATTGATAATGCTTCCAGACCTAGGGGGAGCCACGGCCCGAGTTGACATTTTCTGCAAGTCTGTTTGTCCTTTAGAGGAAGGACAGCTCTGGTCTCAAGGATGCCACCTACAGGAATGCTACAACTGTATCTACAGACTATAAATGGGCTAACCTGATTGGCTAAGACAGTATCTGGGAAGTTTTCCAGGGATTGGCACTGTGAGTGTATGTATGGCTAGCATATAAGACTGTACATAGACAGATAGTTAGGCACTTCCTTCCCTTATAATCCTTTTGTTTAAGCCCTTTAGTTAGTCAGTTAACCTTTTACGTTTGATTCCCTATACCATTAATAAATCCCCTTTTAAAGATCTAGTAGCTATTTTGTTAATTTATAATTATAGATGAGTGAATTTCATGTTATGAAATTCATTCACGCTTTGTTTGGTGGTAAACTCTGAATTGTGTTATGGGGACTCCCCTGCATAACGGAAACGGGACAGATCAGCTTTGCAGCCCATAGACTTATATTATGACGGAATGAATAATGGAATCCCTCTAAATGCATTCCGTTATGCATTCCATCATAGAATTGCGTTATGGTCCGTGGTAACAGAACCCATAACGCAATTCTGCTTTTACCACCAAACGAAGCGTGAACGAATTTCATAATATGAAATTCGCTCATCTCTGTTTTTAATTAACTGGCACCCCAAAAGTCATCAGATTCTGCAAACCCGATTTTAGACTTCAGGCATAGTAATTTCTTTCATGTTTTCATCTCCACATTTCAAAATCAATATTGTTTTACATTTTTCATCAACATATCCACATTTTGGGGTACATCTAATGTACGATAAACCTTGTGATGGTGTGAAAAAACACGACAGGTGGCATAATCATTTTTACATAGCATCAACATATTCCAAACTGCGTTATAATTTTTTTTAATTTTTTTATTTTTTTTAAGAATTTTAATCTTTTATTCCAATTATCTCAAAACATGCAGTTTACAGAGAACATAATTGCAAAATCATCCCCCACACCAATCCCCCCCCCCCGCCTTGCAAGAAAGAAAAAAATAAAAAAATAAAAATAAAAAAATTAGAGAAAGGAAGGTAGAATTTCCTTAATCATCCCAATCCTTCCAAATACTGTCCCACTTTTCATAGGATCCTCTGTCTGTGCAGAATCCTCTCGTAACTTTTGACCTTAATAACTAAATTTAGCCAGTTATTACAATCTGGAGCGGAGGAGGAAAACCATTTTCTAGATACAAGAAGCCTGGCTAAAAACAACACTTTAATCAGCAATCGAGACTTTATAACCTGGCAACTAACCTCTGATAAATCCCCCAAAACCCATACTTTGGGAGAAAATGGAATATCCATATTAAGTCTTTGGGTTAGGGTTCTTTGAACCAACTTCCAGTACTTACTCACTGTTGGGCAATCTCAGAACAGATGTAAATGATCTGCCCTGGGATCACCACAACGGGGGCACTCAGAAGAAGCTCTAAGTCCTCTCCTATGGAGCCATAGAGGTGTTACATATATTTTGTGCATAATATTAAACTGTACCACCGTGTGATTAAAATTGTGCGAAACCCGACTTGAGTTATCACCTACATTCTCCCAATCCGGGGAACCAAAATCTAACAGTAAAGTGGACCAGGATCTTTGCCCTGGAGACAAACAGTCCATAAAGAAATTTTTTCTCAAGTTCCTATAACAATGTGATATTCTAACTTTCATGCCACCCTTCTTTTGGATCAAATTGTGTAAAAATTCCGGAGTGTCTATATTAACCGCTTACCGACCGCCTCACGCAGGATTGCGTCCTGCGGGCGGTCGGTCTGTTTCTCCTTGACGCGCCCGCGCGTCATCTCGCGAGAGGCGAGATTTCCTGTGAACGCGCGCGCGCACGTGCGCGCGTTCACAGGATCACGTCGGGGAGAAGGTAAGCTACAGCCTGCCAGCGCTGATCGTGCGCTGGCAGGCTGTAGAAGTTAAAAATGGCATATCAGACGCTGTTTTGTTAACAGCGTCTGATATGCTTGCTGATCGTTCCTTTGGTGGTCCCATTTGCTTGGGACCACCAAAGAACTTTATAAGTGCACCAAAACACCACACAGACCCCCCACCCATCCACCCCACCCCCACTGATTAACCCCTGATTAACCCCCGATCACCCCATGTCACCCCCTGACACTAATTACCCCACTGTAAGGTTCATTCAGACGTCCGTATGTGTTTTGCGGATCCATGGATCACGGATCCATAAAACACGGACACCAGCAATGTGCTTTCCGCATTTTGCGGATCCGCACATTGCCAGAACTATATAGAAAATGCCTTTTCTTGTCCGCAATTGCGGACAAGAATAGGACATGCTCTATCTTTTTGCGGAGCTGCGGCCGGATGCTTGGGGGCGAAACCCGGAAGTTTGCGGCCGCAGCTCCGCAAATGCTGATGCGGCGGCGCATAGTGTGCTCTCCGCATCACCGCCAGCCCCATTCACACTGAATGGGTCCGCATCTATTCCGCAGAATTGCGGAATAGATGCGGACATTTGACGGACGTGTGAATGGGGCCTTACTACTTTTTTGCACATTTTTGGCAGAGATTTATTTATCCACATTGATCGATGTGAATGAGGAAATCTGTGCCGTTTGTTTTTTGCACATTTTTGGGCAGAGATTTTTCATCCACATTGATTGATGCGAATGAAGAAATCTGTGCCGTTCATTTTTCTTTTTCAGTGCAGAGGCTGAGCGGGAAAAAAATCTCATTACCCGTCTGCTCAATATAAGGAGAATCGCAGAAACTCCTAATGCTGGCCATACGTGTAATGATTGCGGAGACCCTCAAATGCCAGGGCAGTACAAACACCTCACATGTGACCCCATTTTAGAAAGAAGACACCCCAAGGTATTCCGTGAGGGTATGGCGAGTTCATGCAAAATTTTATTTTTGTCACAAGTTAGTGAAATATGAGACTGTAAAAAAAAAAAAAAATCAATTTCCGCTAACTTGTGCCAAATTTTTTTTTCTGTGAACTCGCCATGCCCCTCACGGATTACCTTGGGGTGTCTTCTTTCCACAATGGGGTCACATGTGGGGTATTTCTACTGCCCTGGCATTTTAGGGGTCCTAAAGCATGAGAATCCAAATGCGTAAAAATGCCCTGTGAAATCCTAAAGGTACTCATTGGTTTTAGGGCCCCTTTGCGCATCTTGGCTGCAAAAAGTGTCACACATGTGGTGTCGCCGTACTCAGGAGAAGTAGGGCAATGTGTTTTGGGGTGTATTTTTATATATACCCATGCTGGGTGTGAGAAATATCTCTGTAAGCGACAACTTTTTACATTTTTATTCAAAGTTGTCAGTTTACAGAGATATTTCTCACACAAAGTATGGGTATATGTAAATACACCCCAAACTATGCTACTTCTCCTGAGTACGGCGATACCATGTATGCCACTTTTGCAGCCAAATGCGCTAAAGCCAATAATGTACTGCTAGGAGGGCATTTTTACGCATTTTTCTTCTCACGCTTTAGGGCCCCTAAAATGCCAGGGCAGTATAAATACCCCACATGTGACCCCATTTTGAAAGAAGACACCCCAAGGTATTCGCTGAGGGCATAGTGAGTCCATGAACAATTTAACTTTTTGTCAAAAGTTAGCAGAAAGGTAGACTTTATGAGAAAAAACAATAAAAAATCAATTTCCGCTAACTTGTGCCAAAAAAAATCTTCTATGAACTCGCCATGCCCCTCACAGAATACCTTGGGGTGTCTTCTTTCCAAAATGGGGTCACATGTGGGGTATTTATACTGCCCTGGCATTTTAGGGGCCCTAAAGCGTGAGAAGAAAAATGCGTAAAAATGCCCTCCTAAAAGGTACTCATTGGTTTTAGGGCCCCTTTGCGCATCTTGGCTGCAAAAAGTGGCACACATGTGGTATCGCCGTACTCAGGAGAAGTAGGGCAATGTGTTTTGGGGTGTATTTTTGCATATACCCATACTTTGTGTGAGAAATATCTCTGTAAATTGACAACTTTGAATAAAAAAATGTAAAAAGTTGTCGTTTACAGCAATATTTCTCACACGCAGTATGGGTATATGTAAAAATACACCCCAAACACATTGCCTACTCTCCTGAGTTCAGCGATACCACATGAGTGGCACTTTTGCAGCCAAGTGCACAAAGGGCCCTAAAACCAATGAGTACCTTTAGATTTCACAGGCCATTTTACGCATTTGGATTCTCACGCTTTAGGAGCCCTAAAATGCCAGGGCAGTATAAATACCCACATGTGACCCCATTCTGGAAGAAGACACCCAAGGTATTCCGTGAGAGCATGGCGAGTTCACAGAATTTTATTTTTGGCACAAGTTAGCGGAAATTGATATATATATTTTTTTATTTTGTTTTTACAAAGTCTCATATTCCACTAACTTGTGACAAAAATAAAATTTTACATGAACTCGCCATGCCCCTCACGGAATACCTTGGGGTGTCTTCTTTCCAAAATGGGGTCACATGTGGGGTATTTATACTGTCCTGGCATTTTAGGGGCCCCTAAAGCGTGAGAAGAAGTCTGGAATCCAAATGCGTAAAAATGCCCTGTGAAATCCTAAAGGTACTCATTGGTTTTAGGGCCCCTTTGCGCACCCAGCCTGCAAAAAGTGTCACACATGTGGTATCCCCGTACTCAGGAGAAGTAGGGCAATGTGTTTTAGGGTGTATTTTTATATATACCCATACTGTGTGTGAAAAATATCTCTGTAAGCGACAACTTTTAAAAATTTTATACAAAGTTGTCAGTTTACAGAGATATTTCTCTCACCCAACATGGGTATATGTAAAATACACCCCAAAACACATTGCCCTACTTCTCCTGATACGGCGATACCACATAAGTGACTACTTTTTGCAACCTAGGTGCAAAGGGCCAAATCAACAGTACCTTTAGGTTTTCATGGCGACTCACAATTAGCCCCGCCCAAAATGCCAGAACAGTACAAACACCCCACAAATGACCCCATTTTGGAAAGTAGACACCCCAAGGTATTCACTGAGGGGCATAGTGAGTCCGTCTGAGATTTCTTTTTTTTGCCAGAAGTTAGCAGAAATTGAAACTTTTTTTTTTTTTTTCTCAGAAAGTGTCATTTTCCGCTAACTTGTGAAAAAAATGAAATGATACATGAACTCACCATGCCCCTCCGCGAATACTTTGGGGTGTCTTCTTTCTAAAATGGTGTCATTTGGGGGGTATTTATACTATCCTGACATTCTAGCACCTGAAGAAACATGACAGGGGCTCAGAAAGTCAGAGCTGCTTCAAAATGCAGAAATTCACTTTTTGCACCATAGTTTGTAAACGCTATAACTTTTACCCAAACCAATAAATATACACTTATTGGACTTTTTTTATCAAAGACATGTAGAACAATAAATTTAGAGAAAATTTATATAGAAATGTAGTTTTTTTTGAAAAATTTTACAACAGAAAGTGAAAAATGTCATTTTTTTGCAAAAATTTCGTTAAATTTGTATTAATGGCAAAAAAAGTAAAAATGTCAGCAACAATGAAATACCACCAAATGAAAGCTCTATTAGTGAGAAGAAAAGGAGGTAAAATTCATTTGGGTGGTAAGTTGCATGACGGAGCAATAAACGGTGAAAGTAGTGTAGTGCGGAATTGTAAAAAGTGGCCTGGTCATTAAGGGTGTTTAAGCTAGGGGGGCTGAAGTGGTTAAGTAAGTGATTATCAGAAATACTAAGCAGTGCCGAACGCAATTGAAGATATGCATACCAAGCCACCTCACCTACATTTTCCTCTTGTTCTAGCTCCATAAGAGTCAGGATTTGCCCATTTTTAACCACTTGGCTCAAATAATAAATATTTTTTTTCCTCCAATATTGCTGACAGTTTAAGTCGTCAAGACTCAGAAGTTTTAAGTTATGCCACAGTGGAGTGCAGATAAGTGATGCCCTAACTTTCAACCAACTTTTTATAACCATCCAGGCTTTCATAGCCATTCTGCAGAAAGGTTTATAATCATTCTGTAACTTAAGTAGGTAATCAGACTCCAAAACTGTAAAAAAATCCGAAAAACCTGAATCTTTAACCAATTTTCTGCAGAGATGGCTATTTTCCCAATCATTAAAGAAACAGAGTTGAGAAGCCATAACATAACCCTTAAAATAAGGGAGATTAAGACCTCCCTGCTTATAAGGCATATAAAAGTACACTGCCTTTAATCTCACACGTTTCCTCCCCCATAGTAGATCATTTATCATCCGCTCTATTAACCTAAAATACTTATCCTCAATCCATATAGGAGAGTTACGAAGAACATAAAGAACCTGGGGCAGCACCACCATTTTTATTAACGAAATTCTATCCGCTCTTGCAGACAGAATTTTTTGCCATATCTCAATTTTAGATCTCAGCTTTTGTAATAAAGGAATCAAGTTAAGCTGTAAATAATCTTGAATTTTGGCAGAAATTGCTATCCCCAGATACTTCATCGTCTCCGAAATCGATAATCGACTAGTCAAATCATCAGTGGGTCCTCGCAATTCATCCACTGGAAGGAGAGTAGTCTTAGCCCAGTTGACCTCCAATCCGGAAGAGTTGCCAAAAAAATGAACTAACTCCATTACTCCATTACTATCTACAAAAGGTAAAAAGCACTTGTTTTGTAAAATGTTTCATTCATCTTAACTTAAGGGGACTAAGAGGAGTACATACAAAGCGGCAAAAGCCAGCGACCAAGTCGGTATCTCTATGCCAAAATGTTTAGTACAATTACAGTGATGGTAATACCAATTGTACCGTATTTTTCGCCATATAAGACGCACTTTTCCCCCCCAAAAGTGGGGGGGAAATGGCAGTGCGTCTTATAGGGTGAATGCTACCATTTTCCTATAGCTAAAGCTGATACATCGCACAGCCTGCGATGTATCAGCATGGAAGGAGGAGGGGGCGGAGCCTGGCAACACGTGGCGGGCGGCCCGCCGCTCACAGCATGACTGCTTTCATAACATTTATAATCTTTAATCATGTCCCCTTATTCCCTATAAGCCCAATACAGTAGCGCTCTGCTAACCTGCTATACCGATCCTCGAGCAGGCAGAGCGGTGCTGTGTAACGTCCTCACTGACGTCATCTGCCTGCTCCTTTCACTTTATGAATGAAGCAGGAGGAGCAGGCAGATGACGTCAGTGAGGACGTTACACGGCAGCCTGCCGCCGCACCGCTCTGCCTGCTAGAGGATCGGTATAGCAGGTTAGCAGAGCGCTACTGTACTGGGCTTATAGGGAATAAGGGGACATGATTAAAGATTATAAATGTTATGAAAGCAGTCACGCTGTTAGCGGCGGGCCGCCCGCCGCGTGTTGCCAGGCTCCGCCCCCTAAGCAGTCACTATGGGCCAGATGTTTTAGAAATGTAATGCAATGTAATGGGAGCACCTGTGGATGACACTGTACTTGGGGTGATCTGTGGATGACTGTGGATGACACATACACATACATACATCTTTGCTAATTCTAGATATCAAACCAATAGGAAAGTAGCCATAAGTTAAAATCGCAATACGCGATTATTTAAATTGCATATTAATCGCGATAACTAGAATAATGACGAATATTCAATTTCGATGATTATGAAAGGAATATTCTATCGAAGATTCGCCAATTTAGTTGAAATCTAATATATATCGCACCTGCCACTTATCACTAGTCTATAACTATCTGGAGTTTTGGGAGAGGAATGTTGTCCCATTCTTGTCAGATTCTAGCTGCTCCACAGTCCTGGGTCTTCTTTATTGGATTTTTCTTTTCATGATGTGCCAAATGTTTTCTATAGGTGAAAGGTCTGGATTGCAGGCAGGCTAGTTCAGCACCCAGACTCTTCCTCTGAGAAGCCCTGCTGTTGTGATGGATGCTGTATGTGTTTTAGCGTTGACATGCTGAAATATTAAAGGTTTTCTCCGAAAAATATGATTGTCTGGATGGGAGCGTTTTCAAAAACCTCTAGATAACGTTGACTCATTGCCAGTGCCTTTCCAGATGTGTAAGATGCCCACAACATAGGCACTAATGTAACTCCAGACCATCAGAGATGCAGACTGTTGAACTGTGCGCTCATAACAAACTAGATGTTCCAACTCCTCTTGAGTCCATAGAACATGGGGTCTATGGTTTCCCAAAAAAAATGTCAAACTTTGGTTAGCACTGGTGCCTTGCAAGGACAACATCTGCATGGAGTTTGTATGTTTTCTCCGTGTTTGTTTGGGTTTCCTCCCACAGTCCAAAGACATTCTGATAGGGAACGTAGATTGTGAACCCCACTGGGTGCAGCTTGATGCAAATGTCTGTAAAACACTGCAGAATATAGTAGTGCTATATAAGTGCATAAAGTAAAAATAAAAATAAAACTGATTCATCTGACCACAGAACAGTTGTCACGATGCGCTTTGTGCGTGGCTCCAGGAGGCGGCACAGCCGAGGCACGCTTGCGTCATTAGCGCACCCGGCTTCGCCCATTCCCGTGGGAACCACACTGGGGCTGAGTGGCGAGCTAATCACTTGGCGCTTGGCTGTATGGGCTGCATTAAAACTCAAGAGTCATGTGATGCTGTCCACGTCACATGACTCCACTAGTGCACTATTTAAACAGGCATCTGCTGGCCACAGATTGCCTGTTATTGAGGTCCTTCCTGCATGATACTCACCTTGTTTGTTTGTTCCTGCTTGGCTTCCGATTTCCCGTCCATCTCATCCTCTGGTCTTGGCATCCTGGTTTGACTTCGGCTTGTCCTGACGATACTCTGCTTGCTCCTCCGGTACCTTTTTGCTCTCTTGGTTTTGACGCAGCTTGTTTGACGTTTATGTGTTGTTTCTCTTCCCTACACTATCCTAGCTAAGGGTTTGTCGACCAGTTGTCCCTTGTTGCTAGGACTTGCGAGGCAAGAAGGCAGGGACAGGGGTGAGGGTGGAGTTCAGTGGTCACTACCCCACCCCCTGTGTGTGTGACAGAATAACAGGCCCACATTACCACTGTTATCATGAACCCTTTGGTTACCCTGACGGAGCATATTTCTAATCTGACTCACATGGTTCAGGAATTAGGGGAGAAACTCCATTTACATGAGTCAGGACAGAGTTCCCCCACTCCGCTTGTATCTAGTCATCATATGGAGCCTGAGATTAGGCTTCCTGAACCGCTCTCAGGTGACTGTAGAAAGTTTCTGTCTTTCAAAGAGAATTGTAAACTTTATTTCAGACTATGTCCCTTGTCATCCGGTTCTGAGAGCCAGCACTTGGGCATTGTAATCTCCCGTCTCCAGGGAGATCCCTAGGATTGAGCTTTTTCCTTGCCTTCTGACGCTGGTTGTCTCTGCTCTGTCGAGGGGCTCTTCCAGGCCTTGGGTACCTTGTATGATGAACCTGACAGGGCCATGGAAGCGGAGACCGCAGTAGTCTAAATTCAGTGGCTTGCCTGCTGCCAGTGTGTGTCAGGCCCACTTCCACTGACTGTAGTGTGCCCACTGCCAGTGCCAACCACTGATACCGGGTGGCACAGTAGCTTGCCGATAAATAAGGCATTTCATTTTTAGACAGTAGTCTAATTTCAGTTGCTTGCCTGCTGCCAGTGTGTGTCAGGCCCACTTCCACAGACTGTAGTGTGCCCACTGCCAGTGCCAACCACTGATACCGGGTGGCACAGTAGCTTTCCGATAAATAAGGCATTTAATTTTTAGACAGTAGTCTAATTTCAGTTGCTTGCCTGCTGCCAGTGTGTTTCAGGCCCACTTCCACAGACTGTAGTGTGCCCACTGCCAGTGCCAACCACTGATACCGGTTGGCACAGTAGCTTGCCGATAAATAAGGCATTTAATTTTTAGACAGTAGTCTAATTTCAGTTGCTTACCTGCTGCCAGTGTGTGTCAGGCCCACTTCCACTGACTGTAGTGTGCCCACTGCCAGTGCCCACCACCGATACCGGGTGGCACAGTACCTAGCACGCGTAGTACCACTTATCTAAAAAAATAATATATGAACGGCAGAGGCAGGCCACCCCGCAGGGGCCGTCATGGTCGTGGTGCTGTGATTTCCACTGTCCCTGGAATAATGCCCAGTGTTCAGAGGCCACGTACCCTGAACCCGAAAAATTCTGAGGACATAGTTGACTGGCTTAGACAGGACACCCAATCTTCAACAGCTTCCGCTAAGAACCTTGACGCACCATCCTCCTCCAGCTCAGCTTCGGTCACCTGCTCTCAAGTTACCACGCACCCGCCCGCCGCCGCCACCACCACCACTACCACCACAGCCGCTTCACTTGATCCGTCAGAGGAGTTATTTACACATCAGTTGGATGCAATTAGTGATGCGCAACCATTATTGCCAGATGATGTAGATTACGGGGATATGTCTCAGTCAGGCAGGATTACACACATGGACGTACAGTGTGATGATGATGATGATGATGATGTTGTACCCGCTGCTGCTTCCTTTGCTGAGGTGTCAGATACAAGTGAAGCGGTTGATGATGACATTGTGTCCACGGATGCCACGTGGGTGCCTGCTCGAAGAGAAGAAGAGGGGGAAAGTTCAGAAGGGGAGACAGAGAGAATGAGGAGACGAGTTGGAAGCAGGGGGAGGTCGTCGCAAGGAGTTAGTGGCACAGTCAGACAGCATGTATTGGCACCTGGGGTCAGCCAGACAGCACGCCAGTCAACGCATGCTGTTGCCACCACCAGAATGCCGTCATTGCAAAGCTCAGCAGTGTGGCATTTTTTTTGTGTGTCTGCCTCTGATAACAGCAATGCCATTTGCAACCTGTGCCAAAAGAAACTGAGTCGTGGGAAGTTCAACACCCACCTTGGTACAACTGCTTTGCGAAGGCACATGATCTCACATCACAAACGCCTATGGGATCAACACATGAGTACAAGCAGCACATGCTCCTCCTGGTCCAGCATCTTCAGCCACGTCAACCACTGCTGTCCTCCCTGCCCCCTCTCAACCACCCGCCACTCCATCTCTCACCTTCAGCAGTTCCTGCTCATCTGCCCACAGTCAGAGGTCTGTCAAGGACATGTTTGAGCGTAAAAAGCCAATGTCACAGAATCACCCCCTTGCCCGGCGACAGCTGGCTTGACGGAACTCTTAGCCTGCCAGCTTTTACCATACTAGCTGGTAGAGTCTGAGGCCTTCAAAAAATTTGTCGCTATAGGGACACCACAGTGGAAGGTACCCGGATGAATTTTTTTTTCAAAAAAGGCAATCCCAAACCTCTACCATGTCATTGAAAAGGAAGTCATGGCATCTCTGGCATACAGTGTTGGGGCAAGGGTCCATCTGACCACTGATACCTGGTCAGCAAAGCACGGTCAGGGCAGGTATATTACGTATACTGCTTATTGGGTCAACCTGCTGACGGCTGACAAGCATGGAATGCGTGGCTCCGCAGCGGAGTTGGTGACACCACCACGACTTGCAGGCAGACCTACTGCCACCTCCTCTACTCCTACTCCATCCTCTTCGATATCCTCCTCGGCTGAGTCCTCTTCTGCTGCGGCGTCTGGCTGCACATCAACTGAATCCCCTCAGCTCCCCAGGGGTTATTCCACATCCCGGATACGACAGTGTCACGCTGTCTTGGGGTTGACTTGCCTGAAAGCAGAGAGCCACACAGGACCAGCACTCCTGTCCACCCTGAACGCACAGGTGGATCAGTGGCTGACCCCGCACCAACTGGAGATCGGCAAAGTGGTGTGTGACAATGGAAGCAATCTGTTGGCGGCATTAAATTTGGGCAAGTTGTCACATGTGCCTTGCATGGCACATGTGTTGAATCTCATCGTACAACGTTTTGTGTCTAAGTACCCAAGCTTACAGGACGTCCTCAAGCAGGCCAGGAAGGTGTGTGGCCATTTTAGGCGTTCCTACACGGCCATGGTGCACTTTTCCGATATTCAGCGGCGAAACAACATGCTAGTGAGGCGCTTGATATGCGACAGCCCGACACGTTGGAATTCAACACTCCTAATGTTCGACCGCCTGCTCCAACAAGAAAAAGCCGTCAACGAGTATTTGTATGACCGGGGTGCTAGGACAGCCTCTGCGGAGCTGGGAATCTTTTTGCCACGTTACTGGACACTCATGCGCAATGCCTGTAGGCTCATGAGTCCTTTTGAGGAGGTGACAAACCTAGTCAGTCGCACCGAAGGCACCATCAGCGACCTCATCCCATTTGTTTTCTTCCTGGAGCGTGCCCTGCGAAGAGTTCTGGATCAGGCTGTAGATGAGCGTGAAGAGGAAGAGTTGTGGTCACCATCACCACCAGAAACAGCCTTGTCATCATCGCTTGTCGGACCTGCAGCAACGCTGGAAGAGGAGTATGAGGAAGAGGAGTCAGAGGAGGAATGTGGCGGCTTTGAGGAGGAGGAAGACCAACCACAGCAGGCACCCCAGGGTGCTCGTTGTTGTCACCTATCTGGGACCCATGGTGTTGTACGTGGCTGGGGGAAGGAACAGACCGTCAATGACATCAGTGAGGACGAGGAACGGGAAAGGAGTAGCTCTGCATCCAACCTTGTTCAAATGGGGTCTTTCATGCTGTCATGTCTGTTGAGGGACCCACGTATAAAAAGGATGAAGGAGAACGATCTGTACTGGGTGGCCACGCTACTAGACCCCCGGTATAAGCAGAAAGTGGCAGAAATGTTACCAAATTACCGAAAGTCGGAAAGGATGCAGCAGTTCAAAACCAAACTAAAAAATATGCTTTACACAGCTTATAAGGGGGATGTCACAGCACAACGGGAATCTAACAGGGGAAGAGGTGAGTGTAATCCTCCTCCTACCACGGCGGCAAGGACTGGACAATTTACAGATGTGTTGTTGATGGCGGACATGCGGAGCTTTTTCAGTCCTACTCATCGCCAAAGCCCTTCGGGATCCAGCCTTAGAGAACGACTCGACCGACAGGTAGCAGACTACCTCGCCTTAACAGCAGATATCGACACTCTGAGGAGCAATGAACCCTTTCACTACTGTGTCTGCAGGCTTGACCTGTGGCCTGAGCTATCCCAGTTCACGATAGAACTTCTGGCCTGCCCTGCTTCAAGTGTCCTGTCAGAAAAGACCTTCAGTGCAGCAGGAGGCATTGTCACTGACAAGAGAAGTCGCCTCGGTCAAAAAAGTGTTGATTACCTCACCTTTATAAAGATGAATGAGGCATGGATCCCGAAGGGACTGACAGTGGGGGATACGTTTGACTAACAAAAGGCCTGATTACATGCCTTGGCCTCAAAATGGTCCCCACGCTGCTGTATTTAATGTCTGCATACCGGATGACTTTCGTGAATTCTCCACCACCAACTAGGGTTCAAGCCGCAATGTTTTAGTCACTTTTCTGCCTAGAAAACATCAATTTTTCCGGCCGCTGTTACAATAGTGGCTGCCAGGGGCGTACATAGAAGTCACTGGGCCCCATAGCAAGAATCTGAATTGGGCCCCTAACCCCACCCACTACCCACCCCTGGCCCAACCCACCTCCTGTCCAGGCTCCTCCCCTGCCACACCCCCATCTGTGAAAAAAGAAATATATACATGACCTACTAAAACTGTTAGGGATAAATCTTTTTTTTTTATTTTTTATTAACCAACTTTTATTATCCGTACTCTCATACACCGTCATACACCGCTGATATGACAGTGCTGTAAGGGAGTAAGGCACTTTTTTGTGGCACTTTTTTGTGATGTAAGTGGCACAAAAACTTTGCGCCACCTTCAAAGTTGTGCAGATTATAGTAAGAATGCAATATTAGTGCCCTCACACAGTATAATGCCCCGTAAGTGACCCCTCGGAGTAGAATCCCCCTTTGTGTCCCAGAACAGTAGTTATGCCCCCTTAGTGCCCACACAGTATTTACACTCCCTTAGTTCCCCCAGTCCAGTAATACTGACCTTAGTGCCCCATCCAGTGGTCCTGCCCCTTTAGTGTCTCATTCAGTAGTTTTGCCCCCTTTAGTATCCCATCCAGCAATGTTGCCCCTTTAGTGCTCCATCCAGCAATGTTGCCCCTTTAGTGCTCCATCCAGTAGTTTTGCCCCCTTTAGTGCTCCATCCAGTAGTTTTGCCCCCTTTAGTGCTCCATCCAGTAGTTTGCCCCCTTTAGTACCCCATACAGTAGTTTGCCCCCTTTAGTACCCCATACAGTAGTTTGCCCCCTTTAGTACCCCATACAGTAGTTTTCCCCCCTTTAGTGCTCCATCCAGTAGTTTGCCACCTTTAGTACCCCATTCAGTAGTTTTGTGCCCTTTACTAGTGCCCCATCCAGTAGTTTTGTGCCCTTTACTAGTGTCCCATCCAGTAGTTTTGTCTCCTTTAGTTCCCCATCCAGTAGTTTGCCCCCTTTAGTTCCCAATCCAGTTTTTGTGCCCTTTACTAGTGTCCCATCCAGTAGTTTTGCCCCCTTTAGTGCACCCAATCCAGCAACAACAAAAAAAAAATCAAAGTACTTACCTTGCAGCCTCTCCAGCATCAGGCACCCCGCTCTCTCCAGCAGCAGGCACAATGTGATGACGTCATCACACCTGCTGAGTCCCGTCCTGTGTGCTCTTTGCAAAGAGCAGCAGGAGGGAGGAAGGGCCCGTCCGCACGCCCGTCCACACACCCGCCCGTACTGACAGTCTTGTGCAGAGGGGGCGGGGCCTTCCAAGCGCTCCGGGCCCCCCTGTGCCGCGGGCCCCATAGCAGTGGCGTACCCTGCCTATATTGGCGGTACGCCACTGGTGGCTGCAACAATGCCATTATTTTTCAGGCATGTGTACATGCCTAATTTTTCTGTCCTATGGTGCAGCACTGTGGCTGCAAAAACAAACCCCAAAAAAAAGGCACATACAAGTGTCAATTCCCCTTCGTGATCGTTACCTTGTTGTGGTGAAGGGGCTTGCGTATCACAATGAAGCAATCATCACCTCTATGAGTGTGGTGGCAATGTTGCCACACCCCAGATGATAAGGCCGTTGCTTTATTATGGTCAGACCAAAAGCGATCGGACGGCTGGATAATATTTCATAGAAAAAACATTATTTTACCTTTTTTTTTTTATATGTTGTATGGGTTTTTAACCAGTCCCCGACCGCCGTACGCAGGATTGCGTCCTGCGGGCGGCCGGGATCTTCTGTTTGGACGCGCCGGGGCGTCATCTCGCGAGACGCGAGAGTTCCTGTGAACGCGCGCGCGTGCGTTCACAGTGAAGCGCGTCTCGAGAGTTGGACTACAGCCTGCCAGCGATGATCAATCGCTGGCAGGCTGTAGATGCGATATACATCGCATCAAACAGCTATATCAGACGCTGTTTTATGAACAGCGTCTGATATAGCTGCTACCTGGTCCTCTGGTGGTCCCATTTTCTGGGATCGACCACCAGAGGACCAGGTAACACAGTAAAAGTTGCACCAAACACTACACTAACCCCCCACCCCCCTCACCTATTAACCCCTTGATCACCCCATCTAGACCCCCTGATCACCCCCCTGTCATTGATCACACCCCTTGTAAGGCTCCATTCAGACGTTAACGTGCCAAATTTTTTTTTTCTGTGAACTCGCCATGCCCCTCACAGAATACCTTGGGGTGTCTTCTTTCCACAATGGGGTCACATGTGGGGTATTTATACTGCCCTGGCATTTTAGGGGTCCTAAAGCGTGAGAATCCAAATGCGTAAAAATGGCCTGTGAAATCCTAAAGGTACTCATTGGTTTTAGGGCCCTTTGCGCATCTTGGCTGCAAAAAGTGTCACTCATGTGGTATCGCCGTACTCAGGAGAAGTAGGGCAATGTGTTTTGGGGTGTATTTTTACATATACCCATACTGGGTGTGAGAAATATCGCTGTAAACGACAACTTTTACATTTTTTATTCAAAGTTGTCAATATACAGAGATATTTCTCTCACCCAGCATGGGTATATGTAAAAATACACCCTAAACACATCGCCCTACTTCTCCTGAGTACGGCGATGCCACATGTGTGACACTTTGCAGCCAAGATGCGCAAAGGGCCCAAATTCCAACGAGTACCTTTTAGGAGGGTATTTTTACGCATTTTTCTTCTCACGCTTTAGGGCCCTAAAATGCCAGGGCAGTATAAATACCCCACATGTGACCCCATTTTGAAAGAAGACACCCCAAGGTATTCGCTGAGGGGCATAATGAGTTCATGAAAAATTAAACTTTTGTCAAAAGTTAGCGGAAAGGGAGACTTTGTGAGAAAAAACAATAAAAAATCAATTTCCACTAACTTGTGCCAAAAAAAAATATTCTATGAACTCGCCATGCCCCTCATGGAATACCTTGGGGTGTCTTCTTTCAAAAATGGGGTCACACGTGGGGTATTTCTACTGCCCTGGCATTTTAGGGGCCCTAAAGCGTGAGAAGAAAAATGCGTAAAAATGCCCTCCTAAAAGGTACTCATTGGAATTTGGGCCCCTTTGCGCATCTTGCCTGCAAAAAGTGTCACACATGTGGTATCGCCGTACTCAGGAGAAGTAGGGCGATGTGTTTTGGGGTGTATTTTTACATATACCCATGCTGGAGTGAGAGAAATATCTCTGTATATTGACAACTTTGAATAAAAAAATGTAAAAAGTTGTCGTTTACAGCGATATTTCTCACACGCAACATGGGTATATGTAAAAATACACCCCAAACACATTGCCCTACTTCTCCTGAGTTCGGCGATACCACATGAGTGACACTTTTGCAGCCAAGATGCGCAAAGGGACCTAAACCAATGAGTACCTTTAGATTTCACAGGCCATTTTTATGCATTTGGATTCTCACACTTTAGGGGCCCTAAAATGCCAGGTGAGTATAAATACCCCACATGTGACCCCATTTTGGAAGAAGACACCCCAAGGTATTCCGTGAGGGGCATGGTGAGTCCACAGAATTTTTATTTTTGGCACAAGTCAGCGGAAATTGTTTTTTTTTTTTAATTTTGTTTTTACAAAGTCTCATATTCCACTAACTTGTGACAAAAATAAAATTTTACATGAACTCACCATACCCCTCACAGAATACCTTGGGGTGTCTTCTTTCCAAAATGGGGTCACATGTGGGGTATTTATACTGTCCTGGCATTTTAGGGGCCCCTAAAGGGTGAGAAGAAGTCTGGAATCCAAATGCGTAAAAATGCCCTGTGAAATCCTAAAGGTACTCTTTGGTTTTAGGGCCCCTTTGCACCCAGGCTGCAAAAAGTGGCACACATGTGGTATCGCCGTACTCAGGAGAAGTAGGGCAATGTGTTTTGGGGTGTATTTTTATATATACCCATACTTTGTGTGAAAAATATCTCTGTAAACGACAACTTTTAAAATTTTTATACAAAGTTGACAATTTACAGAGATATTTCTCTCACCCAACATGGGTATATGTAAAAATACACCCCAAAACACATTGCCCTACTTCTCCTGAGTCGGCGATACCACATAAGTGCCGCTTTTGCAGCCTGATGCAAAGGGCCCAAATTCAACGAGTACCTTTAGGTTTATATGGCGACTCACAATTAGCCCGCCCAAAATGCCAGAACAGTAAACACACCCCACAAATGACTCCATTTCGGAAAGTAGACACCCCAAGGTATTCACTGAGGGGCATAGTGAGTCCGTCTGAGATTTTTTTTTTTTGCCAGAAGTTATCAGAAATTGAAACTTTTTTATTTATTTTTTTCTCAGAAAGTGTCATTTTCCGCTAACTTGTGAAAAAAATGAAATGATACATGAACTCACCAAGCCCCTCCGCGAATACTTTGGGGTGTCTTCTTTCTAAAATGGTGTAATTTGGGGGATATTTATACTATCCTGGCATTCTAGCACCTGAAGAAACATGACAGGTGCTCAGAAAGTCAGAGCTGCTTCAAAATGCCGAAATTCACTTTTTGCACCATAGTTTGTAAACGCTATAACTTTTACCCAAACCAATAAATATACACTTATTGGATTTTTTTTTATCAAAGACATGTAGAACAATAAATTTTGAGAAAAATTTATATAGAAATGTAGTTTTTTTTAAAAAATTTTACAACAGAAAGTGAAAAATGTCATTTTTTTGCAAAATTTTCGGTAATTTTTGATTAATAGCAAAAAAAGTAAAAATGTCAGCAGCAATGAAATACCACCAAATGAAAGCTCTATTAGTGAGAAGAAAAGGAGGTAACATTCATTTGGGTGGTAAGTTGTATGACGGAGCAATAAACGGTGAAAGTAGTGTAGTGCGGAATTGTAAAAAGTGGCCTGGTCATTAAGGGTGTTTAAGCTAGGGGGGCTGAAGTGGTTAATACATAAAATAAAAAATCATAATAAAGTCTCTCAATAGTTTATTAGAAATGATGCAGACAATTAAAAAAATCCCCATCAATTCCAATACAAAGCAAGTACAGAGCTCAGAACTAAATTATTTCATGATGTCGTAATGGTTCGCTAATTCGACAATGGTTAATCAATTCGACCGGATAGGGTACGTAACAGGGATTAAACTGATAGGAATAGTACTAGTTAAGACACCACTCATATAGGGTGTCACAGCACATTGCTCTGTGCACGCGCAGTGCCCCAATTTGGGAGTAAGAGGACTGACCAATCTGCTTTTTCCATCTCCCGGTTCCTGAAATCAATTCAGTTTGGTGTATGAGAGTTTGGTCTGTCACTGTGAAGGCAGTCGAAGGTACCCGGCCTAAATTTTTTTTTCACAAAAGGCAATCCCTGATATGGGACGTAACAGGGATTAAACTGATGAGAATAGTACTACAGAAAATACCACTCATATCGGGTGTGACAGTAAATTGCACGGCGCAGACGCAGTCACCATGGTTTAAAACAGAGTGGAGGGAGCCAGCGTTTTTTAACCATCTCCCGTTCGAAAAATCTATTCAATAAATGGCCCCCAGATTGGGGACGTTAGAGGATTAAACTGATGAGAATAGTACTACAGAAAATACCACTCATATCGGGTGTGACAGTAAATTGCACGGCGCAGACGCAGTGACCGTGGTTTAAAACAGAGTGGAGGGAGCCAGCGATATTTTAACCATCTCCCGTTCGAAAAATCTATTCAATAAATGGCCTCCAGATTGGGGAGTCGGGACGTTAGAGGATTAAACTGATGAGAATAGTACTACAGAAAATACCACTCATATAGGGTGTGACAGTAAATTGCACGGCGCAGGCGCAGTGACCGTGGTTTAAAACAGAGTGGAGGGAGCCAGCAATTTTTAACCATCTCCCGTTCGAAAAATCAATTCAATTCACCTTTCGGGGACCCTTGGTGTTGTACGTGGCTGGGTGGAGGAAGAAACCTTCAATGACATCACCGGGACGTGGCTAGCTTGGTATCCAACCTTGTGCAAATGGGGAGTTTGCGGTTGTGCAAATGAACTGTTTGCGGTGCATTAAAAGGGGAGTTTGGTCTGTCAATGTCTGTAAAGTGGGCGTAACCCTTAGACTACCTGATCGATACAACATCATACCTGATCGTATACACACACTGGATGTTTTATAGCATGTTATTCCAAACAATTTAGGAATGTTAGTTGATTTATGCCCTTTATGGATTAAAACCCGACTCTGCGTCCACTACGTAATTTTCCATGGGAGTTTTGCCATAGATCCCCCTCCGGCATGCCACAGTCTAGGTGTTAGACCCCTTGATACAACTTTCCCATCACTATTGTGGCCAGAAAGAGTCCCTGTGGGTTTTAAAATCCGCCTGCCAATTGAAGTCTATGGCGGTTCGCCCGGTTTGCGAACGGAAAATTTTATGTTCGCGACATCACTACTGGAGGACTGGTCTATTGAGGCTACTGAGGCATTTAAGACACTTAAGAAGGCTTTCAGCTGTGCTCCAGTTTTGAGTCAGACGGATCAAGAGAGACCTTTCATTGTGGAGGTGGCTGCCTCTGAGGACGGAGTGGGGGCGGTCCTCTCTCAAGGTCCCGCTAGTCTTAACAATTTAAGGCCTTGTGCCTTCTTTTCCAAAAAATCTTCCCCAACCAAGAGAAGTTATGACATGAGGAATTGTGACTTGCTGGCCATTAAATGGGCATTTGAGGAGTGGAGACATTTCCTTGAGGGGGCTAAACATTGTGTTACCGTTGTTACTGATCACAAAAATCTGATGTTTCTTGAGTCTGCTAAGAGGTTTAATCCCCGTCAAGCCAGATGGGCATTATTTTTCACAAGCTTTAATTTCTCCATCACTTTCAGGCCAGGGAGTAAGAACGTGAAGGCAGATGCCCTATCCCGGAGTTTCTTTGCGTTTCAGACCACGGACACACCGACTGAAACCATGTTGCCAGCTAGTGTCTTTTTAGCAGCCGTGTCCCAAGATCTTACGGCTCTTATTAAGGCAGAACAACATCTGGCACCGGCACTCACACCAACAGATAAGTTGTTTGTTCCTAAACAGCTCCGTCTTCGTCTGTAGGGTGAGTGTCATGACTCTGCTTTGTGTGGACATCCTGGTATCAAAAGTAATAAAGAGCTGGTATCCAGGTCTTATTGGTGGCCCATCCTGTTCAAGGATATCAAGTCCTATGTGTTGGCCTGCGAGGTGTGTGCCAGGTCGAAAACCCCTAGGACTCTTCCTGCTGGTGAACTGCGACCCCTGCCCATTCCCAGTAGACCCTGGTCCCATATTTCCATGGACTTCATCACGGATCTGCCACATGCCGAGGGTAAAACTGTGGTTTGGGTAGTGGTTGACAGATTCAGTAAAATGGTACATTTTGTTCCCCTTGCTAAACTTCCGAATGCTAAGATTCTGGCCTCTGTATTTGTGGAACAAATTGTATGTTTGCACGGTGTACCTGAGAACATTGTGTCTGATAGGTGTGTCCAGTTTGTGTCGAGATTTTCGAGAGCCTTCTGTCAGAGGTGCCAAATCTCGTTGTCCTTCTCGTCTGCCTATCATCCTGAGAGTAACGGGCAGACAGAGCGACTTAATCAGTCTATGGAATAATTTCTCAGGTCATATGTCTCTCGTGATCAACAGTTGTGGGTAGAGATGAGCGAACTTTAAAAATTAGTTTGGCATTCAGGTTAGGGTATTCGCCGCATCCCGTTATGGATTCCACTACCGCGGACTATCCCGGTATATGGAATCCATAAGGGGCGGCTTCCACGAACCCGAACTGTTGAAAAGCCGAAGGACCTGGGGTGACGTCACAGTCATGTGATCAGTGCAGGGGGCGTGGCTCAGCACTGGATTTGATCCCGTGCTGAGCCACGCCCCTGCACTGATCACATGACGGTGACGTCACCCCAGGTCCTTCGGCTTTTCAACAGTTCGGGTTCGTGTAGATGATGTAGACTATTGGTCTTGTCCCTGCGCATATGCACCATCACAGAGAGCAGGATACCAGCTGTTTAATACTGCTGGCACCTGCAAGATACGGTGTGGGCACAAATCATGAACCCACACCGTGGGTGTGCTGTAATAGTACATGTTTGTTTGTGACATTTCAATGAGGTGAGATTTGCTGTCAACGCGCGCGCGTGCGTTCACAGCAGCTCGCAGCTCGGCAGTTATACTGCAGCCTGCCAGCAATGATCAATAATAAAATCGCATCAAAGAGGTATATCAGACGCTGTTACGTTAACAGCATCTGATATACCTGCTACCTGGTCCTCTGGTGGTCCCATTTGCTGGGATCGACCACCAGAGGACCAGGTAGCTATGTAAAGTAGCACCAAGCACCACACTACACCCCCCCGTCAATTATTAACCCCTGATCACCCCATATAGACTCCCTGATCTCCCCCCTGTCACTGATCACCCCCCTGTAAGGCTCCATTCACATGTCCATATTTGTTTTGCGGATCCACAAAACACGGACACCGGCAATGTGCTTTTCGCATTTTGCAGATCCGCACATTGCCAGAACTATATAGAAAATGCCTTTTCTTGTCCGCAATTGCGGACAAAAATAGGACATGTTCTATATTTTTGCAGAACGAAAGTGCAGACCCGGAAGTGCGGATCCGCAATTCCGGATCCGAGCGGGACAAAATCTGTCCCCATAGAAATGGATGGGTCCGCAATTCCGTTCCGCAAACAGAATTGCGGACGTGTGAATGAGGCATAAGTGTCCCTTATCACCGCCAGTTAGTTAGCTACTTGTTAGGTAGTTAGCGCCCAGCCCACCGCACCGCAGTCACTGATTGTGGCAGAGATTTTTTCATCCACATTGATCGATGAGAATAAAAAAAAAAAAAAAAAAAAAAAAACGGTGACGTTCATTTTTTTTTTTTTTCAGCCCAGAGGGTGAACGGAAAAAAAATAATCTCACTACCCGTATGCTCAATATAAGGAGAATAGCAGACACTTCTAATGCTGGCCATACATGTAATGATTGTGGAGACCCTCAAATGCCAGGGCAGTACAAACACCTCACATGTGACCCCATTTTAGAAAGAAGACACCCCACGGTATTCCGTGAGTACTTTATCGCCGTACTCAGGAGAAGTAGGGCAATGTGTTTTGGGGTGTATTTTTACATATACCCATGCTGGGTGTGAGAAATATCTCTGTAAATGACAACTTTTTTTATACAAAGTTGTCAGTTTACAGAGATATTTCTCTCACCCAACATGGGTATATGTAAAAATACACCCCAAAGCACATTGCCCTACTTCTCCTGAGTACGGCGATACCACATGAGTGACACTTTTTTGCAGCCTGGGTGCGCAAAGGGGCCCAAATTCCAACGAGTACCTTTAGGTTTTGCAGGGCTGCTCACAATTTAGCCCCCCCCAAAAATGCCAGAACAGTAAACACACCCCACAAATGACCCCATTTCGGAAAGTAGACACCCCAAGGTATTCACTGAGGGGCATAGTGAGCTGCTTTAAAATGTGGAAATTCACTTTTTTGGACCATAGTTTGTAAACGTTATAACTTTTACCCAAACCAATAAATATACACTTATTGGATTTTTTTTTTTATCAAAGACATGTAGAACAATACATTTAGAGAAAAATGTATATAGAAATGTAGTTTTTAAAAAAAATTACAACAGAAAGTGAAAAATGTAATTTTTCTGCAAAACTTTCGGTCATTTTTGATTAATAGCAAAAAAAGTAAAAAGGTCAGCAGCAATGAAAAACCACCAAATGAAAGCTCTATTAGTGAAAATTATGAGGCAGATTTACCAAAAGATTAAAATCACTTTTATAGCATAAAAAGGTTGGCAATTATGGCCATCCATCTTTGTGTTGCAATTTGTGACTTTTCATACTTCATGCCAATTTCATAAGTAGTGTACACAATAGGCAGGACTTAGTAGGTAGGGCAGGCCAGTCACATCCTACAGATTTACTGTAAGTTATGCCAAAAACTGCCACAAATCATAGCTCAAATCTAAAACAATTTATTGTAGAAGAATATTTAATTTTTTCGGTGCAGAAACTGTCAGAAGATGTGCAAAAAACATAAGAGGGGTGAGCTTTTTATTAAATTTCAGATTTTATATTAAGGCCTCATTTACATGACTGTATCGATTTTGCTTCAACAAACCGTAAATCAGATGTCGACCTATAGAAATGATCGGGGACTGGACCCAGACTACAATTACGTTTGGTGCATGAGGCCTAAGACTGACATATGAAGACTCCAGACTCTTCCTTTTTGCATGAAGGAGCCCTATGTAAGGATACGGTGGTTTGCGCTCCAGCCTGGATCCATGCCCTGTGTAACCATGACAACGATCGCTGTTTGCCTCCCAGGCTGGAAGCAGTGGCCGCTGGGCCGTCTAAGGTGGCTCCGCCCATCCACACTTGGTCAATAAATAGGAGCCAGGTGCTGCACAGGGTGTTCCACTAATGGAGTGCGCACCCTGCCTGCTCCATTCACCACGAGGACGCAAGCTTCTAACTACCTGCAACTCTGAACCTCCAGGAGAAACCCTCACCTACCTTATCCAGCTCCACCACTGCAGGATCCCTGCATGACTTCTAACAGCAAGTATCAGCCTGTCATTTTGTTCACTGACATTGCTCACTGAAAGGAAGGGACTCGCGCTGGTGACTATTAGTACTGCAGGCCTGGGATTTCTGAACATTGCCTAGAGCTGTTATTCATGAACTTTAATCTGTACTCTGATTCCTAAAACGAACTCTCCTCACTATTAGTTTTACACTCTATCTTTAGTACGCGGTACATGATTTTGTTACCCCATACTCTCCGCTTAAGACTGAGAGAGCCGCCTGGGGTACACACTGAGCAGCCGCAAAAGACTCCATCAACACTCAAGTAGTGTGATAGGAGTGGATGTCAAAGGACTCCGCAGTTGAGATCCTAACTGATCAATTTGGTGCGTTACACCCTAATACTGAAAGCTTTCTGTTAAACAATAGCAAAAAATCTGTGCAATACGTGTATTATGAGGATTTATCAGTGCACTTAAAACATGGTGAACAGCAGATTTATCAACCCCCTTCATCTTTTTCAACACAAGCAACAATTTTCCGCTGCTCCTCTACGCGGGTACATGCTTACAAAAAACTGGAATGTCACACAAATATTGCAGATTTAATTTAACACTTACCATATGTCTTCTTTACCTTTGCATACTTTTATTTAAAAATTTGCAGCAAATTTTCAAAAAAAAGTTTTTAGTGACCAGTTCAGGTATGAAGGGACTTTGAGGGCCTATACAATAGAACCCACATAAGTGACTTATTTTCGAAAACAGCAACCATCAAAGTATACCAAAAATAGCATTTAATAAGTTTAACCTTGTATGTGTTTCACAGGAATTAACACAAATTGGAGGTGTATGGTAATTTCTTTTTTTTTGCTGATTTTCAGTTTTATTCCATTTCTTTCTTTAATTTAATAGGTGATAACAGAGAAATATAATTCAATATTTATCACCCTGATTGTGCAGGTTTTAGAAGTACCCCTTATGTGGTCCTAGTGTGGTACTGAACTCATACACAAGCCTCAGAAAAGAAGGACCATCTTATGAGTTTTGGGACCTTTATGTTATTTGATTTTTTTTTAGGGCACCATTTCAGGGTTGTAGAGGTCATGAGGTGACACAGCAGAAGAAAACCTATTAAAAAAAGACCCAATTTTGAAGACTACACACCTCAAGGAATTCATTTAGGAGTGTAGTGAACTTCTTGACCTAACGGGTTTTATAAAATATTTTTAGTAATAGCTTGTGAAAGCAAATAATTCTCTTTTACAGTTTGCTTTATGCTTAGCCAATTTTATGTATTTTAACCCCTTTAGGACCCTGGCATTTTTCACCTTAAGGACCAGGCTATTTTTTGCAAATCTGACCAGTGTCACTTTATGTGGTGATAACTTTAAAACACTTTTACTTATCCAAGCCATTCTGAGATTGTTTTCTCACATATTGTACTTCATGACAGTGGTAAATTTGAGTCAAAATATTTCATTTTTATTTATAAAAAATACCAAATATTTCAATTTCTCTGTTTTTAAAACAGATAGTGATAACTACTAAAATAGTTATTACTTTACATTTCCCATATGTCTACTTCATGTTTGGATCATTTTGTAAATTACATTTTCTTTTTTTGGGACGTTAGGTTTAGAAACAAATCTTGAACTTTTTCAGAAAATTTCCAAAACCCACTTTTTAAGGACCAGTTCAGGTCTGAAGTCACTTTGTGAGGCTTACATAATAGAAACCACCCATAAATGGCCCCATTTTAGAAACTATACCCCTCAATGTATTTAAACTGATTTTACAAACTTTCTTAACCCTTTAGGAGTTCCATAAGAATTAAAGGAAAATGTAGATGACATTTTAGAATTTCACTTTTTTGGCCGATTTTCCATTTTAATATTTTTTTTTTCCATAACAAAGCAAGGGTTAACAGCTAAACAAAACTCAATATTTATTGCCCTGATTCTGTAGTTTACAGAAACACCCGATATGTGGTCATAAACTGCTATACGATCACACAGCAGGGCGCAGAAGGAAAGGAACGCCATATGGTTTTTGGAAGGCAGATTTCACTAGGATAATTTTAAGTTGCCATGTTACATTTGAAGACCCCCTGATGCACCCCTAAGTAGAAACTCCAAAAAAGTGAGCCCAATTTGGAAACTACACCCCTCAAGGTATTCAAAACTGATTTTACAAACTTTATTAGTAGTAGAAACTCCAAAAGAAGACCCAATTCTGGAAAATACGGGATAAGGTTGCTCTATATTGCACTTTTTGTGAGGCAAGGTAACAAAAAATAGCTGTTTTGGTACTGTTTTTATTTTTTATTATTTACAATGTTCATCTGACAGGTTAGATCCTGTGGTATTTTTATAGAGCAGGTTGTTACAGACGCGACAATACCAAATATGACTCCTTTTTTTGGTTTTTTGTTTCAGTTTTTCATTAAAAAAAAAAGAATTTTTAGTGTCTCCATATTCTGAAAGCCATAGTTTTTTTTTTTTTGGACGACTGTCTTATGTAGGGGCTAATTTTTTTTGGTATGAGATGGTTTGATTGGTACTATTTTAGGGTGCATATGACTTTTTGATCACTTGGTATTATACTTTTTGTGATGTAAGGTGACAAAAAAAGGCTTTTTTGAAACACTTTTTTTTTTTTACGGTGTTCATCTGAGGGGTTAGGTCATGTGATACTTTTATCCAGCAGGTTCTTACGGTCATGGCAATACCTGTATACTTTTATTTATTTAAGTTTTACACAATAACAGCATTTTTGAAACAGAGAGCCATATTTTTTTTTATTTTTTGGGCGATTGTCCTAGGTAGGGCATATGTGCGTATGACTTTTTGATCGCTTAGTATTTCACATTTTGTGATGTAAGGTGACAAAAAAAAATTGCTTTTTTGACAGTTTTTTTTTTTTTTTTTTTTACAGAGTTCTCCTCAGGGGGTTAGGTCATGTAAGGTTTTTATAGAACAGGTCGTTACGGATTAGGCAATACATAATATGTATCCTTTTTTTTATTTATTTAAGTTTTACACAATAATATTAGTTTTGAAACAAAAAAAAAAAAATCATGGTTTTAGTGTCTCCATAGTCTCAGAGCCATAGTTTTTTTTTATTTTTTGGGCGATTGTTTTAAATAGGGTATCATTTTTGCGAGATGAGATGACGGTTTGATTGGCACTGTTTTGGGGTGCATATGACTTTTTGATTGCTTGCTATTACACTTTTTGTGATGTTAGGTGACAAAAAAATGGCTTTTTTGACACCTGTTTTTTTTGGCATTCACCTGAGGGGTTAGGTCATGTGGTATACTTTTAGAGCAGGTTGTTATGGATGCGGCAATACCTAATATGTCTACTTTTATTTTTTTTACATTTGGGGTTTGCATGGATTGCTCCATTCCTCTCCTTTTCCTGTCAAGTTCCACCACAGTAGTAGACTTACCCTCAGTTCACACTTGCACGTTTTACAGCGCGTTCGAACGTGCTGTAAAACGCATAACCGATGCAAACCAATGCTTCCCTATGGGACTGGTTCACATTTTCGCGTTTTACAGCGCGTTCGAACGCTCTGAAAAACGCCCGACGCATAAACAAGTACTTGAGCTTTTTTTGGGGTGTTTTTCACGCGTTTTGGCCCATAGACTTCAATGGGAACGCATAACGCTTGTATTTTGCGCGTTTTTGACACTGAAAACGCACGTTTATGAATTTGCAACATGCTGGTAAGGCCAAACCCCAGGTGCTAGGCACAGTTTGGAGAGAAGCCAACACTGCAGTCAATCACACAAACGCGCGTTTACTATTGCCAAAAACGCGCACACGCACAGGTGTGAACCCAGCGTTAGGGTCATCTTGTTTGGATTCCAGACTCTGGGACACAATTTTATTACACAGAAGGATCCTTTAAGTTCTATTCAAGATGGTGGCAGGGTACAATAGAATGCATTCTAGATACAGCAATTAGTCTATTATTGTCATGCTTCGGCATGGGAGGGAAACACCACACCAAGCATAGAAGAGAATCGGGCCTGAGAACTAGGGAAGGAAGATGGACACCTCCCAGTGATAATGATAACCCTAACCAAAATCCAGACTGACTACCAGTATGGACAGACTCCAAAGGTAGGCGAGATCATACGCAGGAATACCTAGAGTCCTATCTAGCCCTATAAGACCCTGGTACTAATGGCAGGGATGAGACTACCTGTTCCTCTAAAAGGAAAGATGAACAGGACTCTACTTCAGGCCTAATGCAAACAATAGGGAAATGCAAGACACAGAACCCAAACAAAATACAAAAGGGAAAGGAAAGACTTAACTTCAAAGAGGCTATGGAATCACCAGGAACGCCGAGATCCAACCACAAACAATCCACATGCACAGAAGCTATAAACTGCACAGCATAGTGGGAGAAGCAACTATAAATACAGAAGGTTAAATGACCACATAAGCAACACCTAGAGGCAAGAGGTGTGGCCATTACCAGAAACAACGCAGACACTTATTGATCCACAAGGAAAACCTGTCAGATCAAATCAGGTGTTGCCAGTCTCACAGATTTCCTGCCACTCACTGTTGCCAAGACCTCCTTATGTCTCAGTACGTCTGTGACAATACCCCCGCCACCCTTCTACGGGTGACCTCCGGCACCCAGGACCGACCTTATCCGGGTGAGACCTGTGAAAAGCTTTCACCAAACAACTGGCATTCACTTCAGATGCTGGTACCCACATCCTCTCCTCTGGTCCATAACCCAGTGAACTATATACTGAAGAGATCTACGAAGAACCCGAGAGTCAATTATCTTGACGATCTGAAATTCCAAACTGTCGTCCAGACTCCACCATGACAGGAGCGGGTGGCAAAGAAGATGGCTTCAAAGGTTCAACATATCTCTTCAACAAAGATTTTTGAAACACATTATGAATTTTCAGGGACTGAGGAAGTTCAAGACGAAAAGCTACAGGATTAATAATGGCAGTGAGCTTATGTGGACCAATAAACCTTGGACCCAACTTCCAAGAAGGTAGTTCAACTTAATGTTTCTTGTGGACAGCCACACAGAATCACCCATTTCCTGTCAGCCACACGTTTATACTTGTCGCCCATATTCATCAAGTTATCTTGAATTTTCCGCCATATAGATGACAAAAAACGTAATAAGTTCAGATAAGTATCTGAACCAGAAAATGTGCCAAACTGTGGGTGAAACCCCATATGCCCCAAAAAACGGCGACTTCCCAGTGGACTCCTATCTCCGATTATTTATAGCAAACTCTGCCAAACACAAAAACAAAAAAAACACTCCTAGTTCTCAGAGACAAAACATCTCAAGTAAGTCTCCAGACTCTGATTAGTGAGCTCCGTCTGTCCCTTCCACTGAGGATGAAAAGCCGAAAAAAAAGGACAGTTGTACACCCAGTCGAGTACAGAACGCCTTCCAGAATCTGAAAACAAACTGAGTCCCACAATCTGGGACCACAAGGGAATGCCATGGAGTTTCACAATGTTGTCAGCAAACACTTGTGCAAGTGTTTTAGCATTAGGTAGGCCCGGCAACGCTATAAAGTGCACCATTTTACTAAAGCGATCAACTACCACAGAATAACTGTCTTTCCTAAAGAATTAGGTAGATCTGTGATAAAATCCATTGAGCGTGCACAGGTACTACAGGCTGACATAGTCCTCAACACACTTGCGCAACCCTGGCCACCATAATCTATGAGAGATGAGGTCGGCAGTGGATATGCTCCCTGCGTGTGCTATAAGAACCGTACAGTGATGTTCCTCAAACACCTTGTGACACAATTCCGATTGCACAAACAGTTTCCCAGAGGGACAAGAATCCGGTGCGTCTCACTGGGCCTCTAACACCTTCACCTCTAGGTCAGGGTAAAGAGCGGATATCACTACCCCTTCCGACAGTATCAGATTTGGATTTTCTAAATCACCACCTCCAGAAAAACTATGTGACAAAGCATTTGCCTTGACGTTCTTAACCCCAGGACGATAGGTGACAGAGAAATTGAATCTCGTGAAAAATAAAGTCTATCTGGCCTGCCTCGGGTTCAGTCATTTAGCCGACTACAGGTAAGCCAGGTTTTTGTGATCAGTGAACACCGTGATCGGATCAATCGCCCCTTCCAACCAATGACGCCATTCTTCAAAAGCCAACTTAATAGCCAGTAACTGTCTGTTACCTACATCATAATTTCTCTCTGTGGAAGAGAGTATTTTTTAGAGAAAAAGGCACATGGACGCCATTTACCAGGTGACGGGCACTGCAATAAAACTGCTCCTACCCCCACCTCGGACCCGTCCACTTCCACAATGAAAGGTTGTGATACATCCGGCTGCAACAATATAGGGGCAGAAGAGAAGCATTCCTTAATTGTAGAAAAGGCTTGCAACGATGACTCAGACCACACTGAAACATCTGTCCCTTTCTTAGTTTTAGTATTGTCAAATAGTTCTGAATACATTTTCGGTAAAAGTTAGTGAACCCCAAAAACCGCATAAGAGCCTTCAGATTTTCGGGTCGATCCCAGTCCAATACAGCACAGACTTTCTTTGAATCCATTTGAAAACCTGGAGATGACAGCAGGTAGCCCAAAAACTGCACCTCATGTACAGCAAAAACACACTTCTCTAATTTTGCATACAACTTATTATCTCTTAGGATCTGTAACACCTGTCTAACGTGATCCTGATGTATCTCCACATCTGGAAAATAAGTTAGAATGTCATCCAAATACATGACTACAAACCTCCCCACAAGGTGATGAAAAATGCGGAAGTAAATCCTGGCATCCACTCTCAGAAAACACATCGGCAAAATATAATTGTCAATGCAATAATCACCCCAATCCAGAATCTGTCTAGCTTGCCAATCGATGGTTGGATTGTACTTGCTTAACCATGGTAAACCCAGAACCACTGGAGCAGGGAGACCCTCCAACACAAAAATAAATTCTTGATGAAAGGCACCCACTCTTAATCTGATATCATGCACCACTTGAGATGAACACGTCTGAGTTAGAGGTGCAGAATCAATAGCAAAAAACGGAAATGTGACAACCCGTGCATGCAGACGAACTGAGCATCAATCAAGTTACCCCCGGCCCCGCTGTCGATAAACACCTCAATACCCACAGTTTTTTACTCTAGCGCCACCTCAGCAATCAGGAGAAAATCGGGTACTACCAGTAAAAGACAAATGCACATTTTCTGACTATCCTCTCACCCCTCCAAGAGTCAGATGGGAATTAAATTACCCTTTTTTTTATTTTTGCCATTGAATGTATGGTCATACTCTGATAAAATGTCCCTTCTGTCCGCAGAAAAAACACACGCCCTTCCTATTTCCAGTATGCTTAAAAGCGTATCCAGGAGTAGCTCCCCCTAATTGCATGGGTTCGTCTCCAGACATAAACCCAGGAGTCGCTTCACCCAAAGTGTCAGAGGAGGACAATACATCATGTGATAGTATGTCCTGAGAGTGGGGGCCCCTAGATCTCTCTCTCTCTCAGGTGTCTATCAATGCGTATAGCCAAAGACATAGCAGCCACCAGAGACACTGCAGAGACATGAAAGGCCAACGCATCCTTCAGCCTCTCTAACCCTTGACAAAACTAGGCAGGATCGTTCCACTCTGTATCCGTAGCCCACCTCCTTAATTTAGAGCAATAAATCTCAGTGGAATGATCACTCTGACGAAGGTAGCGCAGCCTGGTTTCTGCTAGAGAGGTCTGATCCGGGTCATCATAGATAAGGCGCAAAGCTTCGAAAACTTCATCTACCGCCTGGAGAGACTGTGATCCGGTTGGCAGAGAAAAAGCCCATGACTGCGCATCCCCCTTAAGCAAGGAAATAACCACACTGATTTGCTGTTTCTCATCCTCAGATGAGTGTGGACGTAGCCTAAAATACAGTTTGCACGCCTCCCTAAACAAAATGAAATTATCACGTCGCTCAGAGAATCTGGCTGGGAGGGTAACTTTAGGCTCCACCACTGCCACCAGGACCAACAGCCTGTGATCTCTGCATCTGCAAGACAGTCGTGCAGAGGTCAGCTACCTCCAAAGACAGCCCTTGCAGCTGACCTTCTAGTGCAGCAATAAGATACATGGCTTCACACAAAACAAACAAAAAATAGCGGTTAAGGCGGTTTATAATGTCACGCTTCGGTGTGGGAGTAAAACACCACACCGAGCATAGGAGGGATGGGGGAAACAGGGAATCAGGTCTGAGAACTAGGGAAGGAAGATGGACACATCCTAGTGAAAACCCTAACTAAAATCCTGTCTGACTACCAGTATCTACAGACCCCAAAGGTAGGTGAGTTCATATGCAGGAATACCTAGAGTCCTATCTAGCCCTATAGGACCATGGTACTAATGGCAGGGACGAGACTACCTGTTCCTCCAAAAGGACAAACAGGAGTCTACTTTAGGCCTAGTACAAACAATAGGTAAATGCAACACACAGAACCCAAACAAAATACAAAAGGGTAAGGAAAGACTTAACTTCAAAGAGGCTATGGAAGCACCAGGAACTCAGCTGAGATCCAACCACAAATATTCCACAGGCACAGAAGCTATAAACAGCACAGCTTAGTGGGAGAAGCAACTATAAATAAGGAAGGTTAAATTACCACATAAGCAACACCTGAGGCAAGGGGCCATTACCAGAAACAACACAGACACCTGTTGATCCACAAGGAAAACCTGTCAGATCAAACCACGTGTTGCCAGTCTCACAGATCTCCTGCCAGTCACTGTCACTGTGACGCCCGTATGTCTCGGTACGTTGTGACAATTATACACTACTCACAAAAAGTTAGGGATATTTGGCTTGTGGATGAAATTTCAAAATGAAACTAAAATGCATTCTAACCTCTAAAGGTGAACTTAATGGGACCTTTTCTAAACTTTTAAATGCACATGTCCAACTGTTCAGTGTTTTTGTACATTTTACACAACTTGCTGTTCTTTAACAAGGAGCAGGTGTTTGATCCATGAATCGGCCAATAAATTTCCTGGTTTAATTAGAATTGATATTTAAACAGTCCTCCTCATCATGCTGTTCACATTTTGACATCATGAGACCAAGACAACGCCTAAAAATCAATCAACAGTAATGCATTGGGGTCTATGAGAAATGCAATCTAATGATTGCTTGTTATAGTCCTCTATGGGAACTATAAAAAAGTGTAAAAAAAGAACAGAAAAGAAACGTTTAAAATAAATAAATTAAAAATATATATGTATTTGTGGTCGGGGCTACATGACACGTAACAGTCTACCTACCTAACTAGGCTAAGCGGCTTGAGTTGTGCCGTAACCGCTGCGTAGGAGGTATGCCTGAAGGGGGGGAGGGCATGCCCTGCAAGGTGTTTATGAAAAAGAAGGGTGGGTTGGGAGGGTACGCAGCAGCCGTCGACACTCAAGGGAGGCGCCTGCCTGGTATAAATGTGCTACTTACGCCCCTCCCACAAATACAGGCCAATAAACTGGCCTTCTAACTTGTGGTCGGGGCTACATGACACGTAACAGTCTACCTGCCTACCTAACTAAGCTAAGCGGCTTGAGTTGTGCCGTAACCGCTGCGTAGGAGGTATGCCTGAATGGGGCCAAAAAAGCCAACAACTAAATGATACAATAGTACGCAACAACAACACTAACATGACCAATCTCTGGAATGCAAGAACATCTCTCAACTAGGCTGAGGTATGAACCTATTGAACATGCAGAGCGCCTAATTTCCGGATAACATGAGCCAGAACTATTGTTCCCAGAGGCAGCACATGCTGCACCTGACCTGAAGGAAAGGCCGGATAGCTGTTGGTTTGGACCCTAAAATTGGACACCGGGATAGGACATGCCGCATTACTGAGAGGTGGTGAGTGGTGCCGTGAGCACTGCAACAGAGTACTCTTAGGTCTTAGTCTGTTACTGCTGCCAGTAATTGCTAAAAGACATGAAGCCGGGCACTCTGAAAGGAAAGAGAATGATTATATTGGGGCCAAAAATGGCAACGAAACCAGTGCCAGCAACAACACCAACATGACCAACCTCTGGAATGCAAGAACATCTCTCGACTAGATTGAGGTATGAACCTAATAAACATGCAGAGCGCCACTGACCTAGCTTCCGGATAAAGTGGGCCGGAACTTTCGTACCTAGAGGCAGCATATGCCGCACCTCACCTGAAGGAAAGGCTGATAGATGTAGGTTTCAACCCTAATTTAGACATAGGCATGCAGTCATGCCGCACGACAGAGGTGTAAGTAGAGATGAGCGCAAAGACCCACATTCGACCTTGCGACGTCAGACGAACAACCTGCATCACATTCGTCGCGCATTCGCGATATAGCAATATTCGTTATTCCGCATGCAATATCATGACTAGCGACTAATTCGAGTAATATTTGCATGCACATAAATTGTTCGTTATTAATAATGTTTAAACAGCTTTACACGTATAGAAAGCTTGAAATGGCGGAAGTCATTTGAGTGAATGGAAGGGGCGAAAAGACATGTACGGATTTCCACAATACACTCAGTGTACTGGAGTTTGACACGAACTGTTAACGCTAGGTAGGTAAGGGAATACAAACTGCGAATAGATGAATGCGATTATTCAAGTGAGGAACATTGGCAGGACAGTTTTACCTATTCTTTACTCTGACAGGAATAGTGGGAACTGTGAAAGAAGCAACTAAGGTTGGGGACATTATGTCTGAATATAATTTTATTTTCTTCCAGATACAGTTTTCCTATCACTCACTATCCATCTCAAGAGCGAATATACGTAATTGGTAATATGGGGTCAAGTATTTGACATATTCGCAAACCTCGAAATCACGATATTCGCGATCAAACTCGCCTTGCGAATACTCGCGCCCAACACCAGTGGCGAGTGGGCCGTGGGAAACGCAACACAGTACTCGCAAGGCCTTGGTTTGTTACTGCTGCCAGTAATTGCTGAAAGACACGAACCGGGCACCGTGAATGGAAAGTCGGAAAGAAGATGATTATATTGGGGGGCCAAGAAATGGTAACAAAACCAGTGCCAGCGAAAGCGAGCGACGTGTACAGTTTGACGTTGTAATACTGCAACCTGATGAAAACGTGACTTACCCAACACTCTGAACCTATAGCAGTCTTTGAAGAAACATCAAGTAGCGAGTTTGTCAGCTGATAAAGTTTCACATATACTTTATTTTCCATTTAATTTTAGTTTTTTTTTTTTTTTTTAAACGCCCCCTTTTTTTTTTTTTTTTTCGCTACCTTAGCAACAGATGTAATTGACCACACGAACTAAGAATGGAGAGCTGTGACGCGACCTGAAGAAGCAAAGAACATGCAAAGATGCTCCTGGCTGTGGTAGTATGCCGACACTAACGTGATGCCTGCAGGCGTCAGAACCAACAAAATGGTTGAGACCGCCGAGGCCTGAGTGACGGGTCAGGTCTGATGTTGTGACACCGCAAACTGATGAGAAATGACTTACTCAACATTCTGAACCTATAACAACCTAAAATAAAACGTCAAGTAGCAAAGCCCGTAACCTAATGTGAAATCCACCCGTAATGTAACATTTTTTTTTTTTCCACTACCCAAGCACAAGATGTAATTGACCACATCAACTGAGAATGGCGAGCTGTGACGTGACCTGAAAAGCAACAAATGACATGTAAAGACGAACCTGACTGTGGTAGTATGCGGACGCCGACGTGAGGCATGCAGTAATATAAACCACCTGCACCACACCACTCCGCTATAGGTGAGTACATGCAAACGTCGCTACCATCAGCACATGCGCCCAGTAGAGATGTGGGCGTATATGCCGTAAAAACAAACTAAGCTCAGTTCTCGGCAAAAGCCACGCTTCTATCTATTTTTAGCACAAATAAAGCAACAAAACGAGGCAAAATAACAAAATAAAAGGTCCTCATGGGTCTCTGCAATTACCTTTCTAGCAAGTAGCTCCCCCAGTGTCCAGCTAACACTCTGAACTGAAGATGGATCCCCAGCACCAAGCACAGGTGCTTATTAAGTACACAAACTCAGGTTCACCACCTTAAAGTGGCACGCACACATTTTACATTTCCAAAACAAATGAAACAAGACAAATGAAATATACCTCAACACAAAGGAGCTTACCATCTACTTAATATACATATTGCAAAATAGCCTCTATACTAAAGAAACAGTAACACTTTGTGAACAGCAACTCTGCTCCACCTGGATTAATCAACTGCATCACCCTCTATAATGTAAGTAAGGGGATAATGCTGAATGTCAGTGTGAACAAGGCCTTAGTCTGTCTGCAGAAATAATAGCGGACAGTGAGAGAGGTTTGCTGGGAAGATACCTCAGCACAGAGGAGCTTACTGTCTACTTAAACACGCATCGTAAAATAGCATTTATACTAAAGAAACAATAACACTTTGTAAAAAGCAACTCTGCTCCACCTGGAGTAATCAGTGCCTCCCCCTCTATAATGCAAGTAAGGGGATAACGCTGGATGTCAGTGTGAACAATGCTTTAGTTTGTCTGCCGAAATAATAGATGGCGATAGAGGTTTGCTGGCAAGCAGCGAAGTAAAAAGCAGACAAGAAAGACATACAGATATACACAGACAGACTAAGCAAAGTGACCTGTGCAAGACATGGAAGCCTGCGAGAAGGCGAGACAGAGTCACGCTGACCCCTGCTGCCTAAATGTGCCGCCACGTGGACGCCAGGCGCGAGAAAACGAGACGGAGTCACGCTGACCCCTGCTACCTAACCGCACTGCCACGTGGGCACCAAATGTGGGGGTGCCAGGCAGGATCCAGGGAGACCTAGGGATAAGGGTCGCATGGTCAGCATCGGGCGGGCGACTAGACCACAATCCCCCAAAAGACACCGGTGAGGTAACAGCCAGGAGGCTGATGGACATTAGGCTGGGAAAGCCGCATGGGTTCCCGTGTGTGTGAACGGTGACTTAGGTGAGTCAGGAAAATACTGTGTTTAGGTAGAGCCTAGGGCTTTAATTTTGTTTTGTATTGTTTGTTTGTGCTTGTGCGCAATAAAGCATGAATTGGCACATGAAAAACTGTTGTCTGCGAAGCTATTTGTGAGGATGATCCCCGGAAAGAAAGCTACCCCTCACAATTGGTGGAGGATGTGTGCATAACAATAGCAGGTTGCTAGGGGCAATGACTTGACGGAAAAGAGCATGTGCTGCTGAATGTTACCAACGAAATTGCTGTGTTGCTGTGCAGTGATTTAAAGGGCCGGAAGCCTGCTTGTTCGCTGGAGCAGGTGCTGCTGGAAAACTGCTGGTTTTAATCTGGACTTTTTTTTTCCCGAGGTGCAAGCTGTGCAGGGATTTAAAGGGCCAGAAGCACAGTAAAAGGAAACTAACCTGTCAAAATGGCTGCAAAATGGTGGAGCCCGTGGGAAAAGTCCTGCGAGATGGTGATCGGGGGCATCCCTTTGGGATTTATACTAGACTCCCACCAGCAAGTGTCTCGGGTCCTGGCCGAAATTCTGGACTTTGTAACAAGAAGGCCAGAGACAAAATCTAAGGTGTCACTGACCTTTGTGACTGACTATGGTTCTGTGCAGTGGGAGCTGTTGAAATGTGAGACCCTGAAACTAGAATTCGTACTGGGCAAGGATTTTCCCTTATTTTGGCAGATATGGTATGGCGGGAGTACGTCAGGTTCTGCATTTGGAGTTCCGGAGGACAGACAGAAGTATGCCGTTGCAGAGGGCAACCGCCAGGAATACAAAGAGGTGGAGAGCGGTGCGGTTCTCTGGTACCTATCCCTTTAAGTGTAGTGACCATTGGAATCACTGGTGCAGACAAAATGCAAAGTGATGGTACCAACCTTGCGGAAATGAATAATGACAATGTGGATATTTGTGAAATATATCATGCTGGTGATAATGATGACAATCCTTTTCCTTTACAGGCTTTGTTTGGTGAAGAAGCTTCCCCTGTTGGTAAACATCTGTCTGATGTAAAAATGCTGATAAATGTTGAAAGAACACCGCTGGGAGAACCCACTGTAGACAATGTGGCGGGGCTAGAGTATGTACCACACGTACCAGAAGTGGATAGGCAGTCTCCACGGGGTTCTATGGTTGTGGGGGAGGTGTCCAATGTGGGGATTGGCTCATCGGTGCCCCTAGAGGTCAGAATTGATAATGACACAAGCGGTATCTATGACGTATGTGCTGTGACCGATAGCAATGCAGAGAGGGAAGCTACCATATCAAGGTCTTGTGAAGTTAAGATAGTTGCTGGTAGCGACCAAGCAACAGTTATACCTGACGTGACGAGAGTTAAGGGAGGAGACGTCAGCATAGGGTCTGAGAATTATACCCAGGCAGTGGAAGATTTCCTGGCAGGTCTGACCAACCAAAAAGAGTATGTAGAAGAGCATGACCGACTGCTGGCACAGGCTCACTACCAGCTGGGCCTGGCAGGTCAGTACGGCTGCAAACTTGAAGATGTTTTCGCCCAATCCGCACAGTCCCTAGATACACTAGAGAAGGGACTAGTTGTTCTCGCAGAGCAATTGCAGAAAGCTCTAGAAGAGTCAAAGGAGGAGACTCAGAAAGAGATAAATGAACTGAAGGATCTAGAGTCACAAATAGAAGCGGAAATTCTCCAACTTCAAGAGGAACTTGCAGATTCTGAGCGATCCAGACGTCATGCAGAGCAGAAAAGGGATGAACTGTCTGATGAGGTCTTAAACAGTGCCTCAGAAAAATCTGCTCTCTTGGAGGAGAAAATACATTTGAAAGGCAGTATGGCTAAACTTGATCAAGAGTTTGATCTAGATTGGAGAAGAAACAGAAGAAGTTTGACCAGCTCCTGATTGGAGAGAAATACATATCGGCTCGATATGCCGAAGAACGTGACCGAGCGGAGGCTGATGCTTGGGAGAAGAAGACCAAGGTCCTCTCTTTGGCTCGAGCCCTTGAAGAAACGCTTGACGAGCGAGATGAATTTGAGAGACTGAACAAGCAACTCAGAGCAGAGATGGAAGATCTCATGAGCTCAAAAGATGAAGTCGGTAAGAATGTCTATGAGTTGGAGAAGTCTAAGCATGCTCTCAAGCAGCAGGTGGAAAATGAGAAACCTGAAGAGGAGAGTCCTCTGAAAGATGTCAAGAAGTCTAAGCCAGAGCCTGTTAAGAATGGGTCTGGAGATGGTGGTGCCGTGGTGCCGGCCAAGGCAGAGAAGAAGATGGGAGATGTATCTGCTGAACCAGTTGATGGGGCTGATGTGGATGCAGAAGCCCAAAGACTCATGGCAGTGTGTGGCCAGGACCTGGTCATGAAAGACATTCCCTCTGCTGTCAATGCCTTCCAGAAAGTGCACACTGCTAGGGATGTAAACAAAACAGCCCTTACCCTACACTTTACAGTGCAGGCCAAGGGAGAACATCAGAGTATGAAATGTCAGAGGGACTGAGTGGGGGGAGAAGGAGATATGTTCGGGTTCAGCTCTGAACCCAGACAACTGCTTTAAAGGGCATCTGTCAGCAGATTTGTACCTATGAAACTGGCTGACCTGTTACATGTGCGCTTGGCATCTGAAGACATTTGTGTTGGTCCCATGTTCATATGTGCCCGCATTGCTGACAAAATGATGTTTTAATTTATGCAAATAAGATTTTAGGAGCAACAGGGGCATTGCCTTTACACCTAGAGGCTCTGGTTTCTTTGCAACTGCCGCTTACTGTCTACTTTTACAGAGCCTGGCAGTGAAATTGCAAGCACAACTGGCCATGTCAATGTGCAGAGGGAGCGGCAGTTACAGAGAGAGCAGAGTCTATATGTGTAATGGTAATGCCCCCATTATATAATAAATAAAAAAACATTTTCTCAGCAACAAGGGCACATATGAACATGAGAACAACACAGATGTCTTTAGCTGCCAAGCGCACATGGAACAGGTCAGCCCTTTAATTGTGTAAGCTTATCAGGGAGTCCTGAGGGATTTCTGAAGGCCTATGGAGCATTTTACTGTCAGCTATCTAAAAAATATGGACTTCAGTGGTGGGAGGAAGCCGGCACTAAAGTGCCTAGGGCAGCATCAAATATAAATATGGCCCTGGCTCCGCAGCAGCAGTACAATGAAGTGTCAGACACATATTTGGGCATAACTATTGTGAAGGGGGCACATATCTGGCATAGCTACTGTGAAGGGAGCCCATATCTGGGCATAACTAGTGTGAAGGGAGCATATATCTGGGCATAACTTCTGTGAAGGGGGCAGCAACTCTGGGCATAACTACTGTGAATTGGGCACCGATCTGAGCATAACTGCTGTGAAGGGGCGGATATCTGGGCATAACTACTGTGAAGTGGGCATCTCTGGGAATAAATACTGTGAAGGGGGCACAGTGTGGGCATTACTACTATGTGCAGGTACAAAGGGGGAATAATTACTATGTAGGGGCATTAAGGGGACTGGGTGTGTATAGTTATGCTTTGGTCAGAGTTAGATGCGTGGGCTGGTATGAAAAAAATATATACACATACTGTAAACATATTGACGCATATTAACAAGATGTTTTTTATTTGCATGTATGTTTCTATCTGTATGTGTTGTTTTGGGGGGGGCAGGTACATTCCTTGCACAGGGGCCCTCTGCTGTCTGTGTCCGCCCCGACTGCCGATATGTACTGGATTGCAATTATTAGAAAAAAAATCTAATAAAATGATGCAGAAGGCAATGACTATCCACTAGCTGCGTAAGCAACGTCTCCAAAAACCAGTGCCGTAATTTGTTACTCAAAAGGAATGCTATTTACTTCATACAGAGCATTTGTTACTAGAAACGTCACTGGCGGGAAGGAAAAGGTCAGCTTTAAAATGAATCCCAGGATAGAATTCTAAGAGGCATGTCTAATAATATATACATATATACATTCTATATAAGATTTGCAGATAATGTCAAACAATGCAGAATATTTTTTGGCCTCAGTAAAAGAAGCTGTAGGAAAATATATGCTTGTTACATCAAAGAAAACCATTATATTCTTTTCACCTGCATTATCAATTGTTAGTGTGAAATTATAGTGGTCAGGAAATAACAGAATCGTTCAGAAAAGGGCATTTATTATTTAATGCAGGGATTCCAGCTGATAGGAAAGTGTGATGCTATTTTTCTTACAAAATGTCAGGGTGGAAGCACAGTAATGAAAAATGCAAAAGACAACTGCTTTTTTGATTGGCAAAAACAGCTCAAAAGCATACAGTAGGAATAAAAACAGACATTGAGCAAGGGCTAGGCTAAAATTACAAAGCAGCCCTGCAAACAAACTCCACAATCTACAGACGCTATCACTTAAAATAGTGGTGTGCAATGCATGCTCTGGCAAATGTTGCTTTACTTGGCTATGTTTCTATATAAACCATCAATACAACAAAGGAAATACAAGTGGAACACAGAAATGCCTAATCACATGGTCCTGGACATAATTTAGAGCAGTGTTTCCCAACCAGTGTGCCTCCAGATGTTGCAAAACTACAACTCCCAGCATACCTGGACAGCCTTTGGCTGTTCAGGCATGCTGGGAGTTGTAGTTTTGCAACAGCTGGAGGCACACTGGTTGGGAAACACTGTTTTAGAGCACCAAATATGATAAAGCTCTAAATACCTGCATTATCAGTGCAGGTCCTGTTTAAAGGGGCTGGCCACTTTGCAATATTTTTAGGTTACTCACTATATTTCATTGTGTGCTCTTGATTTAAATCACTACCGGAAAAAGGATACTAAAAGAAAAGAAAAAAAAATTTATCGATTTACTTTTAAAAAAAAGAAAAACAATAAGTGGGCAGGAATACCCTAGTGTATTACAGGCAGAAAATCTCAAAATGGGTCACACTGAATGTAGTCCAAAGGGGGTAGTCGAGACAAACTGTCTCCTATCGATGCACCCCTCAAAGATATACAATTTAGTAGTGCCAGAACTGTGAATAGCGATAGGTTAGAAAAAATATATATTTAACCTATACAAGTTAGCCACCAAAGAGAGGCACTGATATCTAGAAAAACTTAATGCAACCTAAACTATAAAGTACATTGCAGATTGCTCTGCCTAGTTGCTCAAATTGCTCTGCATACTGCCGTGCTCTGCACATTGCTCAACGCCTTTCAACAGAGTATCATCAGGAGCAGACAGAAACAGTAGAACAAAGTTTAAATCTAAATATGATACTTAGAATGCGGCCCCAAATTATGGTGTGAGGCCGCACAGATAAAAAACAAGGCAGAAGAAAAGTAGATACAATATGTAAGATGCGACCCCAACTGATAGCGCGAGGCTGTGCCTCCGGTGTTCTAAGATATATTCCTACCGCAGCTATTTTCCTACTTCAGCATACTCAAAACGAGTGAAGGCCCCGCCCACAGCCCGTTCTCCTGACACGCCCTTTCTTTACTATCCCGTTCATTCTTTACTATCAATGGCGGCACAGAGTTAGTTTTTATAGTTGCCGAGCGCAGCGAGGCCGACCCGAGCGTGGCGAGCGAAGCGAGCCCGCGAGGGTACAATTTTTAATGTAAATTATGGGCTTTTTGTTAAAATGTGGGCGGAGACTTTACTCTACTGAGCATGCTCAGTTCATGCGGTAGGAAAATATCTGAAAGTAGGAAAATATCGCAGAACACCGGCTCTGGTATGGCCGTGGTGTGCGAGCTAAAAGAATAACACCCTGCCCCAAAGGCAATGCAATGCCTGGGGTGGAGACTCAAGTATGAGACTCGATGTATGGGGATCGGTCGTTAAGTAAATACACAAGGGGAGGGAGACAATCATAAACTCACCTAGTTGGACGTATATGGAGGGTACTGAGCAGGGGATAAGACTAAGTGACCTCTAGATATAATAACAAGAGGGGATACATAGAAACAATGTTCCCCAACATTCCAGTGTACGAACCATGTATTATATGTGCTCTGGATTTGTTTGTTATCTTGCATCCATATTCTGTTTCTTCTTCGGTCTTTGCTGCCAAACACTTGATGTAGAGTCTGCGCAGTAGAAGACAGGACGGGAGAGTGCAAAGCTGGCTTTATGGGGGAAGCAAGACAGCCATTAACAGCAATGTTACATATATGGGACGCAGCAGCTAAAATAGGCCACAGCAACTGTTTATTAGAGCAGCAGCAAAGATCAAAAATTAGGAAGAAAAATAATATGGATGCAAGATAATGAACAAATCTGGGGCACAGACTGAAATACAGTGAGTAACCTACAAATATTGTAAAGCGGCCAACCCCTTTAATCATGTCTGGGGGCCCCCTAACATCCTGGCCAGTCCAGGTCTGCACTGAGCACTCACAATAATATAACACTTCCTGACGGTTTTTTTAGGACTATGTTGCTATGACAGGGTCAGTGTGTAATCATTTTATCATCACCAAATCAAAATGTTCAGCTCCAAATTCTTACTCTCCCTGCACACAGTGCTCCAGATGTCAATAGATTGTTATCTGTTGTTGCACGGAGCCTGGAATGGGAGAGTTGGAGGATGGGAGTGATGGTGGCAATGATCGAAGTAGTACCAGTAGTCACAATGGCAATCTTCACCTTGGTGCTCTCTGGGCTGTGCAGTGATGGATGGGGTGAAACCCTTTTCCCCCTTGAGACACACCCTGGTTCTGGGGCTCCTGCCTGATGTTAAATGTGGAGCCCTTGGTGCCAGCAGGTCTTGAGGAGTGAATTAGGGCTGTCTTGAGGCACTAGCATGGAAAGCAATGGTGTGACAGTACAAGTAGGCCATGCAAAAAAAGGAGATGCCCGATTTTGGAGGTAACAATGCTGTACTTTACAGAGGCACTGTGGGCATATGTCACACACAGGCACTTGCATACACAGATTTTCCCAAGGCTGTATATGGGTATACAGGCCATATGATGAATTCCTCTCTGAGTCGCTTCCAAATTAATCAAAACAACTTTCCAGTTTGGCTCAATACCAATGCAATGCCCTGTGGGGTGCAGTCCTTGGGCAGATGACCAGTCCACCTCAGTAGTGTGGTGGGCGCCAGAAGCAATATAATCCAAAGTACATGTAGTTAAGTGTACAGCCGTAAATGTATGCTACCTTTAAATGGCGTTTTGTCCATTCACTGTCCCTTTGTAATGGCCCTCAACCCTCTAGTAAATTCAATGCTTCCTTCTCTTGTAGGCTAAAGCTGGCTTACAGTCACTTTTCTGGTTTCTCTTAGCTTGCAGGGCTGGTGTAACACTGTCTGCTTCTCTCTCAGACACCAGCTACAGTAAAGACTAGCTGCTCACTCTCTGGCTGCTAGCTGCACTCTTTCTACATTACAGCACCTAGCTCAAAGTGGTGGGCACTAAGTGAAGAAAAAAAAGTGAAGAACAGTGGAGCGCCAGGAAGCTGGAAAACAGTTTTGACAATCAAATTGCACCTGTAGGTGTGCCAAGTATGGCTAAGGAGGGCCCCTAAAGAATTTGGACAGAAGACACCGAATACCAAGGGGCAAAGGATATCTGCATCAAAGCACAACTGGGTGAACCCAAGGTGTAGATGATGGTTTATAGTGCAAGGTAGGGACACAGTGGTTCTGTAGGAGAACAATTATCTCTCTAGATTCAAATGGTGGTAGATTCTAGGTGTAGAGAGTGTTAAAATGATATAATATAATAAAACTATTAAAATTACATGGCTAAAAAAGCTGTAAATAGGGTCCACTATGTCAATTCCAATGTAGTATATACACAATATTTGTGTCTTACTCACTTAACCAGGGAGGGGGGGCGCAAGATAAGCTCAAGACACTTGTTGCCAGACCCTCCCTCGCCAAGATCACCCGTAGAATGGTTTTTCCCTTGTTGTCCTTCTAATAAATGACCCGGTGTACTCCAGCATAAACACAAGGTACTTTTTATTCAGAAAAGAGCTCAACGCATTTTGGGGTATTAATAAACCCCTTCGTCAGGAGGAGCATAACATAATATACATAAATCCATCAAAGTGGTGGGACCAGCCCACTCTTAGCAACTAAGGGCAAGAAAATGTACTATTTCTCCCATACACAGCCTGTGGAACATAATATAGACATTGAAGTCACAGAACCCTTTTTAAAACCACATTACAATATGGCATCAACCCTTTTAGCAGTGAACCACAGTATGTTATAACACTAAAGGGGTAGTCCGTTCTTGCCATGTTGATGACCTAGGTCACTAATATCTAATCTTTGGAGATCCGACTCCTGGCACCCCCGCTGATCAGCTGCTTGAAGATAATGCAGCGCTTGTGTGACTACTGCGTTCTATTCACTGTTTAACTTCTTGCAGTCGACATTGCAGCGGCGGAGCAGTGTAATTACTGTGGCTCCATCCCATTCAAGGGAATGGGACAGAGAAGCTGTAAATACAATATATAAGACACAATATATGCATATTGTTTAAAGTTTAAGTTGCTGTTCTTTTCTCCTCCATTCAGGCAATGCAATGGGGAAAGAATATCCTCAGGTGCCATGTTTTAAGGAGGTGATCTTGCCACATGATGGGTGGGCAATGCTTTGTGCTTTTGCACTTAAACGAAGATAAATGTTGTTCCCATCATGTGGTGAGGTGTGTGCGTGCAGTACCTTAGCCAACAGATACTCCGTTTTATGGAACTTAGCTTAAAAGAACATATGCAGGGTCAGAGTGATGCACAGCAAGCCACTGAGTTGTACCCAGAGAGTTGGGTGGTCCAGAAACCTTGCTGGCCAAGAATGGTTTTCACAGGAGTCTCCCTACGGTAGTTTATTTGACCTGAGTAGGTCTGAAACATCCTCAATTGCACTGGACCTGCCCTGTATCAGGGAGGTGTCCAAGTACTCTACAGCAGAGAGAAAAGGGGACAGCCACAAGCTCCATTGCACCACTGCCATGTTTACTCCCAGAAGGGAACCAGTAAGCTTATGTGCCTGTACTGTGAAACGTTTGTTTTCTTGAGCTACATTTAGTAAATGAGCAAATGTTTTGGACCTTTATTTCTGTTAGAGTTACTCAACCTAAAGAGTGTGTAACTGTATCAGTCCCGAACTGCCGAACTGCACTTTACAGCTTCATACAGCGGTTAAGTGACTGTCACACATACTACTTAACACCATATAACACCACTATAGAATGCAGACATAATTTGACCACAGAGTGACTAAAAAATACCACTATACTTCACCGTTTACAGTTCAGGTTCTCTCATCATTATTCCTCCAGCTATGACTTCCCTCTCCACAGTTTGTCATGTGGCCTATTGGCTCCTCCCTTTGCTGCACATACTGTATTCCAACCTCTCTACACCTCTTTAATAGCACATATATAATGTTTTCAGATGCCTCAGTACACTTGTGTTGGCAAAGAAGTCCATAAAATGGCTCTATTATAATGATAGCCACCAGCTCTCACATCAAGCAAACCTGGGAAAATGTCAAGGCACAATTGTACTTGGGAAGCCCTTAAAGATCTAGTTCAGGCATCCTCAAACTGCGGCCCTCCAGCTGTTGTAAAACTACAACTCCCACAATGCCCTGCTGTAGGCTGATACCTGTAGGCTGTTCAGGCATGCTGGGAGTTGTAGTTTTGCAACAGCTGGAGGGCCGCAGTTTGAGGATGCCTGATCTAGTTAAACATGCTCTAAGCTTTTCAAACCTAGGGTGGGATGAACTGGGCACCCACTTTCTCACACACATGGAGCTGGTTTTGAAAGCCACATTGCATTTTCACATGCTTGGTATTGGATCATTTGGAGTAGTAGTTTTTTTTGTGTTAAGTTAAACTGGTATGCAGGATTTTGAGATTTGTTATGAAGAACCGCACCACAGAAGGACTCAGGCGTGCATTCTGGACGCACTGATTATTAAAGGGGCAGCACACAATGTACCGCTCAGCCAGTGGCGTACACAAAATCCATGGGGCCCCGGTGCAAAACTAAATTATGGGGCCCCCTCCCTGTGGCCCGCCCCCAACCCGCCGCAAGAATTTACTCGGGCCCCCTGGATTGTGATTAATAATGCTCCGTGTCTCTCTGTGACCTTTTTACTACAAAATCACAGTGAGATAAAGTTGTCACTGTAATTTTGTAGTAAAAAGGTCACAGAGAGGCACAAAGCATTATCAATCATGTCACTGCTCCGTGTCTCTGCTGTCCAGTACGCGCTTGGCACTCTTTCACACAGCGGATTCCATGCACTGCATCCGCTCGTGTGAAAGAGCCCTAAGCCCAATGCATGACTACACTTACCCAGTCCTAACTAATAAAATCTGGTCCTACCTCATCCAGGGTGTGGCTGGCGTCGGCGTGATGTCCGCTGGATCCAGAACAAGGTCTCTGTGGGGAGAAAAAAGAATAATTATATAAGGAAGGGATGGCGACTGTCCCTGTGAAATCACCAGCAGGGGCGCTGTGCTGGCCTGGAAGACTGAGCCATGCCAATGTATAGCGGGGTAATCTAGTGCTACCACACAGTACTAATGCCCACATTGTGGCCCCTCACAGTACTAATGCCCACCTTGTGGCCCCTCACAGTACTAATGCCCACCTTGTGGCCCCTCACAGTAGTTATGGCCAGATATATGCCCCCTTACAGTAGTTATGGCCAGATATGTGTCCCCTCACAGTAGTTATGCCCAGATATGTGCCCCCTCACAGTAGTTATGCCCAGATATGTGTCCCCCTCACAGTAGTTATGCCCAGATATGTGTCCCCCTCACAGTAGTTATGCCCAGATATATGCCCCCTCACAGTAGTTATGCCCAGATATATGCCCCCTTACAGTAGTTATGGCCAGATATGTGTCCCCCTCACAGTAGTTATGCCCAGATATGTGCCCCCTCACAGTAGTTATGCCCAGATATGTGCCCCCTCACAGTAGTTATGCCCAGATTTGTGTCCCCTCACAGTAGTAGTTATGTCCCCCCTTACAGTAGTTATGGGCAGATATGTGTCCCCTCACAGTTACAGGGGACAAATGGAATATATACAGAGGGGAAAAATGGATATATATAAAGGGGCCCTGTATGTATATATATTTATCCATTTTGCCCCCTCTGTATATATTCCATTTGTCCCCTGTGTATGTATTCCATTTTTAAGTACAACAGCCACAGGACTTGCTTTCAATTATTTGACTCCAGATCACTGTGCCTTGTAGAACCCTCCATCAGCAGGAATGCTAGTGCGTCAGGTTACCACATTCAGCAAAGGGGTGTTGCTCATCCCCACTCCTTTCCCTCCACCAGCCCCCTCCTCCTTCAGCCTTTTAATAACATTTGTTTAAAATTTCATCCACTGTACTTCTCAGTAGATTATCAGCCAAGAAATCTGTGTACTGTCTTGTGTGAACGTGCCCTAAAAGGAGAGAAAGCCTGAAGGACAGATACTACTTCTCCTTTTTACCCCCTCTGTATATATTTAATTTTTGCTATTGGGGGTCGGCCCCCACTTTGCTGCACTGCCAGATGCTCCCTGTGTTAGCCGGCACATACAAAAAAAAACAAAAAAACTTACCTACTCCGAACCTGCTCTGCTCCCTCCTGTCTTCTGGCGTGTTTCAGCAGCGTCGCGGGCCCGCGTCATCCCGTCAATCCCGCGAGACCTGGCGCGAGGTCACTGGTCTGAAGCAAGGCACTGGATGGGTGAAGGAGGGGCCACCGCGTAAGGCACAGAGGCCGGGGCCCGACCGGCCATATACTATTAAAAATACTATTAAAAATTTTAACATAATTTGCGGTGGGGCTGCGGGCCCCTGCCGACTTGGGTACAGCACTACTGCAGGGGCCAGGGGTTCACAGGCGGCCGGGCCCCCTGGAGTGCCGGGCCCGGTCGCAACTGCGACCCCTGCGACCCCTGTATGTACGCGCCTGCGCTCAGCTCAGAGATATACACAAAGCAACGGGTGAATACTTAGGTGCTTCCTCTAACAGAAACATTTCCAGAAACCCCAGAAAACCACACTGTTTCCAATAATACCTCTACCCTCCCATCATTACAGTGACACGGTGACCTCAGAAGATACCCTGTCGCTCTGCCCCATAACAGATCAGCTGTTTACAAGTAACTTCCTCCCACACTCGTATCTTGACCTAAAAAAAACCTCTTAATCAAAAAAAAAAATCTAAATTCTCAGGTTGTATTTAATAAAATCCTGCTCAGCTGATTCTTCTGGCTGAAGCTATTAAGTTTGAACACAGCACTGTGACCTGCTCACACACCTCTGTCCTCCCAGAAGTAACTTTACAGAACAGGTTTCATGTACCCGTTTGAAACTTTGACACCCTTTTTCTTTAATTATTTCCAGAGTTTATGCGCATAAATTTGCCAGGCTTGAAAATTCTTTTCTGAATTTAATTAGATGAATAGATGTCAGTATTTTGCTTAACTTTAACATTATTATCCAGCATAAAGCCAGACATAAAATGGTTCTGCACAATTTAAATAGGCTTTATCTAAAAGTGCATGAAAGAATAAGGTTAACGCTTTACTGAATGTACTTGTAGACTTCAAACACTGAGCAATTATTTATGTACAGTTCGGTAGAACAAAGGAAACTAAATACGATTTACCTGGTAAAATATGCTGCAAAGTAGAACGGGTGTAGGGTAAAAACATCATCTGAAATATTAAGACTGAGGAAAAGTAAAATCTTTTATAGCAAAACAGACTTTAGATTATATAGAGTATATATTGTATCAGTAGAAGTAGAGTTGAATCAATGTATTTGGATTAAAAATGTTAGGGGTATTCAGGTTTATAATTAATATGTCTAAAAAGTTTATAAGTTTAACTTAAAGGGAATGTGTCACTGAAATATTTCCTACCAGTTTAAACCAGATAGCGATACATATCCGTTTTTATACTATTTCCTGAACATGATTATGGGGGCTGCCATCTTGCCTGATCTGTTCTTAACAACATTTGGAAATGTGCTTTACAGAAGCCACCATGTTTTTTTTAAATATAAATATTGACATGAAAAATTAAAAATAACATCACCAAAAATTCTTTAACAATATTCTAAATAAAAATAAAGATTCAAACAATAGTTTAGCTAGTTCATCTTATTCAATGCTGAATGAAGTTATACAATACTCTTTTATACTTTCTTCATCAATTCCTCACAGCTTTTACAATCTCTGCATTTAGTCACTGGATGAAAACTCATGGTATAGTTGTACAGTTATACTTAAATTACATGTAGACAAAAAAATATATATATAAAAAGTTAAGCGATTCTGGAAAGTGGCATAACAGTCACACTGGTTCCTGAGGGCCCAAAGTTCCCTCTACAAGACACGGAGACACCAACTTTATAAATGACACATGGACGGTGTTGGCTTTATTATACATTATACACTGGGGTGTAAAGGCTTCAAGTTAAACGTCTGGCTTTAAAAATATGCTGTTCTACTTTTCTTATTCATTCTCATCCAGGGCTAAATTCTAAATACTCTTGGTTAAAAGTCTTAGCACAGGGATGCTCAACCTGCGGCCCTCCAGCTGTTGTAAAACTACAACTCCCACCATGCCCTGCTGTAGGCTGATAGGTGTGGGCTGTTCAGGCATGCTGGGAGTTGTAGTTTTGCAACAGCTGGAGGGCCGCAGGTTGAGCATGCCTGTCTTAGCATATGCTTGATCGTTGACTGTACAGGTAGAATAAAATGCACTGGGAAGAAAGGTCATAAAAAATGTCTTTGTTACCTGCACATGGACTGATATGAACTGTGGGAGCAGAAGCTTCCAAGTGAAAAGAGCGCAGGCTTTAATATTAAATGAACGTGTGTCCAAAAGACAGATCCTCTTCAAGCACTAATCACTGGAGCAGAAGAAGTTCTAATCTTTTACAGAAAAAAAGAGAAGTCTGTACACAAATGTGCAATATCAATTCAGTTCACATACAGGCAGTTTTGTCAAATTAGACATCAGCGGAAGTGATTATGATTCTTCAATAGAGCATCACATTCATCAATCTACCACAGATGTGAAGACATTAGGCTACTGCATTATTGTTAGGCTTTTATTGGCTGTCTGCCACGTTCATGTTAAAAAATTTATATATTCATATTGCAACGTCTCGGTGATAGTGGATAAGTGTTCAGGTCAATACCCAGACCTTTATAATATAATCTGTACTTTTTTTAAATGTCATTTTATTCTTATAAGTGAAAAGTCTGTTTAGTTTAGATGTGGTGGCTCCAGGCTAGAACAAATCAGTGAACTGGTATAACAGCCTAGCTATCAATATTGCTGTGTCAGGGGGCTACCACTTTGGAATATATTGCTACACATTCATTTTACGTTATCAAAAAGAAAAAAAGAAAAAAATGAAGATTTCCAGTTTGAACTTGAGTCCATTGGGTGCTAATGACTCCATCTCATAGCTCTTTCTTGATTCCACCCTGGACATCCTTGCTATAGTAAATAAAATAAACTAAGTGACTGTTGCGCTTCTGTTTGTAATGTAAGGGTAAAGACATGTTTTGGTGCCCTAATAAACGGAAACATCATTTACGTTTCTATCCCAGCACCAAAGAACAATCCTGTTTTTGCTGATATTTTCTTCACTACTATACTCAGCCACAGTCTAAGGAATTTGTGTCACGCTTGAATGCAGCAGCAAGCTTGGCAATTCTAGGGCCCCAAGCAAAGCTATCTGTTGGGGTCCCATCAATGATATTATTGCATAGCAACATACAATATTTTGTACCAAAAAGCTTAGCTAGCATTGTAGAAAATGGACAGACCGCAGTCACATGGAGAGGTATGTCATCATTCAGAGGCAATTAAGTAAAGATAAAAGGATATGTACATCTTCGTAGGCAATTTTTTTATGATTGCATTTTACTCATTTTGGGCTAAAAATCATTTTTTCAATTATTTTTCAAATATTGAGCCATCCTGTTTTTCTAGCTGAGTGACTGGTACTTTCACTTTGTGCTGTCGTCTAATAACCCTTATCTCTAATTTACTAATATGTTATAAACACTTATTTAAGACACATTCTTATCAGTAAGATGAGGATTGAGCTATAAAGAATTTTTATAATGTCAGAGAGCAGAGATAAGGAGCCCATCAGATTAGCTTGCTGACAAAGCAGAGAGAAAATACAGATCCCTCTTTTAGAGCATCTCAGCTCTGTACAGAAAAATATTTGTAATAAAGACCAATTTAATAAAAAGATTTTTTGCTCAAAATGAGTACAATGCAATCAAAAAATGCTTTCAAAGGTGTACATAGCCTTTAAGTAAAGTAACAGTCACCAAGAGTCGAAACAGATGGGTGGGCTCCAATGACCAGTGCCCAACGTGGCACTGGGCAAACACCCATATGATACAAAGAGAGGGGATTGTAGCAATACATCTTAGCCTAATGATGTCTTCAAGGTAGCTGAGCTGTCTGTCCCAAAACTAAGGTACATATATTAAGACTGGCGTTTTAGACGTTGGTCTTAATGAGCCCCTTTGCTGGCTGTGGATCAATGAAGTTATGTAAAAGCGACGAACTCTACATTACTTCGGCGTATCCACCACCTATTCTAAATGTAAGACAGCTTCCTTGCTGTCTTACATTTAGACCATCTTTTTTAGACCGTTAGTTGCCCACGCCATGCCCTCTTTTTAGTCCGGTGTGAGCGGGGAAGTAGTCGCAGATTCTTTCCACAGCATGGTGTGAGACAGAATCTGTGCCATATATATGCCACAAAAGTGGCGTATATCTGTTCATAAATGACCCCCTAAGGCCCCTTGCACACGGGCGAGTTTTCCGCGCGGGTGCAATGCGTGAGGAGGACACATTGCACCCGCACTGAATCCTGACCCATTTATTTCTATGGGGCTGTGCACATGAGCGGCGATTTTCACGCATCACTTCTGCGTTGCGTGAAAATCGCAGCATGCTCTATATTGTGCGTTTTTCACGCAACGCAGGCCCCATAGAAGTGAATGGGGCTGCGGGAAAATCGCAAGCATCCGCAAGCAAGTGCGGATGCGTTGCGATTTTCCCGCATGGTTGCTTAGCAACGGGACCCGATCTCTATTATTTTCCCTTATAACATGGTTATAAGGGGAAATAATAGCATTCTTAATAAAGAATGCATTGTAAAATGAAGTGGAAGGGGTTACAAATAATAAAAGTTAACTTACCTTAGCCACTTGATCACGTAGTTGCGATCTCTTCTCTCTTTCCCTGCATCAGCTAAAAACTAAAGGACCTGTGATGACGTCACATCACATGGTCCAATCACATGGTCCATCACCATGGTAAGATGGACCATGTGATTGGACCATGTGATGTGACGTCATGACAGGTCCTTTAGATCTTAAATGGTAATCATGAATATTAATATTGCGGCGAGCTGACTGGAAAAATACAAGGTGTAAAAGTCACAAGACAAGTGGAGAATCAACTACCAGACATAAATCTATATAGGGCAAAATGTGAATGGAGCGCAAAAAAAATAAACCGTTACATGCCCTGTAAACCAACACACTAAGCCATATTCAAAGTAGCAATAGAGTAAGGCCCCTTTCACACGGGTGAGAATTCCATGCGGGTGCAATGTGTGACGTGAACGCATTGTACCCGCACTGAATCCGGACCCAATAACATGAATGGGGCTGTGCAGATGAGCGGTGATTTTCATGCATCACTGGTGCGTTGCGTGAAAATTGCAGCATGTTCTATATTCTGTGTTTTTCACCCAACTTTTTCACCCAATTTTCACGCATGGTTTCTAGAAGACGATAGGGATGAGCAACCCCAGACCCATTAAAGTCTATTTACTGTATTATTTTCCCTTATTTTTCCTGCTGAATGAAGATAGAAGATCCTTCTATCTTCATTCAGCAGGACCTGCGCTGACGTCACTATAAAAGTGATTGCTGCAATTGGAGCACTTTTGGAATAGTGGCAACGAGGCAGAAGCTGTGATCCACTTGATGGTACAGTGATGCAATAAAAACTGCCAACCAGCATCTGATGCAAGATACTGATTGTATTGAACTGCAAATCCCAGGCAAGACACAGCACAAATAATAGAAGCCACCAATAAATTACCCCATTTTAAAAACAACACCCCTCAATTTATTCAAAACGATTTTACAAACTTTAATAACCCTCTAGGCTATTTTCAAACCAGCGTTTTTGTCGAATCCGTCATGGATCAACCAAAATGCTTCTGTCATAATAATACAACCGTCTGCATCCGTTATGAATGGATCCGGTTGCATTATCTTTAACCACTTAAGCCCCCCTAGCTTAAACACCCTTAATGACCAGGCCACTTTTTACAATTCCGCACTACACTACTTTCACCGTTTATTGCTCCGTCATGCAACTTACCACCCAAATGAATTTTACCTCCTTTTCTTCTCACTAATAGAGCTTTCATTTGGTGGTATTTCATTGTTGCTGACATTTTTACTTTTTTTGCCATTAATACAAATTTAACGATATTTTAGCAAAAAAATGACATTTTTCACTTTCTGTTGTAAATTTTTTTAAAAAAAACTACATTTCTATATAAATTTTTCTCTAAATTTATTGTTCTACATGTCTTTGATAAAAAAAAAGTCCAATAAGTGTATATTTATTGGTTTGGGTAAAAGTTATAGCGTTTACAAACTATGGTGCAAAAAAGTGAATTTCGGCATTTTGAAGCAGCTCTGACTTTCTGAGCGCCTGTCATGTTTCTTCAGGTGCTAGAATGCCAGGAAAGTATAAATACCCCCCAAATGACACCATTTTAGATAGAAGACACCCCAAAGTATTCGCGGAGGGGCATGGTGAGTTCATGTATCATTTCATTTTTTTTCACAAGTTAGCGGAAAATGACACTTTCTGAAAAAAAAAAAAAAAAGTTTCAATTTCTGCTAACTTCTGGCAAAAAAAAGAAATCTCAGACGGACTCACTATGCCCTCAGTGAATACCTTGGGGTGTCTACTTTCCGAAAAGGGGTCATTTGTGGGGTGTGTTTACTGTTCTGGCATTTTGGGCGGAGCTAATTGTGAGCCGCCATGTAAAACCTAAAGGTACTCGTTGAATTTGGGCCCTTTGTGCACTCAGGCTGCAAAAAGTGTCACTTATGTGGTATCGCCAGTACTCAGAGAAGTAGGGCAATGTGTTTTGGGGTGTATTTTTACATATATCCATGTTGGGTAGAGAAATATCTCTGTAAACTGACAACTTTGTATAAAATTTTTAAAAGTTGTCGTTTACAGAGATATTTTTCACACACAGTATAGGTATATATAAAAATACACCCCAAAGCACATTGCCCTACTTCTCCTGAGTACGGCGATACCACATGTGTGACACTTTTTGCAGCCTGGTGCGCAAAGGGGCCCTAAAACCAATGAGTACCTTTAGGATTTCACAGGGCATTTTTACGCATTTGGATTCCAGACTTCTTCTCACGCTTTAGGGGCCCCTAAAATGCCAGGACAGTATAAATACCCCACATGTGACCCCATTTTGGAAAGAAGACACCCTAAGGTATTCCGTGAGGGGTATGGTGAGTTCATGTAAAATTTTATTTTTGTCACAAGTTAGTGGAATATGAGACTTTGTAAAAACAAAATAAAAAATAAAAATATATCAATTTCCGCTAACTTGTGCCAAAAATAAAATTCTGTGAACTCGCCATGCCCCTCACGGAATACCTTGGGGTGTCTTCTTCCAAAATGGGGTCACATGTGGGGTATTTATACTGACCTGGCATTTTAGGGGCCCCTAAAGCGTGAGAATCCAAATGCGTAAAAATGGCCTGTGAAATTCTAAAGGTACTCATTGGTTTTAGGGTCCCTTTGTGCATCTTGCTGCAAAAGTGTCACCATGTGGTATCGCCGTACTCAGGAGAAGTAGGGCAATGTGTTTTGGGGTGTATTTTACATATACCCATGCTGCGTTGAGAAATATTGCTGTAAACGACAACTTTTTACATTTTTTTATTCAAAGTTGTCAATTTACAGAGATATTTCTCACACAAAGTATGGGTATATGTAAAAATACACCCCAAAACACATTGCCCTACTTCTCCTGAGTACGGCGATACCACATGAGTGACACTTTTTGCAGCCAAGATGTGCAAAGGGGCCCTAAAACCAATGAGTACCTTTTAGGAGGGCATTTTTACGCATTTTTCTTCTCACGCTTTAGGGCCCCTAAAATGCCAGGGCAGTATAAATACCCCACATGTGACCCCATTTTGGAAAGAAGACACCCTAAGGTATTCTGTGAGGGGCATGGCGAGTTCATAGAAGATTTTTTTTTGGCACAAGTTAGCGGAAATGGATTTTTATTGTTTTTTCTCATAAAGTCTACCTTTCTGCTAACTTTTGACAAAAGTAAAATTTTTCATGGACTCACTATGCCCTCAGCGAATACCTTGGGTGTCTTCTTTCCAAAATGGGGTCATTTGTGGGGTGTTTGTACTGTTCTGGCATTTTGGGCGGGGCTAAATTGTGAGCAGCCATATAAAACCTAAAGGTACTCGTTGGAATTTGGGCCCCTTTATGCACTAGGTTGCAAAAAAGTCACTTATGTGGTATCGTCGTACTCAGGAGAAGTAGAGTATGTGTTTGGGGTGTATTTTACATACACCATGTTGGGTGAAAGAAATATCTCTGTAAATTGACAACTTTGAATAAAAAAATTTAAAAAGTTGTCGTTTACAGAGATATTTCTCTCACCCAGCATGGGTATATGTAAAAATACACCCCTAAAACACATTGCCCTACTTCTCCTGAGTACGGCGATACCACATGAGTGACACTTTTTGCAGCCAAGATGCGCAAAGGGCCCTAAAACCAATGAGTACCTTTAGGATTTCACAGGCCATTTTTACGCATTTGGATTCTCACACTTTAGGACCCCTAAAATGCCAGGGCAGTATAAATACCCCACATGTGACCCCATTGTGGAAAGAAGACACCCTAAGGTATTCCGTGAGGGGTATGGCGAGTTCACAGAAAAAAAAATTTGGCACAAGTTAGCGGAAATTGATTTTTTTTTTTTTTTTTACAGTCTCATATTCCACTAACTTGTGACAAAAATAATATTTTACATGAACTCACCATACCCCTCACGGAATACCTTATGTGTCTTCTTTCTAAAATGGGGTCACATGTGAGGTATTTATACTGCCCTGGCATTTGAGGGATCTCCGCAATCATTACACGTATGGCCAGCATTAGGAGTTTCTGCGATTCTCCGTATATTGAGCATACGGGTAATGAGATTTTTTCCCGCTCAGCCTCTGGGCTAAAAAAAAATGAACGGCACAGATTTCTTCATTCGCATCAATCAATGTGGATGAAAAATCTCTGCCAAAAAATGTGCAAAAAACCAAAACGGCACAGATTTTTTCATTCGCATCGATCAATGTGGATGAATAAATCTCTGCCAAAAATGTGCAAAAAAAGTAGTAAGGCCCCATTCACACGTCCGCAAAAATTCTGCGGAATAGATGCCGACCCATTCAGTGTGAATGGGGCTGGCGGTGATGCGGAGAGCACACTATGCGCTCGCCAGCATCAGCATTTGCGGAGCTGCGGCCGCAAACTTCCGGGTTTCGGCCCCAAGCATCCGGCCGCAGCTCCGCAAAGATAGAGCATGTCCTATTCTTGTCCGCACTGCGGACAAGAAAAGGCATTTTCTATATAGTTCTGGCAATGTGCGGATCCGCAAAATGCGGAAAGCACATTGCTGGTGTCCGTGTTTTGCGGATCCGTGGATCCATGGATCCGCAAAACACATACGGACGTCTGAATGAGTCTTACAGGGGGTAATTAGTGTCAGGGGGTGACAGGGGGTGACATGGGGTGATCGGGGGTTAATCAGTGGTTAATCAGTAACGGGGTGGGGGGTGGGGTGGATGGGTGGGGGTCTGTGTGGTGTTTTGGTGCACTTACAAAAGTTTCTTTGGTGGTCCCGACGTGATCCTGTGAACGCGCGCGCGTTCACAGGAAATCTCGCCTCTCGCGAGATGACGCGCGGGCGCGTCAACGAGGAACAGACCGCCCGCAGGACGCAATCCTGCGTGAGGCGGTCGGCAAGAAGTTAAATAGCCATGACTGATCCATCATGGACACCACTGAAAGTCAATGGGGGACGGATCATTTTTCTATTGTGTCTGAGAAAACTGATCCATCCCCATTGACCTACATTATGAGTCATGACGTCTTGCATCCCAGGACACACTCAAAAACTCTGCTTGCTGCGCTTTTGTATGCATCATAAGAACGCAAACGGAACGGAATGCATCCTGGTGCACTCTGTTTCGTTCAGTTGAGTTTTGTCCCCACTGACAATGAATAGGGACAAAGCTGAAGCGTTTTCCTCTGGTATTGAGATCGTATGACAGATCTCAAAAGCGCGAAAATTACTGAGGGGTGTAGTGAGTGCTTTGAACCCACAGGCAGTTCATAGAATTTAGAAACACTTATCTGTGTAAATGAAAAACTTCATTTTTTTTCCAATAAAATATTGTTCCAGCCACATGTTTTTGATTTTGACAAAGGGTAACTGGAGAAAAAGCACCCTACAATGTGTTACTCATTTTCTCTTCAATACAGCAACATTCTATCTGTGGTCATAATCTAGTGTTTGGGCATACAGCAAGGTTCAGAAAAGAAAGGGCACCATGGGCATTTGAGGCCTAGTTTGGTGATTTATACAGCACTGCCCAGGAACTGAGGAGGCTCTGAGGTGAAATAAAAAGAGAAACTCCTAAGAAGTTTTATTTTAGAAACCACAGAATTTACCAATGGGTATAGTGAGCATTCTGGCCCAACAGGTGTTTTACAAAAATAAATTCACAGCAGATTGTGCAAAGTGAAAATACATAGTAACATAGAATAACAGTTACACTTTAAGGACTTATGGCATACTTTCCTAAAGATGTTAGCTCAAAAATAAAATATCTGGAGTAATGCACACCATTATTTTAACTATATCAATGCAAAAGAGCTGCTCTCTATTGTAATTTGCACTCACATTTTTACTCACACCATTTGCAGCTCTGGTCTCTTCAGTTTTTGTGGTTGGGCAACACCCCCGAGTCCTCACATGTGACAATTAAGCACTAACATCTCTCTAGTCCAGTGTTTCCCAACCAGTGTGCCTCCAGCTGTTGAAAAACTACAACTCCCAGCATGCCTGGACAGCCTTTTGCTGTGCGAGCATGCTGGGAGTTGTAGTTTTGCAACAGCTGGAGGCACACTGGTTGGGAAACACTGCTCTAGTCTATAGCAGCGGTCCCCAACCGCCGGGGCCGCGGCCCAGGACCGGGCCCTGGAGGATTGTTTGCTGGGCCGCGGCAATATGGGAGTGGAGATGCAAGCCTACAGTGAGAAGGCACATGTTCCTCCCAGAGTTGGACAACAGAACGAGCGCGCCCTGATGAATCACCAGGACGCGCACGGCAGTAGGAAGCCCCACCCACCTTCCTGGCGGGAAAGACACTCCAAAGCCAGAGGCCTAGAAGAAGATGGCTGCCTCAGTGTGCCACTTCAGGACTCCACAGGCAGTTTGAATGAGAGTCCAGCGACACTGACAGTGAGTCGATCAGAGCTGTCAGACTGTCAGTGTGACAGCTACCTGAGAGGTGTGCGGGTGACCAGGCAGTATATTAAGTAAGGGTAATACTGGTAGTAGGGCTGGACAGCAGAGTTAGCATCCAGTCTGGTCATCCTTCACCAGCACCCTGACTGCCACCTGCTTGGCTATCAGCAGTGAGTGACAGTCAGTGTCACAGTGTGACTGAGTCACTCCCTGAGTGTTAGGTGTGGGGTGAGTCAGGGTGCTGGTGAAGGATGACCAGAGACAGTAATGCACAGAGGATGCCATCTCTGCTGTCCATATACTAGGCCTACCAGTATTACCCCTTCATATACCGCCTGCCCCTCAATAAATAATGGGCAACTTAATGTTAGGTACACATGATGAGGTTACTTACTATTAATGTGAGGTACACATGATGAGGTTACTTACTATTAATGTGAGGCACATGCAGATCCAAATGTCCACCATTGCCCCGCACGTTCAGCGAAATGGTTATGCTCCCCTGCTTCTATTATTGACACCCTGTTGGGTGTATATGTTTGACTGATACCTCACAAATTTCCATTTTCAGGCTAATGTTCTGTTCGGAACCCACTTGACTGGTGGGGTTGACACGAGCTGATCTAGCAGCTGAGCTCCACGGGTCTGTGATTTCTTGATTGGACCTGTGTCTCTGTATGGTTTAAAGCCACATGCTGTTGCTTATTGTTATGGCTATGTACGAATTTACTTGCATCTCTGTAATAGTGCCTTTTTCATTGCTTGAAAAAACTGAAAAATCAATAAAAAGAGTTTTCAAACAAATGTCCACCATTGAACGCAGAAGACCAGAATTTTGGCAGGGAGCTCTCGTCGCTACCTCCGAGGAAAATGTAATGTACATACAAAAGTAAGCAATAATTTTATTGCATGAATATTGCAAAAATAACTCATTTGAAATGCCCTATTCACTGAGTAGTGATAAGGTTTGTTGGATTACCCCTTTGAGTCCGATGTTTAATTTGATTATAAATTCAAAAGCATATTTTCGTTTGCCGGACTTGGCCAATGAAACTATTAATCACATTTTTATAAGAATATTAACTATGACACATCCTATTGACTACTTAGATATGCTATATAAAATGGATTGTATTAAAAAGACATTTTGTACATACCAACAGCGGTTTTACCATATACATGAAAATCGGAGAATGACGCACATACAATAAAATTATTTATTTTATATTTCTGCAATGTTATTTTTTCTAAGTGTTCTCTATAGTTTATATCTTGTGGTACTGAGGTTACATTTCCACCTGCTCGAGTAAAACGTAATCAAACTGTTCCATCCTGAAGCCTAAGTGCTGAAGGATTATACATATATAGCAGAGCTGAAACAACCCATTAATCTTAATGCAACAGACCGCAATTTTATGTCGTAGATGTAGAAAGAGATTGAAAAACATTATTCACATAGTGAAGAACATTTTAAATGTAAAGGTGCATTGTGTATATATTGGTTTGCTTTCTTGGGTTCTTGTTTTTCAATTTAACCCTATATATGTATACTGTATATATACTGTACAAGCCTTTCTGGAATACTCTCCAATGGGAGACAGAGTATAAACTGCTTACAATTATTACCTTGATTATTCCTGCACATTCATAAGGTCGTGGGTTCACAGCGTGCCATGCAGGCGGTGCGTCACCACTCGCCAGACGTGAGGGGTGCCCCTCGTGTGATGAGTCACCTTCGCCGGCCCGTATCCAAATCACGGACCATGTGATTGGACCATGTGATGTGACGTCATCACAGGTCCTTTAGCTGGTAGCTAAAGCTTGAAGAGAGAAGAGAGATCGCCAACTACACGATCAAGTGGCTAAGGTAAGTTAAGTTTTTTATTTTTAACCCCTTAATCAACATTATACAAAGCATTCTTTATTAAGAATGCTATTATTTTCCCTTATAACCATGTTATAAGGGAAAATAATAAAGATCGGTTCCCGTCGCTTAGCAACCATGTGGGAAAATCGCACCGCATCCGCACTTGCTTGCGGATGCTTGCGATTTTCCCGCAGGCCCATTCACTTATATGGGGCCTGCGTTGCGTGAAAAACGCAAAATATAAAGCATGCTGAGATTTTCACGCAATGCAGAAGTGATGCGTGAAAATCACCGCTCATGTGCACAGCCCGATAGAAATGAATGGGTCCGGATTCAGTGCAGGTGCAATGCGTCCACCTCACGCATTGCACCCGCGTGGAAAACTCGCCCGTGTGAAAGGGGCCTAACTGTGAAGCAGTGTGCTAGTTTGTGCTACCCGTCAGGTGAATGCCATAAAAAAGAAAGATAAAACATGGTCACAGAAAAGCCAGTTTTGGGTTATCTTCCCTCACAAAAAACATAGTATTGAGCGATCAAAAAGTATTATGTACCCCAAAATAGTATCAATAATAATAACATCAACTCATCCTGCAAAAAACGAGCATGGCAGAAAAATAAAAAAAATATGTCTCTCAGAAAAGGGCAACACAAAAACATGATTTTTTTTCCGAAAAATGGTTTTATTGTGTACAACGAAAGAAAATTAAATAACAACATATTAGGTATCAGTGCGTCCATAATTACTAGCTCTACGAAAATATGAGATATATATAAGATCTATCCCGTCAGGTAAATGCTGTAAAAAATAAATAAATAAAAATAGTGCCAGAACAGCCATTTTGTGGTCACCTTACCTCACAAAAACCGTAATATCGAGCGATCAAAAATACCATGTACACCAAAATGGCACAGCATCTCATAAAAAAAGAGAACTCACACATAAAATATGGCTTTATGGAAACTCGGAAGCTGTCTTACATTTAGAAGCGGCGGTGGATCTGCCGAAGTTATGTAGAGGCTGACGCCTCGTCATAACTTCAATGGATCCCCCACCTCAGAAGATAGAGGAGCATTGCTGAGGCTCAAAGTGGGCCACTTTAGTGCTATTTTTCTCATAGAAATGTACGATTTCAGTAATTAAAGTATATTACAAAAAAGGGTCAGGATCACTGCCCCTATACATTACATAAATAAAAAAAAAAGAATGACAGTTACACTTTAAAGTTTCCCTAAGGCTGGGAACACACCTAGGCGTTTTTGGTTCAGGCGTTTTTTTGAGCGTTTTTTCCGCGGAAAACGCGCGTTTTATTAGGCGTTTTTGTATTTTTGCAACACGCATATTCGGGGCGTTTTTTGATTGACAGCTTACAGTTTGCAGAAAAAAAGAATCCCCACCCAGCAAAGGTGGGTGGAGATTCTGCCTTTCTGCTGGTTTTTACTACAGAAACGCGCGTTCATATGCGCGTTTTTGAAGCGGAAAACGCGCATATTTTCTTATATGCGCGTCCCCATGGTTTTCAATGGGTGCAAACGCTTGGGCAAACACCCCAAAGAAGCTCATGCACAAGCGTTAGCGTTTGGCGTTTTTCAGCGCATTCAAACGCGCTGTAAAAGCTCAAGTGTGAACCATGTCCATTGGAATACATGGGTTTTCACTTGTTGTGCGTTTTTCAGCACGTTTGAATGCGCTGAAAAACGCTCAGGTGTGTTCCCAGGGTTAGTGGGAGCTGCAGGCAGCTAAATTGTTATTTAATGATGTGGATATGTAAAACAAGATTATTCAAAATTCTGTTTTTAGAAATGTGAGTTTCAGACCCCCATACAACCATGTTATAACAATGAACTGGCTCTGAATGTGAAATCTTAAAGTGACATAGTAGTAAGGGATGGATGTTCAATTTAAAGCCATTTTATCGTTTCGAATCATCTTTTCTTAGCACTAATTCAGGCTAGTAATGCTCTGAACTGCGTGTCTTATTGGATGGAGGTGAGGGGATGTAGTGACAAACCTCTTATAGGTTCTTCAAGCAGTGCTTTAAAGAGGTTGTGTTGCTACTAAATGTTATTTTAATATAATTCACCATGAAATATTAGTTTACTTTCTAATACAAAAATGCTCCAATTGTGAGATTTTCTCTTTAACCCTGGGTTCACACCTGAGCGTTTTACAGCGCGTTCAAACGCGCTGTAAAACGCTCAACAGATTAAAACCAATGCATCCCTATGGGAGTGGTTCACACTTGAGCGTTTTACAGCGCGTTTGAACGCGCTGTAAAACGCCCAACGCATAAACAAGTACTTGAGCTTCTTTTGGGGCGTTTGACGCGCGTTTTGTGATTGACACCACAGTAGCAATCACAAGAACGCGCGTACGAACGTGCGTTTCCTATTTGCAAAAACGTGCAAAAAAACGCGCGTCAAAAACGCGCGTAAAACGCGCGTTTTTGGAACGCTCAGGTCTGAACCCAGGGTAAGTCATCAATGGAGCAACCTGGTGTTTAAAGGGCATCTGTCAGCAGATTTGTACCTATGAAACTCGCTGACCTGTTACATGTGCGCTTAGCAGCTGAAGGCATCTGTGTTGGTCCCATGTCCATATTTACAAGTGAGCCTCTAGGAGCAACAGGGACATTACCATTGTAGAGAGAGCTCGGCCCATTGCTCCTAGAGGCTCATTTGCATATATTAAAAGTTCATTTTTCTCAACAATGTGGGCACATATGAACATACTGTAGGACCATCACAGATGCCTTTAGCTGCCAAGTGCACGTGCAACAGGTCAACCAGTTTCATAGGTACAAATCTGCTGACCGAGGCACTTTAATCTGTATAGTAATGTGCACATCCCCTTACTGAGCTGGATGAGCATGGTCGCACATGCTGAGTTTGCTTGTTAACAACACAAAATTATGGAGGGAGGTTTTATAATGTTCTGTCTGTTACCTGTGTCTTGCAGGTTCTATTATATACACTATATCATATGGAAAAATATCCAAGGAGACTTGTTTTATATAGGAAAGACATATTGTTGCAGGAAACATTGTTATATATAATTTATCATGTTATTTTGGGAGTATTACAAAAAGATCCAAATCATCGAAAAGACAACAAAGTTTGAAAGAATTGAAGGTATCTAAGTCCAATCTCTTGGCAAGCTCTTTTCAAACAAAAAGTAACCCCTTGGCTGCTATGTATGTATATATGGCCAGAGAGCAAGTGAACTTCTGGGGAAACTCAGGACTGTTTCACACGCGTGTGTGCGGTCTGGAAATCACGCTTCATGTGTGAGTGTGATCCTCTGTTCTGGACACTGCTCGTTTTGCAGGAGTGCATGGCAATATACTTATTTCTAATGCTATGTGCCTCTGCATGACCTTACTGATACAGGATCATACTGACATAAAGCTGCCACTAAGATTCTGTAGCAAAAAGGTCAAAATAATGGAAAGCACGGAAAGCTAAACAGTGAACCTGGCCTAAAGTACTTCTGAAAGAGGGCGAACAGACATCTTGAGAAGTTCTAGAACCTACAAAGCCATACGAGATAACGCCAGTACGTACAGGCTTTTTATGGTGAGGGACTATACTAATGTGGGAGGCATATAATGCTTAAGCATCTGTCACAACTTGATACGATTAGCCATTTGTGTCTTAATCTGCACCCTTCAGTTTTGGAACTGCAATAGGAGTTAAGACCCTAATTGCATGCCTATGGTTAATTGTAAAGACTAGAGCAGGCATCCTCAAACTGCGGCCCTCCAGCTGTTGTAAAACTACAACTCCCACTATGCCCTGCTGTAGGCTGATACCTGTAGGCTGTTTGGGCATGCTGGGAGTTGTAGTTTTGCAACTGCTGGAGGGCCATAGTTTGAGGATGCCTGAACTAGAGAGAGAGAGAGACTGGAAGTACTATGATCTCCATCATTCTATTGCCTATAGGTTGCCATTGTGGAAATTGCTGCTCTGTAAAACACGTCTGAACTGTGATTTTGCTGCTACTTGTACTACAACTGTCATCATCCAGTCAGGAAAGAGTTTGGGGGTCATTTACTTACAGATATACAACTTAAACAGACATAAACAAAGGTTATTTGCGTTGCAATCTGCAATTTTTCCCCACTGAAGCCAGGTCTAAAAAAGGGGGCGTCTCATTTATCATTTTCTACGCCTGTTTTAGGCGTAGAAAATGGTCTAAATCTAAGCTAACATGGGAGCTGGCGTAGATTTAGATACATAAATTCAGCGAATCTACCGCCAGCTAAAGGGGTATTAAGACTGGTGTCTAAAACGCTAGTCTTAATAAATAACCCCCTTTATTTATTGCAACCCACGGGCCTGATCATTGTCTCCATACTTCGCCAGCCGTGCCGTGCACCCTTAACAAACATCTATCAATGGAACGCTAACTAACATCAGACAGGGGCCCCAATACCAGGGGCTTGGAAGGAAGAAGGGTGAACCCTTCATAGCCCCATGGAGCGCCAGAGGGAGGACCACGACCATGAGCTGTGAGTACTACTACCTCTCTCAGGGACAGAACTACCACTCCCATCCCCAACTCCTCTTCCTGGGCTCACTGCTATAAATTCCCTTGTATTTTAGTCTGTCCTCTTTATGCTTAACTTGATTTTCTATAAACCTATATGTACTTATTGTTGCATCATGACATATGAGTGTGAGGTTACCAGAGTGATTTATCTATATTTTCATTACCTACACCGTATAATACTTACATTTTAGGTATCGCTTGAATAACCTCTTTCCATATGTCTATGATGTGATAGTTTGAAAGCCTTGAATTTCCCTTCACATAGCTGTTTCCATGGTTACTTTTGCATCACATATTGATGACATATTTTTGCTTGTTAGTCTGCGCCAATATAGCGCTTTCCATTATTGGTTTATATGTTTCCATGGTTACTATAAATCACATGTCTATGACGTTTACTAGCAGGCTTTCATTTTTACTTTGTTTTTATGTTTCTATGGTGACTCGATGTCACATGTTGGTTACGTCGATTGAGGCGGTCTATTTAAATCGCATCATTTCTGTGTTTTATGTACTTGAGAAAGACTCAAATCTGTGAGTCGAAACGCGTTGTTTATTCCTCGCTTATGGCAACAATAAAGACATTGCTGATTCTTTGCAACAGCGAAGTGCCGGTCCTTTACTTCATATTGTTTGTGGGATACCAACCCTGGACTCGAGCACCGCGTGACTGATTGGAGTGCCGGCTGGGCTTGTATGTTTGCTATCAATCACTGTCAGGATCACCGACTTAGATTCAGGATGGGAGCCTGCAGGGGCACGCTGGACCTCCTTCTGTCAGCTCACCGTCATCCAAAACTAATCAGGTCTTAGCTTTCACCGGTCGTCATATCAGACTGACAAAACACCTTGCATTAAATAACGCCCAAGAACACTGTACAACTCGCTATGTAGGTTAGTATTTACAGGTTAATACATCAATAAAAGGAAAGTGCGTACAAACAATGAGGTTATCATAGAAAATACAACATAAAATATACAGACATATACATATAATGCAAAATAACAGTTTGTAAAATAAAAGGATAAAAGTGAACTTTTCTACACTTATATCTAGACTGTGTGCGGCCTATATTTAATTCAAATACTAGTGACAGACAGTCATTTTCTGTATTCCACAAACTTTGCTTGCTGTGAACAGTGAGACGCAAATCTACACTTATATCTAGACTGTGTGCGGCCTATATGTAATTCAAAAATACCAGTGACAGACAGTAATTTTCTGTATTCCACAAACTCTGCTTGCTGTGAGCAGTGAGACGCAAATCAACACTTATATCTAGACTGTGTGCGGCCTATATTTAATTCAAAAATACCAGTGACAGACAGTCATTTTCTGTATTCCACAAACTCTGCTTGCTGTGAGCAGTGAGATGCAAATCTACACTTATATCTAGACTGTGTGCGTCCTATATTTAATTCATATAAAAGTGACAGACAGTCATTTTCTGTATTCCACAAACTCTGCTTGCTGTGAGCAGTGAGATGCAAATCTACACTTATATCTAGACTGCGTGCGTTCTATATTTATTAAAATACCAGTGACAGACAGTAATTTTCTGTATTCCACAAACTCTGCTTGCTGTGAGCCGTGAGACGCAAATCTACACTTACTTCTAGACCGTGTCAGCATCCCCAGTGATCCCTCAGTGCCTTACACCTACTGGTTGTCAAAGCTGGAAACGTGGCACGAACCGGCACTCTACGCCTTGGAGGTGCTGGCCTGCCCTGCAGCCAGCATTTGTCTGAGCGGCAGCAGACCCTCACCTACACTTTTATGTACATGGTCACTGGTCAGCTCAACATCCGTTCCTCTTACAAGTTCATTATCATCAGATGATAGTCCGGTCAACACAATCAAAGCCACCGGGCGTCTCTTTCAGTCATGGCCCCAGTTCCTAAAATCATGACAATTTTTACCTGAACTTGCTATCACCATGGTAGGCACATAAAAGAACATCGAATGTTGAAAGAGCAGACATCGATAGATCGTCAACATCAAGGGGATGTGCGATCAGCTTAGAAGTTATCTAGAGTTAACAAAGCGGCAGGGGACCCTCACCTACAATTTTATATACACGGTCACTGGTCAGCTCAACGTCCACTCCGTTCCTCTTACAAGTTCATTATCATCAGATGATAGTCCGGTCAACACAATCGAAGCCACCGGCCGTCCCTCTTAGTCATGGCCTTAGTTCCGAAAATCATGAAAATTTTTGTCTGAACTTGCTATTTATATAAAAGTAAATATACAGGAAAGAATGTTTCCTAACAATTTTTCATCTAAAATTGCTTTTATCTTCGGTTTTGTGAGTTTATGGTCAGTCTGTAAAAGTGACGTACAACTCGGGCAACATCGTTCCCAGCAGCGACATTGTAGTCCAAGATGCATCCAGACATCCTCCCCATGCTGTCCCCGACCCATTTCGGTGGTGTTTCCATCAATTTCTGACCTTTTCCTATGAACCAGGCACCCTCCCCTCTTCAGAGCAGGGGGTGCCTAGTTTAATGCTCGGGTTCTCCTATTGACTTCTATAGGGCATCGGGGTGCTCGATCATCACTACTCACCGGACATGTCACCCATTGAGCATGTTTGGAATGCTCTGGATCGGCGTATACGACAGCGTGTTCTAGTTCCTGCCAATGTTCAGCAACTTCGCACAGCTATTGAAGATGAGTGGACCAACATTCCACAGGCCATAATAAACAACCTGATCAACTCTATGGAGATGTGTTGCAGTGTGTGAGGCAAATGGTGGCCACACCAGATACTGATTTGTTTTCTGAGGGCAGGTGTCATATACTGTATGATTGGCTAATGATAGCTTATTCATAAAATTAGCTGTTGTGATAAGTAGACATGAGCGAATCGAAGTTGATGCCTCGTGGCTGCTGCACATGATAGAACATGGAGCTAAGAACTCTGGGGACAAGGGATCACCCACAAAGTCATGCAGGCAGCCAATCAGCAGCCAGCCAGCCCCTGTGATGTCACAGCCCTATAAATAGCCTCAGCCATCTTGGATGCTGCCATTTTCCAGTGTACTTAGTGCAGGGAGAGATGTCAGCAGGCACTAAGGAAAGTGATAGGAAAGACTTTATTTTGCAAAAAAAATGATTTACAAGTTCAGGGAAAGATCATTCAGAGTGTAGGGAAAGGAGAGGGAAACATTATCCACACTATAGGCCAGGGCCGGCTCCAGGTTCATGTGGGCCCTTGGGCGATAAAGTCTCAGTGGGCCCCCTTACACAGTGATAACTCCCTGAGTACAGATAATATAGCAGGTATCACCTGCAGTCCTACATAACAACATAGATAACACAGTGATGGCTATCTGAGTACAGAAAATGTAGTAGTGTTACCTGCAGTCATATGTAAAACCACAGATAACACTAGTGCTGATAATGTGGTAGTGTTGCCTACGTCCTTAGTGTGCCTCCCTTTACCTCTCCCACGGACTCCATGCTGGCGGTGCTGCCTCCTCTTCTTCCTCCTCCACACACACAGGGACAGACACACACACAGGGACAGACACACACAGGGATGGGCAAATACACACATAAGGACGGTCAAATACACAAAGGGACAGATACACACAGGGATGCACACACACACACAGTGACAGATACACAGGGACACACATACAGACAGGGACACACACACACAGGGACAGACAGACACATAGCCACAGAGACCGATACACAGGGACACACATACACAGGGACAGATACACACACAAGGACACACACACAGGGACAGACACACACAGGGACGGTCAAATACACACAGGGACAAATAGACACATAGAGACACACACACACACACACACACAGGAACACGCACAGGAATAGACAGACAGACAGACACAGGGACAGACACATACATATGGACAGACACTTATGCGATGGTGAGATTGTCAACGAACTTCTATCTAATGTGTGTGGCCACCTTTAGGGGACATTAGGGAATTCCACATTTTGTTATGCTCCAACCTTTTGTTACCTTCTAATATGACTCCCACTGATTCCCAGTACTGAGGGGACAAATTACTGTTATACTGCTGCTTTTAGGTTTGCACTATATGATAGCTCAGTAATTCCAGCTAATCTTGATTGTTATTGGGGTGCAAGTGCTGTGTGATACAACCAGTTCTGGGTTGTATTAATAGGAAAAATAAGTACATGTTATTAGCTGGTCTGCGCTGAACTTACATAGTCATACAGCCATTTTTGGGGTGTATTAATAGGAAAAATAAGTATGTGTTATTAACCATTCTGTGGTGAACTTACATTGTTATACAGCCATTGTTGGGGTGTATTAATAGGAAAAATAAGTATGTGTTATTAACCATTCTGTGGTGAACTTACATTGTTATACAGCCATTGTTGGGATGTATTAATAGGAAAAATAAGCACGTGTTATTAGCCGTTCTGTAGTGAACTGACATTGTTATACAGCCATTTTTGAGTTGTATTAATCTACTTTAATTTAATTTAATTCTTTTATTTTACAGTATGTCAGGCAGACAAATGACAGGCCCTTCAAAGGGAACAGGCAGTGGCCAAAATGTTTCTGGCGCAGACACAAATAGCAGCAGAAGAAGGGGGTGTGGCAGCAGGAGTCGCAGCGAGAAGCCAGAGCTCCCAGTGTTATCTAGCGGTCGTGTCTTGACCAGCAACCCAGCGGTGCTTCAATGGTTGACTTGGTCGGCGTGTTCCTCTGACACGATGCTTAGTTGGCATGGCCTGGGAACAAGCCCTGTGCCCTCACCTGTCCTCAACCTGCCTCTGTCATGTTCTGTTCCCTCTGCGTGAGAAGTATTATATACCGTAGGCTTGGCTCCACTTTTCAGCGAGGACGAGCTACTAGAGGACAGTCAGCAGCTACTGCCCTGCCAAGATCTGAAGGAGACATCCGCCGCTTCCTCTGATAGGCTGGCAAGTAGTGATGATGAGAGTTGCATGGGAGTAATTATCAGGAAAAGAGGGTGACAGCTTGCGTGTAAGGCAGCGGCTGAGTCAGCAAGGTGGTAGCAGTGGCTGTGAGTCAGCTGGGTGGCAGCAGTGGGAGGTCGGGAGCAAAATGTGCCCTGCTTCCCAGGAGCCTACCTGCCCAGGAGGTAGCGGTGCAGTGGTTTACAGAGGTAGCAGCAGCAGGTAGAAATGGGCGAATCGAAGACGACGAAGTGGAATTCAATCCGAATTTCATGAAAAATCAAATTTTTTCCTAAAATGGCTGCTGCACGTGTCGTGTGAGGACACGGAGAAAGGAACTCTGGGAAGGCGGGATCACACATAATGCCATGCATGCAGCCAATCAGCAGCCAGCCAGTCCTTTGATATAACAGCTCTATAAATAGCGGCAGCCATCTTAGATTCTGCCATTTACCAGCGTACTTAGTGTAGGGAGAGATATGTCTGCAGGCGCTAGGGACAGTGATAGGAAAGATTGGATTGTGGTGAAAAAATTATTTATAAGTGCAGGGAAAGGATAGGGAGGAATTGTTCAACAGCATTTATGTAGAACAGGGTTCAGTAGGAGAGGTTACAAACTGGGTAATAGAAACAATCCTATTACACCTTGGTGCACTGACCGGGGATCCAAATTGCCATTAGCTCTGTAATTCTAGCAAACCGTTCTTGTTATTTGGGTGCAAGTGCTGTTTGATACAGCCATTAACAGGGTTTATTACAAGGAAATATTTCTACAGTACATTTTATTTGCCCTTGTGCGGTGCAGTTATATGTTGTAAAGCCCTTTTTGCCATGTATTAGTGGCAAAATAAAAAATATATTTGCCCTTTTGCGGTGCAGTGATATATTCTAAAGCCCAGTTTGCCGTGTATTAGTGGCGAAATAAAAATATATTTGCCGTTCTGCGTTGCACTTATCTGTTGAAAAGCCTTTTGTGTTGTATAAAAGTGGAAAAAAATGAGGGCCTATTTGCTGTTTTGCAGTGCGGTGATATATTCTAAAGCCCAGTTTGCCGTGTATTAGTGGCGAAATGAAAATATATTGTCACCTTGCCACTCTGTGGTCTCCTGATGCTGCCGCCACCTCCACACTGTCATTGCGCCACTCTGTAGCCTCCTCCTGATGCTGCTGCTGCCGCCACCTCCACACTCTGTCATTGTGAAACTCTGTGGCCTCCGGATGTTGCTGCCACCTCCACACTATGTCACCTTGCCACTATGTGGTCTCTTCATGCTGCTGCCAACTCCACATTATGTTACCTTGCTACTCTGTGGCTTCCTGATGCTGCTGATGCCACCTCCACACTGTCATTGTGCCACTCTGTGGCCTCCTCGTGCTGCTTCCACCTCCACACTATGTCACCTTGCCACTATGTGGTCTCCTCATGCTGCTGCCACCTCCACACTATGTCACCTTGCCACTATGTGGTCTCCTGATGCTGTTACCACCTCCACACTATTATTGTGCCATTCTGTGGCCTCCTCCTGATGCTGCTGCTGCCGCCACCTCCACGCTCTGCGCCACTCTGTGGACTCCTGATACTGCTGCTGCCGCCTCCACACTGTCATTGTGCCACTCTGTGGCCTCCTCGTGCTGATTCCACCTCCACACTATGTCACCTTGCCACTAGGTGGTCTCCTCATGCTGCTGCCACCTCCACACTATGTCACCTTGCCACTATGTGGCCTCTTCATGCTGCTGCCACCTCCACATTATGTCACCTTGCCACTCTGTGGCCTCCTGATGCTGATGATGCCACCTCCACACTGTCATTGTGCCACTCTGTGGCCTCCTCGTGCTGCTTCCACCTCCACACTATGTCACCTTGCCACTATGTGGTCTCCTCATGCTGCTGCCACCTCCACACTATGTCACCTTGCCACTATGTGGTCTCCTGATGCTGTTACCACCTCCACACTATTATTGTGCCATTCTGTGGCCTCCTCCTGATGCTGCTGCTGCCGCCACCTCCACGCTCTGCGCCACTCTGTAGCCTCCTCATGCTGCTGCCACCCCACACTATGTCAACTTGCCACTCTGTGGTCTTCTGATGCTGCCGCCACCTCCACACTGTCATTGTGCCACTCTGTGGCCTTCTCCTGATGCTGCTGCCGCTACATCCACACTCTGTCGTTGTGCCACTCTGTGGCCTCCTCATGCTGCTTACACCTCAACCACTATGTCATAGGGCCACTCTGTGGACTTCTCATGCTGTTCCCACCCTCTTCACGTCATGACTGGGCCACTATTTTGCCTTTTAGCCTGGCTGACATCATCATTTATTTGACACTTCTTCTGATCTGTCAGAAGGAAGGAAAAATGAGATGCACAACGGATCCTGTCTGTGTAGCAGCTGTAAGGCCTGTATGGTCCCATTAGAATTGGCTTGTAATTTTGTAGCCAAAAGCAGGAGTGGGTACAAAACACTGAAGACAAATATTCCATTCACATGTCATCTCTGTTTTGGATCCACTCCTGTTTTTTTTGGCATTAGCAATACTGATTGATTACTGACCAAATGCTGAACGAGTGAAGGCGGATGCTCAACAGACAAGATCCGTTTTTTGGGGGTTATTGTTCTGACGGTTCAGAGGATGGACAAAATAATCAGTGGTGTCAACACAAACTTACTGCTGACACCCTACTTATGTAAGCATTTAATAGAACAGGTTCTGTAGACATCTATGTGGAATCAGCTGCTGATGGTGTGGAAGGAGTGTGCTTCTTCTTGATTCATTCACCTGTAAAGCTGAGTTCACACTTAAGTTATTTGGTCAGTTTTGGCCCCGTGACTGCCCAAATAAGTGAAGTGTGCAGTAATTCTAAGAGTGACGCCTGTCATCTGCATGTCATATGGACTCAGAGTATTATTTCACTACCAGAGTAGACTCACAGTGTTCTATACCACTATAAAGTCTCTCTGAACCCAGGAAATTGCAGTTTTTAACGCAATTCGCTGCAAATAAAAGTGGACCGAACCAAATTTTTCCCCAAAAATTGGTGAACCGGCGAATTGACTATTTGAAAAATTCGCTCATCTCTAGTAGCAGGCAGTCAGCAAGGAGTGTTGGGAGGAAAATGCCATATTCGGAGGTCTGGCAGTTTTTCGTCAAGCCGCCGGAGGAGGTAAACTTGGCAATTCGATGAATTTGTGGGCAAAAGGTGAATTGGGGCCAGAGTGCCAATGTTGGCACCACGGCCCTGCAGCAACACATGCAACATCACCATAAAGTGGCCTGGGAGCCACGAATCAAGGCTCCACCGCCTTAGCCAAAGGGAGCTGTCTGCCCTTCCCATCATCTACTGGACCTGATGCTCCTGCTCCTCGTCCTTCCACTCCTCATTACTCCTTTCATCAGCAATCGATCACCAAAGTGATTTCAAAGAGACAACAGTAAGCGCACACTCATCCAACGGCGCAGGAGCTGAGCATGCTCCTGGCCAAGTTGCTGGTGCTGCAGTCCCTCCCTTTCCAAGTGGTGGACTCCTTTCAGAGAACTGATGGCGTGTTCTGAGCCGAGGTGAAGAGTCCCAAGCCGCCATTTCTTTGCCAAAAAGGCAGTACCAGCCCTGCACAGCTATGATAGGGGTCCAGTCCTTGAGCCTGACGGTATCCGCCAAAGTGCACGGCAGCGCCGACATGTGGAGCTGTGAATACGGTCATGGACAGTATATGTCCTTTATGGCCGACTGGGTAAATGTGGTTCCTGCCCAGCCACACCAGCAACACATGTCGTTGATCCTGCGACAGTGTCTGCCTTTGCCTTCTCATCCTCCACCGTGTCCTTGGCTTCCACTGCAGGGACAATTCACAGTGCTCCTTTAGCATACCACATGTGCTGGGCACGGTGGTGTTACACTGTTCTGCACCTAGTTTGCCGAGTCACACAGGGGAGGAACTGCTCTGCTTCCTTCATCAAGAAATCAAATTCTGTCTTTCTCCTCGAAAACTCAAAATTGGAAACACGGTCACCGACAATGAGAAGAACATGGTGTCGGAGCTGCGCCAAGGAGGTCTGAGCCATGTGTCCTGCCTGGCGCACATGTTTAATCTGATTGTAATGAGGTTCCTGAAGTAATCATCTATGGGACCTAGCCTGGGTAAGGTTATTTAACACAAATATTATTTAACAGATGCCCAGACGGGCAGCAAACCTATCTTGACCCAGGTTATTATAAAACGTCACTTTTATTTGACATACACTAAAAATTAAAGTGTGAGATGAATGCAACTTTAATAAACCAAAAATTATTTGTTAAAAGTACAGTCGACACTCCACCTATGGATAGAGGTGTTATTCAGAGAGAGAGAGGGTGGGGAGATGTGCAAAATCTCCCATCCTATCACTGCTAGATATAGCGTACTATGATGTCACTGTTTGCAGAGCAGGTTGCTAATAAGATATATCCGGCACCTTTGCCGTATTTTGTGGTGAAGACTTGTGTACCTTCACACCACTGTCAGATTAACACAGCCACCATTAGCATGTGTCTAAACTGACATTGAGCCTGAGGGCTGCTAGCCCTGCAAACAGAGGTAGCTACAGTTAAGTGCTGCGGCTCACATCAGTACACTAATGGTGATAAATAAATAACGATCTCTCTCTATGGACCTCATGCCCTACAAGAAATGGACATCTCAGTCTCTTTAAGACTAGTAATATCTTAGTACTATAAAACCTTGGTCAGATTTCCAGAAAATGATGGCAGCCGAACTGTAGATGGAGTTCATGCTACCCTTGGCACATGATATTCACATATACTATTTTACCAATACAGGAAATTATTCATGTCATGATTAAGGGTCATTACTGTTGGACCTGAAACGTGTAGACGTTGTGTTCACACTGGATTTTATTTGCATAGAATAATAAAGGCTGCTGCGATATTTGGAAACTGGACCTGTTTTTCTGCATTTAAAATTGTTCATTGTCATTACCTTAAAAAAAGAGAAAACACACTGCACAAGTTATAAGGACACATGATGGACAAGTTGGTGACACGGCTGGAAGGGTACAAGATACAAGAAACACACAAGAAACAACAAGCAAGTGTCTAGGCCAAAGCTGGGGATAATGGTCACCTCCTGACAAAATCCTATCAGCTGACCCTAGACTGCTGTGCACACGTTTAGGCCCCAAAGGTGGGAATAAATGTGCCCCCGTGCCTAAGACTGAATAAACCCTATAGTCCCTGAGATAGTGGAAAAGGGGGAATAAAGGCAGCCTGCCTCCTCAAATCCTGGAGGAGGCAGGTGTCTAACTAGCAGGCTAGAAAGAACACAAAAGAAAGCCAAAATACACTTATCTTGAAGCTGAGCAGAAACAGCAATCCACCTTTCCTCAGAGTGAGGAAGAAGCTATAACCTTCACAGGGAGGCAGGTACAGCGTAACTCCAAGTTCCACTACAAACAGAAAACACTACACCTGTGCTGCCAACCTTACAGACCTCCGCACCTCACCATAGCAGGGTATGACAGCTGGCTCTTTTGTTGGCTTGATTCATCTATCTATTACATTATACACTGCTCTTAACCAGGGTACAACCACCCTGCAATCCAGCAGCGGTGGTCATGCTTACACACTATAGGAAAAAGCATCTGCCTATCTGCACTCCCACGATTCCAGCCACCAAAGAGGCCAGCACTTTTTCCTATAGTGTGCATGGCCACGGCAGATAGTTTGCAGGGTGGTCGTAATCCCTGGATATGAGCAGTGTTTAATGGGAAGGAAAAATGAATCAAGCCAGGAAAGTAGGCAATATGGACAATCACAATACATTAGTAAGTGTCTTGTATTAACATTCTCTACATGATAAATATGAAAATGTCATTTGCTGTAGTGAGACCACCCATTAAAGTAAATCTGTTGCCTACGTATACTGCATTAATGCATTAATTAAAGGAGTTGTCCGGGATTTTGACTAAATTCTTGCTTTCAGACAACCTGTGGAAGGAAGATCATTTCACGGCTACCACTACCATTCCATTGCACTGCATAGCTAAACAAGAAGACATAGGAGCAGATCCAGTGAACGAAAAAGCCTTCAGCCAGTCAGGTGGTCATGTGAGCACAACCCAGATTGCTGAATCAGCCGTGCAACGGAAGAGTAAGTAGTGGCAAAACAATCTTCCTCCCATAAGTTGTCTGAAAGCTAAAGCTTAGTTAAAGCCATGGAGAACCAACTTAGGCGTAGCATATTATATATAGACCCACATTGCTTGTCTATCCAGTTTTATAACAAAAATTGTGCAACTAAGGGGAGTACATGCAATTGTGCAGTCCTACACCTCTGTGTGTTCTGGATCAAGTGGATGACCTAGACTGCACATTTTTTCTTGCATCAGGGGAGGACTACCATATGTGTAACCTATACAGCTGCACAGGGGCCATTAGGTAAGGAGTCTTTTTTTCCCTAAAAACATCTTCCTACTATTTATTTGATTTTATGTAAGGGTATTAATAAATTAATTGTATGGCTCATAGTTACTAGTGAATTATTAGAGAGACATAACAAGGATCTCTATAATGAACTATTAGAAATCAAAGGGACCATGTACAATTCTTGAACAAAGTCCCTCTGCAATCTGTGTTCTTCCTTGGTGCAACCAGTCCAATGTAATAACTGTTCAATTGCAGTTGAAAGCCCTGTGCTTGTGCAGTGACCCCGTTTAGGCCCCAAAGGTGGGAATAAATGTGCCCCCGTGCCTAAGACTGAAAAAACCCTATAGTCCCTGAGATAGTGGAAAAGGGGGAATAAAGGCAGCCTGCCTCCTCAAATCCTGGAGGAGACAGTTGTCTAACTAGCAGGCTAGAAAGAACACAAAAGAAAGCCAAAATGCACTTATCTTGAAGCTGAGCAGAAACAGCAATCCACCTTTCCTCAGAGTGAGGAAGAAGCTATAACCCTCACAGGGAGGCAGGTACAGCGTAACTCCAAGTTCCACTACAAACAGAAAACACTACACACGTGCTGCCCACCTGACAGACCTCCGCACCTCACCAGAGCAGGGTATGACAGCTGGCTCTTTTGTTGGCTTGATTCATCTATCTATTACATTATACACTGCTCTTAACCGGGGTACAACCACCCTGCAATCCAGCAGCGGTGGTCGCGCTTACACACTATAGGAAAAAGCATCTGCCTATCTGCACTCCCACGATTCCAGCCACCAGAGAGGCCAGCACTTTTTCCTATAGTGTGCATGGCCACTGCAGATAGTTTGCAGGGTGGTCGTAATCCCTGGATATGAGCAGTGTTTAATGGGAAGGAAAAATGAATCAAGCCAGCAAAGTAGGCAATATGGACAATCACAATTGTGCAGTGACCCCCGAGATACCAGGGTAGAGGATAGGAGTGGTAGTGGTCCTGATGAAGTGTTGTGTCACGATGTACTCACTCAGGCCGTTGCTTCCTGGGGATTGGTGCAGTACAAATATAGTACTGAAGAATGGGGCCAGAGTTAAATGAAACAAAGTTTTTTTTACTAAATGCAACCTACAGATGTGGTAGAGTTAACACACATGCTTAACGAGATGTGTACAACAGTGTCTGTAGATGCTGAAGTAGCAGTTCACACTGCTGTCTAGAATCTAAAGGCTTTACTTGAGGACAATCTGAGTAGTTCTCGCTGAAGAATCCTGTATCAGGAGAAGGATTCCAGCCCACTCCGACCAAGACTGGAGGAACAGGGTGGTTAACCTTGCTCCTGCCAACCTTTGTCATCCTTTGCTTGCTGGTAGCTACGGCCAGTAGCAAACAGTAACATACATTTGCATAATAATAAACTATTTGTAATATTTCCATGGGCAGTGTGTGGTGTTAGGAAAGTCAGTAACCAGGCCAGACTGAACTTAACTAAAGTTGCTCTTTACTGTGCACTAAATAGGAATTGTATCTGTACACAGTGCAAAATCCACCCATAAGTCCAAGCATGAGTTAAGTAGTTTGCAGCAATGGCCCTCTAATTACTCTTTCTCTTGCTACAGTCTGTAATATTGGGATCTCTGCCTAACAACTGCAATCTGTCATAATGTCTGCAATTCGCACAGTGGCATGTGGTTCCACTAATATGACTAACCAAATCATACCTGAAGTGTGAAAGATGAAGGAATCCGTTATCTTTCCACTACAGCAGGGTTAGAGAATGCTGCAATAATCTAGGGTGCATCAGGTGTCTTAACTTATTTCCCCGAAGCAGCAGCAAAGTCTGCAATACTTCACGCTGGTTACCTTGCTTACGCTGTAGCCATGGAAATTATCCAATTCTTCTCTTGCTTTGATGATAGTAGGGGATAGTATTGGAGGAGATATTTTAGTCTCTGGAAGCATTGAAGCTAAATGCCTAGAAGTGGGGCACATACGGATGTAGTAGGGTTAACACTCATGCTTTATGAGACGTGTTATCTAAACTAAATGCAACTATTAAGCAATTGCTCTTCAATGGCTTTTGTTTCAAGATAACGCGATGAGTTGAGAAATTTGAGTTAAGGGTTTGAGTGTTACCCCTGCTACATCTGTACCTTTGCTCCCTGCCTTATCTAGGCCTGTCCCCTCACTGCCTACTCCTAAAACAACAAGATCTTTTTTTGGAAGTAGGGAGAGGACCAGCCCACACCTTAAGCTCTAGAGATGGCTGTGCCATGATTATTAAATCTGGGCATGTCTGTCTCATGCTGGAACATACTGAGTGTGTCACATTACATAGCAGTGTATATCGTAAAATTACAGTACATTACCAAACAATTGCAGATACTCCTGTCCACTGTGGTACTGCAGATACAGCAGCAAACACATTTTACATCAGTAATGCAAATTTTAACAATGTTAGTTAAAGCATTATTGCGTTACAGTGTCCAGTTCAAAAATGTTTCTCATCACTGCTAAGATATTGCATTGTCAGACACAAGTGTTTGTGAAGGGCTGGTATTACGGCATCAGAGCCAGTGGGGCACCTAGCCTTTCTGCTGCATGAGGCAAAAATCGAAACAAGGGTGGGCATGGCCGGATGCCGAGCAGGATGGCTGTGTGAGAATCTTCCCCGCCACTAGCCTACTCTAAAAGTGGCTCAAAGCAGAGAAAAAAGAAAGCCAACGTAGCAACCTGGCTTCTACTTACTCACTAAACATCCTGGGCCTGCAGAGATGGTATAAGGGAGGCAGAAAAAGACAGACACTACAAAGATGACATCTTTCTTCCAGCTGGCGAGCAACTAACAAGATGGCGCCTGCACCACACAGAGAGAGGATGACGCATCTACTGAAGAAAGACTGCTACATGCCCCATCGTGCACAAGTGCAGCAAATTCTAACTATCAGACGCCACAAGGCTCACCCAGATCCTTCACACCCTCGGGCTCTCGCTCAAACAGGTCAGTCTCATCCCCTAATAAAGCCACCGACAGGCTCAATGAGCGAAATCAGCTAGCAAATACAGGCCCCGCCATTACTGAAGCCAGGATGAGAGCCATGGTACGAGCGCTACACAGCTCTATTCAAGCTGACTTCCAAACTACAGTACAAAATATATATATAGAGACAAAAGACATAGGGGATAAACTGCCTATCTAAAGGGTAAAATGGACGAATTTTCCACTGCACACAACTCACTAGTGGATACACAGAATAAGTTGTATGATGATATGGGAGCAGTAAAACTCAAACTGGCAGATTTTGAGGATAGCTCATGCTGAAACAACATTAGATTTCGTGGCATTCTTGAAACAGTACAAACCAAACAACTAAGGGACTTCCTAATGGACTTTTTTGTCATTTTGTTACCTGACTTTGAACAAGGAAACATGATTATAGATAGGGTACATAGAACCCCCAAACAAAAATAGTGTAAGGATACGGTGGGTTGCGCTCCAGCCTGGTTCCATGCCCTGTGTAACCATGACAACGATCGCTGTTTGCCTCCCAGGCTGAAAGCAGTGACCGCTGGGCCGTCTAAGGTGGCTCCGCCCCACCCACACTTGGTCAATAAATAGGAGCCAGGTGCTGCACAGGGGTTCCACTAATGGAGTGCGCACCCTGCCTGCAGGCGCCTCTGTCCGCACCTAGAGATGCGTTGGTTAGACTGCATTTCTACCACTTTAATGTAATAGTACGCTGCAGCGGGACGTAACTTGCCGCCCAGCGCCATAGTGTTACGGCGCGATGGTCAGGCGGGTGCAGGAGCTTTGCCCGCCCAACCAGCTGCAGGGGACCAGCTGTTCCCATTAGCTGGACCCATGCTGTATGCGCCAGCATTCGGTGAAAACACTGATGCCGGCGCATTAATCCCTTCTATACCACGGTCAGCGCTGACCGCGACATAGAAGAGGTTTGCTGCAGGTGAATGAGCCCATCGAGTCCCCGCGCTGCCCTAAATTGGAGTGAGCCTCTGATTGAGGTGAAAAGCATTGGGGTCCTTCCTCTTCAAGTCTTTTGCTTTATCTATTCTGTCTGTATCTTTTTAGGGTAACCAATATGGTGCCTTAGTAGGGATATACTAGGCTTAGACACGGGGACAGGGGACCTCCACCATCAGGGGGCAACCCTGTGCACAGGGATATATAGGGTTTAATTAGGGACTTATCCTTTCCCTATATCCCTTTCAGCATTATACCTGGTTTTCCTACCTTTATATCCCTCCTTTTCAACTAGCTGTGGGGGACACTGCTTTATGTTTTTCCAGCTATTGTATATCAGACAGCATATCTTTTTAAGCACTAAATATATATCTTTACCCATCGGACATAAGAAAGGGTTTTTAAATAGCAATTAAAAATCATATGTACCCCAAAATAGTACCAAAAAAACTGGCACCTTATCCTCTAGTTTCCAAAATGGGGTAACTTTTTGGGAGTTTCTACTGTAAGGGTGCATCAGGGGGGCTTCATATGGGACATGTCATCTAAAAACCAGTCCAGCAAAATCTGACTTCCAAAAACCATATGGCATTCCTTTCTTTCTGCGCCCTGCCGTGTGCCCTCACATCAGTTTACGACCACACGTGGGGTGTTTCTGTAAACCGCAGAATCAGGGCAATAAATATTGAGTTTAGTTTGGCTGTTAACCCTCGATGTGTTAAAGAAAAAATGGATTAAAATGGAAAATCTGCCAAAAAAGTGAAATTTAAAAATTTCATGTCCATGTTCCTTTAATTCTTGTGGAACACCTAAAGGGTAAACAAAGTTTGTCAAATCAGTTTTGAGGGATGTAGTTTCTAAAATGGGGTCATTTTTGGTTTCTATTATGTAAGCCTCACAAAGTGACTTCAGACCTGAACTGGTTCTTAAAAAGTGGATTTTGGAAATTTTCTGAAATATTTCAAGATTTGCATCTAAACTTCTAAGCCTTCTAACGTCCCAAAAAAAGTAAATGTAATTTTCAAAATGATACAAATATGAAGTAGACATAGGGGGAATGTAAAGTAATAACTATTTTTGGAGGTATTACTATCTATTTTGAAAGTAGAGACATTGAAATTTGCAAATTTGCTAATTTTGCCAAATTTGTGGTAAATTTTGTATTTTGTTTATAAATAAAAATAAAATATTTTGAATCAAATTTACCACTGTCATGAAGTACAATATGTGATGAGAAAACAATTTCAGTCAGTTTTAAATACCTTGAGGGGTGTAGTTTCTAAAATGGGGTCATTTTTGGTTTCTATTATGTAAGCCCCACAAAGTGACTTCAGACCTGAATTGGTCCTTAAAAAGTGGGTTTTGGATATTTTCTTAAACATTTTAAGAATTGCTTCTAAAATTCTAAGCCTTCTAACGTCCTAAAAAAATAAAATGACATTTAAAAAATGATGCTAACATAAAGTAGACATATGGGGAATGTTAGGTAATAAATATTTTATGAGGTATCACTTTCTGTTTTAAAAGCAGAGAAATAGAAATTTAGAAAACTGCAATTTTTTTAAATTTTTGGTAAATTTGGGATTTTTTCGGAAATAAAGGTGAAATATATTGACTCAAATTTATGATTATCATGAAGTACTATGTGTCACGAGAAAACAGTCTCAGAATGGCTTGGATAAATAAAAGTGTTCCAAAGTTATTACCACATCAAGTGTCGGATTTGTAAAAAATGGCCTGGGCAGGAATGTGAAAACTGGCCCGGGGTTGAAAGGGTTAAAGAAAAAATAATGGCTGCTGCTAGAAACGTAAATGATTTACCAGAAAATTATGCTGACATTTCTTTGTTTGTAGACCTGTCGGTTGCTACTCTCAACAGAAGGTGAGAATTCTCTGCAAAAACAAAAATCCTTAGAGAAAAATGTATTCAATACAGATGGTGGTACCCAGTCAAATTGATAATCTACAGAAATGGGTCATCTCACACTTTACACCCTCTTCAAGCAGCTTCTAAATTGGTGGCCACTTAGTTCCAAATTCCTCAATGATGGACAAGTCACCACCTTCAAGCAAGAAAACACTAACAATCAATCAATGTGGAACCGCACTCGCCAGATCTTATGGTCCAAAGGAATGCAACAGCCAGCCTGGAGCCCTAGATCCATACAGGCTCCTATGTAAACGAATCAGGAAAAGATGTCGGAGGCAGCATGTCCGGTTGAAAAATTCCTTTATTTTAGGAACTGCTCACATAAAAAACGTGAATATAATAAGTTGCTACGTTCCGGCTATCACATAGCCTTTGTCAAGCACAATGTGAACTATACATACAAGTGTTTATAAAGTAAAGACTCCACCTCCACATGGAGATGTGTCCAATCATTGCTTCTCATTATTAATCGATCATATAATGGGTTAACATTACACATCCAATCCGTGCCCCGCTACACAGCTGCTTTATATTAAACCTTATGGACAATCATACATAGTGTTATCACCTGATCATATATACGTAGAAGGAGACGCACGCTCATCTGCGCGTCTGGCAATCACCAGTGCGCATGTCAGAGAAGGGGAAGAGGGAAGAGCGCACCCACATGATCACAGTAATCACATGATCGCACATGGCAACGCGTCCTTCATCTATGGGGCTCACTCGTCCTTGCGATCATGTGACACAAACAACATAACACAGTTGCTAAATATGTTATATGGATCACAGGGTTGCCTAAACTTTCGGTCATCTGCCCATATGTACGATGCAGAGCCCGACAGCCCACAAATTCATGGATAGCCCACAAAGGTGAAAAAATATATACATCACATCCCCGTCAGCATATGCTGTTGTTTAAGCTAGTGCATCATGAGACTGCACCGCTGAAAACATAAACCACACCTCAAAATGTCACATATTGATGTTCCAGAGAGTGCATCATGAAACCGCGGCGCCCACCATATCCTAAAGTGCTAATTGTGCATTTGATAATGAATCCCACATCCTATTTATAAAAAACTAAATAATTATGTATAAAAACACATCACTGAGTACAATTCAGCAGGTTACATCATAAATAAATTATACTGACCCCACACTGAATTCAATGTTAAGCCCATATGGTTGAAGGGCTTTCAACTCAAATATCCATTTGAGCTCTTTTTTTCTCAGGAGACGATTCCTATCACCCCGGCTCATTTTACCCACTGAATCAATGATCCGAAAGCGTAGCTGGTTGACCGAGTGCCCACGCTCCAAAAAATGTTTGGCCACTGGTTTGTCAATGAGACCCCTCCTTATGTTGCTCTTGTGTGAATTCATTCGCTCACGTGCCTCCATGGTGGTCTCACCAATATAGATGAGTCCACAGGGGCAGGTTATCATGTAGACAACGTCACGTGATCTGCACGTAAAAAACTCTTTGATTTTGTAGGCTCTGCCACTGTAGGGATGAAAAAAGTATTACCCTTGGTCATATTTCCACAGTTACAGCAACCAAGGCAAGGATAACAACCCATCTTTTTTGGTGCCAGATACGTTTGTCCATCCCCACGGGGCTCAGTGATTTCACTTTTCACCAATTTGTCACGTAAATTGGTCCCCCTCTTATATGCCATCATTGGGAAACTCTCAAACTCTTGTATCGAAGGCAACCCTTTTTGTAGAATATGCCACTCCTTGCGTATAATCTGTGAGATTTTCCCACTGAGAGCACCATAGGTGGAAACAAAAGGGATTCTCTTGTTTTCTGTCCTCCTTACTTTACCCTGAAGCGTGGATTCTCGGTCAACCAGCACCACCCTTTGTTTTGTCTTCTCAGCTAATTTATGTGGGTAACCCCTATCTCTTCCCCAATAACGAGGAATTTTGCAAGATGTTTGAAATGACAAATAACAAATATGCATTTGAATTGATGCTACTTAATATTGACTTTCTTGGTCGGGAGATTGAGACAGTCAAACAATCAATGACTGCCATTGAAACACAGATTCAGGGATTACTGAACAATGATGAATTTATGGCACTCATGGAAAAAATAAAAACGTATACACAGCGACACAAGTCGGAAGTAGAAAAGATCAAAAGGGACAAATGGCACCGAGACCTGGAAGACTACCAGGGGGGTCATGTGTATAATTGGCAACAGCAAACGCAAAGTAAACCACGGAGAAAGAAGGGGAGAAAATTTGGGTTTACGACCGGCGACTCTAACTCATCTGATGACATCAACAAGATGCCTTTTTTAGGGCCTTCACAATCCGGCGCAAAAGACCTCAGAAAGAGCTTACCTCCCCCTTACCAGAAAACCAACAGGGGCACATGGGGACGGAACACGAGACGCAACCAGATATGACCAACAATCTGGTGGTCAACATTTCATCTAATGAACTGACTATTGAGCAATTGAATATCTTGGGACGTGGACTGTCGTTTTGTCCTGATCAAGGAAGGAACTGGTTCGATTTAGAACTTGATTTACACCGGTTTTATCGGGTGCTGAGATTAAAAGTACTTTTCTCCACTAAGAAGGAGAGTATCATGAGACCATCACCTGACACCAATGATGGAGTGGAGTTTGCACTTAAGGCATTAGATCGGAGGATGAAAAGCGATTTTTCACCTCCCCATAACAATCACGTTGTGGAGGCATATATCAACATTGTGTCACAACAAATTGATTCACTAAGGGAATGTCATGTAACGGGTACCATGTCGAACCTGACCAGAGGAGAGAGGGAGGCACTAGCACAATTGGAACACAACAAATTAATTACTGTTAAGCCAGCAGACAAGGGGGGAGCGGTGGTGATCATGGACACAGTGAGTTACAATCGGGAGGTGCATAGACAACTGAGTGACCGGGAGGTATATACGGAATTACAGAATGATCCCAAATGGGACATTATGCGTACTCTTGATAACATCATTAAGGAAGCCCTGGATACGGGCATTATTGATAGTGATGTCAGTGATTTTCTCCGAATACCGCACCCGGTCACTCCTCTTCTCTATGTACTTCCCAAGATTCATAAAAGTCTCATTGACCCTCCAGGACGACCCATTGTGTCGGGCCGTGGTTCGGTATTCAGCAATATTGCTGTATTCCTGGATAGGATTTTGCGTGTCCATGTCACCAGCGCTCCCTCCTATATTAGGGATACTAGCCATTTTTTGTTAAAACTCAGAGATCTGAGTTTGCAGGCCCGGCCTCTTCTGGTCAGCTTCGACGTGATCTCATTGTATACATCTATCGAACATGTTTTTGGATTGAATGTCATTGATGTGGCTCTGGCCGGCACAGGGCTCTCCCTAGGAGGCCGTGGGTTTGTCCTCCAGCTCCTGGAGGTGGTCCTGAAGCGGAATTATTTCCGCTTTGGGGACACCTTCTACCAACAGCAGCGTGGTGTGGCCATGGGCTTGAACGTGGCACCTACGTATGCTAATATGTTCATGGCGGAGGTGGAAGCCAAATTCATATACAGGTCGTCCTTGTTTAGGGGGGCCCGGTGCTGGTGGCGCTACATCGATGACATTTTTGTTATTTGGGGTGGCTCCTTGGAGGAATTACACCGTTCCATCAATATCTGAATAATATGGTCTCAGGTCTTGAATTTACGGTCAGGGTATCTCCCACTGAATTGCAATTCTTAGATGTAATGGTGCATATCAAACATTGCACTATTTTTACAGACATTTACCATAAGCCCACAGACAGAAACAATCTGTTAAGATATGACAGTAACCATCCACGCCGGATGGTGGAGTCCCTCCCCTGGAGTCAGCTTTTAAGGTTAAGAAGGGTGGTATCGGGTGAGGAACAGTTTGAGAAGAGAGTAGATGAGATGGGTAGTAAATTCCTCAATAGGGGTTACCCACATAAATTAGCTGAGAAGACAAAACAAAGGGTGGTGCTGGTTGACCGAGAATCCACGCTTCAGGGTAAAGTAAGGAGGACAGAAAACAAGAGAATCCCTTTTGTTTCCACCTATGGTGCTCTCAGTGGGAAAATCTCACAGATTATACGCAAGGAGTGGCACATTCTACAAAAAGGGTTGCCTTCGATACAAGAGTTTGAGAGTTTCCCAATGATGGCATATAAGAGGGGAACCAATTTACGTGACAAATTGGTGAAAAGTGAAATCACTGAGCCCTGTGGGGATGGACAAACATATCTGGCACCAAAAAAGATGGGGTGTTACCCTTGCCTTGGTTGCTGTAACTGTGGAAATATGACCAAGGGTGATACTTTTTTCATCCCTACAGTGAGAGAGCCTACAAAATCAAAGAGTTTTTTACGTGCAGATCACGTGATGTTGTCTACATGATCACCTGCCCCTGTGGACTCATCTACATTGGTGAGACCACCATGGAGGCACGTGAGCGAATGAATTCACACAAGCGCAACATTGACAAACCAGTGGCTAAACATTTTGTGGAGCGTGGGCACTCGGTCAACCAGCTACGCTTTCGGATCATTGATTCAGTGGGTAAAATGAGCCGTGGGAATCGTCTCCTGAGAAAAAAAGAGCTCAAATGGATATTTGAGTTGAAAGCCCTTCAACCATATGGGCTTAACATTGAATTCAGTGTTGGGTCAGTATAATTTATTTATGATGTAACCTGCTGAATTGTACTCAGTGATGTGTTTTTATACATAATTATTTTGTTTTTTATAAATAGGATGTGGGATACATTATCAAACAAATGCACAACTAGCACTTTAGGATGTGGTGGGCGCCATGGGTTCATGATGCACTTTCTGGAACATCAATATGTGACATTTTGAGATGTGGTTTATGTTTTCAGCGATGTGTCCCATGATGCGTCCCATGATGCACTCAGCGTCGGTCCCATGATGCACTAGCTTGAACAACAGCATATGCTGATGGGGATGTGATGTATATATTTTTTCACTTTTGTGGACTATCCATGAATTTGTGGGCTGTCGGGCCCTGCATCGTACATATGGGCAGATGACCGAAGGTTTAGGCAACCCTGTGATCCATATAACATATTTAGCAACCTTGTTCTGTTGTTTGCGTCACATGATCGCAAGGACGAGTGAGTCTGCGATCATGTGATGGATCATGTGAGTGAGTGTTCCTTCTCTCGATCACGCCCCATAGATGCAGGACGCGTCACCATGTGCGATCATGTGACCACTGTGATCACGTGGGCGCGCTCTTCCCTCTTCCCCTTCTCTGACATGCGCACTGGTGATTGCCAGACGCGCAGATGAGCGTGCATCATGACACCGTGCGTCTCATTCTATGTATATATGATCAGGTGAGAACACTATGTATGATTGTCCATAAAGTTTGATATAAAACAGCTGTGTAGCGGGGCACAGATTGGATGTGTAATGTTAACCCATTATATGATCGATTAATAATGAGAAGCAATGATTGGACACATCTTCATGTGGAGGTGGAGTCTTTACTTTATAAACACTTGTATGTATAGTTTACATTGTACTTGACAAAGGCTATGTGATAGCCGAAACATGGCAAATGTTTATATTCACGTTTTTCATGTGAGCAGTTCCCAAAATAAAGGGATTTTTCAACCGGACATGCTGCCTCCGACATATTTTCCTGAATCTTATCACAAGAGTGGACCCTCTAAGTAATTGGAACCTCTAAGTTACCAAAACACTCACCTGATTGAAAAGCTAAAGCTCAAGATGTGAGAAATCCAAGATCCACTTGAATAAAACGTTCTTGAAGACACTTGTATATATCTTCATCTGGACTGCCAGCAAAATTTTTAGCACATTTTTTGCTTTCTTTTTGTGCACCACAAAATGTTTAATCTCTTTTCTTACTATTTGATAAAGGTAGGCTAGGTGGGATCCCTGTGTGTTAACACTCAGAGAAGCTATCTAACCCCTCAATGTCACCACCAGACCAACCACATGAGTCAGGGTGGCTTGAGAAAGACACATGGTTTCTAAGTTTTAAACAGGTCAACGGTTTGCGACCTATTTACACATTGTTTTTGTTATTTATTATTGTCCCTGTACACTTTTCTTTTTCCAAAAGATTGTATAGGAGATATGTAAGTTCATTTCTCAGCATAGAAGATATACTAATGCAAATTCCTACAACCTACAAAAATGTGTGCTAAATCCCTTGCAATAATCGACAAAAATAAATGGTTCATAAGCAATTTTATTAAATCTTACTCCATAAAATCCATAGATGACATATAATAGACATAAAAAAACACATCCAATGAGGGAACATATACAATATGGAGAGATGTACTGGAGAAAAACCCCAGTGCTTTTAGGATATGTATTGTGCACTTTATGTATACACAGAACATATTACAGTTGTTTGTTTCCTTTTAATTGTACCAAAGAAATTTTCGGTACTCCGATATCTCGGTCTATGCACACTGTACTTTATTTGTATTTGCTATTTTGCACTTATCAACTTTATTATTTTTACCTATGTTTCTTATTGTACAAGAAAATTTCTTCAGTATCCCGATACCTTGGTTTATGCACACTGCACTTTAAGTAAATTTGCTATTTTGCACTTATTAACCTCCCTATTTATTACTATTATATTATATATTTATTGTACCCATTATGGATCAATTTCTTGGAGTGTCTATACCTTGTACTAATGGTTATTTATTTTCTAGGTTCTTTATCCTTAATTATGGTCTTTCACATCACATAGGTGGTCTCTCTCCTGCCCTTCTCCTTTTCCCCCCCCCCCCTTTTTTCCTTTTTTTTTTTTTTTTTTTTTTTTTTTTTTTTTTATGGGTAAGTACCACTTATCACTCTCACCTTTGCACTGTGTGGCACTGCCAGCACTTCCCCTCACCTGCATGTTGTTTTTATTGCATGTTCTCACTTACTTTCTTTTTGATTTTAGTTTTTTCACTCTTTATTAGCGATCATTAAGCTTTGTATCGCGAGCAATATTTTGCACTCATCAGGCACTTAATCATATTTATTAAATTATCATTGTAACCTAAACACCTTTTGTTGGGGATATGAGTATAATCAAATTATGGTAGGGATTATCTTTATTAAGAGGTACTAATTTTATTAAATGTATTGAATCAAATAGGTATTAAATATTATCGTATTGAATAATTGTTGCAACCACATTTTCTTTGGGGGTGTGATCACAATAAAGGTATGGTAGAGGCTGCTTTACTTTCTGATATGTAATGGATAGGGAGAGATCTAGTATGTGCAGTCCGGTGTTGCATGCGAGTTAGGATGCCGGCAGGATTGTGCGCGGGTTCGGTTCAGCTATAGTTGCAAACCTTCGCATGGATATAGGCACCATTCATTTTCATCATAGGACCTTCCATCACGTGACCGTACATGTCATTGGTCACGTGGGCAGGTGGTATACATCGTCGTCTTCAGGAACCGCGATCATGTGACCTTGCGTCACTATCGCGATCACATGATCGGGTTGACGTATTTCCGGCTCCTGGGCGCTATAAAAAACCGCGATTGCAAGTTCAAACGTTACCCCCTGACGAAGCTAAGTGCGGCGAAACGCGTTGGGTAGGTGAGATGGGTCTGGAGACGGAGGGCTACAACACTTTCTAACCTATTTACATGCTCTTGCTTTAGGATCTTCCATTACTAGGGGTCTGCTTAGGTACTTTTGCTTCTACTGATGTGATACTATATCTGTGTATACATATAGACCTGACAAAATTTTTTTTGTGAGGAAATACTGTCATAGTCTGAAACAGATCCTTCAGCACGTGCATATCTGGACCGGGATTTTATTTATACTTCCCGGTACCGGATTAGTACTAGCTGATTTGATAGCACTGTATGCACACTGGGTTGTGTCCCTCCTCCACTGGGGTTTTTCTCCAGTACATCTCTCCATATTGTATATGTTCCCTCATTGGATGTGTTTTTTTATGTCTATTATATGTCATCTATGGATTTTATGGAGTAAGATTTAATAAAATTGCTTATGAACCATTTATTTTTGTCGATTATTGCAAGGGATTTAGCACACATTTTTGTAGGTTGTATTGTATAGTGTGTCCCAGTTAGGTCTCTGGTTTTTTTTGGTGTATAATGCAAATTCCTGTTAACAACAAACAAGGTAGTAATGATAGCATCAATAAATGTTAAGGGCCTGAACAGCCCTGTTAAAAGGTCCTTTTTGTGGAAAGAAGCCAAATCACTTAAGTCTGATTTGCTTTGTGCACAAGAAACTCACTTGCACCAGATGGACTCCCATAGGCTCAAAAATATAAATTCCTGCATATATTTACTACACCTAACTCCTAAAAAAGAGAAGTACTAATAGCCATTAGAGAATGCTACAGAGGCTCTACATTATTTTAAGTTGCATTATCAATAACCTACCATACTGTATTGTTTCACTGTACGCACCAAATAAAAAGCAGAGCAGGTTTTTCAGGTGTCTCAGATATTCTCAGGAGAGAGGGAAAGGGAGCTTTGATCCTCATAGGAGACTTCAATAAGGTATTAATTCCCACCTTAGATAAATTTCCAACTAAACCTAATAGAAAAAAAAACTGACCTATACAATATGTTCCATAGAATAGTATCTCTATGACACATGGAGAATCTTACATGTGTCAGAAAGAGACAACTTTTTTTTTTCTCACCCCCATAAGGTATACTCCAGAATAGATATGGCAATCGTTGACAAAAGACTGTTGCAGAAAGTCTCTAAATCTACTATAGGTATCATCACCTGGTCTAATCATGCACCGATATCCATATCAATAAAGGAGCAATTCAGCTCATTTTTCCAATATCCATGGAGAATTAATAACTCTTTATTAACTGATAGGGAAATACGTATGAGAATAGAAAGAGAGACGTCTGAGTTCTTTACCTTTAATCACTACGAGGATACATCCATTCTTAGTAACTGGTGCGCCTATAAAGCAGTGATAAGAGGCCAATGTATAAAACTTGCAGCCATGAATAAAAACAAAAAGGAAAAAAAAAATTGAGGAGCTTTTAAATAGCATTAAAATACTTGAATCTAAAGACAAGACCTATGTGTCCTCAGCAGATAGATGAACTTAAAGACCTACGAATCCAGCTATGCAGATTGTACCATGATCATGATCACTATGAATATCTGTATAGGAGAAACAGGTGGGTTTTTTATGGACAGGGCAATAAAGCGAGCCAGCAAATTTAATAATAGAATGGCAAAAACTAAGATCCCATATCTCTATGATAAAAAAGGGAATGACCTAATTAAACCTCAGTGCATAACTAATAACTTTGCGGAATATTACTCAGATTTATATAACCTTAACCCTGTAAGGACTAGGCTTATTTTCACCTTAAGGACCAGGCCATTTTTTGCAAATCTGACCAGTGTCACTTTATGTGTGAATAACTTTAAAATGCTTTTACTTATCCATGCCATTCTGAGATTGTTTTTCGTCACATATTGTACTTCATAACACTGGTAAAATGGAGTCAAAAAAATTCATTTTTATTTATAAAAAAAATACCAAATTTACCAAACATTTTGGAAAAATTAGCAAATTTCCAAGTTTCAATTTCTCTACTTCTATAATACATAGTAATTCCTCCAAAATAGTTATTACTTTACATTCCCCATATGTTTACTTCATGTTTGGATCATCTGAAAATGTTCAGAAAAATTCCATAACCCACTTTTTAAGAACTAGTTCAGGTCTAAAGTCACTTTGTGAGGCTTACATAATAGAAACCACCCAAAAATGACCCCATTCTAGAAATGAAGCCCCTCAATGTATTTAAAACTGATTTTACAAACTTTTTTTATCCCTTTAGATGTTCCACAAGAGTTAATGGCAAATGGAGATAAAATTTTTGAATTTCGATTTTGGCACAAATTTTCCATTTTAATCCATTTTTTCCAGTAACAAAGCAAGGGTTAACAGCCAAACAAAACTCAATATTTATTGCCCTAATTCTGTAGTTTGCAGAAACACCCTATATGTGGTCGTAAACTGCTGTATGGCCAAACGGCAGGGCACAGAAGGAGGGGAAGGCCATATGGATTTTGGAAGGCAGATTTTGCTGGACTGGTTTATATACACCATGTCCCATTTGAAGCCCACCTAATGCACCCCTACAATAGAAACTCCAAAAAAGTGACCCCATTTTGGAAACTACAGGATAAGGAGGCAGTTTTGTTGGTACTATTTTAGGGTAAATATGATTTTTGGTTGCTCTATGTTACACTTTTTTTGAGGCAAGGTAACAAAAAATAGAAATTCTGAAATTTCATCTCCATTTGCCAATAATTTTTATGGAACACCTAAAGGGTTAACAAAGTTTGTAAAATCAGATTTGAATACCTTGAAGGGTATAGCTTCTTAGATGGAGTCACTTTTTTGGAGTTTCTACTCTAGGGGTACATCAGGGGGGCTTCAAATGGGACATGGTGTCAAAAAAACAGTCCAGCAAAATCTGCCTTCCAAAAACCATATTCCCTTCCTTCTGTGCCCTGCCGTATGGCCATACAGCAGAGATACCTAATATAGTGGAAATAAACAGAGAAAAATTGGCGGCTCACTATGTAAATCAAATATGAGAGGTGCTCACCCCTGGCAATACCCAAGCCAAGAAATGAGGGAAAAACAGTGCAAATAGTGGGGGGCACTCAATATACAGAAAACCTGGATCTCAGTGTCTATACATAAATTTATTGCAGAAAAAAACAATATAAAACATCATACAATTTTATAAAATCCTAAAAGGTGTAGAGCCAATGTGGTGGATGACCGCACAAATACCAGAATAATCAACTAAAACATAGTCACTTAGTATAACTAATCCACTTGGTAGTCATAGTCCAGAGCGATTAAAATGTTGGAACGTAGATGATCAGGGGAAAAGCCCAGACCTTACTTTTCTAGGACGCCCGCTTGGTTAATAATTAGCACTATAAACGTCCCCTTATGGATTTAGGGTATAGGAAATAGATCCACAGACGTCTGTATATTCAGCATATACTTTACCACTCCTGTAGTCTTGCGTGTGATCCGGTCAAACCAAGCGCGGCGTCCCCCGCTGGATCGTGATAGAAGATGGCGTGTCACGTGACCAGTTACACTCACGTGATCGTGACGTTTTACGGAGTAGGTGTGCCTTATTCGCAGGTCATGTAGCGGGAGAAGCATTCAGCGGAACGTCCGATGTAAGGACTTTGTCTTTATCTTTGTGTTCTCTTGTACTGTAGCTCCAAATGTGGTCCGCGGACTAAAAGGATTACTCCAAACTGCAGGTCACTCCATACGCGTTTCGGGGTATACGCCCCTTCCTCAGTGGTAGTGACTGCAGATAGGGTGTCAGATTTAAATATTCCAGCTTGTTAGTGGATTGGTGGACATCAATTGAGGGGCTGGAACAAATCAGGTGTAGAATAATCACCAATTATTGTGGGAAAAAAAGAGGAGAGAGAAGAGGAAATCCTTCCATTTTTCCGACACCTATCGAGGGTTGTCATATAAAGCAGTATATCACATAAAACAGTACGGTCCAGAATATGAACATAACGTATAAATGAAACCATTTATCTCCAGGTCATACGCAAATCGCATTATGTGTGTACCTTGTGTGTACTCTGACATTGTCCGTGGATTTTACGTATACAAGAAATCAATAAAGGAATCGGTTTTAAGGAAAGCTGGATTGGATTTTTTTCTATGAATATACCGCAAGGACCTGGTTCGGGTCTCTCATCCGTGCTTCCAGAGCTAAAGGGTGGAGGTGAGCGCTGCAGCAATTTGTTTGTATGCAAATCGCATTATACACCACATATATTATTCAAATAAACATGTGCATGGCCCTAATGAAATATCAATAGTAGAACTTGAATGAATGGTTTTCTGTATATTGAGTGCCCCCCACTATTTGCACTGAGATACCTAATATGTCTACTTTTTTTATTGAAGTTTTACACAATAATATCATGTTTTAATGTCTCCATAGTCTGAGAGTTATATATTTTTTTTATTTTTGGGGCGATTGTCTTAGGTAGGGTATCATTTTTTGTGGGATGAGATGATGGTTTTCTTGGCACTATTTTGGGGTGCATATAACTTTATGATCACTTGCTATTACACTTTTTGTGATGTGAGTTGACAAAAACTGCTTTTTGACACTGTTTTTTTTTTTTAAAATTTACGGTATTTACCTGAGGGGTTAGGTCATGGGATATTTTTATAGAGAGGGTTCTTACGGGAGAATTTTTTTTTACTTTTTGGGAGATTGTCTTATGTAGGGGCTCATTTTTTGTGGGACGAGCTGATGATTTGATTGGTACAATTTTGGCGTACATACGACTTTTTGATCACTTTTATTACCTTTTTTGGGAAGTAAGATGGGACAAATTTTCCGTTTCATAGATCAGGCCATAACGGATGTGGTGATATCAAACATGTGTAGTTCATTTTATTTTTTTAATTTTTAATCAGTGATGTGTAATTCACTTTTTTCAAATTTCTTGACCCAGACCCACTTGGTTCTTGAAGATCCAGTGGGTCTGATGTCTTTATAATACAATACAGTACACTATATAGTGTACTGTACTGTATTTTCACTTTACACTTAGTCTGATCAGACTTCTGCCTCCGACCATCCTGAAAATGAGAGGGGGGGGGGCAGGCGGATGATAAGCAGGCACCTTGTTCCGATCACCGCCCGTCGCGCGGATCTTTAAGGACTCGGACATCAGGACGTACCTGTACGCCCTATGTCCCTAAGAGGTTAAACACAATGCCCAGATCCCTCAACCAGGAGAAAAGGCTATACAATACTTTCGGAGTGCTTTAAATTTGCCATCTCTCTCGATGGAAGATATAACTTAATGCCCCTATTTCGGTGTCATAAATTGGATCAGTTATTCAGAAATTTGAAATAAATAAATCCCCCTGGTCCAGACAGACTCTCAAACGTGTTCTATAAAAAAATTAACCACCTCCTTATTCCACATTTACTATTAGTGTTTAACAATATAATGGAACTGGGCGACATACCTCGGGAAATGCTTCATGCACTAATTGTCACCCTCCCCAAACCAGGAAAAATACCAGATAAAGCAAAATTTACGTCCAATATCCCTCCTAAATGAAGGTTTGAAAATCTACTCCAAGATATTGGCTAATAGACTACTTGACATTCTCCCAAGGTTAATAAAAAAGAATCAGGCTTTATAAAACACACACAACTGATGGCACCAGAAGGTTTGTCGATCTAATTCACTATGTGAAACGGACTAGAACGCCTTCTCTGCTCCTATCCTTAGATGCAGAGAAGGCATTCGATAGAGTCCACTGGGGTTATCTAAAGGAGGTGTTATACAAATTAACGTCCACTTTCTCTCTGCTTTAATGTCACTATATTTTAGCCCATCTCCATCTGTATTTTCATCAGGTTTTTTATTCTGGAGCTTTAGTCACAAACGGTACAAACAGGGTTGCCCTTTATCCTCCATGATATTTTCCCTCATGATTGAACCCCTAGTGGAAACAATAAGAGCTGATCCCTCCATACATGTCATACAGGTAGGCCAAACTGAGCACCGTATATGTTTGTTGGCGGATGATATCATTCTCATATGCAAAAACCTGTACAGTCACTTCCAGCTATCAAGGTACTCAACCACTTTAGTAATATTTTGTACTATAAAGTGAATTAATCCAAATCATCTATCCTGAATATCGGTCTTCCATCTAAGACAGTATCAAAACTCAAATCTAGGTACTCTTTTGGATGGGAAACTTCTTCCCTTTCATATTTAGGCAAAAAACTCACATACCCTGTCTCTAAGCTATTTGTGACCAACTATTTGCCCCTTCTTGGTCAAATTTAAAAGGAACTGACTAGTTTTAAAACTGGAGTGCCTCTTGGTTGGGCAAGATTGCAGATATTAAGATGTTAATAATTCCCAAAATCCTATACATGTTTAGAAATGTTCTGATCTGCCTCTCTAACACTTTTTTTTAACAAAGATACAATCTTTATTAATGAGATTTATTTGGAACAACAAGACCCCAAGGGTTAAAGTGGACATATTTTATAAGGAGGTCAAGATAAGGGGTATGGGATGTCCTTCCATTAGTTATTATTACAGAACTGCTATACTAGACCAATTAAAACTTTTCTGGTTCTGAGACGTATCCAAGCACTGGGTTGGCATTGAGGCCTACAGTTTGGGTAGACTCGGTGTATCTGTGAAATTAGTGGCTGCCACATTATTTCACACCCCACTCTTTAGCTCTCATCCAACCATAGGAGCAATCATGGATTCCGGGTGGACAGAAATTATTAAACGTAAGCTTTTTTCCATGAACTGCCGTATTTAGATGCCAGTACTGAATTACTCAAATCCATTGTACCGAACACTGATTTATCTAACTGGAAATCAAAAGGCATATGTAAATTATCAGATTTAATTATAGGTAACTGAATTGCCAGCTTTGAAAGCCTAAAAAATAAATTCTCATTATTACCTTCAGATACATTTACATATTTACAGGTCAGACATGCTTTCGCTTAGGTAACAGCCTGTTTGCACCATGAAAACTCCACTGGGCAGTTGGCTTACCTCTCTTTCCACCACCAGGGAAGGAATATCTTACTGTTACAGGCTTCTTATAAACTCAGGCCCTGATCCCCTTGTGAAATACAAAACAAAACGGGAAACTGTTCTCAGAACTACCTTTTCAGAAAACAAATGGCAGGAAGCATTTTCTGCAATTCCTGGGATATCTAGATACTCAATCCATATTAAACTATCCAGGAAACTGCTATACCAATGGTTTATGGTACCTGCAAAGGTGATCCTGTTTCGCGAAATTACCAGTACCTGCTGGAGGTGTCAGGAGGCCAGATCCTTTCTATACATATGGTGGGAGTGTTCCAGTATTCTGAGGTTCTGGAAAATAATTGGGAGACTTTTATCATTCATATGTGGTTTTCCAATAATTCTTGAGGCCCCATTGGCAGTACTGAACATTAATTCTGGCCAATGTTCTCTATTCCATAAAACTATCATTCTCCATGTTCTCACTGTAGTGAGAGAACAAATTGCCAGCAATTAGAGATCTCCAGCCATGCTATCAATGGCTAGGTTAATACAAGGGGTGAACAATAACTGTTGGTGTGAATCCATGATTGCCTCCTCACTGGATCATATTGTGTCTTTTCAAAATAAATGGGATGTTTGGTTAACATGCAAATACAATACAATTTCCTTATACTAAGAAACAATACATACTCCAGCCCAGAATTACAATGTTTGTGGTAATTATGGTTACATTTAGCGCATTTCTCAGAAATTAGATTTGGTCGGTTCGCCAATTTTCCAAAAAGATTTGATTCAATCCGAATTTATTTGTGGCAGAGAGCCTGTATATGGGTATAGAACACTGTGCCTTGCAGAATCACGTATAGGGAGTCTATTATAGTAGTGAAACAATACTGTGAGTCAGTCTGACACGCAGATTACAGGCATCGCTCTTAGAATCACTGCAGACTTCACTTATTTGGGCAGTTATGGGGCTAAAACTGACCAAATAACTCAAGTGTAAACTCAGCCTTACAGGTCAATGTTAGCGCCAGGTGTAAAGAACCGTGCAGAGGCACAAGATCCTCCTATAGCGTGAAAGAGCGAATTCCTTTTACACCATCATCAGCTGATTCCACATAGATTTCTACAGAAACTCTTCTATTAAATGCTTATACAAGTTAAGCCCCCCTGACAGAGTGGTGAGGGTGTCAACAGTAAGTTTGTGTTGACGTCACTACTTATTTTTCCCTTCCTCTGATCTGTCAGAACAATAACCCCCAAAACTCAGGTCCTGTCTGTTGAGCAACCGCCTTTACTTGGTTAGCATTTGGTCAGTAATCTATCAGTATTGCTAAAGCCAAAAAATCATAAGCCAATTCAGATGCAAAATAGGGACCATGTTATACAGGCCTTACAGCTGCTACATAGTCAGGATCTGTTGTGCGTCTCATTTTCCCTTTCTTATGACAGATCAGTGACCCAGTGACAGAGTGGTGAGGTGGCAGCAGCATGAGGAGACCACAGAGTGGCCTAGTGACATAGTGGTGAGGTGGCAGCAGCATGAGGAGACCACAGAGTGGTGATGTGGCAGCAGCAAACAATTGAGCATGCATCTGGTCATCTGCACAAGTGACTCTATCGCCACTACATACTGCCACAGTGTGTCTGGGTCATCTGCCTCATCTTCCTCATCGCCCTGTAGCTCCTCTGGCTGCTCCTGCTCCTCCTCTCCAGGATTTGATTTCGAGATGAAGGACTCGGAGCAGTTCCTCCCCTGTGTGACTCCGTTCGCCCAGGCAAACGAGGTGTAGAACAGCATGACACCGCTGTGCCCTGCACATGTGGTATGCTGGAGGAGCACTGTTAATTGTCTCTGCAGTGGAGGCTGAGGACACGGTGGAGGATGAGCAGGCAGAGGCGGACATTGTCGCAGGACTAACAGCTTGAGAACGTGGAGCCGGAAGCTGCGTCACCTGGCCAAGTTGCTGGTTTGGCTGGGCAGGAACCACATTTACCCAGTGGGCCATAAAGGACATATATTGTCCTTAACCCTAGTTACAGCTCCACACATCGGCCCTGCCGCGCACTTTAGCAGACACCGACAGGCTCAAGGACTGGCCCACTTTCTGTTATACATATTTGTGCAGAGCTGGTACTGCCTTTTGGCAAAGAAATCACAGCATGGGACTCTCCACCTCGGCTCGGCACAAGCCATCAGTTCTCTGAAAGGTGCAGAGTCCACCACTCGGAAAGGGAGGGACTGCAGCACCAGCAACTTGGCCAGGAGTACGTTCAGCTTCTGCACCGTTTGATGAGTGCACGCATACTGTTGTCTCTTGGAAATCGATTGCTGATGGAATGACTGACGAGGAGTAGGAGGGCGAGGAACAGGAGCATCAGGACCGGTAGATGATGGAAAGGACAGACAGCTCCCTTCGGCTGAGGTGGTGGAGCCTTGACTGCCTGAAATTGGGTGCCTGCCACTGGGCGATTCAGCAGTTGCTGCGGCAGGCTGGACCACCACACTGGAGCCACAGTTCTCCCAGTCTACTTTATGGTGACGCAGCATATGTTGACACAGGGCCGTGGAACCAACATTGGCAACCCGGCCATGCTTCACCTTCTGCCCACAGATTCTGCAAATGTGCAAATGGCCATGTTCACCTCCGGTGGCTTAACAAAAATCTGCCACGCCTCCGAGTAGGTGATTTTACCCCCAACACTTCGCACTGACTGACTGCTTCCGCCGCTGCCTCTATGAACTTCTCCACCACTACTTTTCAGGCAGGTAGGCTGCTGCAAAGGTGGTGGTCTACCCTGGCTCACGACCTCCCACTGCTGCCACCCTGCTCACTCCCGGCCACACCGACTTGCTGGCTCTGCTGCTGCCTCACGCACAAGATGCCACCCTCTTCTCCCGATGATGATGAAGCCCCTTCATCACCCGGCTCCCAAATGCGATCGGCTACATCATCATCGAGTATTGTCTGCACGTCACTGATGTCCTCCTCAATGGTCTCTGAGCCAGGAGCCTGACCGCTCGCAACACCAGTTCCCACACCACTCTCCTCATCACTACTTGCCCACCTACCGGAGAAAGCGGCGGATGTCTTCTCCAGATCTTGGCTGGGCAGTAGCTGCTGACTGTCCTCTAGTAGCTCGTCCTCACTGTATAGTGGAACTGAGCCCACAGAATATACTACTTCTCTGGCTGAGGTAACAGAAAAGGACAGAGGCAGGTTGAGGACAGGTAAGGGCACAGGGCCTGCTCCCGGGCCATGCTAACTAAGGGTTGTGTCTGTCGAACCCACTGACTCTTGGCTGGGGGTGTGTGATGTCACTTGAGACAAAGTGGATGACCAAGTCAACCATTCAAGAACCGCTGGTTTGCTGGTCACGACATGACCGCTAGCTGACACTGGGAGCTCAGGCCTCTGGAAGTGACCCCTGTTTCCACACCCCCTTACTCTGCTGCGATCTGTGCATGCGCCAGAAACATTTAGGCCTCTGCCCCGCCCCTGTGCAGGACCCGTCATTTCTCTGTCTGACATACTGTTAGATCAAATAAGTAAATAAAAAGGAAATTAATACACCCCAAAAAGGCTGCAATTTTGTCACTTCACTACACAACGGCTAATAAGCCCTTTTTTTTTCCCCACTAATACACGGCAAAAAAGGCTTTAAAACATATAACTGCACAGATGAACGGCAAATAATACTTTTTTTTGCCACTAATACATGCCAAAAAAGCTTTAGAACATATAACTGCACCTCTGAACAGCAAATAATACTTTTTTTTGCCACTAATACACGCCAAAAAGGCTTTAGAACATATAACTGCACCGTTGAACGGCGAATATGCCCTTTTTTCCCACTAATACACACTAAAAAAAGGCTTTAGAACATATAACTGCACTGCACAAGGGCTAATAAGACGTAGGAATATTTCATAGTAATACACCCTGTTAATGGCTGTATCACACAGCACTTGCACCCCAATAAAAAGAACTGTTTGCTGGAATTACAGAGGTATCATCTATTGCAAACCTGAAATCAGCAGTATAATGGCAATTTGGATCCACAGTCAGTGCAGCAAGGTGTAATAGGATTGTTCCTATTACCCAAGCTGTACACTCCCCTATTGAACCCTGTTCTGCTTCAATACTGTGGAAAAATTCCTCCCTATTCTTTCCCTACACTTCTAATGCTCTTTCCCTGAACTTCTATTCAGCAAAATGGGATTTCTCCTTCCATTCAAGTGTATAAGGAAGAAGCCACCCCATTGAAGTGAATGGTTCGCTTGTAAATACACCTTCTCACCGCTGCGATGTCGACGGCGAGCATGTAAACAATGAAGGGAAGGCTGCGCTCGCACAGAGGGTGACTTTCTCTTTAACCACTTCCCGACCGCCTAACGCACAACTGCGTTCTCGCGGCGGTCGGGCTGTTCTGGGGCGCCGCAGATGTGCGTCATCTCGCGAGACGCGAGATTTCGCACATATTCGGCCGCGCATGCGCAAATCGCGCATTGCACAAAGTTTAGATGACCTGGGTCATCAGCCTGCCAGCCAATCGGCATCGCTGGCGGGCTGATGACTTTTAAAAACGATCGCAGTTATTTAACCCATCATATTTGTAAATATGATGGATTAAATGAGCTTGTGCTCTCTCCTGGGTCCTTTTCGTCGGTTGGACCCAGGAGAGAGCACACCTCTACAGTGAGTACACCAAGCACCACATACTAGCCCCTGATCAGCCCCCCATCACCCAAATTAACCCCTTGATCACCCCCTTCAGCACCTGTCAATCATCTAGTGAAAGGGAAAAAGTGATCAGTGTAAACTGTCACTTTTTTTTTTTCACTAGGATTGACTGTTAGGTTTAGCTTAGTTTAGGCCCCTTTGGTAGGTAGTTAGCGTTAGCGCCAAGCCCACCGCACCACAGTCAGCTGGTTCGCTGATTAGCGTAGCGCTAATCAGCTTTTTGTACTTTTATAGTATCTGTAAGTGATCAGAACTGATCACGGTCAGATCTATAATAGTACTAGTGTCACTTTAGTTCGCCCTCCACCCCAAACGCAGTGTTTGCCCGATCAGGCCTGATCGGTCGCCCACACCTGCGCTCACCCACGCCCACCCCGCCGCAGTGACAAAAATTTTTTTTTGTAATCACTGCACAATCTCACAAGCGCTGCGGCGATAAAAATCAGTTTTGATCTTTTTATCAATCGCAGCGGCTTCTGTACTTCGCTACCCTCTCAATTGTAAGACAGGCTTGCTTTTTTCTTGGTAGTCTCAGGGAATACCCCTAAATTTAGTATCCCAAATGGCAAACAAGGGGTATTCTCCTGAAGAGGCCTACAGGATTCTGACCCAGTCGGATGAGGAATGGGAACCCTCATCTGACGAATCTAGCGGGTCAGAATACGAACCTGTAGAGAGCAGTGGCTCTCTGACCCAAAGTTCGGACGAGGAGGTTGAGGTCCCTGATAGAACCAGGCGCACTCGGCCCCGTGTCGCTAGACCGCAGGTTACGCAGGATCCGCTCAAGGGCAGCAGAGTGGGCTGGCGCTGCCGGATTACGTGGTGAGGCATACACCAGCAGCGCAGCCCGTCCTGGACCTTCTACCAGCACTGCCGTACAACATGGTGAAGTGGCGAGCACCAGAAGGGCAGTTGAAGCTGGTACGGTGGCACGTGCAGTAGTTTCCCGCCGCAGCCACCGCGCAGACAGGCCCGTAGAGCCCCTAGAATCCCTGAGGTGCTGGCAAACCCTGATTGGCAGCCCCCAACTTCAGCCGCACCAGTAGTTCCCCCTTTCACCGCCCAGTCAGGAGTTCGGGTGGAAACAGCTCAGATAGGATCGGCGCTGGGGTTTTTTGAGCTGTTTTTCACTGCGGAGCTCTCTGACTTAGTCGTGGCAGAAACAAATCGGTATGCCACTCAATTTATCGCCGACAACCCGGGAAGCTCTTATGCCCAGTCTTTCCGGTGGAAACCAGTCCAAGTTTCCGAATTTAGAACTTTTCTGGGCCTTCTCCTCAACATGGGCATTACAAAAACATGAATTGCGGTCATATTGGTCCACGAACCCAATTCATCACATGCCCGTGTACTCTGCTGCCATGTCCAGGACACGTTTTGAGACCATCCTGCGCTTCCTGCACTTTAGCGACAACACCACCTCCCGTCCCAGAGGCCACCCAGCTTTTGACCGGCTCCATAAAATTCGGCCCTCATAGACCATTTCAACCAGAAATTTGCAGATTTGTATACCCCTGCACAAAACATCTGCGTAGACGAGTCCCTTGTACATTTTACCGGGCGCCTTGGCTTCAAACAGTACATCCCAAGCAAGCGCGCCCGGTATGGGGTCAAATTGTATAAGCTCTGTGAAAGGGCCACAGGCTATACGCACAAATTTCGGATCTATGAGGGAAAAGATCAGACCCTGGAGCCGGTCGGTTGCCCTGACTACCTGGGGAGCAGTGGAAGATAGTCTGGGACTTGGTGTCACCCTTATTCGGCAAGGGGTACCATCTTTACGTGGACAACTTTTACACAAGTGTGGCCCTCTTCAAGCATTTGTTCCTAGAACAGATTGGTTGCTGTGGCACCGCTACGACCTAGTCGCCGGGCTTCCCCAACGGCTCCTTACCACCCGACTTGCAAGGGGGAGAGGGCTGCACTGTGTAACGACGAACTGCTCGCGGTGAAATGGAGAGACAAGCGTGACGCTTACATGCTCTCCTCCATTCACGCAGACACGACAGTCCAAATTGAACGGGCAACCAGTGTCGTTGAAAGCCCCTCTCAGTCCACGACTATAACCTCCACATGGGAGGGGTGGACTTCAACGACCAGATGTTGGCCCCTTATTTGCTTTCCCGACGAACCAGACGCTGGTATAAGAAGGTGTCTGTATATTTGATTCAATTGGCTGCCTATAATAGTTACGTTCTCTACAGTAAGGCTGGGAGAACGGGATCCTTCCTTAAATTCCAGGAAGAGATCATTTCGAACTCCTGTATCCAGGAGGTTCCGTGGCCCCATCCACCAGTGTAGTTAGCCGTCTACACGAGCGACACTTCCCCAGTGTCTTTCCTGGTACCTCAACCCAACCGTCACCCCGAAAAAGATGTCGTGTCTGTGGCAGGAGTGGAATAAGGCGTGACACCCGTTATTTCTGTCCTGACTGTCCTGACCACCCTGCCCTATGCTTTGGAGAGTGTTTCCGGAAGTACCACACTCAGGTACACTTAGGGACATAGGGACAGCACTACACAGGTAGTTTTTTTTCACTTCAGGCTCAAGGGTCTCTCAGGATACTAGGTTTTGAGAGACCCTAACACATAGGGACGGTGCTGGTGTGCTACAGCAGAAGTGTGAATGGTAGAAACCTCTCCTTTCACTTGGGATAACGTGTATAGTGTACTTCTCACCATCTCTGTGTGATTTACACTTTACACATTGTCCCATGGGAAAGGAGAGGTTTCTGCTAGGAAAATAAAGAGTGAAATGGTTAAAAAAAAAATTAAACAGGTAGCAAGAAAAAAATCTTGAGTTAGTTCAGGTTTTTATGTTCATGTTTTATAAAAGTTTTACAATGTTCCGGTTTCATAAAGTTTGCAACGTTCAAGTCATGTGCCTGCTGCCTGTTTTTCTTCTTCTTTTTTTTTTTCCCCTAACCACCCTTTATTTTCCAGGAAGACCAACGGACCAACCGACGAAAACGCCGCAGCACTGATGTGAATTCTGAGAGAAGCATTGCGCTGCTGTCAGAAGACACGTGAAGTCGGTGTATGCGGCGCTGCAAGACGAGATTTCTCCTCTGCAGGACAGGCACGCTTGCCCAGGCATATGAGCTGAGGAGAGGTGTTGGAGTTCATATTCTTTGGCAAACACTTTGTATAAAAATCTGGCAAAGATGTCTTCCTCCACACCGATCGATTGATCGATGTGAATGGAGAAATCACGCTTGCCAGGACATAGGAGCTAAGTGGGTATGGATGTTTGGGCGGAGCTCCTATGTCCTGGCAATCGCCAGGCCCCTCTTTTTTTCTTGCATATTTTTGGCAGAGATTTTTTCATCCACATCGATCGATGCGAATGAGGAAATCTGTGCCGTTCATTTTTCTTTTCAGCCCAGAGGCTGAACGGAAAAATCTCATTACCTGTATGCTCCATATAAAGAGAATCGCAGAAACTCCTAATGCTGGCCATACATGTAATGATTGCGGAGACCCTCAAATGCCATGGCAGTGGAAAACCTCACATGTGACCCCACTTCGAAAGAAGACACCCCAAGGTATTCGCTGAGGGGCATATTGAGTCCATGAAAGATTAAACTTCTGTCACAAGTTAGCGGAAAGGGAGACTTTGTGAGAAAAAAAAAAAAATTCTGCAAACTTGTGGCAAAAAATCTTCTATGAACTCACATGCCCTCACAGAATACTTTGGGTGTCTTCTTTCTAAAATAGGGTCACATTTGGGGTATTTTTACTGCCCTGGCATTTTAGGGGCCCAGAAGCGTGAGAAGAAAAAGGCGTAAAAATGCCATCCTGAAAGGTACTGTTGATTTAGGTCCCTTTGCGCATCTTGGCTGCAAAGTGTAACACATGTGGTATCGCCGCATTAGGAGAGTAGGCAATGTGCTTTGGGGTGTATTTTTACATATACCCATGCTGGTGAGAGAAATATCTCTGTAAATGGACAACTTTGTATAAAAATGGAAAAAGTTGTCATTTACAGAGATATTTTTACACCCAGTATGGGTATATGTAAAAATACACCCCAAAACACATTGCCCTACTTCTCCTGAGTATGGCGATACCCCATGTGTGCCACTTTTTTGCAGCCAAGATGCGCAAAGGGGCCCTAAATCCAATGAGTACCTTTAGGATTTCACAGGGCATTTTTACGCATTTGGATTCCAAACTACTTCTCTCGCTTTAGGGGCCCCTAAAATGCCAGGGCAGTAAAAATACCACACAAGTGACCCCATTTTAGAAAGAAGACACCCCAAGGTATTCTGTGAGGGGTATGGTGAGTTCATGTAAAAGTTTATTTTTTTGTCACAAGTTAGTGGAATATCAGACTTTGTAAAAAAAAAAAAATAAATAAAACATTTCATTTCCGCTAACTTGTGCCAAAAATAAAACTTCCATGGACTCACTATGCCCATCAGCGAATACCTTGGGGTGTCTACTTCGAAATGGGGTCACTTGTGTGGTATTTTTACTATCCTGGCATTTTAGGGCCCCTAAAGCGAGAGAAGCAGTTTGGAATCCAAATGCGTAAAATGTCCTGTAAAATCCTAAAGGTACTCATTGGATCAGGGCCCTTGTGCATCTTGGCTGCAAAAGTGGCACACATGGGTATTGCCAGCACTAGAGAAGTAGGGCATGTGTTTTGGGGTGTATTTTTACATATACCTATGCTGGTGAGAGAAATATCTCTGTAAATGACAACTTTTTAAAAAATTTATACAAAGTTGTCATTTACAGAGATATTTTTCACACCCAGTAGGGGTATATGTAAAAAGACACCCTAAAACTCATTGCCCTACTTCTCCCGAGTACGGCGATACCCCATGTGTGCCACTTTTTTGCAGCCAAAATGCGCAAAGGGGCCCTAAATCCAATGAGTACCTTTAGGATTTCACAGGACATTTTTTACGCCTTTGGATTCCAAACTGCTTCTGACGTTTAGGGGCCCCTAAAATGCCAGGGCAGTAAAAATACCACACAAGTGACCCCATATTAGAAAGAAGACACCCCAAGGTATTCCGTGAGGGGTATGGTGAGTTCATGTAAAATTCTTATTTTTGGCACAAGTTAGTGGAATATGAGACTTTGTAAAAAAAAAAAAAAAAATCCATTTCCGCTAACTTGTGACAAAAAATAAAAACTTCCATGAACTCACTATGCCCATCAGAGAATACATTGGGGTGTCTACTTTCCGAAATGGGTCACTTGTGTGGTATTTACTGCCCTGGCATTAGAGGCTCCTAACGCTATGCAGTTTGAATCCAAATGCGTAAATGTCCTGTAAACTCTAGCAGTACTCATTGATTTAGGGCTCTCTCGCATCTTGGCTGCAAAAAGTGGCACAGTATCGCCGTACCTCAGGAGAAGTAGGGCAATGTGTTTTGGGGTGTATTTTTACATATACCCATGCTGGGTGAGAGAATATCTCTGTAAATGACAACTTTTAAAAAAATTTATACAAAGTTGTCATTTACAGAGATATTTTTCACACCCAGTAGGGGTATATGTAAAAAGACACCCCAAAACTCATTGCCCTACTTCTCCCGAGTACGGCGATACCCCATGTGTGCCACTTTTTGCAGCCAAATGCGCAAAGGGGCCCTAAATCCAATGAGTACCTTTAGGATTTTACAGGACATTTTTACGCATTTGGATTCCAAACTGCTTTTGACGTTTAGGGGCCCCTAAAATGCCAGGGCAGTAAAAATACCACACAAGTGACCCCATTTCGGAAAGTAGACACCCCAAGGTATTCTCTGATGGGCATAGTGAGTTCATGGAAGTTTTTATTTTTGGCACAAGTTAGTGGAATATGAGACTTTGTAAAAAAAAAAAAAAATCCATTTCCGCTAACTTGTGACAAAAAATAAAAACTTCCATGAACTCACTATGCCCCTCAGTGAATACCTTAGGGTGTCTACTTTCGGAAATGGGGTCATTTATGGGGTATTTCTACTGTCTGGGCATTGTAGTACCTCAGGAAACAGGACAGGTGCTCAGAAAGTCAAAGTGCGGAAATTCACTTTTTGCACCATAGTTTGTAAATGCTATAACTTTTACCCAAACCAATAAATATACACTTTTTGCATTTTTTTATCAAAGACATGTAGAACAATAAATTTAGAGAAAATTTTTTAGAGAAATGTAGTTTTATTTGATAAATTTTCCAACATAAAGTGAAAAATATCATTTTTTTGCAAAAATTTCATCAAAAAAAGTAAAATATCAAAAAAAGTAAAAATGTCAGCAAGAAAGAAATAGCACCAAATGAAAGCTCTATTAGTGAGAAGAAAAGGAGGTAAAATTCATTTGGGTGGTAAGTTGTATGGCCGAGCAATAAACGGTGAAAGTAGTGTAGTGCAGAATTGTAAAAAGTGGCCTGGTCATTAAGGGTGTTTAAGCTAGGGGGGCTGAAGTGGTTAACCAGCAGATCGTGGAGGTGCCGGGTGTCGGACCCCCCCAATCTGACAATGATGGCATATCCTGAGGATAGGTCATCAGTATTAAAATCCTGGAAAACCCTATTAAGAAAAGGTGAGGACCGCCATGTAGTGCAATCGACTTTATGTATACGTTTTTATTTTGGAAACCTTATCACATATTGGGCCAAATATTAAACAAACAATTGAGAATAGTACATGTATATGCAAGTGTACAATTAGTCTTAGGTATAGGGTTTAGGCTAAGGTTTTGTTTTGACAGGGGACCTTTTGGTTCCATTGAACGATATTATTTAAAATCAAAATTACAAAAGTCATGGGATATTTGTTTTGTTTAATCCATTTGATGGTGGAGTAGTGGGAAGTAAATGACACAAGGAAGTTTTTTTTTTAAATATACTCCACCCCATCAACGACTCAAATTTCCATAGCTATTTTGGACCGAGTTCAAACCCATCTTTTAATTTAAAAAAATCTGACTCTTAGGAGACTAAAGGGTGTTATATACTAATTTTCAGGGCAATTGGAGCAACTGTAGGATCAATTTGGGTATGAATCAAGTGAATTTAAAAATTCTACGAATCGGACACAAAACAAATTTCAAGTAATTTGCTCATCTCTATTGCAGCTAATAAAAACATGCATTTATATGTATTTGAGCATACAGCCAAGTATCTAATATTATATGCAAACACTCTGTCTTCTTACATTGTATTTTGAATTACCCCAGATGATAACGTCTTTTCAAAGATATGCAGCGAAAATTGACAGCTCTCAGAGGCAAAGTTGATTTTATCTCTCCTAGTTTCTGACAGTTTCTTCCTAGAACCCTACAGTTTGATTGCATTTATTCACACTCTAATTACTATTTTTAGAAGCTAAAACTGACAGCACTTGGAATTATTTTAGATTTTGGGCCAGGCACAGCAGAATGGAACTGGTACATTTATTTTCATGTACATACAGTAACTTTATTCATCTTGGAATCCCCGGTGAATTATTTGGATGTTCTGAGTAGCATATCTTAATATACATGTCAGATATAAGAGGCACTTGAAGGGTGCTTCATATTCCAAAAGAAAATTGCAATAATAGGCTTAATATTATTGATCTAGCTGGATAGTATAAAACATGACCTTTAAACCCTTCATGACAGCCATTTTTCACTTTAAGGACCAGGCCAAATTTTGGAAATCTGACATATGTCACTTTATGTGGTAATAACTTTGGAACACTTTTACTTAATCAATCCATTCTGATATTGTTTTCTCATCACATATTGTACTTCATGACAGTGGTAAATTTGATTTAAAATATTTTATTTTTATTTATAAAAAAACATACCAAATTTACCACAAATTTGGCAAAATTAGCAAATTAGCAAATTTCAATGTCTCTACTTTCAAAATAGATAGTAATACCTCCAAAAATAGTTATTACTTTACATTCCCCTTATGTCTACTTCATATTTGGATCATTTTGAAAATTACATTTACTTTTTTTGGGACGTTAGAAGGCTTAGAAGTTTAGAAGCAAATCTTGAAATATTTCAGAAAATTTCCAAAATCCACTTTTTAAGAACCAGTTAGGGTCTGAAGTCACTTTGTGAGGCTTACATAATAGAAACCAAAAATGACCCCATTTTAGAAACTACACCACTAAAGGTATTCAAAACTGATTTGACAAACTTTGTTAAGCCTTTAGGTGTTCCCCAAGAATTAAAAGAAAATGTAGATGAGATTTCAGAATTTCACTTTTTTTGTCAAATTTTTCATTTTAATCCATTTTTTCCAGTAGCAAAGCAAGGGTTATCAGCCAAACAAAACTCAATATTTATTGCCCTGATTCTGTAGTCTACAGAAACACCCCATATGTGTTCATAAACTGCTGTACGGGCGCAGAAGGAGAGGAATGCCATATGGTTTTTGGAGGGCAGATTTCACTGGGATAATTTTAAGCTGCCGTGTCAAGTTTGAAGACCCCCTGATGCACCCCTAGAGTAGAAACTCCCAAAAAAAAGACCCAATTTTGGAAACTACGGGATAAGGTGGCATTTTTGTTGGTACTATTTTAGGGTACATATGATTTTTGGTTTCTCTATATTACACATTTTGTGAGGAAGTGTTACAAAAAACGGTGTTTATCTGACAGGTTAGATCATGTGGTATTTTTATAGAGCAGGTTGTTACGGATGCGACAATACCAAATAGGACTACTTTTTTTCGGTTGTTTGTTTCAGTTTTACATAATAAAGCATTTAAAAAAAAAAAAAAAAGACTTTTCAGTGTCTCTATGTTCTGAAAGCCATAGTTTTTTCCGGATGCGGCAATACCTAATATGTATACTTTTTACTTATTTAACCGCTTCAACCCCCCTAGCTTAACCCCTTAAGGACGCATGACGTACCTGTACGTCATGGTTTCCGAGTCCTTAAGGACCCATGACGTACAGGTACGTCATGAGTAGTTCCGATCACTGCTGCTCAGCCGGCAGTGATCGGAACAAGGGAGGCGGTGTGAGAGGCGGGCGGTGCGGCGGGCGGTGCGGCGGCGGTGCGGCGGGCGGGATCGCGGTTGCGATCCCCCGCCTGCCTCCTCTGTAATGTATCCCTGGTGTCTAGTGGGTCTATCAGAGTGTCAGCACGTTGCTGACACTCTGATAGAAACAGCTGGCATCTGTGCTTGATAAGATGCCAGCCGTTTAACCCCTTCCGTACCGTGGTCCGTATGGACCGCGGTATGGAAGGTTTACCAGGGAGGGAGCTCCATCCCTCTCCCGTCGGGGGGCTGCTGTGCCTTTGCAGCCCCCCAACAGGATGGGATCGCAGAGGGAGGGGGCTCCACTCCTCTGCTTCAATCACCCGCTGCCCTCTTATGGCAGCGGGTGATAGTTGCCATGGAGACAGGACGCTTTCAGAAGCGTCCTGTCTCCATGGTGCTGAAAGTCTGAATAGACCTGCTAAAGGTCTATTCAGACTTTGTAAAGTACAAAATACAGCACAGTGCACTATATAGTGTACTGTACTGTATTATACAGACACCAGATACACTGGATCTTTCAGAACCAAGTGGGTCTGGGTCAAAAATGTAAAAAGTGAAAAAAAAGTAAAAATGAAAAAAAAAACACATCACTGAATAAAAAAAAAAAAAAAAAATACACTACACATATTAGGTATTGCCGCGTCCGTAAAAATCTGCTCTATAAAAATATCACATGACTGAACTCTTCAGGTGAACGCCATAAAAAAAAACACAAAAATGGTGTAAATAAGCCATTTTTTGGCAACTTACATCACTAAAAGTGTAATACAAAGCGATCAAAAAAGCGTATGCCTCCCAAAATAGTACCAATCAAACCGCCATCTCATCCCGCAAAAAATGAGCCCCTACCTAAAACAATTGGCCAAAAAATAAAAAAAACTATGCTTCTCAGACTAAAAAAAGATTTTTTTGTTTCAAAAATGCTTTTTAGTGTTAAATGTATAAAGAAACTAAAAAGTAGACATATTGGGTAACTCCACGTCCGTAAGAATCTGCTCTATAAAAATATCACCTGACCTAACCCCTCAAGTAAAAACTGTAAAAAAAATTAAATAAAAACTTTGTCAAAAAGCCATTTTTTTGTCACCTTACATCACAAAAAGTGTAATAGCAAGCGATCAAAAATTCATATGACCCTCCAAATAGTGTCAATCTAACCATCGCCTCATCCCACAAAAAATGAGCCCCTACATAGGACAATCGCCCAAAAAAAAAAAAAAATATGGCTCTCAAACTATGGAGACACTAAAACATGATTTATTTTTGTTTTAAAAAATGATATTATTGTGTAAAACTTATATAAATAAATAAAAAGTATACATATTAGGTATTGCCGCGTCCGTCACAACCTGCTCTATAAAAATAACACATGACCTAACACCTCAGCTGAACACATCAAAAAAATAATAATAAATACTGTGTCAAAAGCCATTTTTGTCACCTTACATCACAAAAAGTGTAATAGCAAGCGACCAAAATGTCATATGCACCCAAAGATAGTGCCAATCAAACCGCCATCTCATCCCGCAAAAAATGAGCGCCTACATAAGACAGTCGTCCAAATAATAAAACATAAACTATGGCTTTCAGAATGTGGAGACACTAAAAAATAATTTTTTTCAAAAATGCTTTATTATGTAAAACTGAAACAAAAACCCCTAAAAAGTAGTCATATTTGGTATTTTCGCGTCCGTTACAACCTGCTCTATAGAAATAGCACACAATCTAACCTGTCACTTCAACAATGTAAATAGCAAAAAATAAAAACGGTCCCAAAACAGCAATTTTTTTGCAAATTTTCCATTTTAATCCATTTTTCCAGTAACAAAGCAAGGGTTAACAGCCAAACTAAACTCAATTGTGGACCCATTCATTTCTATGGGGACAGACTTCCGGGTCTGCACTTCCGTTCCGCAAAAATATAGAACATGTCCTATTCTTGTCCGCAATTGCGGACAAGAAAAAGCATTTTCTATATAGTTCTGGCAATGTGCGGATCTGCAAAATGCGGAAAGCACATTGCCGTTGTCCGTGTTTTGAGGATCTGCGGATCCGTGGATCCGATCTGCGGATCCGTGAATCCACGGATCCGCAAAACACATATGGACGTCTGAATTGAGCCTTACAAGGGGTGTGATCAATGACAGGGGGTGATCAGGGGTCTAGATGGGGTGATCAAGGGGTTAACAAGGGGTTAATAGGTGAGGGGGTGGGGGGGTTAGTGTAGTGTTTGGTGCAACTTTACATAGTTAACTGGTCCTCTGGTGGTCAATCCCAGCAAATGGGACCACCAGAGGACCAGGTAGCAGCTATATCAGACGCTGTTCACAAAACAGCGTCTGATATAGCTCTTTGATGCGATTTAATTCGCATCTACAGCCTGCCAGCGATGGATCATCGCTGGCAGGCTGTAGCAGAACTCCTGAGACGCCCTTCACTGTGAGCGCGCGTCACAGGAAGTCTCGGCTCTCACGAGATGACGAGCCGATGCGTCGTCTCAGAGCTACAGGACCGCCCGCAGGACGCATCCCTGTGTTAGGCGGTCCTGTAGCGGTTAAGTTTTACACAATAACAGCATTTTTAAAAAAAATTTTTTAAGTGTCTCCATTCTGAGAGCCATAGTTTTTAAATTTTTTGGGTCTCATTTTTTGCGGGATGAGATGATGATTTGGTTGGTATGATTTTGGGGTGCGTATGATTTTTTGATCACTTGGAATTATACTTTTTATGATGTAAGGTAAAAAAATGGCTTTTTTGACACACTTTGTTGTTGGTTGTTATGGATGCGGCGATACCTAATATGTATACTTTTTTGTTATTTATTTCACTTTAACACAATAACAGCATTTTAGAAAAATAAATCATGTTTTTTTGTCTCCATTTTCTTAAAGCCATATTTTTTTATTTTTTAGGCTATTGTCTTATGTAGGAGCTCATTTTTTTCAGGATGAGGTGACGGTTTGATTGGTACCATTTTGAGGTACATGCAACTTTTTTGATCACGTTTAATCCTTTTTTTTGGGAGTGAGGTGGGTAAAAATTTTAATTCCATCATTGTTTTTCTTTTTTTTTTATGGCGTTCACCCTGCGGGAAAAGTAACATGCGAACGTAATGATATCAAACATGTGTAGTATATTTTATTTTTTAAATGTTTAATCAATTATTAATGTGCCGCTATAAGAAGAAATGAGATTTTTTTTAACCTTTTTTCCCCTTTTTTTTTTACATTTTTCTTACCCAGACCCACTTGGTTCTTGCAGATCCAGTGGGTCAGATGTCTCAATAATACACTGCAGTACACTATATAGTGTACTGCAATGTATTGGGACTTTACATAGCTTGATCAGCCTTCTGCCTTTAGCAGGAGGCTGATCAGGCTTAGCTATACCATGGCAAGCCGGAAGCGTGTAAAGGCGTCCAGTTGCCATGGTAACCATCGGGTCCGCTGCCACAGCAGTGCAGCGCCCGATGTGGGAGTGAGGGAGCCCCTTCCCTCTGTGAACCAGTCAAGGATGGGGTCACTGCAACTGCACAGCAGTGGCCCCATGGGAGAGGGAGCGATTTCCCTCTCTGTTAACCCTTACCATACAGCGGTCCCTACCATACATGCGGACCGCATCATGGAAGGGGTTAAACTGCTGCCATCGGTGCCAGCACTGATATCGGTCGTTTCAAGCAGGGTGTCAGCTGTGTGCTGACACTCTGCTAACCGCTCTGGCCATCCTGAAAATGGGGAGGGGAGGCAGGGGATTACACACCCGCCCGCCCTCTCGGCCACTCGGCCATCTTGAGGCACACTAGGAGCTGCAGGGGGGAGGGGTTAAATAACTTTATATATATATAGATATATATATATATATATCTATATATACTGTACACATACATATATAACAAGGTTCTGATGCCCACAGTCACGGACTGTGGAAAATTACTAGCTTCTAATTATTAACTAGAAATTCCCAAAAGTCTCTCAGTATTCATTAACCCTTTCCACAGTGCCCTGCCAATTACAGTGCAAATGAACAGGATACAGTTGTGTTCAAAATTATTCAACCCCCACTGAAATTGGGTGTTTTGGCCAGTTTGACATTGATTTTGATCATTTCAGTCATCTTGTTTACAATTAAATCAAAGAGGCACAAATATAGACAAATATAACATAACATTTATAATGAAATAACCACAAATGTCTTTTCTGTGCTCACAACATTATCAGTTTTATTCAACCCCCAAGTGACATTCAATCTTAGTACTTAGTACAACATCCTTTTCCAGTTATAACAGCTTTTAAACGTGAAGCATAGCTTGACACAAGTGTCTTGCAGCGATCTACGGGTATCTTCGCCCATTCTTCATGGGCAAAAGCCTCCAGTTCAGTCACATTCTTAGGCTTGCGTGCTGCAACTGCTTTCTTTAAGTCCCACCAGAGGTTCTCAATCGGATTTAAGTCTGGTGACTGCGATGGCCACTTCAAAATGTTCCAGCCTTTAATCTGCAACCAAGCTCTAGTGGACTTGGAGGTATGCTTTGGATCATTGTCCTGTTGAAAGGTCCAACGTCTCCCAAGCCTCAGGTTTGTGACGGACTGCGTCACATTTTTATCCAATATCTCCTGGTACTGAAGAGAATTCATGGTACCTTGCACACGCTGAAGCTTCCCTGTACCTGTAGAAGCAAAACAGCCCCAAAGCATGATTGACCCCCCGCCATGCTTCACAGTAGGCATGGTGTTCTTTTCTTCATAGGCCTTGTTCTTCCTCCTCCAAACATAGCGTTGATCCATAGGCCCAAACAGTTCTAATTTTGTTTCATCAGTCCACAGAACACTATCCCAAAACTTTTGTGGTTTGTCCACATGACTTTTGGCATACTGCAGTCGACTCTTCTTATTCTTTGGAGACAGCAAGGGGTGCGCCTGGGAGTTCTGGCATGGAGGCCTTCATTACGCAGTGTGCGCCTTATTGTCTGAGCTGAAACTTCAGTACCCGCATCTGACAAATCTTTTTGTCAGTTCCTCAGCAGTCACACGGGGACTTTTCTCCACTTTGCGCTTCAGGTAGCGCACAGCAGTCGAAGTCAGCATCTTCTTTCTGCCACGACCAGGTAGTGTTTCAATAGTGCCCCTTGCCTTGAATTTGCGAATGATGCTTCCTATGGTGTCTCTTGGTATGTTTAACATCTTTGCAATCTTCTTATAGCCATTGCCCTTCCTGTGAAGAGAAATCACCTCTTCTCTTGTCTTCCTGGACCATTTTCTTGACTTCACCAGGTTTGTAAACACACCAGTAAATGTCTAGAAGGAGCTGAGTATCACAGTCATTTTACATCTGCCTAATTGGTGCCTATTATGCTTGATTGCTGCTCCTCGCCATCCACAGGTGTTTTCAATACCTGATCAAAAACACTTGAATGAACCTCTGTTCTTAAGAGTGGTAGTCTTTAAGGGGTTGAATAATTGTGTCAATTAAGAAATCACAAAAAAAAGCATTTAATACTGTATTACAAAAACAATTGATGTCATTTTAGTTGCATTTGGTTCTTTAAAAAGTCCTTGTAAGATTTCATTCTGAACACAATTACAAATGTACACTAAATTCCCTAAAACCCTTTACAGCATTGGGGGTTGAATAATTTTGAAAACAACTGTATATATCACAACAAACATAAAATTCAGATGCACAGTATTAAACAGTATAAGTCAGTGCTTTTAGAATCAGAGTTTCTACAGAGAGATATTTTCCAGGAATTTAAAGCACTTTTGATTAGGGTTGGGTAGAATTGATTCATACCTGAATTCTAATTCTTGGCTAATTTTGACAAATCAGACTGAAACAATTTTTTAGAAATTCGCTTATCTATAGTCTGAAAGCATGTAGCTGAGCTTAAGCAGAGCAAATAAAAATAATGCTACATAGCAGAGTGGGGAAAACTGTAAGGCACACCAGGGGAGTTCAAGATAAGATGAATACAGTTCCTGCCACTGACCCTTTGGTTGACACATATAACTGTATGCCTATACTTTGGCATAAGGTATTTTGGAGATGTCCAGGAATACTCCTAACTGAAGGCTGGGACATGATGGGTACAGAGAGCTACATGGCAAGATCTGTGCACTGCAATCCATGTGCATTCCCTGTCCATACAGCCCTGATAAAAGTTTCTATTTATCGTCGTACGCACTTTTCTTTTCTTTTTTTTTTTTTTTTTTAGCATGGATGCTGAATATAAGAGGGGAGATGTCTGCTATATTGATTTCCAGAGAGAATCCTAATGTTTTGATATTAATAAACTGAACCTTAATCCATTAAAAAGAAAGTATTGATATATAACCCTCAGTTCACACTTGCGCGTTTTACAGCGCGTTCGAACGCGCTGTAAAACGCTCAACAGGAGAAAACTCTTGTTTCCCTATGGGCATGGTTCTCACCTGAGCGTTTTACAGCGCGTTTGAACGTGCAGTAAAACGCCCTACGCTCAAAGAAGTTCTTGAGCTTCTTTGGGGCGTTTTGTCGCGCGTTTGCACCCATAGACTTTAATGGGAACGCGCGTAAAACGTGCGTTTAACACGCGTTAAAGTGTAGATATGCCTTTTTCAATTGGTCTCCAGAGTCACGAATGCGCGTATGATGCGCGTTTGCTATTTGAAAAAACGCGCTGCAATATGCGCGACAAAAACGCACGTAAAACGCGCATCTCAGAAACGCTCAGATGTGAACCCAGGGTAATTGTTTCCATGGTTAGAGTTTTATAGTTCACTAACTGAGCAGAAAATTCCATTTGTGAGTGGGCATTAACTATCGTAGACTGAAATTAATTGTTTTTCTCATGCTAGCTGGCTACAAGAATAAATGAGAAGTGGGAATCTGTCTGATACTTGTTTGTCTCAGAACATGGCAAAATTGAAAGTGACTCATGTAATGTTTAATAAATATTTAATATGCGTGTACATGAAATGAGTAGTGCACTGGATATCTATATATTTGTGTTAGTAGACTTTTAGGATGAGATTTATCAAACAGGTGTAAAGTAGAACTAGCTCAGATTCCACCTTTCATTTTCCAAAGGAGCTGTGAAAAATGAAAGGTGGAATCTGATTGGATGCTAGGGGCAACTAAGCCAGTTCTCCTTTACACCAGTTTGATAAATCTCCCCATTATTGTTCGTGGAAAATATACTATAAAGTAAGCTCACAGATTATGTGGGTGTCCCACAAAAAATATTCTACAGTTTTGAAATTAGCAGTTGGGTCTGAATACTTTTGAATACTGAGATTCAATAAAATATATCTGTATAGCGCCACCTGCTATTTTTTTTTATTTTTATTTCTTTGTCCAGCTCACTAAGATGGCAGCACATGCTCAGTTTCATCCTTCAACTGCCTCCTGAGCTGTGATAGGGAGAGAGCTGCAGCGACATGGACACACCCCCTATGCTACAGCAGAAAAGTCACTCCCCTTGAGCTGCCAGTTTGATATAAAACTAGCAGGCAATGGATGGGGAGATCTCTGGATCCATGTGAGGTACAGGGCTGGTTCTAGCTTTGTTAGAAAGTGATTGTCATGTACTATATGATGTCTTATTTTCATCTTTCACATTAGTCATGGGATTACCCCTTTGAGTGTGCATATTAAAAGGGTTTTACTGTGCAACAGACATTGATAACCTTTCCTTAAACAGGCCACAGTAATTTACAGTGACAGCACAGTACTCTATGCGCTGTCACTATGGTGGAAGAACAGTCTCGCTCTGAAGTCATGCAGCAGTTGCACTGCTGTGCTTTGAAGACTATTGAGATGCAAATGGAACGTCCCTACTCCCTCCTGACAGCTGCCTGGCTGCACTGGGAACAGCACAGCCAGTCATAAGAGCCGCTTTTGTCCACATCCACAGAGCAGTGTATGGTACTGAGCAGTGGCGGTGAATGATGACCTGTGACCCCACAGTACTTCCTGTCTGGGTGACTCTTCACAGGTTTTCATTCACTGCCTGTACCTGCAACCAGTCAGGGCTGTCAGGAAGTAATGGCCCAGGTTAACCTCCAGGATGCTGTGTGTGTATATGTACTGTATACACTACATGTGTGTATGTACTTGAAGTACTTGGATATACACTGTATACAGTAAGTGTGTTTATGTACTTTATGTGTGTATACTGTATATCGCATGTATGTGTACTGTATATACTTGTGTATATATTCTATACAGTATATATGTGTGTATGTACTGTCCATATTTGTGTAATCAGTACGGATATAAATGTATATATGTCTTTATACTTGTCTGGTTATCTGGCCCTACACCTAGACACACACACATCTATATAGTAAGTTTGGTTCTGTTAGAGTATGTTCACGTGTGGCATAAATGCTATGAATTTGCGTGCGACAAATTTGTAGTATTTTATAGTACCAGCATTGTGGTTGAGTTTTTAGAAATCTCATCCACACAGTGTGGAGCATACCCACAGCATAAACTGACTTGCACAGCAGGTTGTCAATATGCAGCATACCAGTTTATGTTGTGAGTTTTTGGACACCTGTGAAATATGTGCAGTTTTTCAGCATGGATTCCTGTGCGGAAAAAACACAGCGTCGTACCGTACCAGAAAAGTGAATGAGATTGCAGAAATCTCATGTACACTTTGCAGATTATTTTCATGCAGAAATTGACCTGCTGTACGGATTTCTAAATCCGGAACATGTCAATTATGTTAGCAGTTTTAGCTGCGGATTTCGCCTTTTTCCAATGAAGGTTTAGATTTGTGGCAAAACTGCATCGAATCCGCACCAAAAACCTCTGTTAGAAGTTGCAGATTTTGGTGCGAATATATTGCTGAAATGCACATATATCCAAATGGATTAATAGATAGCCTTAAAGAATCATTGAACTTTTAAAAAACATTTGATATGTCATAGTTACATATGAAAGGTTTTGATCAGTGGGAGACTAAGTGCTAACATTCCCAACAATCACTACGAGGAAAAAGAAGCACTGATTTATCGCACCCTCATCTCTGTAGTAGACATAATAGAGATAAGCCTATAGACTTTTATTAAGCTTGTCTCCTGCAGCAAGGAGAGCGAGTGCACTATGAAAATAATTTATTTTGGACAAGAATTTAACTAGTTGGAATTTTTCTTCACCAAGTTTGTATTAAGGAGACAAGAGGACAGTATGGTAAGCCAAATAGGTATTGTACAAATGGTGATGGGAAGAAGGGCGGATTGGGGACTCATACTTGTATCTACAGATATATTTCTATATAGGAAAAAACAAAAAGGGTTCCAGCACTTCACTTACGTTGCAAGCCAGTAGTTTATTGTGGTGGTAAAATAGTTTTACAAAACTATTTTACCACCACAATAAACTACTGGCTTGCAACGTAAGTGAAGTGCTGGAACCCTTTTTGTTTTTTCCTATTGCCAAGAGGTCTTACTCGTGTTCCGTTGCACCGAGGGTTAATTGCACAAGACAGGTGAGCTGAATACCCATGTATATTTCTATTTCTATATACCATGACATTTGGAATAATAGCAAAGTTCAAATTTATTTAGTAATCACAAAACTATAATGGAGCAAATAAATTACAGTAAACACAGAGAGAGATAAATAATGTGTTCATTGTAATTTGTTTTGCTCCATTACATTTTTGTGATTGCTAAATAAATGAGAGTTTGCTATTATCTCAGTGCCCTGGTATATAGAGATATATCTATGAGGTAGAGATTTTTAGTTGGAATAAGAAAAATTCCTGCCATGTGTGCCATGTATCATGAGTTCAAAACTCGGCAGTAACAATTTAAAAGGAGAGGCTGAATAAATTTTAAATATTTAGGTGTACCCCATACACTGTCAAAATGCTAGAAGTGTTTAGGTATACCAGGAATGACTCTTTATATGGAAAACGCTATATAAGAGGTCAGGCAGGGGGACTCCTAAGCAGCGCTGGCTACAATGTATGTTAAAGAGGGAGAGCGAGTGTAACAATTAGAAAATTCCCAGTGAGGTCCTCCTTGCTGGGAGGTAGTCCACAAATACCTGCAAAAAAGTTCACTCTGTATTTCCTTTGTATGACAATTGATTTACCCAGTGTTCCACCTAGCCTAAAGCTTCTAAAAAAGACTATAATTAAATTGTTCACTAGGGCATCTTACCAAAGATTCTTAAAGTTGTAGCTAAAACTTTTTTAGCAGCATTGTCAGAATAATACTAGATGTGACTCCAAAGAAGGTTTTCTGCAAAAAGGTGGTGAAGCCCTCGATGACATGTGGCAGCACCCTATTTAGACCAACCGTAAAATCAATAAAAGTAAAGGTTAATATAACTCTCTAAAATAAAGGTTAATATGCTCTCTAATATAAAACCCAAGATTAAAGTAAATAGCCAGACTAAATATGAGGCTTACCACTTACCAGAGAGAATTGTGCACATACAGGCACAACTCTGATGACAGCATATGGAGGTCGCAGTCCTCTGCCATGGCAGCTGCTGATTCTTCCTAAGGAGCATTGGTTGCTGATCCCAGTACAATAGGGAAGGGAAGTAAAATAAAAATAAAAATAAAAACTGAAATCATAGGGCAATGCTGAGTCAAAATTGTAATTTATTAGCTGTGTTTCAGAGGCTCCACTTCCTCAGACATACATTTGTAATACATGGAGTGTGCTGTTCAACACAGATGATCTACAGTATAAGTAGTCAAAATGAATTGTCAGTCACAAAAATGTAAAAGTAAAATAGGTCAGGTTAAAAATAGGAGACACCATATTTTCAACATACAATGGTCTTTCCTGGGCCATTGTAAGATAAAACTAGACTCAAACAATGTCTCAGACTCAGACCCAACCAATACATGGTTGATACATGGCTATTTATCTGGCAAAACACCTGTATTGGTTGTCTAGTAGCCTTGCCAGGAGTCGGACGAGCTTCTTGTTTGGATGCCAGGTGAGGATGGCTTTTTGTTCTCTGGTACACTGTGTGCTATACAGGACCCTGAATAAGCTCCAGTCCTCATCATATTAAACAGTGATTTACAGCTTCCAGTATCTGTTCCTGACTGTTATATGTAAGAATTTTTTTTTATCTGTCTTAGTTATCTGCTTGTTTTTCTTAAATCTTCATTTATTTCATTGTGGAAAGACATTTTAGTTCTTCGGAAACAATGACACTTTTTCCATAAAGTTATCGACTCAAGTTACAATGGTTTCAACTTAGATTGGTCGTCCTGGAACCAATTAATATTGTGACTTGAGGGACTACTGTATATACTTTAAAAAAAAGAGAACATTTAGTGAGAGGTGTAGGAGTAAGAGATGGGAGGTTTAATGCAGACAAAATGGAGTCAGATGCCAGTGAAGGAAAGTTCCAGAGTTTTCCTGGCTGACCAGTCTAGAATCTTCCAGTTAATCATTCCAGTAAACTAAAAGGAAGATTCTAGGGACTTCTGTTTGTTGAATGACCAGTATGATAATGATGGGTGTGAGAGGGTCGTAAACCGCAGTTGTTGTTCATGCAGGCGGCGGGGGTTGTAGTAGTGTTATGACTATGCACTGATACTATTGGTAACAGACAGTACTGACCATGATGTTGTACCCCGTGCTTGTGCTGGTCATAGTAATAAAGATCTACTTCATACATTATAAAACCAACAACTAGCATTTGGAATATTATTTTATCATGATATAAACCCCTAGACGATCAAGTGCTGTCGGACACTTGATGCAGATAGTAAGGCAGTGTATTTAGGATTCAGGTGAACGTCCATGCAAGCCCCATGTTTCCTTCACTCTCATCATATTTTCACTATTCCAAAAAGAGGAAGCCAGCAGTAACTATGGGGACACATTGCTTCTAGGTGTCCATGTATTGTTGCTGTACATCATCTGTGTCTCTAGTCATCCACTGCTCCACATGTTGTTGGTAGCTTTCGGGAAAGCTCTTTAGTTCAGTGGGGTTGTAGTCCTTTAATAGGGAATCTCAACTGTAAATAGTTGTTACTTAATCTGGAGAACTGTAAGAAGCCTTACCAGAGATGTCTTGTGAAGGGCTAGAGCATGCAGGAAGAGAGGTATTATCACCAATTATTCTTATTATGGGTTATAAATTATTATAATGCTTATAGATGGGAACCATAGTCTCTGGGCTATATGTTACATAATAGTATTATGTTGGCTCACCAATGGACCAGTGAAACCTAGGATGAGATGTGCATTGTGCACTGGATAGATAAACCCCAAATCCTTATAGCAAACAGATAGCTAGAAAAAGCCCTCATGGCATCCCTGTGTAATAATGTATTACTTAAGGGCTATGTAGACCTTCTGAGGCAATTTTTGTTTATGGTTGTATTTTACTAATTTTTGGCTAAAAATCATAATTTAAATTGACCCATATTAAAAGTATTGAGCCATATTATCACAAAGGGTTAGCTGTTTTTATAGCTGTGTGACTGGTACTTTCACTGTCACTTTGTGATGGTCACCTTATAAACCTTATCTCTAAATTACTAAGAGGTCATAAACACTTATTTATGCCACATTATTATCAGTAGGATAAAAACTGAGCTTTAATCAGCGTTTATAATGTCAGAGAGTAGAGATAAGGAACCCATCAGCTCTCCAACTGATGGAAAAGAGAGAAAATCCAGAGGCTGCTATGAGAGCATCTCAGCTATGTACAGAAAAAAGGGCTCCATATTTTTAATAAAGATTAATTAGAAAAATGATTTTAGCTCAAAATGAGTACAATGCAATAATAATAAAAACATTACCCACAAAGGAGTATATAGCCTTTAAAGGAAATCTGTCAGGGGCAATGTCCTTATCCAGCTTTTTTGCATAGACACATGACAGTGGTTCCCCTGAATAAAACACAGTTTTTCTTTTGTGGATCCGAGGCAAGTTATGACACTTCATCCTAATATGCAAATTAGGCCTTTGGTGCAATGAGGATGTCACATTTTCTCTTGTTGCACCCAATCACCACGCCTTTCTGTAGTCAGTCCCAGGCAGTGTCAAAGCAGTGAGGGAGGGACTGGTCACAGAAAGGAGTGGAGCTTGGATGCAACGAGAGCAATGATGATGTCCTCATTGCACCTATGACAAATACCGCATCTCGCCTGATGTCAAGTACGTCGAGCTCACGTGGTCCAGTTTCGTCACTGGTTACCAAATGTGACGTTACACCCTCCCTGGGAGTGCATAAGGTCAGCTTGGCACAGTTTATACAGACAACTCCTGTCCACACGGGCACAGGGAGGCACGAGGAGTGAATGAGGGTGGTCCATGTTACCTTTGGCGTGACTCCACACTCGCTCACAACCCTGACAAGCTGATAGGGCGTTTTCACTGCCCCACTGAAACAGTTCCCTGTCAGTCCGGTAGACTGGCACCAGTTCCTTGTTAGATATAAGCCCGGTCAACTAGCAGGATTATATCGGGTCAGAAACCAACCCCAAGTAGCTTATAACTATGCCAAAACATGGACGTGGGGATTTGTGATCGAGAAGAGTGCATGATTAAATTATATATTTAATTGCTTTAAGGGCACACTAGACATAACACTATATACACACAGAAGATATACAATGATCAGATATGCAAATACAGATGACATGGTACAAACAGGGTTAAACAGAGCAAAAGTCAGCTACCAGGTGGATGAGTACTCCTTTGGGTTATGATGATGAATTTGTGGTTGTTATAATCCTTAGCTGTAGTCACATAGGGGCAATGATGTCAGCAGTTTCCAGGTCTCCCCAAACAGAGTACACGATGTGGCCCACTTCAGAGAAAGACTCTGGCCTCTGGCCTCCATGGGCCTTCTCACCTGTAGCCGGGCACTCCCCTCCCTCCCCCTGGGAGGAACTCATTTCCCCTTTGTCTGGTGAGGCAACTCAGACTCCAAAAACCCATTATAGATCATAGCTCCTCACCGGAAGATTACAGGGAGGTGGTTCTGGCAGCACCCTATCCGGCTGGGTTCTGGCTACAAGTGGTGACCAAACATGGCGCTGTTATTAGGTTCCTACTTGAAGATCTCTGTATCTTCCCTTCCTGACACCTGACCCTAAGCGGTGACCAGGGGCATGTCCATCTTGGTCCCAGGGTCGCAGATATGCAACTGGTTATGCTGTGATAGATGGGCAATTCATAATTCCTTATGAACCCCCGGTTCCATGATGTCCGATGGATTCTTTCGTTCTGATGACCAACTCAGCCCCCCACTGGCATTCATCCTGCCAGAGAAGTTGAGCTGCCCGTGTGGCTGAGTGAGGTGTGAACTGTAAACATGTGGTCTGTTTTGAAGCCAGGCCCCCTGTGGAGTCTACTTCCACTTCTAGCTGACATCAAATGGCTGGAAATAGATCACGGCTGGAATTAGATCATAACTAATTTGCATATTAAGAAAAAGTGCCATAACTCGGGAACTGAGCTTTAGACCACCAAATGAAAAACAGCATTTTAATCAGGTGAACTACTTCTATGTGTCTATGAAAACAGTTTGATAGGGAGGTCCCTGGGGATACATTCCTTTTAAAAAATCATAATGTGTTAGATTAGTTATTAAAGCAAAAGTGGCATAAATTTACATTCCATAAAATAATAATATACCTATATTATTATCTACATTTATGCCATTTGTGCTATAATAATCAGTCTAGCACTCTACAATTTCACAGGGAGACAGTCACCAGGAAATTCACTGATAATCCAGGCACAATGGGACAAATTTGCTAAGGGTACTTTTACACTTGCGTTGAAGGATTCTGTCAGGCAGTTCCGTCAACGGAACTGCCCGACGGATCCGTTAAAACATTTGAAAAAGGATTTAATTTGCAAACGGATCCGTTTGCAGATCGGTTTAACAATTGTATTGAAATAACAGATCTGTCTTTCCGTTGTCATCCGTAAAAACGGATCCTGAGGGGTTAGGTTATGTGATATTTTTATAGAGCAGGTTCTAACGGAAATGACGATACCTAATAGTGTATTGTGACTTTACCTTTAGCCTAATCGGGCTCTGCTGCCTTTAGCAGGAGGCTGATCAGGCTTGGCTATTCCATGGCAAGCCGGAAGCCTGTGAAGGTGTCCGGTTGCCATGGTAACCATCGGACGCTGCCAACAGAGCAGCATCTGATGGGGAAGGGTGGGAGCCCCCTCCCTCTGTGAAGCCATCAAGTATCGGGTGGCTGCAACGACACAGCAGCCCTCGATGGGAGAGAGAGCCCCCTCCCTCCATGTTAACACTTTCCAGTATTGTTATGAACTTCTCATCACAGCACTATGTATGTAGCATGTATGTATGGACAGCGAGACCTAATACCCTGCACTGGAACCTATCAGCTAAACTGTATCACAATCTAACCTACACTGACGATCTCCCACTAACTATCTGTATTATATATATATTTGTGGTCGGATCGGCTATCAGAAAGGTGTACCTAACCTATCTAACCCTATCTACAACAAGCAGTAGAATTATGCCATAACTGCTGCGGTAGGGCACCCTAAAGGGGGCCACCCTAATATGAAGTGACTGTAAGATGGTGTGGGTGGGTGGGTGAAATCAGCTGAATCGGCGTCAGCCTGGGCCCACAGGTGCCTATAAATAGCCTAGTAATCAGCCAGCCTAGGCCCACAGGTGCATATAAATAGCTTTGTAATCAGCCTCCCCTCCCACAAATACAGCAATATATTTGCTTAATACTTGTGGTCGGATCGGCTATCAGAAAGGCGTACCTCACCTATGTAACCCTATCTTCAACAAGCAGTAGAATTATGCCATAACTGCTGCGGTAGGGCAGCCTAAAGGGGCCAAAAAGAGCAGACCTTAGTTTAGAGTAAAATATATACATAACATTACTACACCCACTTTGAACACAAAAGACACTTCATGATGAAGGTGCGGAATATACCGTACATATCACATAGACTTGTTTGTACCTTACCTCTTTGTCACGTGTGCCCGCACGTCGTTCTTGGAGGTAGCTAATGTTGATGCATTTGAAAGAGTGGCCGGTAATCAGAAACAATTTACTCCTATGTTGACTAACATATGAACATATTACGAGAAGGTCTGAATCCTGAGAGCTGCAGACTGAAACAACTATGGTGAATCTGATGGAAGGGCCTAAATGAACTCCAACCATTCGCCAAGGGCCCTGCTCGGACACCAACTGTTACTGGTAGCAAAATACTTCACCTATACTTATTCCCCAGGCCACAGGTTTTATTATTATTTTAATTTTATTATAAAGGACCCAAAAAGTTAGAAGATGGCGTATGCCGTTTAACTCTAGTAGTAGATTAAGTGAAATGTGTAAACTCCCCAGGCCTGGGGAACCATAAACACGAATACGTGTCTGTTCCAATTAACAAGCTAATGTTGCCTGTAATGAGGACAGAAAACGTACCCACCATACTAGCAGTTGTGACAGAAAAAAGGCTTAAGGTCGTGATAAACTATGTATGCTGCGCCTGTAGTAGTGATAGGACTTGTCGTGTCCGTAGATGCGACAGACTACGTATAATGTGCCTTATTATTGTACCTCCTACTGGAAGATGGACTGGTACCCAGAAACGTGAAACGTGAAAAATGAGACCACAGGGTCAGCTTCCTGGGAGAATGGGTCTATAATGCAAGGACGGGCAAGAGAAAAGTAACAGCGGGGAGCGAGGGGAAGCAAGAACCTAGAGAGGGTAAGTGGGAGAAAATGCGAACCTGGGAGAAGGGGATGTCCGAAAAGGAAGGCTTGGGATGACTGCTTGCAAAGAAAACAATGAAAAGCCAACGACCTAGAACAATAATGTGAATGAGGCTCTCATGGCAAAAGCCACGCATGCGAGCCTCCACAAGAAAAATTGTATTGCGAGCCACAGCTGACCGAGCCATGTGAGCGGGCCTGAAGGCAGAAATAGACATGGAACCTACTGTGGCGGGACCACACAGCCAACCTTGAATGGTGGAGTTATGCGCGTAAAAATGAAACTGAGAAGCCATGCGTGAGAGACTAATGACGGAGCCAAGCGTGAGAGAGACTAATGACGGAGCCAAGCGTGAGAGAGACTAATGGCGGAGCCAAGTGTGAAAGAGATTAATGGCGGAGCTATGTGTGAGACTAATGGCGGGGCCATGCGTGAGAGAGACTAATGGCGGGGCCATGCGTGAGAGAGACTAATGGCGGGGCCATGCATGAGAGAGACTAATGGCAGGGCCATGCATGAGAGAGACTAATGGCGAAGCCATGCGTGTGAGACTGTAATGGTGGAGCCATGCGTGAGAGACTGTAATGGCGCAGCCATGTGTGTAAACATAAATCCAGAAGCCATGTGTGAGAGACACTAATGGCGGAGCCATGCGTGAGAGACTCTAATGGTGGAGCCATGCGTGAGAGACTCTAATGGCGGAGCCATGTGTGTAAACATAAACGGAGAAGCCATGTGTGGGAGACGCTAATGGCGGGGCCATGCGTGAGAGACTCTTATGGTGGAGCCATGTGTGTAAACATAAACGGAGAAGCCATACGTAGGTGACACTAATGGCGGGGCCATGCTTGAGAGACTCTAATGGCGGGGCCATGCGTGAGAGACTCTAATGGCGGGGCCATGTTTGTCAAACTTAAACAGAGAAGCCATGCGGGAGAGACTCTAATGGCGTAACCATGAATGCGAGACTAATGATGGATTCTATATATATATTTTTAAATATTAACCACGTATGCAGCACCAGTATGACTTGGGGACTTGCATAACCATGACCCCCTCCGACAGTGAACCTAAGACACTAACCAGCCTACAACCATATTGTACCCCTAATGAATAACGTGAAGAACGGTCATAGGCCCGTGGAGCCATGAGGCTGACAAACGAATGAACAACTTGTGAAACATAGTAGGAACTTACTCCTATTGGCCCACTGACCGCTGGGGGACTGTATGGTGAACTGGGGCAGGAGACCAATCTGAGTGAATGCGAACCAGAAGTAAAGGAGACCAGTCTGAGTGAATGCGAACCAGGACAAAAGAACGGCACAATTTTTATTTTATTTTTTCTTTCCACTGAAGTGAAACAGAAAAAGGAGGCCTATGGAATGTAACAACCAGTGAGGAAAGAAACATAAACCTGAAAGAAAGTAGCTATGTTTATCGGGAGAACAGTATCAGAGCGGTGTGCTGACTGCCTTAGTGAGAATACTGAGTAAACCATGATGTAGCAATGAAAAGGAAAATGCAGCTTTAAGTGGAAGCAGAGTATAACATCTGATGTAAGAACAGGTGGGTGAATGCAGCTCTGGATGTGAGTGGTGCCTAAAAACATGGTATGGGCCCAGCTCTGAGCATGAAGAGCAAGGTATAACGCAGCCGTATGAATGCAATCTGAAGTGAGCAGAGTATTATTGTGATGCAACAGCAAACGCATGAACGCAGCTCTAGTAGTGAATGGAGTATAGGACAAAATGTAAATGCAGACACATGAACGAAGCTTTTGAAGGTAACAAACCTAACAGTGATCATTCGACCATTAGCGCCCAACTTCCTTCTCCCCAGAGCGCTACAAGTCACGGACCGGGTAACCAAGTCCGATCATACCATGAATGACAGCACTCGCCTGGCACCTTCTACCATTGCCCAGGCGCGAACAAACCTCCACATGCTGCAGGTTTTTTTTGTTTTTTTTTAAATGATGGTCACCACAACACCACCTTGTGTTCCCCTAAGAAAAACATAAACATGGTTGGACATAAACCCTGATGGAACGCCAATTAATCGACATAATAGTGCACCTATAAACCTAGCACAGAACCGCTGACACATGCGTGCCCATAACATACAGTTTGTAGATTAAACACACTTACATACAAGAGCATCAGAACTCAAATACAGGCGCCTTGACCAATCTGCTTGTGTCCCCATATACAGACCACTGATATACATTTACCAACACCTTGCATGTCTGGCGCTAACTGCGTATGTGCGCCCCACATGTAACACAGGTGACAGAAAAACATGCACTTTTTTTTTTTTTAACAACCATTGATACATGACCCTTCCAGAGAGATAACTAAATAATACCATCACTTAAACACAGCGTACGTGGCTTGGAGACACGCGTCCCGAATGAAACAGATATCAGAAAACATGCGACCATACCTACTCTAGGCGCATGCTACACCAATAACTATATGCAATAGCCCCCAACAAGCCCCTAAACAGCCGGAAAAAATAAAATAAAAAATACTAACAACAGTCACTTGACCATTAGCCCCTAACTCTGCTTCGTCCCAGAGTATTGTAAATCGCATACCGCACTGTGGGTCCCGTGCCAACAAGTGAAATTCTACAGTGAATGCCAGCATTCGCCTGGCACTTTCTGCCGATGCCCAGGCGTGAATGAGCCTCCACATAATGCTGCTGCGTTTTTTTTTTTTATAATCGACCATTGATACACAACACAAACACAGCGTGCATAGCTTAAGCCAACTGCAGACATGCACCCCACATGTAAACCAGGTATCAGAAACATACAAACATACCTACTCTAAGCGCATGCTACCCCAATAACTGTATGCAATGCCCCCCACAGACCTCTGAATAGCCAGACAAACAATACTAACAACCATCACTCGACCATTAGCACCCAAACTCTGCTTCATCCCAGAGCGCTACATGTCGCAGACCGCAGCGTGGGTCCCGTGCAAACCACTCCGATCCTACCATGAATACCAGTGCCCTCCTGAGACTTTCTGCCGTCGCCCAGCCATAAGGAGTCTCTATACCATGCTGCTGTATCCTAGAGCTGACCCAGAGGTAGTGAAATCAGCTGAATCGGCGTCAGCCTGGGCCCACAGGTACCTATAAATAGCCTTGTAATCAGCCTCCCCTCCCACAAATACAGCAATATACTTGCTTAATACATATAATCTAACTAACTATCTTATGTAATGTGAGACAGGAAAGCAGAGAGCACAGCACAAACACTGCTTTCTCTCTCTCAGAACTTCAAAAAAATGGACAAAATGGCTGCTGGGGAGGTTCTTATATACTAAAGAGGTAGGCAACTTTCTTATTGGTTGCTAGGGATGTTGCTAAGCTCAGACAAAGACATTGCAGCCTTATCATTGGCCCACAAGCAAGAAGCAGGGAGGGAACATGGGTTCAGAGGGGAAAAAAAAGTAGAATATTTGTGAATGTAGCACTATATTCTAAATATTTGCAAATTCTCAAAGTTTCGCAATTAAAATTCAGGATTCATATATTCGTGCCCATCACTATTCATTAGTAACCCCCAGTAATCTTAATGCCCCATTAGTGCCACCCAGAATTAATAATGCCCCCATTAGTGCCCAGCAGTGATAGTAATGCCCCCATTAGTGCCCCCAGTAATAGTAATGCCCCCATTAGTGTCCCCCTCCAGTAATAGTAATGCCCCCATTCAGGGCCGCCATCAGGGGGGTACAGCCCATACCCCAGTAAGGGGCCCTGACCCTGGGGGGGCCCGGCCAGTCCTAACATAGTAACATAGTAACATAGTATATAAGACCGAAAAAAGACATTTGTCCATCCAGTTCGGCCTGTTTCCTACAAGTTGATCCAGAGGAAGGCAAAAAACCCCTGTGAGGCAGAAGCCAATTTTCATCACTTAAGGGGAAAAAAAATTCCTTCCCGACTCCAATCAGGCAATCAGAATAACTCCCTGGATCAACGACCCCTCTCTAGTAGCTGTAGCCTGTAATATTATTACACTCCAGAAATAAATCCAGTCCCCTCTTGAATTCCTTTATTGTACTTACCATCACCACCTCCTCAGGCAGAGAGTTCCATAGTCTCACTTCTCTTACAGTGAAGAATCCTTTTCTATGTTTGTGTACAAACCTTCTTTCCTCCAGACGCAGAGGATGTCCCCTTGTCACAGTCACAGTCCTGGGGATAAATAGATGATGGGACAGATCTCTGTACTGACCCCTGATATATTTATACATAGTTATTAGATCTCCCCTCAGTCGTCTTTTTTCTAAAGTGAATAACCCTAATTTTGATAACCTTTCAGGGTACTGTAGATCCCTCATTCCAGTTATTACTTTAGTTGCCCTCCTCTGAACCCTCTCCAGTTCTGCTATGTCTGTCTTGTTCACAGGAGCCCAGAACTGTACACTGTACTCCATGTGTGGTCTGACTAGTGATTTGTAAAGTGGTAGGACTATGTTCTCATCACGGGCGTCTATGCCCCTTTTGATGCAACCCATTATCTTATTGGCCTTGGCGGCAGCTGCCTGACACTGGTTTTTGCAGCTTAATTTGCTGTTTATTAAAATTCCTAAATCCTTTTCCATGTCAGTGTTACCGAGTGTTTTACCATTTAATATGTACGGGTGACTTGCATTATTCCTTCCCATGTGCATAACTTTACATTTGTCAGTGTTAAACCTCATCTGTCCTGAAACTTTTTTTATTTTTTTTAATTTTTTTAATTTTTTTTTATTGTGGCAGCCGGCTCTGGGGCCCAGTGCTCCTCCCCCTCTTCCTTCTGCAGCCTGTCCCTTACCTCCCGGGGCCCCGGGCCCCAGCTATCTTGTTCTGAGAACAAGATAGCTGGAGTCTCGGCAGATCCATGGGTAGAATGTAGTTGCTAGAAGGAGGTCTGTGACATCACTGGTCACATTCTCCTTCATAGTCACATGGACAAACCCCGACAGTAGCAGCAGCTTGTGGAGGGAGGAGGGGCTGTGTGCCTGCAGGCTGCTCAGTGAGTGAGGATGTGCTGCAGTCCTGGAGTCCACAGAGCTTCATGGAGAGCAGGTGAGGGGCAGCTCATGTATGAGGGAACAGGTGGAGCACTCAGGAGCAGTGGGGTTTAAGTGGAGTGGAATCTGGTGCAATTAAGGGGGTTTATAGCACAGATCCAGGTGTATTCTGAAGGCCATGGTGTATATGATTCTGTCCCTGTCCCTGTGTGTGTCTCTGTCTGTCTGTCCCTGCATGTGTCTCTGTCTGTCTGTCCCTGCGTGTGTGTCTCTGTCTGTCTGTCCCTGCCCTGCGTGTGTGTCTCTGTCTGTCTATCCCTACGTGTGTGTCTCTGTCTGTCTGTCCCTGCGTGTGTGTCTCTGTCTGTCTGTCCCTGCGTGTGTGTCTGTCTGACATGCAAACTAGCTTATTTACTCACCTCACTGGCGCTGACATAATTGAAGAGAAGCGCCGTAATCTTACGCAGACGCACTGCGCGAGATTACGTCAGCCGCAAGTGAGGTGAATAAATTAACTAGGAGGCGGCACTGGGCTCCGGAGTGTGGCGCGATTCTGAAGAAAAAAAGGTCTTTGCTTTATTATACCACTATTATTTCTGAGTGTTGGGGGTCACTTATTGAGGATCAGTGTGGATGGCACTTATAGGGGATCAGTGTGGATGGCACTTAGGGGGGATCCTATGCTATATATGTGTCATCCACAGATCCCCGCACAACAATGCCATCCACAGATCCCCCCTACAACAGTGCCATCCACAGATCCCCCCCACAACAGTGCCATCCACAGATCCCCCCCCACAACAATGCCATCCACAGATCCCCCCCACAACAGTGCCATCCACAGATCCCCCCCACAACAGTGCCATCCATAGATCCCCCAAAAAAAAAAACAGTGCAGTCGACAGATCCCCACCCAAAACAGTGCCATCCACAGATCCCCACCCAAAACAGTGCCATCCACAGATCCCCACCCAAAACAGTGCCATCCACAGATCCCCCAAAACAGTGCCATCCACAGATCCACCCCCCAAAACAGTGTCATCCACAGATCCCCCCAAAACAGTGCCATCCTCAGATCCCCCAAAAACAGTGCCATCCTCAGATCCCCCCAAAACAGTGCCATCCTCAGATTCCCCCCCCCAAAACAGTGCCATCCTCAGATCCCCCCCCCAAAACAGTGCCGTCCACAGATCCCCCCCCCCCCCAAAACATTGCCATCCACAGATCCCCCCAAAAAAAACAGTGCCATCCACAGGCCACCATTAGTTCAAATCCCACCAAATGCTCCCCTTTGGTTAAAAATAATTTTTTTCTTATTTTTCTCCTCAAAAACCTAGGTGCGTCTTTTTATGCTTTTCTATCTTGAAATAAACTAAACCTTTAATGTTATGAAATTTAAATTTAATTTATATTAATTCACGCCCCATCCATCTACTCTTGGCCCAGCCCCCGAATCCAAAGGCTTTATTTAATTGACCAGTTTTCTGTTGTTCACAAAAAATAAATATTTTCAATATGTTCCTGTTATGGCACTTCTAATATACATTTAAGCTTTTCCATCACGTCGCCCCTCCTCTTCATTACATTCTCAGAAACAAGCAGAGCATGGATGTCAATAAAATTATCCCCCCCCCCCCCCCCGGAAAAATTTCTGCGGACGCCCGTGCACAGAGACTGGATTTAAGGAACGGGTACCTCCTGCCGGTGCTGGGGAGCAAGCTGGCCGGAATCAGCGACACAAGTACGGGGGGGGGGGGGCAATAGTGAAGGGCTGTCTGGGGGCAAAATTAACTTGTGTGGGGGCAAATTACTTAGTGGGAGGTCAATGTGGCGGGCAAACTACATGGAGGGCCGTGTGGGGGCAAAATTACTTAGTGTGGGGGCAAATTACATAATGCAGGGCTGTCTGGTGGTAAAATTAACTTGTGGGGAAGGGGCAAATTACTCAGTGGGGGTCAGTGTGGCGGGCAAACTACATAGTGGAGGGACATGTGGGGGCAAAATTATTTAGTGTGGGGGCAAATTACTTAGTGGGGGCAACTTGCATAATGCAGGGCTGTCTAGGGAAAAATTAACTTGTGAGGGGGGGGGGGAATTAGTCAGTGGGGGGTCAGTGTGGCGGGCAAATTACATAATGGAGGACCGTGTGGGGGCAAATTACATAATTCAGGGCTGTCTGGGGGCAAAATTAACTTGTGTGGGGGCAAAATTAACTTGGGGGGGGGCAAATTACTCAGTGAGGGGCAGTGTGGCAGGCGAACTACATAGTGGAGGGCCGTGTGGGAGACATCCTTGGATGTAAGAGGTATGGGCAAGATATATGGGTGGGGCTGTGTGTGGGTGTGGCTTGAAGGTGGACAGGGACACAGGGGCCCCATGATCTCCTATTCCTGGGGGAAGTGCGCCTCCAAAGACCAGGCTCTGGATCCGCCACTGGGGCAGTGTCGGGGGGGGCCCAGACCTTGAGCTGTGTAAGGGGCCCCAAAATTTCTGATGGCAACCCTGCCCCCATTAGTCCCCCCTTCTCTACTTCTGCAAAAAAAAAGAAACTTACCTCCTCCATTTGCTTGCATTGCGGTGAACGCTCACTGGTGACTGGAAGCTCAGGAAAAGGTCATGCACTCAAGCATAATGATGTATCACACATCCTGTCCTCCAACCAGCAGCGAGGACTCCTCCATTTGCTCACCCTGCTCACCCTGCAAATGGAGGAGGTGAGTGTTTTTTTTTTTTCTTTACACAAGTGGGGGAGGTAAAGGTTGTACTAATGAGCACTCCACAATGGAAGCGCTTATTAGAAACTGGTCTTGTAGAAAAATTACCAGCAATTAATATTGCCGGTAGAAAAAAAATTACCGCCACCGTCAGGTGCCACTAAAATACCAGCCATGCTGGTGAGATCCCGGCCGGATGGCAGCCCTAATCTAGTCTAAGTTTATGTCACTTATAAGTTGGCATAGTTTTACATGCCTCCTTTCTACTAAGTCATGCCTCTTGTTGGACACATGTTAAATGGTTAGAAAACTGTCTAAACCATTTGATAAGATCCTTTTTTGGTGCAAAAATACCCTAATGCCTTGTAGAGCTAGCTCATCCTTCCTCTCTTTCTTGATTGACAGGCCCAGGCAAGAAGATTATGCAGGAACCTGGCCTTGGTGAGGGAGAGGCTAAACGAAGAAAACCGAGGAACAAGGGTACAAAGATTGGCTTGAGACCACCCTCTGTTCACTTAACTGCTCATTTGCATTAGAAGTACATTTTTTTTCCAAAATGTCGCATTGGATTGCTAAATGAAAGGAATCATTACATTCAGCTGATGTGCATTTTGCGCTGGTTTTTCTAGCTGCATGTTACAACATGCTTTGGTTTTCTATGCTCAACATGTTGGACAAAATATGTGAGAAGTGTTAATTAGACAATACAGATAAAAAAATTGTTACATAGCTAGAGCAATTAAAAGAGAAATGCTTTTTATTCCTACTGCACTGATGCAGTTCTCGTAACTTTGTCAGATACTATTTAGTCATTGTGTGAGTACAATGAGTACAATTATGCACAAATACATTAAGTGCTATGTAAATGACTATGGGGGTTGAAAAAAATGAGAATATAATTGCAGAAAGTTGCCTTATGTCTATGAGACTGACACTCTTCTTTGCCTGACAGTCATAGTAATACACTTATTATTTCAGCATCTCCACATGAAAAAGAATCAAGACAGGAATAGTATCCCATATGAGCAGTACGTAAAGTACCTTCTCTTTTCAGCCGTCAACTGTCTCTTCTCCCTGAGAAAATATTAAACATACAAATTGCAATTTTTTTATTTTTTGCATTTTGTTCTAGTTCAGAAATAAAGTATTTTTACACTGTTCCTTATTATTGTGTATTTGTCTCATGTAATGGTCTCTGACCATAAACGGTATTCCCATCTGGACATTGATGACATATTGCTAAAATATATTATCAATGTCAGATAGTAGTGGGTCCCAGATGTGGGACCTGCACCTGTCTCCAGAATGGGATCCCCAAAGTGAAAAGAGGGCATCCATGCCTGCATGGCCACCTTCTGTTCACGGTTTGGGAGTACAGAAACGTACTCAGAGTGTAATCGTTCAGCTATTTTCATAGTGATGTATGGAGAGGATGCCGCGCATGCACAGTGTGTTCTCTTTCAGTTTAGGAGAAGTCAGGGCCAAAAATGATTATCTTTACACTGTCTGGCCCTATCAATCACAGTGCAGAGGTTGAGGCTCATTTGCATATACTAAAGATTCATTATTTTCAGCAATACAGGCAAATATGAACATGAGACCAACAAAGAAATTTTTTTCACACAGTCCCAAGCTCATTAATTTCTGCAAAACACCTATAGGATCAAAATGCTCAATCCAGCCCTTAATAAATACCTTGGGGGTTTAGTTTCAATATAGGGTCATTTGTTAGGGATTCCTTTTATTATTTCACCCCAGAGCCTCTACAATTGTCAGCACAAGCTGTGTAAATCACAACATTGGGCCTCAGATGTGCGTGGTATTCTTTCACTCCTGAGTCATGTTATATGTCCAGGCAAAAGATTAGAGGAGGGATGAACAAAGTTTTCAAAAATTCAATTCAGTCGCTTTGCCGAATTTCTCCTAAGAATTCACTTGGCTACAAATTAATTTTTCACGAAGCGCGTTAAATCAGGTCTCTCCCGGGCTGCAGGTAAACTTTAGGGAGAATGTATCTTGGTGTACATCACTGTGCAGTGCAGCAACATACAGAGCTAGTCCTTTCTGGTAGTTAACCCCTTAAGGACTCAGGGTTTTTTCATTTTTGCGTTTTCGTATTGCTCTCCCTGCCTTCCGAGAGCCAAGGCTTTTTTTTGCAGGACAAGTTGTACTTTCCAACGCCACCATTTAATATTGCATACGATGTAGTGGGAAGCGGGAAAAAAATTCCAAATGGGGTGAAATTGCAAAAAAAAAGCAATTCCACCACAGTTTTACGGGTTTTTAAATTACGACGTTTAATATGCAATAAAACTGACCATTTAGTTTTATTCTACAGGTCAGTACGAATCCGGCGATACCCAATATGTATAGTTTTTCTTGCATTTTGATAGTAAAAAAAAAATCAAAAGTGGGAATTTTTTTTATTTTTTTTGTCTCCATATTTTGACCCCTATAACTTTTACGTAATTAAGTGTATGGCCTTGTATAGGGGCTTATTTTTTGCGGAGCGATCTGAACTTTTAGTTGATACCATTATGGGGTGTGTAGGACTTTTGGATCACTTTTTATTAAAAATTTTTTGAGGAAATGAAGCGTCCAAAAACGGCGAATAGGACATTTGGGTGCTTTTTTCAGTTTTTCTGTTTACCGTATGGGGAATATATTTTTATATTTTTATACTACAGGCCTTTTCCACATTGCGACACCCATGATGTGTAATACTTTTTATTTTTTTATTATTTTATCAAAATTTTTGGGGAAAGGGGTGTGATTTGAATTTTTAGTTTTTTTTTTGTTTTTTTATTTTACACTTTTATATAGGTCCCATAGGGACCTATATAAATCAGTAATCTGATTGCTTCTATCATAAACTCCAATACACTTGTATTGGAGTTTATAAGGATTTTACTACTTTCCTATGAAGCCTTATTGCTAACCAGAGCTGCATAGGAAATAGTAAGTAGTAGACTCATTCATTGAATTCGAGGCTATTACATCCAGCGCTACGATTCCCCCGATCAACACTAGTGGGAGCCGGAGCGCTGCCGAAAGTTTTACTTTCGGTTTTAGCGCGCACAGATGCCGTGGTCAGGATTGACCACGGCATCTGCGGAGCTAAATGATTGCGATCAGCATCGCTGCCGACCGCGATCAATAGCCGCGGGGGTCGGCCACTGGAAACAGCCGGAGCCCCGCAGTGATCGTGCCCGCAGCGGGCAGGAGCAGGCGCCATGTTTAGGGACCGGACCCATGACGTATCTATATGTCATGGGTCCTTAAGAGGTTGAACATTAACTGTGTATCAGACTGACAGGCAGGTTATATACTGTATATGGATGTGTGCCTCATCGTGAAGGCCACCAACATTTCTAGCTAACCCCTAACTAAACCAAAAGAAAAGCTTTTAATCCATGTTGTAAGACTACAAACACATGCTTCTGAATCCCTTCTGTTAGCTCTAGAATGACTGTGCATGCCTATTAGGCTCAGTTCACACTTCAGTTAATTTTAACCCAAAGAAGATACAGGTCAAAACCAGGTGCTGATCTATTCATGATACTTCTGAGTGGTATCTTGTAATCTAAGAGTAGGTTTGGCTCCTGAATTGGGCTCACAATAAGTAATGGAAATCAATGACCAAATAACTTTTTGTTTTATTAGTTATTCTGACGGATCAGAAGAACAGAAAAATAAACGGTGATGTCAACATGGTCATAGTAACATAGTAACATAGTTTATAAGGCCGAAAAAAGACATCTGTCCATGCAGTTTGGCCTGTTATCCTGCAAGTTGATCCAGTGGAAGGCAAACAAAAACTGTGAGGTAAAAGCCAATTTTCCCCACTTAAGGGGAAACAAGAAATACATCCAGGCCCCTCTTGAACTCTTTTAGTGAACTCACCATCACCACCTCCTCAGGCAGAGAGTTCCATAGTTTCACTGCTCTTACCATAAACCTCTTCTATATTTGTGTACAAACCTTCTTTCCTCCAGACACAGAGGATGTCCCCTTGTCACAGTCCCAATCATGGGGATAAATAGATCATGGGAGAGATTTCTGTACTGACCCCTGATATATTTATACAGATGTAGCAGGGGTAAGACTCAAACCCTTAACTCAAATTTCATTATCTCATCGCATTATCTTGAAACAAAAGCCATTGAGAAGCAATTGCTTAACGCGTTTAGTTAACTTTAGTTTAGTAAACACATCTCATAAAACATGAGTGTCAACCCTACTACATCTGTACAGAGTTATTAGTTCTTCTCTCAGTCGTCTTTTTTCTAAAGTGAATTATCCTAATTTTGATAACCTTTAAGGGTACTGTAGTCCACCCTTTCCAGTTATTACTTTAATAGACATCTATAAGATACAATAATCCCACATGGATGCTCTTTAATTGAAGTTGCTTAGATTAGAATCACTTAGGTTAGAATCACTCCCACCAGGGCCTGACAGCTTGCGTGGCAATTGATGTGAATATCAGTCATGCATCAAAGCATTGGTGGCGTCCCACCATTTAAAGTAAGTCCTCCTCCTACCTTTAGATGATCGCTTATGCTCGATCTCTTACCAAGCCTTCTGACCCGTCTTAACCGCACTTCGTTCGGTATCGCGTCTCATGCAGTCAGGCTCTCCAGCTGGCTTCACTCCGCCCTAGCGTCTCCTCGTGTGCGTGCTCAGCTATCTCCCAATATTAGGGAGTGGTTGATACTTAGAGTCACGTTCCAGATTGGCCAATCTTGCAATTCTTTGGTGCGCACTCAAAGTTTAGTGTCACAAAGGTTAGGATAATGTCACCATACGCGTTTCGAAGTCTCTTGTATAACCGACCTCTTCCTCAGTGGTAACCTAACCTACATTGTGACACTGTTTAAATACACCCCCTTTGATTGTAGGGCGATTGCAACTAAAACCCGACCTGGGTGTGTTCCGTGATAGGGGAAAACTCCGGTCCGGATCATAAGTATAGATATTTTTATTTTAGTTCTTATTTCTCATTCTTTCTCCTTTTTACAATGCAGTCCTTTTATCATTCTACAATCTCCTTGTTTTATTCTAGTGAAACTTCATCATTATTACCATTCACGGCAATTGCAAATCAAACAGTTTACCTCAATTATTTTTTCACTCCTGTTTATATTTCATTTTCCTCAATCGGAGATATTGCTTCTTTAATAATTCATGTTTCCTCCCCTTGCCCATCTTCTATTTCCCATTATATCCAGAGTTTATTCTTTTCCCATTGTAAAACTCCATTGCGTTTTCTTTGCGGTTTCTTTGCGTTTTTTTGAAAACAGATGCGTTTTATCTGAATATGGTTGCTAAAAGTGTTCTTCAGTATTCTCAATGAAGAACACTTTAGCAGCCATATTCAGATAAGCATCTGATTAGCAAAAGCGCATGATTAACAAAAAGACAAATACTCTGAGATGTAGGAAATGAGGCAGAGGAGGAACATGAGTATTAAAGAAGCAATATCGATTAGGTGAAATATGGACAGGAGTGGCAAACTGTTTGATTTGTACCGTGAATGGATATGATGAAGTTTCACTAGAATAAAACAAGGAGATGTAGAATGATAAAGGACTGCATTAAGAGGAGAAAGATGAGAAATAAGAACTAAAATAAATATCTATACCTAGATCCAGACCGATTTTCCCTATCACTGGAACACACCCAGGTCAGGTTCTAGTCACGCCCTACATCAAAGGGTGTATTCAAACAGTGTCAATGTAGGTTAGGTTACCACTGAGGAAGAGGTCGATACAGAGACTTCAAGCGTGCATGGGGATATTATTCTAACCTTTGTGACACTAAACTTTGAGTGCGCTAAAGTAATCTGCAAGATTGACCAATCTGGAACGTGACTCTGAGCAGCACACCTGGCACTAGATAGCTGAGCAGCAGCTGGAGACGCGCAGGTACATGAGGCGTGATACGAGCGGCAAGTGCGGTTAAGACGGGTCAGAAGGCTTGCAAGAGATCGGCATAGCGATCATCTAAAGGTAGGAGGAGGACTCTACTTAAATGGTGGGACGTACCAATGCTTTGATGCATGACTGATATTCACATCAATTGCCACGCAAGCTGTCAGGCCCTGGTGGGAGTGATTCTAACCTAAGTGATTCTAATCTAAGCAACTTCAATTGAAGAGCATCCACGCCATACTCGCCTTTTTTTTTTTACTCGCTTCTTTTACATATATTTGTTTGTTATATATTTTTTACTCAATTGGTCTGGACCGATATATTTTTATCTATGTGTCATTTTATGTGGGATTATTTCTTGTATCTTATAGATGTCTATTACACTTGTACAATTGTGATCTAGTACTCCAGAGTTTGAGTGCCATATCCTTTACTTAGATTCTATTGTTTTTTCCTTTGATACATAGGAGCTTGTATCAATGGATATAGAGCACCATTTTAGTCCAATTTACACACTGGTGGAGCCACCTATTCATTATTGAAAATTCTATATCAGTTATTACTTTAGTTGCCCTCCTCTGAACCCTCTCCAGCTCTGCTATGTCTGCCTTGTTCACAGGAGCCCAGAACTGTACACAGTACTCCGTGTGGTCTGACTAGTGATTTGTAGGACTATGTTCTCATTCTGCAGCCCATTAACCTATTGGCCGTGGCAGCATTTGCCTGACATTGGTTTCTACAGCTTAGTTTGCTGTTCACTAAAATTCCTAGGTTCTTTTCCATGTCACCGTTACCCAGTGTTTTACCACTTAGTATGTATGGGTGACTTGTATTATTCCTTCTCATGTCCATAACCTTACATTTGTCAGTGTTAAAACTCATCTGCCACTTATCTGCCCAAGCCTCCAATCTATCCAGATCCCTCTGTAGCAGTATACTGTCCTTTTCCTTGTTAATTACTTTAAACAGTTCAGTGTCATCTGCATAAATTGATATTTTACTGTGCAGGCCTTCTACAAGATCATTAATAAATATATTGAAGAGAATAGGGTCCAATACTGACCCCTGAGGTACTCCACTAGTAACAGTTAGTGTTGAGTGCGAATATTCGAATCGTGAATTTTAATTGCGAATATCACCAGTTCGAGAATTCAAGAATAGTTAGAATATAGTGCTATATATTCGTATTCGTGAAATGTTGATCGTGAATATTCTTATCACAAAATTTATTGCGAATATCGGCACTTATTTATTGCAACATCCCTAGCAACCAATAGGAAAGTTGCCTCCCCTAGTGCTGATATTCTAATCGCAAATTTTTATTGAGAATATATTACATTGCCAATTTTTGCAATCTGGTAAATAATGACTGGAGATCACGAATTCTCAAAATATCGCGAGTTCGAATATTGCCTATGCCGCTCATCACTAGTAACAGTGACCCAATCTGAGTGTGTATCATGAATAACCATCCTCTGTTTTCTATTACTGAGCCAGTTACTTACCCACATACAGACATTTTCTCCCAGTCCAAGCATTCTCATTTTATATACTAACCTTTCATGCGGTACAGTGTCAAATGCTTTGGAGAAGCAGATATACGACATCCATTGATTCGCCGCTGTCAAGTCTAGAACTTACCTCCTCATAGAAACTGATTAACTTAGTTTGACATGACCAATCCCTCATGAAGCCATGCTGATATGGCGTTATTTGCTTATTTTCATTGAGGTACTCCAAGATAGCATCTCTTAGAAAACCTTCAAACAGTTTACCCAGGACAGATTTTAAACTTACTGGCCTATAGTTTCCGGGCTCTGTTTTTGGACCCTTTTTGAATATTGGCACCACATTTGCTATGCGCCAAACCTGTTTAACACTCCCTGTCAGTCCTGAAATATCAGAAATAAAGGTCTGGCTATGACATTACTTAATTCTATTAGGATACAAGGGTGTATGCCATCTTGTCCTGGCGATTTGTCTATTTTAATCTTTTTAAGACGCCGCTGTACTTCTTCCTGGGTCAGGCAGGGCACTCTTAATGGGGAATATACTTTTACATTCTGCATTTCATCTGACAGTTTGTTTTTCTCAGTGAATATAGTGGAGAATTTTTTTTTATTGGTTTTGCTTTCTCCTCATTGCTCTCTGCAACTCTCCCCTCATTGCTATGTAGAGGGCCGACACCTTCAGATTTATACTTTTACCATTTATATAATTGAAGAACATTTTAGGGTTAGTTTTGCTCTCTTTGGCAATTAATCTCTAGGTCTGTAGTTTGTCTGTTTTTATTTGTTTTTACATATTCAATTTTTTTTCCTTATAGTTTTTCAGTGCTTCCTCACTACCCTCCTGTTTTAGTGATTTAAATGCTTTCTTTGTCATTTATTGCTGTCTTTAAAATTCTATTTATCCACATTGTTTTTTTCTTGTTTCCTAATGTTTAATTCCCATAAGGTATGTACCTTTCACAATTAGATTTTAGGATGCTTTTAAAAATATACCATTTTGTGGCAGTATTTTTAATTTTAAGGACTTTGTCCCAGTTAGTTAGGCTTATGGCCTCTCTTAGTTGGCAAAATTTTTCATTTTTGAAGTTCAGTATTTTTGTTCCTCCCTGAAGAAACACTGTTTTGAATGACAATTGGAAAGTTATTACTTTATGGTCACTATTTACCAGGTGTCCCCCAACCTGCACATCTGTTGTTCTGTCAGGTCTATTGGTTAATACTAAGTCCAGTATGGCTGTCCCTCTAGTCAGGTCCTGAACCAGTTTGGAAAGGCAATTGTCTTTGCTTATTGTCAAAAACCTGTTTACTTTATGAGATATACAGGTTTCAGTTTCCTAGTCTATATCTGGGTAGTTGAAGTCCCCCATAATAACGACCTCATTATGATCTGCCGCCTCGTCTATCTCGTTTAGTAGCAGATTTTCTGTGGACTCCACATGTTCATGTCCCTTACTTTTATCTTCTCGGACTGTGGGCTTTAGACAGGTCTTTACATAAGGGCAGACCCCTCCCCCTCTCCGGTTTTTGTGATAATTTCTAGACAGACTGTAACCCTGTACATTAACTGCCCAGTCATAGCTATCATCCAGCCATGTCTCAGTAATTCCCACTATGTCTTAGTCCTCCTTACACATGACTAATTCCAGTTCACCAGTTTTATTAGTCAGGCTTCTGGCATTAGTATACATACAATTAAGAGGTTTATGTATATTTTTTACCCTACACCTTTCCTTCTAAACTGTTCTAGTCCCTCCTTCCATTCCTCCCCTGGTCCCATTGCCCCCGATCTCTATCTGCACTATCTTCCCATCCTATAACATAATTACCCTCCCCCCAGTCTCTAGCTTAAACACTCCTCCAACCTTCTAGCCATCTTCTCCCCCAACAAAGCTTCCCTTCCCCATTGAGGTGCAGCCCATCCCTATGATAGAGCATGTAGCCGACAGAGAAGTCAGCCAGTTCTCCAGGAACCCAAACCCCTCCTTCCTACACCAGTTTTTGAGCCACTTGTTAACCTCCCTAATCTCCCGCTGCCTTTCTTGTGTGGCTCATGGTATTTCGGAAAACACTACCTTTGAGGTCCTTGTCCTAAGCTTGTGACCTAAATCTATAAAATCATTTTTAAGGACGCTCCACCTACCTCTAACTTTGTCATTGGTTCCGATATGGACCATGACTGCTGGATCTTCTCCAGCCCCTCCCAGTAATCTGTCAACCAGTTCTGCGATGTGTCGAACTCGAGCGCCAGGAAGACAATACACTGTTTGACGATCCCGGTCATTGTGACAGATCGCCCGTCTCTGTACCCCTAATAATTGAGTCTCCCACTACCAGCACCTGTCTGGTCTGCCCTGCTCTCCTGGTCTCCTGCTTACTGGAGATGACATTCTCTAGAGGAAGGGTCCAGCTGCAGCAGTGCTCTCCCTGAACTAACATCCCCCTCATCTGCCAACCTTGCAAACTTGGAGTGTGCTAGATCAGGGCTAACATATAAACCACCTAGTTTTGTGTAGAATATCTGGGCGTTCATGTCTTCGTCCTCCTTTTCCTCCTGTGCCAGTTCAGCCTCCACAGGGCTTAGGTGGCCATGAGATCTAGGTGCCATGTCTTCTGTCCCCTCAGCAGTCAAGATTTATCAGCATCCCCTCCAGGTTGGGAAGTAGTGGAATGACATCATTAATCCCATAGTCTTGGTTACTGACAAATAAAGTGGCCTCCTCACAGGGCCTGAGCAAACGGCAGGTGTCACGCATGAGCTGACACTGTCTAACATCAAAGTTACATTGGGTAGTAGTCCTGTCCATCTGCATCATCAATAAATCAGTCACGGGTTTCCTCTGCTCATAGAGTCAGTCCAACATGTAGACCGTGGAGTTCCAACATGTGGAAACATTGCATGTGAGGCATAGGGGAACACCATTTTACCTTCTGCAGGTCAAGGAGAGTGTGTTTTTGCACAGTAAGAGTGGCTGAAGTGCATGCACAGTTTCCTTGACATTATAAAGACATCTTTCAGTTGGATATAAGACTTTAGGAACATGGTGACAACCAGATTGAAGACATGTGCCATGCAGGGTACATGGGTCAGCCCTCCCTGATGCAGCGAATACAGAATGTTAATTCCATTCCTGTGACCATGCTTCCTATCTCCAGTTGGCGAGGAGACACCCAGGATCCGATTTCTTGGTTGATAGCGCAGAGCAATTCCTCCCCAGTGTGACTCTGTTTGCCCAGGCTGACCACGTGCAGAACCTTGTGCCAATGCCATACTTTGCATAGGTGGTATGCTGGAGGACCACTCTGATCTGTGCCTACAGTGGAGGCTGTGGACAAGGTGGAGAATGAGGAGGACATTGGCACAGAAATCCCAGCAACCCCAAGGCGGCATTGCCATCACTTGGCCACATTGCTGGTGTGCCTGGGCCGGAACCACATTTACCCAGTGGACTTTAAAGGAGATAAATTGTCCTTGACTATAGTTACAGCTCCACACGTCAGTGCTGGCATGAATTGTACCAGACACTGACAGGCTCAAGGACTGGCCCACCTTATGCTCAACATACGTGATCAGGGCTGGTACAGCAAATGCCATATGGTGCTCCTTCCCTTTTGAGCTTTGCTTTGTGTAGTATTCTGGAGAAAATGGGGTGCTTTTTTCTTTGTGAAAATAAAAAATCTGGAGTAAAGAAAAATAAATATTTTTTTATTTTCACACCCACATGTTTCTAAATTCTTTGACAAGCCTGTGGGGTCAAATAACTCACTACCTCCCTCAAAAAATTACATGAAGTGAGTAGTTTCCAAAATGGGGTCACATTTTGGAGGTTTCTCTTCAAACGCGACATAGCGCTCAAAAACCATTCCATCAAAATCTGCACTCCAAAATCCATATGGCACTCCTTCCCTTCTGAGCCCTTTTGTTTTTCCATACAACAGTTTATGTTATATTTTTCTATAAACTGCAGAATCAGGATAATATATATTGAGATTTGTTTGGCTTTTAACCCTTGCTAGTGAGTTAAAGGAAAAATACAAAGTCTGAAAAAAAAAAATTTAAATTTCCCCTTTATTTTCCTTTAATTCTTGTGGAACACCTAAGGGGTCAACAAATTTTGTAAAATGAGTTTTGAATAATTTTCAGGGTGTAGTTTCCAATACGGGGTATTTATGGGTGGTTCCTATTATGTGAGCTCCTCAAAGTGACTTCATAACTGAATTGGTCCTTTAATAAAGGGGTTTAGGAAATTTTCTTGACAATTTTAAAAATTGCTTCTAAAATTTGAAGCCATTTAATGTCTTAGAAAATAAAATAACATTTACAAAATGATGCCAACATAAAGTAAACATATGGCGAATGGTAACTATTTTATGAAGCATCACTATTCGCCCTAAAAGCAGAGAAATTCGAAATTTTCCAAACTTTCTGTAAATGTTGGATTTTTTAAATAAATAAAAATAAAACCTATCGACTCAGATTTAACACTATCGTGAAGTAGAATGTGTCACGAGACAACAATCTCAGAATGACCAGGATAAGTAAAAGTGTTCCAAAGTTATCATCACATAAAATGAAACATGTCAGATTTGCAAAACCATCCTGGTCCTTCAGGTGAAAAATTGATTAGTCCTGAAAGAGTTAAAGAGGTTGTCAATTTCTTTTAAGATTAGGCAGGAACAGGATGTGTTGTATAATAGAAAAAAAACCTTACTAACCTTTAAAACTTCCCACTGCTCCGATACTGAGGGTTCGGTCCCCACTGGGCTTGTAAAGATGACCTCAAATTCATAGTTCACTTGACTGCTGCAGCCAATCACTGGAGTCAGTGATCACGTGCGTATGAATGGTATTTCATCATTGCTAGGGTGAGAGACTTTGGTAGTAAGGTGGACGCACCCGCGACAAAGTGCTCCAAAAAGTACTGTATGGCCATACAGGAAGTAACTTCAAAAAACAATGTAGAAAACAAGGGATAATCGCATCACCTCTGTTTCCCAGTATCTGAATATACAGCAGCTAAGGTAACAACACATTTAATCTCGCGAGACCTGAGCTGTTTGGCTTGAGGAGTGCCACGCAGAGGTGCCGACCCTCGCCAAGCCATCGGAAAACATCCAAATCAACAGGGAAGGAGGTAAGAAAAACTTCTTAAAAATCACCTTTGTAATCGGAAAGTAAAGATTCCACAGACGCAATACATATGTGCAATGGGACAACTTACAACTTACAGAATAATAATCAAGTGCGACTTTTTTAAAATCATCCAAGCGCAACTTTTCCGTGATTTATAGGCTCAATACATGTGCACAAATGTGACATTATAAGTCTGGAAAGTTTATAAGAGGACTGTTATTGCAATATAGGAACATTTGTGTACAGACTATAATGACATGGCTGCAGATTGAAATTCCCTAACGCGGTCCTGGAATAGTGCAGGTTGCAAGTGCAATTTAGATCACACAGGTGCGATTTTTTTGCATTTGCAAGAACAAATGCGATCTTCTCTATAACTCAATCAATTACAGGCACAACTGTGCAAGTGTGACCCTGTTGCGATTCTTTTGTGCACACATATATTTGCAACAATACAAGTGACTTGAGAAGAAGAATGCAAATGTTTCTGTGACTCCATTAGGTGCAGCAGGTGCGAACCACACGTATGCGATCCTCTTTGTTACACATGCAAACCAAACAGGAACCTGTCATCAACTTTATGCTGACCTCACTGAGGGCAGGATAAATTAGTGACAGAAATGCTGATTTCAGCGGTGTGTCACTCATGAGCTAAAAGTAAGTGGTTGCTGAGAACCAGCATCATAATCATTACAGCACAGGCCTTGAAAAGAGTCAAATCTACCTGAGAAGAATCATGGTTATTTATAATCTCCTGCACTCTCGACCATCTGCTGATGATTGGCAGTTCTCTCATAGAAAGAAAGGGAGTAAACTAGGTAGAAGACTGTCAATCATCAGCAGGTGGGCATGGAGAGCAGCAGATTATGAATAACCATGACTCTTCTCAGGCGGGCCATGATATTTTTTTCAGGCCCAGTCTGCAATGATTGTGATGTTGGTTCTCGGCAATCACTTACTTTTAACTTATAAATAACATACCGCTGAAATCAACTCACCTGTCTCTACTTTATTCTGCCATTAGTATGGGCAGCATAAAGTTCATGACAGGTTCCCTTTAATACTGAGGTTTTATTTTAGAAAAACTCATACATTCACATCTTTTGCTTTAGAAGAAAAATACAATAACAGAGCATTCAGTGATGCAAACAACTTTCCATTGAAAAGTAAAAAGGTAAAATATTGCAATTAATGTGATTTCTGCTGTTGTATGCATGCTGCCAATTTGTCAAATCTTGGCTCATACTTTGTGAGTTTGAGAGTAACACATACAGCACTGAGGTCGTCTGTTAGTCTGTTTCTGATGTCAGATTTGATATAATTCAAAGCTGAAAACAGCTGCTCACAAGCATAAGATGATCTAAACAAATTAAGGAAAGCAATCGCAAGTGCTTTCATAGACGTAAAGTTATTTGGCAGAGAATTCCACACTTCATGCACACGACCGTTGTTTGATTCCGTGTCCGTTGCTCCGTTTTTCGTGATTTTCTGCGGACCCATTGGTTTTCAATGGGTCCGTGAAAACCTCGGCAAATGCACCGTTTGTCCTCCGCGTCCGTGGTCCGTGATTCCAGTCCGTCAAAAAAATATAACCTGTCCTATTCTTGACTGCGAAAAACGGTTCACGGACCTATTCAAATCAATGGGTCCGTGAAAAAATGCGGATGGCCATCCGTGTGTCATCCGTGTTCCGTGTCCGTTTTTTTTGCGGATCCCTTGGCAGGCACTTGAGAAAAATTGTCAGCCTGTCTTTTGGTAAAATCTTTTGGGTCATATCCGCTAAAAAAAACGGAAGACACACGGAAACACAACGGAAGGCAAAAACGGACACGGATCACTGAACAACGGAACCCCTTTTTGCGGACAGCATAAAAAAACGGTCGTGTGCATGAGGCCTTAGGATTACATTTTCAGAACTAACTGTGTTGTCCTTTGTCATCCCTTCCATCTTCTCAAGTGTTCAATGCAAGAGAATTTCTTTTTCCAGATAGAGCTTTACTGAAATTCCAATAGCTCCATTTCCAGATTCCCTAAATCTAACCAGTGTAAGCAGGAGAGATCAAGTTCTTCAAATTTGGCTTTATCTGGAGAAGCGCGTAAACACAGGGTTGTCACCAATTTACGGAACTGTAAAAATCGTTTACTAAAATTCACCTTTGCAGCTGCTAGGATTCTAGAAAAGTCCTTGTAGATTTCCTGGTGGCTAATAGGATTGTCAGCAAATGCTGTAGCATTTTCTAAATGCTTTTTTAGATTTGGAAAATATTTTAGCTACCCACTTTCAAGGTCTCTTTCAAAAACCTGTAGGCTTCTCTAAAATGTTTTAATATTGCAAAACATAATTTCTGCCGTTTTCCCTACACCTTGCAGTTGTTTGTTCAGCACATTAAAGTGTAGTGTAAAATCTGTAAAAAACATGAGGTTGGTAAGCCAGGCCATATCAGTGAGCAGTGGATATTCCTGCCCTTTTTTAATCATAAACAGTCTAATTTCATCCAAACAGGCTACAAATCTCTCCAGGACCCGTCCTCTGCTCAGCCACCGTACATTATTTTACATAAGTATAACAATTATACTGTGCCTGAACCTCCTCAAAAAGTTCTTGAAACTGTAGAAAATTCAGAGCACAAGCTATGATGTAATTCACCATTTTTGTGAAATCTTTGAGGACATCGTCAAATTTTTTGCTGCTTTCCCTGGCACAAAGAGCTTCTTGGTGTATAATACAATGGAACTAAATGACTTCATGTTTTGTTTCTTTAACAAAGGGCTGTATGAAGCCAGATGTTGCCCCCACCATAGAAGGTGCCCCATCACTAGTAATTGAAACCACTTTTTCTGGTCTTATGTCTTGTGACAAAAAAAAAAAAACTCCATCACAGCATTGTAGCTATCTATCCCTTGTGTTCTTTCAGGCAAAGACACTAATTTTACCAGCTCTTCTCTCATGATGTCACCAACAGCATAACGCAAAATTACTGCTAACCTTGCATGATTATTTATATCTGTGCTTTCGTCCAAGCACATGGAGTAACAGGATGCCTTTTGTAATTCAGTCGTAAGCCGCTGACTAACATCACTAGCCATGCGCTGGACTCAATCTTTAACAGTATTTCTGCTAAGTGGCATCTCAGAGATGCGCTGATTAATTTTATCCTTGTTTGGGAAAATATGGAAAAGGGAATTACTCTCAGACAACATGGCCATTTTGATAATATCCCCATCAGAGAGGGGCTTACCATGTTTTGCTAGGCATAGTGAAATTTGAAAACTGGCATTTGTCAGAAGAAAGGTAGTTGCAAAAACTACGATACTGGGAATGATATTTTCTAAATTTCCCTTCAAGAAACTTTTTTCTTTCAGTTTCACCAAGTGCGGCAACACTTTTGTGGTTGGTGTCAAAATGCCATCTGACACTTGATGTGCGACACACGATAGTTTCATTACACAGAATACATAATGCTTTCCCATTGCGTTCAATCACTCCAAATGACTCTGTCCAGGCCTCTTGGAATGATCTTCCACTATCTGTTTTTGCTTTTTTTGCTGCAATCATTTTTGAGTGTTTAAGACTTGGAGTCTGCAAAAACACAAAACTTAAAAAAAAAAAGCTTCCAATAAAATCTATCCCTATACCAAAAATAGCTAATACTATTAGTTAACACTAAAGAAATGGATATTCATTTAAATCAACAAGATCATATGAGTGTGGGACAATAGTCCCGCGGGTGGCCTAGCGTGCACAGCATCACAGTAACCTATGATGCTGTGTGCTCCCCTGCACACGATCAATGCCGCTCCTGGACATGTGGCCCACTCACAGACTGTATGTTTGCATAGGCCCTTAGGAAGGAGGACCACCCTCTACCACCTCCCATACACTGGGGGGTGTCTGGAGGTGTATGAGTGGTGGGGAATGGGGGTGCTCAATGAGTCCCCTCAGTCATTGAAGGGCCAGTGACACATTTTATAATTTAGATTAGGTGTTGCCTTGAGCAAGTGAGCAACATTCACATTAAAATATAATTATACCAGGGCAGATGAATGCGACTCCCTCACTTCTTGTTCTGCTCTCAGGAACAGCTCATAGGTCCAGGCTGCGCCAATCACTGAGCAAGAAGATGCTGTGCTGATGGCCTGTTGACACAGCAGAGGAAGAAGCATAATACTGATTGGCAGAATCTCAGCCAACCAGTGTTAGGCTTGTACCTGTAAACCACAAGCAGGTTAGTGTGCACCCCTGCAATGTTCCGTTCGGTCCTCTAGCTCTGCTTCCACCCCTCCCATGTCACATGTTGCTCCCTCTATGCTTGCTGATTGCAGGAGGCATGTAGTGACTTGAGTCCCTCTCCTCTCACTCCTATTTCTGCTCGGCAGTTTTATTACAGTACTAGCGCTGCATATACAAAACGGGACGGCGATACTCCTATATATTACATTTCACTCTCTCATATTTCACATGTATTGAGGAATCTTTCCCTTTTTTTCCTCTGGTATCAGCACTCCTCCCCATTCGACCCAGGTGATTTTAATTAGCAGGAGACTTCGTAAGAGTGTATAAATTTCTACCACCTTTCAGTTGGAGTTCCTGAGAGTGTGTGATAAGGTGAGCTTTGACAACTGTTCACATGGTGCGGTGCTGCGCGGCGGCCATTGTTGTTTGGTGCTGTGCTGGTGGGTTGTTGGGGCCCAGTGCCAGGGCGGCTTTGCCAGACAGCGGGGGCGCTGTTTGGCTGCTGGGTCCCGCTGCCTGTTGGAGCCGTTCCTTGGCGGCGTTGGTCGCAGCGCTTCGCCAAATTTAGAGTAGGTTTCCGCTCAAGGAGGCAACCTTGTCTCGGTGAGTGGGCCTATGCTTTTTGATCAAATTGTATACTAATGCCTCATATATAGCATGCAGCATAGGGGTAGGTATACAATAAATTGCGCTGAGAAGCCATGTTAATTATGCTGAGAAGCAGTTACTAGATAAAAGCATAGTATTGAGGATGTGCGATCCAGTTTCACTCTCTCATATTTTACATACAGTATAATCTTTTCTCACTTATTGTATGTAGCTTTTATTTATCCTTATTATGCTATCTATCATCCATACTTTTTTTTTATAGTTGTTATTTTACCTATCATTAATACACTTTAATTATAAGTATTTTCTTATCTATTATTTAATAGATACATTTTTTGATAAATGCTATATTATTTTATTTTTTAATTAATAACACAAAGGCGGGTATGTGCAAGCCAACAACCTATCCATGAGACAGCTACAATCAGCATAGCTTACAATGGCAGCCTTGTGCACTATGAGACATTCAAAACCAGCTTTTTTTTTTTTTCTCAGATGGGAATATTTACGATCAATCACTCATAAACGTTCCATCCCATCATCATCGGACTTTATTACATATTTTCTTCAAGTTACAAACTTTACATAGTCAATAACAATCTTATCCTATGTCCACTCTACCAGATCTATCCATTTTTTCACCTTCCATATTTCTTCTGCATCCACAGCCCCCTTTCTTTTAACATCCCACAAGTAACACATATTCAATTTCCCTAATACACCCTTAAACTATCTTTCGCACGTGACTCGTGCCTTCTAAATGCATACACATTCCTCACATCCCATAATACTTCCATCAAACATGCCATAAACAACCACAGCACTCTTTACTTTTCACCTCTAAATCCTAACCCAAATATCATAACTTCAAAGGTCAAACACGTCACTCCAGTCAATTCTTTACATAACTTTCCTAACTTCCTAATTACTTTTCTAGCATACAAACAATTCCAAAAGAGATGTACTATATTCTCCTTCCCTCTACATTCATTTCTTGGACAATCCTCGCTCCTTACCAGTCTTCTCTTCTTCTGGAATACTCTCACTGGTAGCACTCCATGTAACGTGTGCCACACTATCTCACTCTGCCTATTTGTCATACCATTCATTCTCACCTTTTCCCATACCTTCTTTACATCACATCCTCTCACCATATTTACATCACATTCAATCTTTTTTCCCTCAATCATTCTTGTCACAATTTTTTTTATCTTTGAACATACTAACCTCCTTGTCACACAGCACAAACTTTGTCAAAAACTTCACAACCCATACATATAGGACTTTCTAAAGCAATTGGCTTACGCAAATCTCTTTCACCCCACTTTAATCTAAAGAAATAATTCCCAAATAAATATCTGCACATACAAGCATACTTACTATCCTTTTCAATAACTCTCAGAACAATAGTTACAATATTCACACCAGAAAAAAAAAAAAAAAATCTAAGTTTGGGAAACCCAAACCTCCCTTTCTCTATCTTCTTCAATAAGACTTCTCTCTTAGCTGTCTCAGACCTAGAATTCCAAAGAAAGACGAACAATATCTGATTTAGCTGTCTCACACACATGTATCCCGGAGGGAAAACATATGCTGTGTACAAAAAATTTGGCAATATTACACTCTAAATTTCTAAAATCTTCCCAAAAAAGGACAGACTATACACATTTTCCAAAAGTTCAGTTTTTTCTCTACTCTTTCCTTCACATCATTCCAACTTTCTTTGCCATCAAGACATCCTGTAAATTTCACCCCAAGCACCTTAATTAGTCCAGTCACCACATTCACACCTATATCAACTCTCAGATTCCTACCTCCAAAACTTTTACACTCACTTATATCCCAATTCACTCTGAAAGCCGACGCTCCGCAAAAAATTGAAACTAATAACTTTAGCTCCTCTAATAGCACATTCAGAATCACCAAAAACACATATATCATCCATATAACCACTCATTTTCCATTCTCTTTCTTCACCATCTGGTACCTCTACCCCTCTACATACTTTATCTTTACATATCAACCCCAACAAAGGCTCAATCGCACAAATAAAAGCCACTGGCAAAAGTGGACATCCCTGCCATACTCCAGAACGGACCCGGACCTGTACTCTCTACTTACATTCCCATTCAACAACACACTACTATATATTCCTTCATACAAGCTTCTCACTCTCCAAACAAAATCTGAAGGAAAGCCGAATCTTAATAACACCCTAAACAAAATGTATGTTATACTCTATCGAACGCTTTCTCAAAGTCCAGACTCAGCCGATATATTCCACTTTTCCGACTTTTGCAATCCCACAGACAATCTCTCAACATACATATACTATCATGAATTCTTCTACCAGGCACTGCACATGTTTTTTCCTCTCCAATCATGCTTCCCACAACTCCTCTCATCCTATTTGCTATCATATTTGCGTAGATCTTATAATCGCTGTTTAACAGCGTAATCGGCCTCCAATTCTTTAAATTTTTTCAAATCTCCTTTCTTAGGAATCAATATAACCAGTCCTGCCTTCATACTTTCATCCATCACCACATTCCTCCACATATACTCATACAATTCTACCATATCATTTGCTATCACGTTCCACATTCTAAAATAAAACACCATCGGCAATCCATCCTCACCAGGTGTTTTGTTTTCCGCCGCTCTGCTAATTACTTCCCATATCTCTTCTTTCCTCACACTCTTCATCACACAATCTCTCTCTATTTCACTCAGCTTCTTATCTATTACACATCATCCTCCATAACCTCATTCCTCCATTTTTCTGCATACAATTCTTCAAAAAATCTCACAACCTCTTCTTCTGTTCCATCTCCACTCACTTAATTCCCATTTCCTCCATACAATACATTAATGCCCTGTTTCTCCCAAACACTTTTTTGGAAAAAACCTGAAAGCACTTTTCATCGAACTCCATCCTATCTAACTTGGCCCTGTACATAATACTCCTTCCTTTTTCTAACAGCATCTCTTTAATCTCTCTCTTAACTAAAATAATATCTTCTTTCACATCCATACCCCCACCTCTCAACTTATATAAAAAGGCTAATCGAGCATTAAGCTTAACAAAAAAAATTCTTCTTCCTGCTGCTACCTTATAACTAGGGTTAATCAAACCCGAACTGTAAAGTTCAGGTTTGTACAGAACATTACGGTTTTTCGCATCCAGACCCGAACCCAAACATTTTCGTGAAAGTTTGAGTTCGTTGTTCGGCGATTTCTTCCCGCTTTTTGAAAGGCTGCAGGGCAGCCTATCAACAAGCGTTTCACTACGTTACCCTAAGAAGCCATCACAGCCATGCCTACTATTGGCATGGCTGTGATTGGCTAAGTGCAGCATGTGACCCAGCCTCTATTGAAGCTGGAGTCACGTAGCGTTGCACGTCACTCTGCTCTTCTCAGTGTAGAGATAGGATGCTGCTGCTTCTGTGAGGGATAGATTAGGGAAGAAATCTGTTGCACTTGGTGGTGTTAGCTCTTCAAACTACAGCAAATATTGAGGGTGCTATGCTACATATTTGTACCCAGCCCTGAGCCCAGTGATACTGCAAAATAATTTTTAATCCATCTGTTACTGAGGTAGGGGTCGGCAGCGATTTTAGCAACTGTGTCCTTGGAACTGCATGTGACCTGCATGTGTGCCAGCCTGCCAGGGAAATCAGTTTAATTATTTTTTGGTAGCTCAGTGGAGGAAAAATTCCTTTTTTCAGGCAGGTCAAGTCCCTCTACATTATGTATTTTATAATTTAGACATAGGGCATTTCTGTATATGGGGGAATACCATGTTTGCATACACCGCTGAAAAACCTGTTTTATAATTTTGTGGTGACATAGTGCATTTCTATAGTTGCTATAATAAACCAGTACTGTCGTACCACAGAGCATGTTTGTATACAACGCTGAAAAAACGATTTCAAAATTTTGCGGTGAAAAACTGCATTTCTGTACTTGGGTTAATAAACCGGTACTGTTGTGCCACAGAGCACGTTTGCATACAACGCTGAAAAAACTGATTCAAAATTTTGCTGTGAAAAACTGCATTTCTGTAGTTGGGGTAATAAACCCGTACTGTTGTGCCACAGAGCACTTTTGCATACAACGCTAAAAAACCTATTTTAAAATTTAGCAGTGACATACAGCATTAATGTATTTGGGTGAAATAAACCTGTATTGTTGTTCCACAGAGCAGTTTTGCATACAACGCTGAAAAACCTATTTTCAAATTTAGCAGTGACATACAGCATTTGTATATTTGGCGGAAATAAACCTGTATTGTTGTTCCACTGAGCAGTTTTGCATACAACGCACAAAAACTTATTTTAAAATGTAGCAGTGACATACTGCATTCCTGTATTTGGGGGAAATAAACCCATATTGTTGTTCCACGGAGCAGTTTGGCATACAACGCACAAAAACCTATTTTAAAATTTGGCAGTGACATACAGCATTTGTGTGTTTGGGGGAAATAAACCTGTATTGTTGTTCCACAGAGCACTTTGGCATACAACGCACAAAAACCTATTTTAAAATTTAGCAGTGACATACGCATTTCTGTAGTTTGTTGCAATAAACACTGATTTTGTGCTAGATCTGAGGCCTACCCTGTATTTCAACCATTTTAAGAAACCTATTGAACTCTGCATTTACATAGTTGGTTGCAAACACACAGGTTTTGTGGTAGATGGCACATTAGTGGTGTACTCTGCATTTCTGACAGTCAAATTAAACCGTTAACCTCTGCTGTTACATTGTTGTTTTGAAAAATCTAATTTTTGGTGAAAGTGAAGTAATCTTATTGAATTGCTCCGTTACACTGTTGTGTGACCTAAAGAAATGTATTCTGTTTATGACACGGTCACTTCATTGCTGTTAGTGAACTTAATTGTTGACTATTGGCAGTTAAATTGACAACGGAGATAATCTGTTTGGTGGGTGAACGCAAATAATGAGGAGAACATCAAATAAGGGACGTGGGCATGGTTGTGGTGGTGTTGGTGGAGCTCCTGTTGCTGGGAGAGAATGTGGCCATTTAGCGTCAACTACAGGTCCAAGTGAAACACCTTCCTCAGGTGTGAGTAGGTAACAGAACGTGCAGAATTATTTGGTAGGCCCGAATACCTCTCTACGAATGATGAGGCCAGATCAAGTACAGGCGCTAGTAGATTGGGTGGCTGACAGTGCTTCCAGTACCTTAACATTGTCTCCCACTGCTGAAAGCTCAGAGTTGGCACCTGCAGCCCATGTCTATCAGTCTTTCACCTCACCCTCTTGCAAATCAGCCAAGCAATCTGAGCCCCAAGTCATGCAGCAGTCTCTTATGCTTTTTGATGACTCTGCTGGCAGGGTTTCCCAGGGCCATAACCATAGCCCTGCCCCGGAAGTGGAAGAGATTGAGTGCACGGATGCCCAACCACTTAGGTTTGGCACTTAGGTTTGAGGATGAGGACATGAGAAGACCACCGCAGCACGTCTCTGATTATGACGAAACACAGGTGCAAACTGTTGCGGCTTTCTGCGGTGTGCAGACCGACAAAGAGGGCAGGGGTGAAGACTGGGTGGAAGATGATGTTGAGAATGATGAGGTCCTACACCCCAAAATATCCCACTTAAATCCATGTTATTCATGGGTGGTGGAAAAATCATATTTTTTAAGGCCAGGAATTATCTTAGCGGCATGCGCTGCATATGTGCCAGGGACAATAATATAGTTAATCCGTTTGGGAGTTCAGGAGTTGACATATTACAATTTTTTGCTGTCAAGTAACTCTGCACTGCATAGGTGACAGGGACCGAAAAGTTTAAAAATCTTCTTTTAAATTGTTGGGAGCAAAATTACAATTTTTGCGGGGTACAAAGCCCTGCTCTGCATAGGTGACAGTGACCGAGAATGCAGAAAATCTTCTTTTAAATTGTTGGGTGAAATATTACCATTTTTGCCGGGTACAAACCCTTGTTCTGCATAGGTGATAAGGACCCAAAATTTGAAAAATCTTCTTTTAAATTGTTGAGTGGAAAATTACCATTTTTGCCTTTAATTAACCCGTCCTCTGTCTCGGTGCCAGGGGCCTGCATTTTTAAAAATCGTCTGTTCCATTGGTGGGTGACATGAACCCCCGTTTTGCCGTGAATTAACCCCTCCTCTGCCTGTGTGCCAGGGGTCTACATTTATAAAAATCGCCTGCTCCATTGGTGGGTGACATGAACCCCGTATTGCCATGAATAAACCCCTCCTCTGCCTGGGTGCCAGGGGTATACATTTTTAAAAATCGTCTGCTCCATTGGTGGGTGACATGAATCACGTCTTGCCGTGAATAAACCCCTGCTCTGCCTGGGTGCCAGGGGCCTACATTTCTAAAAATTGCCTGTTCCATTGGGTGGTGAAATGAACCCCGTTTTGCCGTGAATAAACCCCTGCTCTGCCTGGGTGCCAGGGGCCTACATTTTTAAAAATCGTCTGTTCCATTGGTGGGTGATATGAACCCCGTTTTGCCGTTAATTAACCCCTCCTCTGCCTGGGTGCCAGGGGCCTATATTTCTAAAAATTGCCTGTTCCATTGGTGGGTGAAATGCACCCAGTTTTGCCGTGAATAAACCCCTGCTCTGCCTGGATGCCAGGAGCTTACATTTTTAAAAATCGCCTGTTCCATTGGTGGGTGACATGAACCCTGTTTTGCAGTGAATAAACCTCTCCTCTGCCTGGGTGCCAGGGGCCTACATTTTTAAAAATTGTCTGTTCCATTGGTGGGTGATATGAACCCCGTTTTGCCGGTGAAAAACAACCTGTTTTGCCGGTGAAAAACCCCTGCTGTGCATTGCTGACAGGGAACCAAATTTGTTAAAAGCATCTGTTAATGATCGAAAGATACGTGACTACAAACTCACGCTGGTAGACGCGCTGCTGATGGCATTTCCACCTGAAGCCTCCTCAACCTCCTACCCCACATCTATTTCCTCCTCCTAGATCAAAATTTAGATTTTTAATTTTTATTTATTTTATTTTAAGTCATTTCCCTATCCACATATTGTCTAGCCCTTTCCAGGACTTTTTTACAGCCATTTTAGTGCCCAAAAGTTCGGGTCCCCATTGACTAACTTTTTTGTGAAGTTTGGCCAAACCCATTAAACCCAGGTGTCTGCTTATAACCTAAGTTCTTAAAGAAAATGTCTTTTTTTCTTCACCCAGTCACATACGGTGCATACATTATCAGATTCTTTCCGCACCACCATTCATACTATCTTGCATACTCTGTTCGTACTTCCTTGTTTTCTATCAGGCTTACATTTAACTTCCATACCCCTCTTCCGTACTTTATTTTACTATTCAAATCAAACTCAACCTCATGCATTCATGGTTTGAGAAAATAACTTTATTTTGAGAGTACCTTTTGGGAACTATGTTTTGTGACACAAAACAGTAATCTATCTTAGATTCTACCCCCCTACTTTCTGCATGAAATGTATTCATACTCACTATACATAACCCTAATAAAGCTATCCCTGACACATGCACTGCTTCTTTACTTATATCACAATTTATATCCCCCACTATTATTACAGGCGTTCTACCCTGGATAAAAAAATTTAACTTTCTTAAAAATAATTTTACACTCTTCCCTCCGGCGCATACACATTAATAACACAAAGTTTTTCCACCTGAAAAACAAAATTTGACGAAATATAGTACATCTTCCTTCTTCTATAATCAAATAACTGTCCAGGGATATCTGGTTTCTTTTAATCAAAATGGCTACTCCATCATTCCTATTTACTGTACTTACTACATATGGACCTCCCATGTGGCTATTCTTCCTCCTTAATTGGCTCATCAAGCCCGCATTCTTGTAAACAAAATATAGAAGCAATCTCCTTGATTTATTCTTAAACTTTCTTTCATTCTGTGATACGACGGTTAAACTCATAATAACAACAGAAAATTAAAGGTTATTTGTTTCTATATTGTTTAACCACTTTAACAATTGTCCATAGCCTCTCCATCCTTTTCTTCCAATACTCGGTAGCGAGTTTGGCTTCCACTACTACTTTCTTCACACTGCTCACTTCTTGTTTTTTTTTTAAATTGGCTTCTCTTGACAATATTGGCAGGGTATGAAGAATGCACAGGACTGACTAACTCCTCTATCACCTCCTCCAGTTGTCTCATGACTTTTAGTGCTTTGCCTGTAAGCAGCATGCGCTCCTTCTCAGTTTCTTAAAGGGCCAACATGTACAAACTAATTTGCCATATCCTATAACAGATCTTGCTGGGGGTTATAAGACACCCTCCCCCAGTGGTGGGTGTCTGAGGAATAGGTTCATAGCTTGCTAGTTCCTGCAAAGGTGTTCTGTATTCATTTGTCTGCCGATGTACCAACTTCTGCCTATTTCCTGGATTTTGACCCTTCTTTGCCTGACCTCTGTATTGTTCCTTTGTTGCCTGCCCTGACCTAGGACTATTTATGGAATTGCTTGTACTCTTCCTGCTCTGACCTTGACCTGTCACTGACCATGGCTATCCTGATCCCTCAGTGCTCTGCACTGGTGTGTCTGACCCCGTGGATCTGCTGTCAACCATACAGAGACCTCTTCAGGAGGTAGTAGCCTGGTAGGTCCCCTGAAGCAAAGTCCAGATCCCTGTCCATGGGTTAAAGGGTGAAAAATAGGAGTCTGCCTGGATAACACACTTAGGAGTAGCCAAAGTCAAATCTGTGGCTTGACACAGTGGTTTCACATCCACTGCCATAACAGGTTACACCAATTTAATGTTTTCCACATATTATAGGTATCATGGGTTATAAATGCTCTCAGGCTTTGTTGACCATATTAGATTTTCTGAACTACACTGAAAAAATTAAACGTGGATACAGACTAGTTTATAAAGACAACAAGGACAATTTTTCTTTCATACAATTTTAATACATACTAGGAGTTCGCTTTTTTATGTTATCACAAATCATTTACAAAAAGTAAAAATAATAATTTGCTGTATTTTCTAAAAGATCAGAACATCTGAGAAGACTAATAGCATATGATAGTTAAATAGAATACAAGAGATAAAAGATAATTATAGAAGGAACTCGTTACTTTGTTTTAATAAAACAGAGAACATTTCATGTTATTTGACAAATGAAAAGTGGGTTTTGAAAATCATTTTTGCTATCACTTGCTTAAAAATAAACATGTTATTGGAGGCAGAAATTTCATCTTTCAGTAAATTTTTGAGATGAGCGAATTTGAGCGATTAAATTTGTCAAAAAGTTTGATTTGTGTCCGAATTGATTCTACACAAATCAAATATGCCAATTACACATGACACTCTGAGGTCTCCAAAAAGTCTGATTAAAAAAATAGTAATCTTTTTTACATTTTTAATGAATTTTTGCTCTTTCTCTCTCCCCATCTTTTTAAGCTTTTTAACACATTGACAGCAATAGCAAATAATGTCAGTGTCACTGACATATATAGCTATGGGAAACATATGGTTGACGGTGTTAACAATCAGTGTGGTCTGCTGCTGTGCTGCCAAGATGTGTTTCAGAGGGCTCTCTGACCTGAACTGTTTAATCCTTTCTAGAACTGGTTCAGACACCTTGCTCCACACTTCCAAGACCTCCGGGACCCTGTGCTGAATGGAGGTTTGCTCTTTACTAACCAAGGCCTACATGGTCTGGAAAGCCTAACTGCTGTTCAGCCTGGAACTTCATTGGCCCCACTGCACACTAAACCCCTGGGGTTACAGCTTAAGCCGAAGCTACTGACCGACAGGCCCGGTGGGAATCAGACAACTCTCTGACCCACATTAGGCCATGACCACCACGGTCTGGGGTCCACAACAGGCCTGACCGGAATTTTGGAAGTCCCCGAAGGATTAGCCTACTCTCCAGACTACTAAGTAGTTCCTACATTTTCTTGCAACCTGAGGTCCTGCTACATATCAATACCATAGGGACTTTACTCGAGCCCAGCATCTTACCAATAGATCTGGCATCCTACAGTTGGAGATGAGCCTGGCCAGACGTTTGGAAGACCGTGGAGGACTCAATACATAACAGTCTCTTAAAACCCACTCTCCGGACTACTGAGCAAGTCCTGCGCTTCAGTCTACTTCTACTTAAAGCCATTACTTAATATATATTAGAGGTATCAAACCACACTCCTCCTCCTTAGGAGCAATGCTCAAAATTTTTTGGACTGTTTACCCGTCTGCCTAGCCTATTCCTCAGCCTATGATATACCATCATTACCTCCAGGACATAGTCCTAATTTTTATGGTGGTTACAAGGGCTAATCTCTATAACTTTCATTACTTGCTTACCTAGCAGTTGCTCCTGATGTAATCCAGCTAGCACGGAACCCAAGAGACAAGTTTATTGCTTCATTCTTGCCAACATGATTAAAATAGAGAATGCTACCTCTAAACACTCTAGCAATACCCAAAAATCCCCTACCCCAAGCGGAGAAATGGACAAATACATGAAAAGTAAATATTCCAATTCAGCCATTCAAAAGATGACTATGCCACATAAAGACTCTCTTCCTATGGCACATGTAGAGACTGCAGAAGAGTCAGACAGTGAAATGCATATATCTCTACATCAGGACAATTCCTTGCTTCTTTTTACGAAAATCTCTGGACAAAGCCTCTTTAGACCCCCTTTCAAATGACTTGGAAGATAAAAACAAGAAATAAAACAAGTTGGGGTACGACTAGAGCAACTGGAAACCGAACAATAAGCTATATGCAGTTATAGCACAGCTGGCACAGACAGCATGTCCTCCTGCCAAAATTACCTTAATGCTGCCTTTGAAGCCATAGAAGATCAGGAGAACAGAGGTCACAGGAACAACTTGCATTCAACTGAAAATTTTCCGCTCCATTCTTGGTGACTCTCATCTGGATGACATCATCATAGAGCGTGTCCACAGAGCACTATGGAGGAAGCCCAAAGACTCCTCAATTACAGTGTGCAGGAGGAGATTCTACATCTTACCAGATCATCTAACAATTTTAATTTGAGGATGTCTAAATACATATTTATCAAGATTATTCTCCACAAACATTACAGAAGAGAAGAACCCTTAAGCCGTTAACAGAAGCTCTTAGATCTAAAGGCATCCAGTACAGCTGGAAATTCCCATTTGGACTCATGTTTTCAACTGGAGGTAAAAGGATTCTGATCCGGTCGGTTTTGGACCTTCCAGATGCCTACACGGCCTTGGATCTTCCTGATCTTCATATTTCTGTCTGGGCAGTTGTGAAAGACCTGGCTAGTTTACCACATATTCAACCACCTACTCCATGAGAAGAGGTATCCTACAGCTGCAGTGCGAAATCCAAGAGAAAGGCAGGAAGGCTGACACCAAAAAGCATCATCGCATACAACATCTGAACCAATGTGTAGGCAAAAGGGACACTTCTCTAATTTCCAGTACCCTGATCATAAGTGGCACTATACCTTCATTCGATATTTACTGACTGCTTTATTCCCGTTCATTCTGCTTCTGTCACTTTATTCCATTCTGCTCTCATGCAACTTTATTCCTCCTTTTAATACCTCTATCTTTACTTCCTTTGTCCTTACCTGCTTTCCTCTTCTGTTCCTCTTTAGATGTTGCCAGGAGGACTGCCGTTTTTATGATGCCACTACAAAGAATATCTAACTGTATTACGGCTATACAATATACCATTTATATAAGATGTATACCTGACACACTGAAATTGTCTAACTTGTACAGTGACTTTCTTTTTCCCATCTAATTTTCTTTCTTGAACTACACCAACATCTATTTGGGACCTAGAAGTCCTGACATTACCATTCACCTCTACATTTCACTGCTCTCTTGCACTTCTATTAGTCTCTTTCTTGCTTCTCCATATCATACCGCTTTCCTTTGTTAAGCTACTCCCTATGGATACTCTATTATGCTGACATGGTCCGCTAGCTCTCTATTACAAAAGTTCTCCAATTATCTCAGTTTTTCCGCTTCTTCCTTGTGGCACTTTTGTCTTCCTTCTTTACTATCTCCTTTACAACACTTTCCACCCTTTACTTTCTTTTTTTGCTTCCACCACCATGTATCTTTGACTTGTTGGGTCTCTACAGCCATGATGTCACAGGCTGTACCTTCCATTCATTTATTTATGAGGCGTATGGCACGCCTTAGTTACTGCACTTCATACTTTGATTGTTCTGATAATCCAATATCTGCAGTTTATCAATATATAACTATTGTTGATTTTATTGATTTGCTGTTTTTGTTATGCTCCTAAACCCCGATTTTCACCTTCCCCCCTTTCCCTTGTTCCTTCTTCCCTCCCTCCCATTCAGTGGGCCCCTGGCAACAAAGAGTTCACACAGCTAGCTGTTCATTTAACCAGATATATAAATGACACACCTTAATATAGTATCCTACAATGTGAGAGGGCTAAACTCCTCATCCAAGAGAGCCCAGGTGATTTATTTTCTTTAAAAGAATAAAGCAGATATCTGTTTACTACAAGAAATGCACTTCAGGAAAACAAATATTCCCACTATGAACAGGCAACAGTTTTCCACCTGGTACCAGTCTGGCTCTAACAGTGGCGCATCAAAAGGTGTCAGTATCGGGATTCGCAAACATGTCACCTTTTTCGTAGTGGATAAATGTGTGGATTCCAAAGGCCGCTACCTCTTTATTAAAGGAAAATTGGGTAATTCCATGTTTAATATAGGGAATGTTTATACTCCCAATAGGGAACAAATCCCTTGGCTCATTTTGATCTTGAAAAAATGATCCCGTTTCTCAGAAGGAACCTTAGTCTTAGATGGCGATTTCAATGTGGCTTTGAATCCACTAATAGACACATCTAATGGTAAATCTGTTTTTAGATATAGGGCCTTAGCGAAACTAAAACGATTACTCCTTACAATTAGCTGACCCGTGGTGTGCTTTACACCCCTCAGTTAAAGATTTCACACATTACTCAGCTCCACATAACTCCTATCAAAGAATTGACTACATATTCATACCCATTACTCATATGCTCAATATGCTTTCTCTTTCCATCTCCGTTTCTACAAATTAGAGATATAATATGTAGCTCAGACACTGCTCACAATTAGAAATGAGCGAATTTTTCAAAAATTTGATTTGGGGAAAATTCGATTTGAATTAGGTTAAAAAACGGCTATGTCCTGGCTGCTGAGAGCCTTTATAGTGATGTAAAACACTGTGCCTTACAGTAACACGCATAGGGAGTCTGCTTTGGTAGTGAAATAATACTGTGAGTCCGTATGACATGCAGATGACATGTGTTGCTCTTAGAATCACTGCACACTTCACTTATTTGGGCAGTCATGGGGCCAAAACTGACCAAATAACACAAGTATTCTCTCAGCCTTACAGGTCGATGTTAGCGTCAAGAAGCACACTCCTTCTACACCGTGGCCAGCTGATTCCAAATTGATGTCAACAGAACCTGTTCTATTAAACGAGTATACAAGTAGAGCCCACCTGACAGAGTGGGAACGGTGTTAGTAGTAAGTTTGTGTTGACGTCACTAATTAATTTGCCGTTCTTCTGATCCGTCAGAACAATAACCCACAAAAATGGATCCTGTCTGTGGAGCATATGCCTTCACTCGGTCAGCATTTGCTCAATAATCCATCAGTATTTCTAATGGCAAAAAAAAAAAGAAAACAGGAGTGGATCTAAAACAGAGATGACACGTGAATGTAATATTTGCATGTCGTCTGTGTTTTGTACCCACTCCTGCTTTTGGCTACCAAATCGTAAGCCAATTCTGATGGGACCATACAGGCCTTACAGTTGCTGCACAGAGAGGATCCGTTGTGTATCTAAATCTTCCTTCCTTCTGACAGATCAGAAGAAAGGTCAAATAAATGATGTTGTCATCCAGGCCGAAAGCCAAAATAGTGGACCAGTCTCATGAGGGTGGGAACAGCATGAGGAGACAACGGAGTGGCCCAATGACAGGGTCTGGAGTTGGCAGCAGTATGAGGAGGCCATCGAGTGGCACAACGACAGTGTCTGGAGGTGGCGGCAGTAGAGGAGGCCACCGAGTGGCACAATGATGAGTCTGGAGGTGGCGGCATCATGAGAAGGCCACCGAGTGGCACAATTACATAGTCTGTAGATGGCAGCAGTATTTGAGGCCACCGAGAGGCAAGGTGACATAAATCAGAGGTGGCGGCAGCATCCTGAGACCACGGAGTGGCAAAAACATAGTGTGGAGATGGCAGCAGCATGAGGAGATCACAGAATGGCAAGGCGATATAGTGTGGAGAAGGCAGCAGCATGAGGATACCACAGAGTGGCAAGGTGACAGTGTGGAGATGGCAGCAGCATGAAGAGACCACAGAGTGGCAAGACAACATAGTGTGGAGATGGCAGCAGCATCAGGAGATCACAGAGTGGCAAGGCGATATAGTGTGGAGAAGGCAGCAGCATGAGGATACCACAGAGTGGCAAGGTGACAGTGTGGAGATGGCAGCAGCATGAAGAGACCACAGAGTGGCAAGACAACATAGTGTGGAGATGGCAGCAGCATCAGGAGGACCACGGAGTGGCAAAAACATAGTGTGGAGATGGCAGCAGCATGAGGAGATCACAGAGTGGCAAGGCGATATAGTGTGGAGAAGGCAGCAGCATGAGGATACCACAGAGTGGCAAGGTGACATAGTGTGGAGATGACAGTAGCAGCAGCAGCAGCAACATCAGTAGGATACCACAGAGTGGCAAGGTGATATAGTGTGGAGATGGCAGCAGCATGAGGAGACCACAGAGTGGCAAGGTGACATAGTGTAGAGATGGCAGCAGCATGAGGAGACCACAGAGTGGCAAGGCAACATAGTGTGGAGATGGCAGCAGCATCAGGAGGATACCACAAAGTGGCAAGGTGACATAGTGTGGAGATGGCAGCAGCATGAGAAGACCACAGAGTGGCAAGGTGACATAATGTGGAGATGACAGCAGCAGCAGGATACCACAGAGTGGCAAGGTGACATAGTGTGGAGATGGCAGTAGCAGCAGCATCAGAAGCGCATACAAATGTATTGGGCAGCACTACTCACATAACCTTTTCAGGTGAGCCGTTTTGTGGCTGTGCCAGTAATGTTAGGTCCCGACCTCTGGGTCTTCTTCACATATGCTGATAAAAAATAAATATTTCGGCACTCCGATGATAGCGTCTTAAATGCTTTATTGCCACCTCAGATCAAGCAACGTTTCGACCATGTGGTCTTTGTCAAGCTCATACAATGTTTTCACAAACAACCTTATATACCCATATCTCACATTTAACTGTTCACCACATCCTTCATTAAAATACAACAGTAGTTACCTCAAATGGAAGACATTCTTTCCTACTTCCATCTAAATCAGACTTCTATGGATTGCATCCTGCATACATCCAGGAATGACGCCCGGCGTCCCGGTGCGTATATTGCGCATGCGCTGAATGTTTTCATTATCAGCGCTGGTCCTCACGTAGACGCACATCTATGACATTGTGCGCCTACGGCCGTGGTCACGTGTGCGTTTCATTGACCTCATCTGTACTCGCCGCGCCTGAGCCAATCACAGTAGTCTGGGCTGAGCTTAACCAAACATGTGACCGCTTCTATAAACAAAGACTCCACGCTTAATAGATAGTTTCACGGCCATACATAGTAACATCCAGGACTCTTGTCAAATTTACTCAATATCATCTTAGTATTCATTGTGGCTAAAAAATTCCCCAGGCAAGGGCACGGACAATCACATCCGCTACTATATATTACGCTAAATGTCCAGACAGGGGTACATGCGGCGACTAAGACATTTATACTTCATCTCGGACCCTATTCAGAACCCATATACGCACCTTGTAAGTATCTCTGAGCCTACCACCCGCCTCGATCAGATTCTGACGTGGCCGGTCGTATAGCAGTCCATGTCATTCACTTAAAGCAGGTGATCACTGGCATTCTGTCCATTACCCTGGTGCTAACAGTTCATAGAGGGTCCCCATTCATAACGAGACAACATATCCCCAATATTCCACAGCGTTCCTCTCTGTAAGGACTAGGCGGTAAATAACTGTCAATGAAGTTAACAGCTTACACTGTAACTGCCGTGTCCTTACCTCGGGATACCGCCACTTCCTAGATTCCTACATATACCATGATATTAAGTACCCTGGACGGGATACAGTCCATATTTAGAAGTCCGAAAAGTCCATACCAAACTAGTCCTAGGACAAATGAAGAGAGGAACTGTTAAAATCAATACAGCTGTTAGCCGGGCAACCTTACTTATACTCTACAATATTACAACATAATTACGGGTCATACGTAGATCAATAGAGGGAGCCCACCTTAAACTCCCTATTTAACCCTTTCGGCTCCATTGTATTTAATTCAAAGATCCATTTAAGTTCTTTTCTTTTTAGTAACTTCTCCCTGTCGCCCCCTCTCCTCAGTAGCGGAACTCCATCAATAATTCAGAACCTCAATTGTGAAATGTTATGTCGACACCTCACAAAGTGTTCTGGAACTGGTAGTTCTACCCCCTCCTTCCTTTCTGCCTCCCCTTTGGCCATCAATTTCCGGATAGTATACCTGTGTTGATTAATCCTGTTCCTGCAGGGCTGTGTGGTCTCCCCTACATAGAGGAGGCCACAAGGGCAGGTATAGAAATCCCTGATCTCATATCTCTTCCCTGTTCTAGGATGACAAAGGTGCTACCCCTGATCAGGCCCCCACGATTGCAGCAGCCCAAGCAGGGGTAACATCCCCTCCTCTCTGTCTGTTGTTTGAAACTAACCATGTCAGTTCTGACTAATTCATCTCCAAGGCTACGGGGTCTACCATAGGACATTAACGGGGGAGACTGAAATTCTTCAACCCCTGGAAATGACCTAGATAGAATACCCCAATTACGTCTCAAGATCTCCGAAATATTCTTGCTGATGCTGGTATACTTGGACACAAACGGTATTCTTTTCTGTTGCTGTCTCACCTCCTTATTTGTACCCCTAAGTACCTGCTGTCGATCCCTGACCCCAGGGCCGGCTCCAGGTTCATGTGGGCCCTTGGGCGATAAAGCCTCAGTGGGCCACCTTGAGGCAGTTTGCACAACACACGTCATTAACAACCAAAAGTCATTAAAAACAGTAGAAAAAAACACAGTGTTTTATAGGAGGTCTTATACTACAAGCACAAAAAAAAAGTCCATTAAAAACGGATGAACTGTCCATTTTTAACTGATGCCATTCTGCAAAACGGATGTTAAAAATGCACTAATTCATTTGCATGGGGGCAGTCGGTCAGTGAAAACTGGACAAGATATTTTTTTACATCTGTTTCTTCACTGGCTGTCCAAAAAATGCGGTGTGAATAACCTCATAGACTGCCATTGGTCTTAAAACGAACGTATGATGGTCGTTAAAAAAAGTCCATCATGTCCGTTTTTCACCAACGTGTGCATGTAGCCTTACAATTTCATATCATCCAGCGTGGCATTTTGGACAAAATAATGTGTGAAGCCTCAGTGAGGGAGTAGGCTTATCCGTCATGGCTGTGCTGACAATTGTGCATGGTGTGCATGACTGCAGCCCTGAGCCTGTCCTACCCACTTATTCATCTATGATCTGTGAATCACAGGGAGGGAAGACAAACTCGGCACCAAAGACAAAGGCTGTGGGGGGATTGAGGATTGCTTCTCCAGGGCATTCCTAGTCCTAAGCTATGAATGAAGGGAAGGAGCAGCTCTTCATGCTCACTGAAGGCTGGACTCTACTGACATCTTCTCCTCTGCTTCCTTTCCTATAAGCACCAGTAAACCCTGCTGTGGATTTTGGGGCTCCCTGTCCATGCTTAGTGACAGGGTGGATCTGTGGGGATCACATGACTGGAAGGATAAAGAGCTTTTGGGGCTGATTTGACCTGGACGCTGGCCATATCTTTGCTAATGGTGAAAGGCTGTGTTGTAGGAGGTGAAGCTATGAATGGTGCCTGTTGTGTGCTAGCTGCTGAGGGAGATTTGTGCTTTACACATATCGCGACTGGCCATATCATTAATAACAGCGCACCCTAAGTCACTAGCCCTTCTCCTGTCCCATACACTGGCAGCTCTCTGTGGCACTAAACCCTCCTAATGCGATAAGCGGCCGCCATGTTACTGGTCAAACTCACACACACCTGATTTCTTCCAGCTCGGCTGCTATACTGTGTGCAGTCTTCTGCAGCTACGTTGCTGATCAGCTCCTCCCCTGCTGTCCTCCAGTCCTCTGATCTGTCTCGCAGGCCTGAAGATCCTGCCAGATCACAGCAGCCAGCAACAGTAAATATTTAAAGGGACCATCACAGAAACGAGTGGGCCCCCTAAGGGACAGTGGGCCCCGGCAGTTGCCCGGGTATGCCGATTGCTGATGCCGGCCCTGCCTAACCCTGACCTCGTCCAGACGTTATGCTAGTTGCTACCACTCGTTTCGGGTAGTACCCATCCCTAACCTTATGTGCTATAGACTTTAACCTTCTGTCTAAGTTCTTGTCTTCAGACACTATCCTCTTGGCTCGCAGAAATTGGCTAAATGGAAGGAAGGGACTGTGCACTCTCAAAAGGCAACAAGTTGTTGCGATCTGTAGGTTTTACAAACAGATCTGTCTCCAGTTTGCCTTTCGCCACATACACAAGCGTCAGGATCAGGAGGATACCACAGAGTGGCAAGGTGACATAGTGTAGAGATGGCAGCAGCAAGAGGAGACCACAGAGTAGCAAGGTGACATAGTGTGGAGATGGCAGCAGCACAGAGTGGCAAGGTGACATAGTGTGGAGATGGCAGCAGCATGAGGAGACCACAGAGTGGCAAGGTGACATAGTGTGGAGATGGCAACAGCATCAGGAGACCACAAAGTGGCAACTGGCAAGGTGACATAGTGTGGAGATGGCAGCAGCATGAGAATACCACAGAGTGGCAAGGTGACATAGTGTGGAGATGGCAGCAGCAGCAGGATACCACAGAGTGGCAAGGTGACATAGTGTGGAGATGGCAGTAGCAGCAGCATCAGGAGGATACCGCAGAGTGGCAAGGTGACATACTGTAGAGATGGCAGCAGCATGAGGACACCACAGAGTAGCAAGGTGACATAGTGTGGAGATGGCAGCAGCAGGATACCACAGAGTGGCAAGGTGACATAGTGTGGAGATGGCAGTAGCAGCAGCAGCATCAGAAGGATACCACAGAGTGGCAAGGTGACATAGTGTGGAGATGGCAGCAGCAGCAACAGGATACCACAGAGTAACAAGGTGACATAGTGTGGAGATGGCAGTAGCAGAAGCATCAGGAGGGTACCACAGAGTGGCAAGACAACTGAGTTTGTCTCAACATCAAATAACCATAGACATCTTATAAAGGACCTCTTTACTTGTAATTCAAATAACGTGATTTACATTATTCAATGCCCATGTAAACGTCAATATATAGAAAGGACGAAAAGGCCCCTAAAAAAACGTATATCTGAACATTTCTCTAACATTAGAAAGAGATTTGAAAATCATTCTCTGTCTAATCACTTTAACCTCTTAAGGACACAGGGCGTACAGGTACGCCCTGATGTCTGAGTCCATAAGGACACAGGACGTACATGTACATCCTGTGTAGTTCCGATCACCACCGTGTAGTGCGGCTGATCGGAACAGAGTGCCTGCTGAAATCATTGGGCTGGCACTCAGGGACAATGCCGAGGAGGGTCCTGTGACCCCCCCGTATCGGCGATCGCTGCAAAAGGCAGGTCAATTCAGACCTGCGGTTTGCAGTGCTTTCTGCTGCTTCTGATCCCCGTGGTCGGTGCTCAAACGAGCAGAGGTCAGTCCGAGAGGTCGCGTCAAAAACCGAGAGAGAGAGGCAAGAGACAAATCCAATAACAAGCCGAGGTCAAATCCAGGAGGTAGCGAAAGTACAAGGAGCAGGCGGTAGATAGGTCAGGGGACGGTCACTGGAAAATTCCAAAGGTCAAACACGAGTAAGAAAATATGGACACAGCCTGAGTGAGTAATTACAGGCAACCTGTGGTCAGCAGGCTGCCTTTTAATATAGTGGAGGAAAGGGATCATGTGACCTGGCCAGCGTCACATGACCCCCTCTCCCTGCTACTAGCCGAGCGCTGAGTACCCTGCTCAGCACTCAGCCCTTCTTGGTTCCCATGGCGGGGGAGAATTCCGGCCGCCCCTGCAGGAGGAGCGCGGCCGGGCGCGCCACATACCTCGTCGCCATGACAACGGAGACGCCGGGAAGCCGGAGGCGCAGCCGGGCGCCGCGACCGTCCCTGCTGCAGTGATATCATGGGCCGCCTCCCGTGACAGAGTCAGTATTTGCAGTGTTGGCCCTTCTTTTTCAGGACCTCTGCAATTCGACTGGGCATGCTCTCAATCAACTTCTGGGCCAATTCCTGACTGATAGCAACCCATTCTTTCATAATCACTTCTTGGAGTTTGTCAGAATTAGTGGGTTTTTGTTTGTCCACCCGCCTCTTGAGGATTGACCACAAGTTCTCAATGGGATTAAGATCTGGGGAGTTTCCAGGCCATGGACCCAAAATGTCAACATTTTGGTCCCCGAGCCACTTAGTTATCACTTTTGCCTTATGCCACGGTGCTCCATCGTGCTGGAAAATGCATTGTTCTTCACCAAACTGTTGTTGGATTGTTGGTAGAAGTTGCTGTTGGAGGGTGTTTTGGTACCATTCTTTGGTACATTTTTTGGTACCAAAATTGTGAGTGAGCCCACTCCCTTGGATGAGAAGCAACCCCACACATGAATGGTCTCAGGATGCTTTACTGTTGGCATGAAACAGGACTTATGGTAGCACTCACCATTTCTTCTCCGGACAAGCCTTTTTCCAGATGCCCCAAACAATCGGAAAGAGGCTTCATCAGAGAATATGACTTTGCTCTAGTCCTCAGCAGTCCATTCACCATACTTTCTGCAGAAGATCAATCTGTCCCTGATTTCTTTTTTTGAGAGAAGTGGCTTCTTTGCTGCCCTTCTTGACACCAGGCCATCTTCCAAAAGTCTTCACCTCAGATACGCTCACACCTGCTTGCTGCCATTCCTGAGCAAGCTCTGCACTGGTGACACTCCGATCCCGCAGCTGAATCCTCTTTAAGAGACGATCCTGGCGCTTGCTGGACTTTCTTGGACGCCCTGAAGCCTTCTTAACAAGAATTAAACCTCTTTCCTTGAAGTTCTTGATGATCCTATAAATTGTTGATTGAGGTGCAATCTTTGTAGCCACAATATCCTTGCCTGTGAAGCCATTTTTATGCAACTCAATGATGGCTGCATGCGTTTCTTTGCAGGTCACCATGGTTAACAATGGAAGAACAATGATTTCAAGCATCACCATTAACATGTCAAGTCTGACATTTTAACCCAATTAGCCTGACATAATGATCTCCAGCCTTGTGCTCGTCAACATTCTCACCTGAGTTAACAAGACGATTACTGAAATGATCTCAGCAGGTCCTTTAATGACAGCAATAAAATGCAGTGGAAAGGTTTTTTTTGGGATTAAGTAAATTTTCATGGCAAAGAAGGACTATGCAATTCATCTGATCACTCTTAATAACATTCTGGAGTATATGCAAAACTTAAGCAGCAACTTTTCCAATTTCCAATATTTATGTAATTCTCAAAACTTTTGGTCACAACTGTACACACAAGTATTAGTTGTCAGAAGAAAGAGTAGCTCATTGTGAATAAGCCTGGAAAAATTATTTTTTATTTGGGAGCAGCAGTAGTACAGTGTGGATGTGGAAGGATTAAGTTGTAAAGGGGTAATAAATGACAGCAAAAGAAACACCAACTGTTCCTATTGCTGGCGGACAGTTTCCGCTCATTCAGGTGATGCTGCTTCATGTGCTGCAATAGAGCCATTGTGTCTATGTTTGGGTATGAATGACTGTGACTTATTTTAATCCTGTAGATCATGCACACAGCAATGTTTTTGTCTTCTGGCATTGTGGAGAATAACTGCCAGACGGAAGATACTCGCACAGAGCTAGCAGCAGCCAAGCTTAACTTAGGTCTGACATGTTCAAAATTAAGTCACGGGTTTGGTACACTGAATATTAAATGGCACTAGCAAAATTGCAAGAGTTTTTTCTGTAATGTAAAGACTGGTGTATGAATAAATGTCCCTCACATTTATACAGTTACCACTGAATTTAATGAAAGTATTGAAACTCTCTATTCACTTAGCTCATCCTAGTGGTAGCTGCTCGAAAATATATCAGGAAGGTCAGTGGCAGGCCACATTCCTTCCATGGTTCCCATAGTAGTTATGTGGTCTGCCTCCATGGTAGGTATATGACTGGACCATCGATAACTTTGCACTGATTATTTTTTACTGTTCTTTTGTTTCCTGAATGCAAAATTAAAGACGTTTCTAGGGGGAACCTTTTTATTAAAAATGGGTCAGAATGAGTTGAAAAAAAAACATTGTTTAATCACTTCACCAATAGTGTTGACCGCGAATTCTTATCGCGAATATCGGCACTTTGAGAATTTGCGGAGAAATAGAGTATAGTGCTATATATTCGTAAACGCGAATATTCTAGATTTTTTTTCTCATCAGTAACCTCCCTTCTTGCTTGTGGGCCAATGAGAAGGCTGCAATATCTTTGTCAGAGCTTAACAATAGAGATGGCCCGAACTATCTGCCGGCGAACAGTTCCCGGCGAACATAGCTTGTTCGCCACGGCGGGCGAACACATGGGATGTTCGGTCCGCCCCTATACATCATCATTGAGCAAACTTTGACCCTGTACCTCAGTCAGCAGACACCTTCCAGCCAATCAGCAGCATACCCTCCCTCCCAGACCCTCCCATATCCTGAACAGCATCCATTTTAGATTCATTCGGAAGCTGCAGTCTTAGTGAGAGGAGGGACAGTGTAGCTGCTGCTGATTTAATTGGGAAATCGATAGCTAGGCTAGTGTATTCAGTTTCCCCTCCAGTCCTGAAAGACTCATCTGATTTCTGCTGTAAGGACAGCGTCCTGACAGCACCCCAAAAAGCCCTTTTTAGGGCTGCTACATTAGTCTGCTTTTTTTTTCTTCTCCATATATATATTGCAGTTGCCTGGCCTGCCCGTGTGTGAGGAGCTGCAGGCCCACAGACTGTAGTGTGCCCACTGCCAGTGCCCACCACTGTCGTCCTGTGTGGCACAGGACTTTTCATCAAAAAAAGGCATTTAATTCTTACACTTTAGTGTAATTTCAGTTGCTTGCCTGCTAGTTTGTGTTAGGCCGACTTCCACTGACTGTAGTGTGCCCACTGCCAGTGCCCACCACTGTCATCCCGTGTGGCACAGGACTTTGCATCAAAAACATGTATTTAATTCTTACACTTTAGTGTAATTTCAGTTGCTTGCCTGCTAGTGTGTGTCAGGCTGACTTCCACTGACTGTAGTGTGCCCACTGCCAGTGCCAACCACTGTCACCCCGTGTGGAACAGGACTTTGCATCAAAAAAAGGCATTTAATTTTTACACGTTAGTGTAATTTCAGTTGCTTGCCTGCTAGTGTGTGTCAGGCTGACTTCCACTGACTGTAGTGTGCCCACTGCCAGTGCCAACCACTGATACCGGGTGGCACAGTAGCTTGCCGATAAATAAGGCATTTCATTTTTAGTCAGTAGTCTAATTTCAGTTGCTTGCCTGCTGCCAGTGTGTGTCAGGCCCACTTCCACTGACTGTAGTGTGCCCACTGCCAGTCCCCACCACTGATACCGGGTGGCACAGTACCTAGCACGCGTAGTGCCACTTATAAAAAAAAAACCAGGCAGAGGCAGGCCACCCCGCAGGACTGTTTGCGGTTGTTTGCGGTGCATTAAAAGGGAGTTTGGTCTGTCAATGTCTGTGAAGCGGGCGTAACCCTTACACTACCTGATCAATACAACATCATACCTGATCGTATACACACACTGGATGTTTTAAAGCACGTTATTCCAAACAATTTAGGAATGTTAGTTGATTTATGCCCTTTATGGATTAAAACCCGACTCTGCGTCCACTACGTAATTTTCCATGGGAGTTTTGCCATGGATCCCCCTACGGCATGCCACAGTCCAGGTGTTAGTCCCCTTGAAACAACTTTTCCATCACTATTGTGGCCAGAAGAAGTCCCTGTGGGTTTGAAAATTCGCCTGTCTATTGAAGTCTATAGCGGTTCGCAATGTTTGCATATTCGCAAACATTTGCGGAAATTCGCGTTCACGTACATCCCTAGCAACCAATAGGAAAGTTGCCTACCCCTTTACTATATAAGCACCTCCCCAGCAGCCATTTTCTGCAGTTTTTTTTGCAGTTCTGAGAGAGAGAGCAGTGACATTGCTGTGCTCTGTGCTTTCATCTGGATCCTATTCCTTATCCAATTACATTAGATAGTTAGTTAGCTCAGATATATATATATATCATACAGACAGTTAGTGGGAGATAGTCAGTGTAGGTTAGATAGTGATATAGTGTAGCTGACAGGTTCCACTGCAGGTTGTTAGGTAGTGTCATAGGAATTACCGTACTGTTTATCTGCTGTCCATACATACATAGTGCTGTGATGTCACAACTAGAGAGGAGCGAATCGAAGCTGACAAAGTGGAATGTGATCCAAATTTCTGGAAAAATTTGATTCACAACGAATGCTAATTTCCTTGCTCTTCGTGGTAACTAGTGTTGAGCGAACAGTTCGAGCATAGTTCATTTTCAAAAAAGTTCGGGTTCGGGTCCATTGTTCAACGATTTCTTCCCGCTTTCTGAAGGGCTGCACAGCAGCCAATCAGCTAATGTTTTACTTCTTGCCCTAAGAAGCCATCACAGCCATGTCTACTAATGGCATGGCTGTGATAGGCTAAGTGCAGCATGTGACCTAGCCTCTATTTAAGCTGGAGTCACGTAGCGCCGCAAGTCACACTGCTCTGATTAGTGTAGGGAGAGGACGCAGCTTCTGTGAGGGTGAGATTAGGCAGGGAAAAGTCAGCAAAAGCACCTAATGAAGTGATGGATCTACAGCTGTGAATGATTCAACTTCGGTTAGTTAATTGCTCACTGGTATTTAGGCTGCACAGAGTGTTTTTCTGTCACTTTTTTTTGGGGTGATCGGCAGCCATTTTGTGACTTGTGGTGCACCAGAACAAGCTTCCACCAAGTCCATCAATCCATCAATACTAGGTTTTTTTTGCTATATCCTACATCAGGGGCTTGGCTGTGCTTATTGTCACCCCTAGAAACTCAGGATAGCAATTTCTATATTTTATTAAGTGGTTAAATTCAATTGCCAAAATACCATTCCCCTAAATCTGGTGTTCCAGCTTTGGCTAGCCAAGTGTAATACTGTCTGCTGTCTGGCAAAGGATAGATTATTTTCTGTGGTGAAATTAAATTGCCAAAATAGCAACCCCCTAAATCTGGTGTCCCAGCAATGGCTGGCAAAGTATAATAGTGTCCGGCAAAGGATATATTTTGTTCTGGGGTGAAATTCAAAAACCAAAATAGCAATACCGTAAATCAGTGGTTTCAGCTGTGGCTGGGCAAGTTTAATAGTGTCCTGCAAAAGATATATTTTGTTCTGGGGTGAAATTCAATTGCCAAAATATCAATACCATAAATCAGTGGTTTCAGCTGTGGCTGGCCAAGTTTAATATTGTCTGGCAAAGGATATATTTTGTTCTGGGATGAAATTCAATTGCCAAAATAGCAATACCCTGAATCTGGTGTTCCAGCTGTTGCAGGCCTAGTTTAAATCTGTCCGTAACAGGGTATATTTTTTTCTGGGGTGAAATTCAATTGCCAAAATAGCAATACCCTGAATCTGGTTTTCCAGCTGTGACTGGACAATTTCCCTAGTGTCCGTCAAAGGATATATTATTTTCTGGGGTGAAAGTCAGTAGCAAAAATAGAAATACAGTAAATCTGGTGTCCCAGCAGTGGCTGGCCAAGTTTAATAGTGTCCAGCAACGGATATATTTTGTTCTGGGGTGAAAATCAATTGCCAAAATAGCAATCCCCTAAATCTGGTGTCCCAGCAATGGCTGGCAAAGTATAATAGTGTCCGGCAAAGGATATATTTTGTTCTGGGGTGAAATTTAATTGCCAAAATAGCAATACCCTGAATCTCATGTTCCAGCAGTTGCAGGCCTAGTTTAAATCTGTCAGTAACAGGGTATATTTTTTTCTGGGGTGAAATTCAATTGCTAAGATAGCAATACTATAAATCAGTGGTTTCAGCTGTGGCTGGCCAAGTTTCATAGTGTCCTGCAAAGGATATATTTTTTTCTGGGGTGAAATTCAATTCCCAAAATAACAATACCATAAATCAGTGGTTTCAGCTGTGGCTGGCCAAGTTTCATAGTGTCCTGCAAAGGATATATTTTTTTCTGGGGTGAAATTCAATTGCCAAAATAGAAATACCATAAATCAGTGGTTTCAGCTGTTGCAGGCCTAGCTGTCCGTCACAGCGTATATTTTTTTTCTGGGGTAAAATTTAATTGCCAAAATAGCAATACCCTGAATCTGGTGTTCCAGCAGTGGCTGGCAAAGTATAATAGTGTCCGGCAAAGGATATATTTTGTTCTGGGGTGAAATTCAATTGCCAAAATAGCAATACCATAAATCAGTGGTTTCAGCTGTGGCTGGCCAAGTTTTATAGTATCCGTCAAAGGATAGATTTTGTTCTGGGGTGAAATTCACTTGCCAATTTTTACCCTGAATTTGCTGTTCCAGCTGTTGCAGGCCAAGTGTTAATCTGTCCGTAAAAGGGTATATTACACTCAAGGTGTATATACAAGTGCTGAGAGGGTCATCCTCAATAACTTCACACGTTACCGTGCATCTCCCATTGTATTTCTGTCCGTTAAAAGGTATATTACACAAAGTGTTAAAATACAATTGCTGAAGGCATAATCCTACATATTTTTTCACACGCTACTGTGCATCTCCAAGTGTAAATCTGTCCATAAAAGGATACCTTTCATCCAGGGCCTAAATACTAGGCCTACAATTGATATTCCCCTAAATCAGTGGTTACTGTTGTGCCTGGATTAGTGTAATACGGTACATAAATAAATAGGCAGATAGTGTTAGGTTATAAGGTTGAGAAGTATAGATGGCTCAATAACGGAGAAAATATGGATACCCGGTGCTCTTACTCTAAAAAAACGGTTCACCATACCAGTAAGGTTCAAAATAATCAGTATATGTGGGATGAGTAGGCACACGGACTATGGTAGCAGAAATTCTGCATGCTACCATAGTCTGTGTGCCTACTCATCCCACATATACAGATAGTGTTAGGTGCCTGTAAAAAAAGGCCTGAATTTGAAATCAATATATTGGGCCCAATTTTTTTTTCTTATTGTGGTGCTTGGTTAACGGTAACAATGAGGAAAACATCTAGTAAGGGACGCGGACGCGGTCGTGGTGGTGTCAGTGGACCCTCTGGTGCTGGGAGAGGACGTGGCCATTCTGCCACAGCCACACGTCCTAGTGAACCAACTACCTCAGGTTCCAGTACCCGCCAGAATTTACTGCGATATTTCGTGGGGCCCAATGCCATTCTAAGGATGGTAAGGCCTGAGCAGGTACAGGCGCTAGTCAATTGGGTGGCCGACAGTGGATCCAGCAGCGTTCACAACATTATCTCCCACCCAGTCTTCTGCAGAAAGCGCACAGGTGGCGCCTGAAAACCAAGCCCATCGGTCTGTCACATCACCCCCATGCATATCAGGGAAACTGTCTGAGCCTCAAGTTATGCAGCAGTCTCTTATGCTGTTTGAAGACTCTGCAGGCAGGGTTTCCCAAGGGAATTCACCTAGCCCTTCCCCAGTGGTGGAAGACATAGAATGCACTGATCCACAACCACTGATGTTTCCTGATGATGAGGACATGGGAATACCACGTCATCGGAGTCCGCACGCAGGGCCGGGCCGACACAGAGGCTGAGGAGGCTCCAGCCTCAGGGCGCTCAAGCCTCAGGACGCAGGCCCAGGCCACTCTCACTAAGTCCCTGCTGCTGCCGTGTAGCTGTATTAGCAGCAGAGCATCCATTTCTGCGCTCTGCTGCTGTAACAGCCGGTCCTGCGCCCCCTAGTGGTGTTCTTCCTCCCTCCCTCCGTCTAGTGCAGTGTGCTGCAGCTCCGTACCTTCCCCAGCCCCTGACTTCCTGCCTGTGTGTGCACCAGAGATTCACAACCCCCTCCCCCAGCACAGAGAGAAGAGCAGCGTCGGGACAGAGAAGGAGGAGGAGGAGGAATACTCTGCATCCTGCCTCTCCCTCCAAGTCACCAGAGACTGTATGTGCAGAAAATGTAAGGGGTAAAAGGGAATAGAATGGCAGTAATGTAATGTGCATATTGTGTGTTTTTATGTATGTGTGTCATATGTATGTCTGTATATATGTATGTGTGTCATATGTATGTCAGTATGTGTGTGTGTCATATGTATGTCAGTATATATGTGTGTGTCATATGTATGTCAGTATATATGTATGTGTCATATGTATGTCTGTATATATGTATGTGTCATATGTATGTCTGTATATATGTATGTCTGTATATATGTATGCATGTCATATGTCAGTATATATGTGTGTGTCATATGTATGTCAGTATATATGTGTGTGTCATATGTATGTCTGTATATATGTGTGTGTCATATGTATGTCAGTATGTGTGTGTGTGTCATATGTATGTCAGTATATATGTGTCTGTGTCATATGTATGTCAGTATGTATGTGTGCGTCATATGTATGTCATGGCTATGTATGTATGTGTGCGTCATATGTATGTCTGTATATATGTGTGCGTCATATGTATGTCTGTATATATGTGTGCGTCATATGTATGTCTGTATATATGTGTGCGTCATATGTATGTCAGTATGTATGTGTGTGTCATATGTATGTCAGTATGTATGTGTGCGTCATATGTATGTCAGTATGTATGTGTGTGTCATATGTATGTCAGTATATATGTGTGTGTCATATGTATGTCTGTATATATGTATGTGTGTCATATGTATGTCAGTATATATGTGTGTGTCATATGTATGTCAGTATATATGTGTGTGTCATATGTATGTCAGTATATATGTGTGTGTCATATGTATACAGAGAAGGAACCAGCCGGCACTTCCACTTTGATCCACGCCGCGTGGGAAGGAGCCACCTCCAAACAAATAATGTGAAAATATCCCAGCAGGCGTGTATATTTCAATCTTGCTTTTTATTCTCATATAACAAATATAGTAGGATTATCCCCAGGCGCGTTGCGTGCTAAGCTTCATCAGCAGGTCACGGGGTAACAAAACTTGCATGTTTTGTTGCCCGTGACCTGCTGATGAAGGCTTGCGCAGCAGCGCCTGGGGATAATCCTTACTATATTTGTTATATGAGAATAAAAAAGCAAGATTGAAATATACACGCCTGCTGGGATATTGTGTCATATGTATGTCAGTATATATGTGTCTGTGTCATATGTATGTCAGTATATATGTGTGTGTCATATGTATGTCTGTATATATGTGTGTGTCATATGTATGTCAGTATGTGTGTTTGTGTCATATGTATGTCAGTATATATGTGTCTGTGTCATATGTATGTCAGTATGTATGTGTGTCATATGTATGTCAGTATGTATGTGTGTGTCATATGTATGGCAGTATGTATGTGTGCGTCATATGTATGTCAGTATGTATGTGTGCGTCATATGTATTTCTGTATATATGTGTGCGTCATATGTATGTCTGTATATATGTGTGCGTCATATGTATGTCAGTATGTATGTGTGCGTCATATGTATGTCAGTATGTATGTGTGCGTCATATGTATGTCAGTATGTATGTGTGTGTCATATGTATGTCAGTATGTATGTGTCAAATGTATGTCAGTATGTATGTGTGTGTCATATGTATGTCTGTATATATGTGTGTGTCATATGTATGTCAGTATATATGTGTCTGTGTCATATGTATGTCAGTATGTATGTGTGTGTCATATGTATGTCAGTATATATGTGTGTGTCATATGTATGTCAGTATATATGTGTGTGTCATATGTATGTCAGTATATATGTGTGTGTCATATGTATGTCAGTATGTATGTGTGTGTCATATGTATGTCTGTATATATGTGTGTGTCATATGTATGTCAGTATATATGTGTCTGTGTCATATGTATGTCAGTATGTATGTGTGTGTCATATGTATGTCAGTATATATGTGTGTGTCATATGTATGTCAGTATATATGTGTGTGTCATATGTATGTCAGTATGTATGTGTCAAATGTATGTCAGTATGTATGTGTGTGTCATATGTATGTCAGTATATATGTGTGTGTCATATGTATGTCAGTATGTATGTGTGTGTCATATGTATGTCAGTATGTATGTGTGTGTCATATGTATGTCAGTATAGATTATCTAACCCAGTCCCCCTTCCCCCATCAGCCCTTGTCCTACCCCCATCTACCCCATGTAACAACACAGGGTCATTTAGCTCTTCCAGATCGCCGTCTTATCACCTTAGACGGTTGGCACACATCAAGAAGCCACTCCACCACTGTAGATTCGGGTGCAAACTGGCCACGGCCAGCTTTATTGTCACAACAGCAGTACAACAAAATCATAAAAATAAATCCTCGGCCGTCTGGCCACTGACTAAACAGTCTTTCCCTCTCTATCAGGATCAGGGTCTACCACCCAGCTCCCCAAGACACATCACCAGTGCTTACCCTACACACAGGGTTAGAGGGTCCCGGCTCCCACAGGCCCTGACACAGCCTGCTCCTTTCCCAGACTGGGAGCCCTGATTGAGAAGCTCAACCCACATTAATCCAAGCTCCTCAGCTGGCTGATAATTATCCCCATTACCAGCCTGACTGCTGCAGACAGTGGGAAAAACCATTTTCCCAACCTTTCTTGTTCTCACCCAGCTTTCTCTGGGTGAGATATGCCACTTCAATGGCCTTCCTATAGCCTTCTGGCAGCTCCACTGCCACATATCCTCCCCCCCTGATAAAGGCCGTAGGACTTTTCACCTTACTTAAACCCCCTCCAGGGTCAAAGCTCCTACGTTGGGAAACATCTGAGGTTTTTCCCCACTCCAACTCAACGGCCTTAGTTTCTTCAGCCTTTGAGGCTCCTTTGGAGTCTTCATCCACTTTGTTAGCCTTCTCATCCTTCTCGGACACGGAATCACATACTTGCATTCTTAACTCCTCCTCCTCTTTCTCATCAAGGTTGGAGGTACTGGGGACATTAGGGTCTTCACCAGACTCGTCATCTTCTGACAATCCCTGCAGAGGTTCACCCAGGATATGGTTCTCCTTTCGGGCAGGATTCAGGAGAGCCAGCCCATCGGAGTAGACAAGACCCTCATACTGGTCGTCGGTCCCCCCGTATTTCTTCCCCAGCAGACTGCTGGCTTTATGGAAGGCGTTGACAGCAGAGGGAATGTCTTTCATGACCAGGTCCTGGCCACACACCGCCACGAGTCTCTGGGCTTCTGCATTCACCTCAGCACCATCATCTGGTTCAGCAGATACATCTTCCATCTTCTTCTCTGCTTCAGCTGGCACCACAACGCCACCACCTCCAGACCCATTCATAACGGGCTCTGACTTCTTGGCATCTTTTAGAGGATCTTCCTCTTCAGGTATTTCATTTTCTTCCACCTGCTGCGCAGGAGCATGCAGAGACTTCTCCAACTCATAGACTTCATCTTTTGAGCTCCTGAGATCTTCCATCTCTGCTCTGAGTTGTTTGTTCAGCCTCTCCAATTCATCTCGCTCCTTAAGCGCTTTTTCAAGTGCTCTAGCCAAGGAGTGGGCCTTGGTCTTCTTTTTAGTTTTCCGCACCAGCTTGTTAGCAGCGCCCCGCTCTTGGGCCTTCTGTTCTAGCTGTTCTTCACTCTGTTCTGGTGTAACAGCAGTTGTAGGAGTACCACCATTCTTCCTTAGACACTCTGTGGGATTTCCACCCAAGGACTCTTCAAGCCCATTGCTGATGTCTACTATAGACTTTTGTGTCTTTCTGGAGTCTTTTCCCTTCCCCAGGACACCAGGCAGTAGACCCTTCAGTTCACTCATCTCTTCCGGGATCTTCTGCTTTGACCCCTCTGCAGCCTTCTTCGGTGACTCTGTGACGACAGCTAGTCCCTTCTCTATCGTATCTAGGGACCGTGTGGCGAGAGTGAGATCAGCCTCCTGTTTGCAGCTGTACTGTTCTGTCAGGTCATCCAAGACTGACTGGATATGAGCTTCAGACACTAGGCTGACATCACCCGACTGAACTCTTGTCTCGTCAGATATAACGGTCATCTGGTCGCTACTAGTAACCACTTTAGTTTGGCAAGACCTCGACATGGAAGCCTCTCTCTCCGAGTTGCTATCGGTCGCAGAACATGCGTTATATATACCGCTTGTGTAATTCTCAATCCTGTCCTCTAGGGGCACTGCTGAGCTAATCCCCACCTGGGACATTTTATTAATTATAGAAACCTGTGGAGACTGCATATCCACTTCTAGTACGTGTGGTACACCCTCTAGGACTGCCCCATGTACTTGCACATTTTCACAGTGGGTTCCCTCAGTTGTGAGTTCTCAACATCAATTAGCATTTTTATACCATCCACATTTTTACCAGCAGGGGAGCTTCTCCCTGATCACACCCTTTAAAGGAGCAGGTATATCATCGTCACACATATCATTAGGCACTTCAAGTAACTTGTTTTCTATGTGCAGCTCCTTCACATTATCCACAATAACATTATGCTTTTCGGCAAATATGGTACCATCGCTTTGCAAGAGAAAAGGCATGTCGTCATCATCATCATCACCATCATGTCTTGCACATGACATCACATTTTCATCTTCAACTACACAACTGTTTTCAATGGTCCTTTCCCTTACACCTTTACTTAAAGGGACAGGAACAGATTCTGCAGGAGCGTCACCACTTTCTACAGAAGTGTCCCTATTGCCCCACATCATGTCATGCATAATTTTATTTACCACATCAAGTTCATCAGTCCCAGTTCCCACTAGAGCCTCACGCTCAGTGAAAACCATCGGATAGTCCTTATCCGCACAATTGTCCAGCACATAGTCCCCAGCAACCATGCTAACACGTACCAGGCTCCCCTGGCTTCCTGCGTCCAACAACGTTTGGACTAAACTGCTATTTTTCATAGCGCCACCCATTTTTTTTGCTTTGATCATGGGCAGCTTAGATGACACAAAAACCTTCTCCGCTCCAGATTCCTGTGGGGGAATAATCACAACAGGCTTACCCGCCTGTTCAGACACTGCGTTTTTCCCAATGTTACATATTTCCGAGACAGTTCCTCGCCTCGGCACTGTATCACTCACCGGCCTGGCAGGTAGCAACTGCCGCCGGCTCACTGCCACAAAATTATCAACAGGAACAGTCTTACCGATTGTCGTCACTGACTCAGCACTCCCGGAAGATAAGGGTAGTCCAGGAATATCTCCAGCACGGTCACCTCCCTTCTCCTCAATGCAGTAGTTGCCACGGGAGACGCCTTGGACTTGTCTCCTGTCTTTTTCCAGACGGTCACTCCATCCGCATCTTTTTGGGCTCCGTGCACAGTTGCAGGGGATATGGGAACTCCTGAGAATTGCACAGTTTGTCTTCTCTTTATCTTCCCGACGGTTGCCCATGGCAACTGCACACCTTTGCTTCTCCTTGGGAACTCCGGCCACATGTCCGTCCTCGGGGAACTTTGTGCAGGGTCCATACAGTGTCGAGGACCCCATTTTTAGGGCCAGCTGCAGCTGCACCTCCAGAGCCTCTCGCTCTACATCAAATTTTGCCAGTTCATTTTTACTATAGCCAATCGCTATGGCCATTTCTTCTCCCTGCTGTATCCGCCAGCGCCGCCGGACGTACTCTTCCATAAGACCCATGGTAGCAGGAAAAATTGTCAGCAACTAGTCCCCTTTGCTGGGCTACTGGCCCTTTAATTCACTGCAGTTTTACTCACACCACAGCAAAATAGTCCACACGCTTATGAGCAGCACCTGCTCCACTGGACAAACAAAGCTTCTGGCCCTTTAACTTCACACACAGCAAAAAACAACTTTCAGCAGCACCTGCTGTCTCGTCGTTGCCCCTAGCAACCAACAGTTTTTTTTTACTTTTCAGCACGGACACTTTCCGTCCAGCAATCCTGCAGCATTCAGCACAGACCACGCTTCCTGGTGCCCTTAGCAACCTGTTGTCTTGCCCTTTTTTGCTCTGCAGCACCCAGCTTCATGTGCCATTTTCATGCCATAGCATACCTCCACCATATGTAACAACACAGGGTCATTTAGCTCTTCCAGATCGCCGTCTTATCACCTTAGACGGTTGGCACACATCAAGAAGCCACTCCACCACTGTAGATTCGGGTGCAAACTGGCCACGGCCAGCTTTATTGTCACAACAGCAGTACAACAAAATCATAAAAATAAATCCTCGGCCGTCTGGCCACTGACTAAACAGTCTTTCCCTCTCTATCAGGATCAGGGTCTACCACCCAGCTCCCCAAGACACATCACCAGTGCTTACCCTACACACAGGGTTAGAGGGTCCCGGCTCCCACAGGCCTTGACACAGCCTGCTCCTTTCCCAGACTGGGAGCCCTGATTGAGAAGCTCAACCCACATTAATCCAAGCTCCTCAGCTGGCTGATAATTATCCCCATTACCAGCCTGACTGCTGCAGACAGTGGGAAAAACCATTTTCCCAACCTTTCTTGTTCTCACCCAGCTTTCTCTGGGTGAGATATGCCACTTCAATGGCCTTCCTATAGCCTTCTGGCAGCTCCACTGCCACACCCACCAGACATTTAGATGTTATTTATTCCTGCTATTCTAATGCTCTGATCAGTAGATGGCTCAAGTCAAGCCCTCACCCCCCCAGCCATTTAGATATGTATGTTATCAATCATCCCCCACCCCCGCCTTCCTTGTAATTTGCTGGCCCCCAATATCCATTGTGAGTCACAATCCATAACTGTGCCATCCACAGATCCCCCCATAACAATGCGTCATCCACAGATCCCCCATAAGAGTGTGTCATCCACAGATCCCCCATAACAGTGTGTCATCCACAGATCCCCCATAGCACTGTCATCCACAGATCCCCCATAGCACTGTCATCCACAGATCCCCCATAACAGTGGGTCATCCACAGATCCCCCATAACAGTGGGTCATCCACAGATCTCCCATAACATTGTCATCCACAGATCCCCCATAACACTGTCATCCACAGATCCCCCATAACATTGTGCAATCCACAGATCCCCCATAACAGTGCAATCCACAGACCCCCATAACATTGTGCTATCCACAGATCCTCCATAACAGTGTCATCCATAGATCCCCCCATAACACTGTCATCCACAGATCCCCCATAACACTGTCATCCATAGATCTCCCATAACAGTGTCGTCCACAGATCCCCCATAAGTGTGTCATCCACAGATCCCCATAGCATTGTCATCCACAGATCCCCCATAACAGTGTCATCCACAGATCCCCCATAACAGTGTCATCCACAGATTAACCCATAACAGTGTCATCCATAGATCCCCCCCATAACAGTTTCATCCATAGATCCGCCCCATAACAGTGTCATCCATAGATCCCCCCCATAACAGTGTCATCCACAGATCCCCCATAACAGTGTCATCCACAGATCCTCCATAACAGTGTGTCATCCACAGATCCCCCATAACAGTGACATCCAAAGATCCCCCATAACAGTGTCATCCACAGATCCTCCATAACAGTGTCATCCACAGATCCTCCATAACAGTGTGTCATCCACAGATCCCCCATAACAGTGACATCCAAAGATCCCCCATAACAGTGTCATCCACAGATCCTCCATAACAGTGTCATCCACAGATCCTCCATAACAGTGCGTCATTAATTGATACATTAAACTGTGCATATTTATGTGTGATTACAACAGTATTTAGTAAAGACTCCACAAGTTGGGGGGGGGGGCGCACTTGGGCAGCTCAGCCTCTGTTGGTGGTGGACCTTGTCCCAGCCCTGTCCGCACGTCTCTGATGATGACGAAACACAGGTGCCAACTGCTGCGTTTTTTCTGCAGTGTGCAGACCGAAGAGGAGGTCAGGGAGGAAGACTGTGTGGAAGACGATGCAGGGGACGATGAGGTCGTAGACCCCACATGGAATGAAGGTCGTTCCACTGACTTTCATAGTTCAGAGGAAGAGGCAGTGGTGAGACCGAGCCAACACAGCAGCAAAAGAGGGAGCAGGGGGCAAAAGCAGAAAAGCCGCCATCAAGAGAGTTCGCCTGCTACTGGCCACCGCCACCAGGGACCGAGCACCCCAAAGGCAGCTTCAAGGCACTTCTTTAAACAATGTGCTGACGACAAGACCCGAGTGGTTTGCACGCAGTGCTATCAGAGCCTGAAGCGAGGCATTAACGTTCTGAACCTTAGCACAACCTGCATGACCAGGCATCTACATGCAAAGCATGAACTGCAGTGGAGTAAACACCTTAAAAGCAAGGAACTCACTCCGGCTCCCCCTGCTCCCTCTTCTGCTGCTGCCTCGGCCTCTTCCTCCGCTTTAGAAGGAATGTTGGCACCTGCCTCCCACTAAACAGAGGATGTGCCACCGACACCATCACCTGCGTCACCAAGCATTTCCACCATGTCACACGGCAGCGTTCAGCTCTCCATCTCACAAACCTAGGAGAGAAAGCGTAAATTCCCACCTAGCCAACCTCGAACCCTGGGCCTGAATGCCAGCATTTCTAAACTACTGGCCTTTGAAATGCTGTCATTCAGGCTGGTGGACACAGACAGCTTCAAACAGCTGATGGCCATGGCTGTCCCACAGTATGTTGTTCCCAGCCGCCACTACTTCTCCAAGACAGCCGTGCATTCCCTGCACAACCAAGTATCCGATAAAATCAAGTGTGTACTGCGCAACGCCATCTGTGCCAAGGTCCACCTAACCACAGATACGTGGACCAGTAAGCATGGCCAGGGACGCTATATCTCCCTAACTGCACACTGGGGAAATGTAGTGGCGGCTGGGCCCCAGGCGGAGAGTTCCTTGGTGCACGTCCTTCCGCCGCCAAGAATCACAGGGCATCATTCTTTGCCTCATGTAGCCTTCTCCTCCTACTCGGCTTCCTCCTCCTCTGCTTCCACCAGCTCATCCAGTCAGCCACACACCTTCACCACCAACTTCAACATAGCCTGGGGTAAACGTCAGCAGGCCATTCTGAAACTCATATGTTTGGGGGACAGGCCCCACACCGCGCAGGAGTTGTGGCGGGGTATTAAACAACAGACCGACGAGTGGTTTCTGCTGGTGTGCGATAATGGGCGAAATCTCACAGCTCTGGGACTAGCCAGTTTGACGCTCATCCCTTGCCTGGCGCATGTGCTGAATTTGGTGGTGCAGAAGTTCATTCACAACTACCCCGACATGTTAGAGCTGCTGCATAAAGTGCGAGCCGTCTGTGCGCGCTTCCGACATTCACATCCTGCCGCTGCTCGCCTGTCTGCGCTACAGCGGAACTTCGGCCTTCCCGCTCACCGCCTCATATGCGATGTGCCCACCAGGTGGAACTCCACCTTGCACATGCTGGAGAGACTGTGCGAGCAGCAGCAGGCCATAGTGGAGTTTCACCTGCAGCACACACGCATCAGTCGCACTGCGAAACAGCACCACTTCACCACCAATGATTGGGCCTCCATGCGAGACCTGTTTGCCCTGTTGCGTTGTTTCGAGTACTCCAGCAACATGGCCAGTAGCGATGACACCGTTATCAGCTTTACAATACCACTTCTATGTATCCTTGAGAAAACGCTAAGGGCGATGATGGAAGAGGAGGTGGCCCAGGAGGAGGAGGATGAGGGGTCATCTTTAGCACTTTCAGGCCAGTCTCTTAGAAGTGGCTCAGAGGGAGGTTTTTTGCAACAGCAGAGGCCAGGTACAAATGTGGCCAGCCAGGGCCCACCACTGGAGGACGAGGAAGATGAGGAGGAGGTAGAGGCGGATGAGGATGAAGCAGGTTCACAGCGGGGTGGCACCCGACACAGCTCAGCCCCATCACTTGTGCATGGCTGGGGGGATACGGAGGATGATGACGATACGCCTCCCACAGAGGACAGCTTGTCCTAACCGCTGGGGAGCCTGGCACACATGAGCGACTACATGCTGCAGTGCCTGCGCAACGACAGCAGAGTTGCCCACATTTTAACGTGTGCGGACTATTGGGTTGCCACCCTGCTGGATCCCCGGTACAAAGACAATGTGCACACCTTACTTCCTGCACTGGAGCGTGATAGGAAGATGCGCGAGTACAAGCGCACACTGGTTGATGCGCTCCTGAGAACATTCCCAAATGTCACAGGGGAACAGGTGGAAGCCCAAGGCGAAGGCAGAGGAGGAGCAAGAGGTCGCCAATGCAGCTGTGTCACAGCCAGCTCCTCTGAGGGCAGGGTTAGCATGGCAGAAATGTGGAAAAGTTTTGTCTCCACGCCACAGCTAACTGCACCACCACCTGAAACGGAACGTGTTAGCAGGAGGCAGCATTTCACTAACATGGTTGAACAGTATGTCTGCACACCCCTCCATGTACTGACTGATGGTTCGCCCCCATTCAAATTCTGGGTCTCCAAATTGTCCACGTGGCCAGAGTTAGCATTTTATGCCCTGGAGGTGCTGGCCTGCCCAGCGGCCAGCGTTTTGTCTGAACGTGTATTGAGCACGGCAGGGGGCGTCATTACTGACAAACGCAGCCGCCTGTCCACAGCCAACGTGGACAAGCTGACGTTCATAAAAATGAACCAGGCATTGATCCCACAGGACCTGTCCCTCCCTTGTGCAGAATAGACATTTATAACTTCCTCCCCCTCAACCATGTATTCTTGTACTCCAGGGCACTTCTTTATTGAATCCTCATTTTTTAAACTTTACCATGATCTTGCGGTGCAACCCAAAGTTGAATGAACCTCTCCTCAATCTGGGCGCCGTGGCCTAAATAGCTGAAAGTGGCCTTCTCCAGTGGTGGGTGTTATGACGCATGATTCTCTGCTGTGGGACCTCTGTCTGGTTGCTGGGGCCTAAATAACTGAAAGTGGCCTTCTCCAGTGGTGGGTGATATGACGCATGATTCTCTGCTGTGGGACCTCTCTCCTCTGTCTGGGTGCTGGGGCCTAAATAACTGAAAGTGGCCTTCTCCAGTGGTGGGTGATATGACGCATGATTCTCTGCTGTGGGACCTCTCTCCTCTGTCTGGATGCTGGGGCCTAAATAACTGAAAGTGGCCTTCTCCAGTGGTGGGTGATATGACGCATGATTCCTTGCTGTGGATCCTCTCTCCTCTGTCTGGGTGCTGGGGCCTAAATAACTGAAAGTGGCCTTCTCCAGTGGTGGGTGATATGACGCATGATTCTCTGCTGTGGGACCTCTCTCCTCTGTCTGGGTGCTGGGGCCTAAATAACTGAAAGTGGCCTTCTCCAGTGGAGGGTGATATGATGCCTTATTCCTTGCTGTGTGACCTCTCTCCTCTGTCTGGGTGCTGGGGCCTAAATAACTGAAAGTGACCTTCACCAAAAAAAACTGAAAAAACAATTTATAAGTGCAGGGAAAGCATAGAGGGGAATAATTTCACAGCAGGGAGAGACATCAGAAGGCGCTCGGGACAGTGCTAGAAAAGTGATTTACAAGTGCAGGGAAAGATAATTTGGGGATCCAAATAGCCATTTTACAGCTCTGTCATTCCAGCAATTTGTTCTTGGGGTGCAAGTGCTATGTTGAAAAGCCTTTAGTGGCTTATATCTGTGGAAAAAGAAAAATATATATGCAGTTTACTTCTGCAGCTATATGTGTTGAAAGCATTTAGTGGCGTATTTCATTACAAAAAGAAAAATATATTCTCACTTCACTTCTGCAGCTATATGTGGTGAAAGCATTCAGTGGCGTATTTCAGTAGAAAAAGAAAAATATGTAAGCAGTTCACTTCTGTAGCTACGTGGTGAAAGCGTTCAGTGGAGTATTTTCTTTAAAAAAGAGAGATATGTACGCACTTCACTAGTGCATTTATTTGTGGCAAAAGTGTTTTGTGGCCTATTTCAGTAAAAAAAGAAAAACATATTCTCAGTTCACTTCTTCAGTTATATGTGTTGAAAGTGTTTAGTGGCATATGTCAGAACAGAAAGAGAAAAATATACGCATTTCACTGGTGCAGTTATTTGTGGCAAAAGCATTTCAGTACAGAAAGAAAAATATATACGAACTGGTGCATTTATTTCCGGTAAAAGCGTTTACTGGCCTATTTCACTTCTGCAGTTATATGTGGTGAAAGCGTTCAGTGTCCTATTTCAGTCCAAAAAGGAAAAAAATGTACGCACTTCACTGTTGCATTTATTTGTGGTGAAAGCGTTTAAGTGGCCTATTTCAGTACAAAACAAAAAATATATACGCATTTCACTTCCACAGTTATTTTTATTTCAGTATAAAAACAAAATATATTCAGCGTTCACTTTTGCAGTCATGTGTGGTAAAATGTTTAGTGACGTATTTCGGTAGAAAAACAAAATATATTCAGCATTCACTGTTGCAGGTATATGTGGCAGAACCTTTATTGACGTATTTCGGTCGAAAAACAAATTGTATTCAGCGTTCAGCGCTGTAGTAATATGCGGTAAAATCATTTGTGACGTATTTTGGTCAAAAAACAAATTTTATTCAGCATTCAGCGCTACAGCTATATGTGGTAAAATCTTTATTGATGTATTTCGGTGAAAAATCAAATTTTATTCAGCGTTCAGCGCTGTAGTAATATGCGGTAAAATCTCCATGATATCTCAATGATACAGTTGTGTTCAAAATTATTCAACCCCCACTGAAATTGAGTGTTTTGGCCAGTTTGACATTGATTTTGATCATTTCAGTCATCTTGTTTACAATTAAATCAAATATAACATAACATTTATAATGAAATAACTACAAATGTCTTTTCTGTGCTCACATCATTATCAGTTTTATCCAACCCCCAAGTGACATTCAATCTTAGTACTTAGTACAACATCCTTTTCCAGTTATAACAGCTTTTAAACATGAAGCATAGCTTGACATAAGTGTCTTGCAGCGATCTACGGGTATCTTCGCCCATTCTTCATGGGCAAAAGCCTCCAGTTCAGTCACATTCTTAGGCTTGCGCGGTGCAACTGCTTTCTTTAAGTCCACCAGAGGTTCTGCAATCTGATTGAAGTCTGATGACTAGCGATAGATCACTCAGAATGATTGGCCAGCCTCCGACACTGGGTTCCAGACCTGAGTCAGCTGTTTGAAAGCCGAACATTTGACTGAGCCGTTCACAGTCACTGGCGTTAACTCGCGTTTTGCTAGCGCTTTGGTAGATAGTATAGGCGCGTTTGACGCGTTTATGTGATTGACTGCATGAGTTGGCCAATGACCAATGATATAGTTTGGCCAATCTGAGTGCTTTAGAGGTGTGACATTCCATGGTGGCTGATTCAGCATGTTGCAAGCTTTGTAGACGCGCATCCATGGCGCTGCTGTTTACTGCTGCTACGCACGCCCAGTAACAACACGACCTGATCAGCGTGTCGCCACTGAAGCTCTGTTGCCACTCAAACAGCTGAGAAGCGGGCCCGAGTGTCGCGAACATACTTGCTTATGCTGCGGACGTCTTAGGCGTCCTGACGCGCATAGACACGTCAGCAAGCTGTGAACCACCCTCATAGGGAATGCATGGTTCCTGTACTGTTGAGCGTCTTTGCGACGTTCGAACGCGCGATTACTGCAAAGTGTGAACTGAGCTGCTAATCTGCAACCATGCTCTAGTGGACTTGGAGGTATGCTTGGGATCATTGTCCTGTTGAAAGGTTCAACGTTTCCCAAGCCTCAGGTTTGTGACGGACTGCATCACCTTTTCATCCAATATCTCCTGGTACTGAAGAGAATTCATGGTACCTTGCACACGCTGAAGCTTCCCTGTACCTGTAGAAGCAAAACAGCCCCAAAGCATGATTGACCCCCGCCATGCTTCACAGTAGGCAAGGTGTTCTTTTCTTCATAGGCCTTGTTCTTCCTCCTCCAAACATAGCGTTGATCCATGGGCCCAAACAGTTCTAATTTTGTTTCATCAGTCCACAGAACACTATCCCAAAACTTTTGTGGTTTGTATACATGACTTTTGGCATACTGCAGTCGACTCTTCTTATTCTTTGGAGACAGCAAGGGGGTGCGCCTGGGAGTTCTGGCATGGAGGCCTTCATTACGCAGTGTGCACCTTATTGTCTGAGATGAAACTTCAGTACCTGCATCTGACAAATCTTTTTTCAGGTCCTCAGCAGTCACACGGGGACTTTTCTCCACTTTGCGCTTCAGGTAGCGCACAGCAGTCGAAGTCAGCATCTTCTTTCTGCCACGACCAGGTAGCGTTTCAACAGTGCCCTTTGCCTTGAATTTGCGAATGATGCTTCCTATGGTGTCTCTTGGTATGCTTAACATCTTTGCAATCTTCTTATAGCCATTGCCCTTCCTGTGAAGAGAAATCACCTCTTCTCTTGTCTTCCTGGACCATTCTCTTGGCTTCACCATGTTTGTAAATACACCAGTAAATGTCTAGAAGGAACTGAGTATCACAGTCATTTTAAATCTGCCTAATTGGTGCTTATTATGCTTGATTGCTGCTCCTTGACATCCACAGGTGTTTTCAATACCTGATCGAAAACACTTGAATGAACCTCTGTTCTTAAGAGTGGTAGTCTTTAAGGGGTTGAATAATTGTGTCAATGAAGAAATCACAAAAAAACCATTTAATACTGTATTACAAAAACAATTATTGTCATTTTAGTTGCATTTGGTTCTTTAAAAAGTCCTTGTAAGATTTCATTCTGAACACAATTACAAATGTACACTAAATTCCCTAAAACCCTTTACAGCATTGGGGGTTGAATAATTTTGAACATAACTGTAAATCTGCAGCGTGGGGGCCCCGTGTGGCTTCTACACACTTTTCAAAATAATCCTTCAGCGAAACAAATAGATGCCGGATGACCGTTAGGCTCCATAATCTTCCCAGGAGCTGCTGTCGGGAGCAGTGGTTCATTTCTGAGATGTCCGTATAGTGTGGGGGGAATCTGAAGACCCTCTCCATCTCCGTGCTCTGTTATATGTGGTAAAATCTTTATTGAAGTATTTAGGTGGAAAAGCAAATTTTATTCAGCGTTCAGCGGTGTAGTAATATGCGGTAAAATCTTTTGTGGCTTATTTTGGTGGAATAAATATTGTATTCATATAACAGCCCGGCAGTTATATCCAGTAAAATCTTTTGTGACTAATTTCGGTGGAAAAACAAATTTTATTCAGCAATTCAGCGCTGCAGTTATATGTGATAAAATCTTTTGTGACTTATTTTGGAGGAAAAACACATTTTATTTAGCGTTCAGCGCTGTAGTAATATGCGGTAAAATCTTTTGTGACTTATTTCAGTGGAATAAAAATTGGATTCAGCGTTCAGTGCTGCAGTTATATGCAGTAAAATCTTTTGTGACTTATTTCGGTGGAAAAACAAATTTTATTCAGCGTTCAGCACTGCAGTTATATGTGGTAAAATCTTTATTGACGTATTTTTGGTGGAAAAACAATTCTTATTCAGCGTTCAGCGCTGCAGTAATATGTGGTAAAATCTTTATTGAAGTACGTCAGTCGTCAGTCGAAAAACAAAATTAATTCAACGGTCAGCACTGTGGTTATATGCGGCAAAAATCTTTACTAATGTATCTTGATGAACTTCGCAACTCTACCCGGCTCAAAGCTATCTTGACCCTTTGTCTTCTCATTGTCTGTAGCTACTAGAGGCCTGTTCATGCCAGGCAGGTTCCCACAGAAGTATCTTGGTCTATCGACACTCTGTGATTGTGCCATTCTGTAGCTTCCTCATGCTGCTGCCACCTCCAGACTCGGTCATTCTGCCACTCTATGGCCTACTCATGCTGCTGCCACCTTCACACTCTGTCATTGTGCCACTCTGTGGTCTCCTAATGCTGCCGCCACCTCCAGACTCTGTCATTGTACCGCTCTGTGGTCTCCTCATGCTGCTGCCAGCTACTCACTCTGTCATTGTGCCAGTCTGTGGCCCCCTCCTGATGCTGCTGCCACCTCCAGACTCTGTCATTGTGCCACTCTGTGGTCTCCTCATGCTGCTACCACCTCCTTACTTGGTCATTGCGCCACTCTGTGGCCTCCTCCTGATGCTGCTGCTGCCACCTACAGACTCTGTCATTGTGTCGCTCTGTGGTCTCCTCATGCTGCCGCCACCTCCAGACTTTGTCATTGTGCCGCTCTGTGGTCTCCTCATGATGTCGCCACCTCCAGACTCGGTCATTTTGTCACTCTGTTGCCTACTCATGCTGCTGCCACCTCCACACTCTGTCATTGTGCTAAACTGTGGCCTCCTGATTCTGCCACCACCTCCAGACTCTGTCATTGTACCGCTCTGTGGTCTCATCATGCTGCTGCCACCTACAGACTCGGTCATTGTGCCACTCGGTGGTCTCCTCATGCTGTTGCCACCTACAGACTCTGTCATTGTGCCACTTGGTGGCCTCCTCATACTGCTTTCACCTCCAGACCCTGTCATTGGGCCACTCTGTGGTCTCCTCATGCTGCTTCCACCTCACCATTATGTCATGGGTCCACTCTGTGGACTTCTCATGCTGTTCCCACCGTCCCCATTTCATGACTTGTCCACTATTTGGCTTTCAGCCTGGCTGACATCATCATTTATTTGACACTTCTTCTGATCTGTCAGAAGAAAGGAAAAATTAGATGCACAATGGATCCTGTCTGTGTAGCAGCTTTAAGGCCTCTATGGTTCCATCAGAATTGGCTTATGATTTGGTAGCCAAAAGCAGGAGTGGGTAGAAAACACAGAAGACATGCAAATATTCCATTCATGTGTCATCTCTATTTTAGATCCACTCCTGTTTTTTTTTTTTGCCTGCCTTTAGCAATACTGATGGATTATTGAGCAAATGCTAAGTGAGTGAAGGCATATACTCCACAGACAGGATCCATTTTTTCTTGGTTATTGTTCTGACGGATCAGAGAATGGGAAAAATGAATCAGTGACGTCAACACAAACTTACTGCTGACACCCTCTCCGCCCTGTCGGGGGGTCTACTTGTATAACCGTTTAATAGAACAGGTTCCATAGACATCTATGTGGAATCAGCTGACGCGGGTGTAAAAGGAGTGCGCTTCTTCTTGGCGCTAACATATACCTGTAAGGCTGAGTTGATACTTGAGTTATTTGGTCAGTTTTGACCCCGTGACTGCCCAAATAAGTGAAGTATGCAGTGATTCTAAGAGCGACGCCTGTCATCTGCTTGTCATACTGACTCACAGTATTGTTTCACTACCACAGCAGACTCCCTATGCGTGTTACTGCAAGGTACAGTGTTCTACACCCCTATAAAGGCCCCTGCAGCCTGGAAATAGCCGTTTTTAACGCGATTTGCTGAAAATACATTCGGATCGAAGTGAACTTTTCTGAAAAATTTGGCGAATCGGCCAAATCGAATTTTTCAAAAATTTGCTTATTTCTATTTACAACAATACTTAGTGCACCAATCAGTAATATCTAATCAGATCTAATAAAATGTGAAGTGGCACATATTGCACAAACAATATGCGCATCATTAGTGCCGATTTGCACAATCGCAAAAATAATGACGAGATCATGAATTCCAGAATTCCAGAATTCGCGAATTTATTATGAATATTATACGAAAAATTTATGAAATATCGCAAAAACGAATATTGCCTATGCCGCTAATCACTAGTCACCAATTCCTCACTGCTGCTTCAGTCCATGCACCTTTCTATTCCTAGTCTCCGTTTCAATGGCTCAGATTGTCCGCTCAGTTAATTACTGATATATACTAATTTAAAAAATATATTTGTACTTTTCGATGGCTCCATATGGAAAGAAAAGGCTAAATTTACAGTCAATAAGCATTGACTTTGCAGACTATTTAATACTTTTAGATGATTTTTCAGAATAAGCTGGAATATCTGCTTATATGAGGAATAACACAATACTTGGTTCTGCATTTTTTACAGTTTTCCCCTCAGTAACAAAGAGGGGAAAGGCACTGCTGGCAAATGCCAATAAATGAAAACATAGGTGCTGCAAGTGTCCAATAATAGGAAGGAACACATGAAAATCTGTGCACACCCAAACTGGTAAAAAAACCCTCTATTTTACTTTATTCAAATTTTAAATATCATACTTACCAACATAGTTGGTGATTTTGGGGTATGTAAGGTTGCTCTGGGAATGCCCAAGCCTGCCAGAACCACCCACGTAGGGGTGGGGCTTACACATGCCCCAACTATCTTCAGCCTGGTACAGACTGAATTTGCAGGGACTGTCTCTGAAAATTAGCAACAGTCCATGCAAATTCAGGACTTTTGATCACTATAATACATGCAGCTAACGTGATAAACAGTGTAACATAGCAACAGTGCAACAACACATGATAATAGATTATTTGGGTTTATTTCATATCCTCCCGACTCTGCTTATGAACAATTCACTGTAGCTGATGTGAAATAATTTTATATCAAACTGATTGCTGTATCACAAAAATGTTCCCTGGGATATAATTCATTTAGTTTCAGTCCAGGCAGCTACTGCTTAGAAGATGGAGTTTTGCAAGCACCAGAACGTCTCCCTTTGATACAAATAAAACTTGTAGAGAAGTCAGCAGAACGGATAAGTCATCTATAAAGATCTTCAGAATTAACCAGTGTGTGCTATCTTATCTTTAAAAAGATAAAGAATTGCCAGTAATGAGTAAAAGTTGAGAGATATCCTATTTTTATAGTTTAGTGTCTCATTTTGGATCAGCTTGGACAATAAATAGTTGTGTTTCCCAGTGGCAAATATTATACAGAACAGTTGTGATTTTCTAAATAATTTAGGATAGGATAGTACATATAATGGAGATTGTGTACACCCCTTTGTTAACTCTTTCTTTTGTAACAGCTAAAATTGCTAATTCAAATTAAAATGCCATGATTCTGCTGGTTTATCCACTGCAAATACCGAAGTTTCAGAAATGGGTTCTTCAAACATCTCGGCTGTAAAAATACTTACTGTCTTACTGTCCTCAAATACATCAATAGTGTTGCACTCTCCAACCTTTGTTTTAGGTTTTGCACATTATCAAGCAGGGTGGATCCGACTCCCAATACTTCAGTCCACAAATCCTACAAGGCAAAAGCAGCCACACTTCAGCTATAACAATTTTCTAAGTTTATTCACTACCACATGTGACCACCCAACACTTTGGCTCAATATCGATCTTGAAAACTATTCAAGTACATATAGGTATACATTAAATGCATGAATATAGCACATTCAGAACTTTTATTTTAGGAGGTGTTGTGAATGAAACATCACCAGGATGGAAAGCAGCCTAAAATATATATTTGTTTTACTTTGTCAACAAACTGTCCCTTACTGGGTTCCATAACCTAAAACAGTAGCTTGTTTGGAACAAGCATCCAAAAAAAGTGGTGGCAGATGCCTGTCTGTATTCATACACACACAACTGTTAATTATCAGAAGAAACAGTGGCTTGTTATTAAAAAGGCTTGAAAAATTCTCCCTTATTTTTGGGAGTTGCAGCAGTACAGTGTGTATGTGGAAAGGGCAAGGTAAGGTCCAAGTTGTGTAGTGGTAATAGTAGCATATGGCAGCAATAGTAGCAGTAGCAGCACAGCATGGGCCAGACAAGGCAGTAGATTTTTGTGTGGCTGTGTAAAGGTAATAATAGTAGTAGTGGTGGTGGCAGTAGAAAGTGTAGCAGTCACAGCAACCATACAGTACAGAGCATGATGGTAGGCAGGCAGACAGCAGCAGTTGCACGATCAGGTCAACGATAATTAGCCACCGTCAGCAATGGAAGATCTATTCTTTGGCCTCAGCCCGAGGTATGTGTGAAAACCCTCATGGATCCATTCCTCATTCATTTTCACAAAAGTGATGTTTAGTAAACTGGCAGAGAACACGTTTCTCCTTTTGGGTGTACTCCTTCTCTGAGATAACACTGTAGGCTGGAAAAAGACAGAACACATAGAGCAAAATGGTATATTAATGCAGTTATTGCAGCACAATAGGTTGACTAAAACTGCATGGTATCTTGACACACTAAAAAGTAATAACTAAAACTGGCTTATTAATGCAGTTATTACATTACAACACGTTCACTTAAACTGCATGGTATCTTGACATAATACAAGGCAATGTACCCAGTGACTAACACTTTAAGGTTTGGGAATTATGGCATTTATTGTGTAAAAATGGCAGCAGTTTTATTTTTTCTATTGAAAATCAATGAGTGAAATTTGATTGGTTGTTAGTGGCTCCACCCACTATTTCTAAACTTGAAGTGGAAACACCCAATGACCATATTTGTGATATTTGAGGTCCATGACATCAATAATGTTAGAATGGCAGCAAAAAATCTAAGAACAATATGTTGGTCTTTCGAACCAACATAATAATAGTACATATGTTTTACTTGCATATGCAATGAAAATTGTAGTATTTTATAATGAGAAACAACTCATTTTCATCTAGTTTTCTCTTTTTATTGTCCTGATGAAGGGGGCTGTTCGCCCCTGAACTGCGTAGACATGGAATAAAGCTCAGTCTTTCTGCACCGCCATAATTCTGCTTTTGAGTCTAACTGCTACAGCACCTATAAAGGTCCAGGGATCTGGCCACAGCAGCAGCAGTCTTTTCTTCCCGCAAGCTGGACAGGAATTTTCCAGCAAAGCATAACATAGGTGTTGTGACTGTACACAGCACCAAAGGGTAAGCGCATTTTATTTAAAATCGTCAATAATATATAACGGTATCACACACAGGGCACTGCCTCTGTTCTTTTCTTTCTCCCTATTATGCAGATCAGAAATTTATTAGGGAAAGCATAAAGTTCTCTGTTTCATACTATTTTCATACAGCTGCTAACAATTAAGAAGTTTATGTTGCACTGCAAATCCTGCAATAAGATTCCTGTAAAAACCTAATTGTTTCTGTAAATAAACAGCTAGCGAGCCTTTTTTGTAAAAACCTTGTTTCAATTTCAGTTTATAAGTGTGTTATAGGCTTATTGCCAGCACCTCCAACACCAGCATTATTAGCATAAATTCTGCTGTAAACACATTGCATTTAGGCAAGATATCATACGATTGTGAATGTATTGTGTTGTGTAATAACTACATTAATATACCAGTTTCACTCAACGCATTGTATTATGTCAAGATACCGTGCAGTTTAAGTGAATGTGTTGTAATGTGATAACTGCATTAATATGCCAGTTTTAGTTAATACATTTTAGTGTGTCAAAATACCATGCAGTTTTAGTAAATCTATTGTGCTGCAATAACTGCTTTAATATACCAGTTTCAGTTAATACATTGTGATGTGTCAAGATAACTTTGCAGTTATAGTGAACACATTGTCCTGCAAAAACTGCATTAATATACCAGTTTCACTCCATGCATTGTATTATGTCAAGATTACATCATAATATAAAGTTTCAATTAACATATTTTATTAAGTGAAGATATTGAGCAGTTGTAGTGAATGTATTGTGCTGCAAAAAGTGCATTAATATGCCGGCTTCAGTTAATGCTTTAAATTGCAAATTTAGAAAAGTGGGTGGGACCAAAAACAACCAATCAGATTTCTTTGATTGATTTAAATGGGAAAAATTAATAATGCTGCCATATTCACATTATTGATGTCATGGACCCCAAATATCACAAATGTGGTCATTGGGTGTTTCCACTTCAAGTTTAAAAAAAGTGGATGGAGCCACCAACAACCTATTAAATTTCACTCATTGATTTTCAATAGAAAAAATAAAACTGCTGCCATTTTTACACGTTAAATGCCTAGTGTCACAAATACTCATTGGGTGACTGCAGTCAAAGTTTAGGAAAAGTGGGTGGAGCCTAAAACAGGCAATCGGATTTCACCTATTGACGTCAATGTAAAACTTTCAAATACTGCCATTCTCACAGTTTTAAAGCCAGGGGCTCCAAACTTGGCACAGACCATGACTGGGTGACTGAGGTTAAAATTCAGAAAACTGGACGGAGCTTAAAGCAGCCAATCAAATATAACCTATTGCTATTCAATGGGAATATTTAAATTGCTGCCAGTCTTCCACTGTTAATGGCAGGGTCTTCAAACTTGGTAAATTCGGTCACTGGGTGACAGGAATTCAAATTTATAAAGTGGGCAGAGCCAAAAACAGCCAATAAGATTTTTTTCATTGATTTAAATGGGAAAAACTAAAATGCTTCCATTCTCATATTATTGATATCAAGAACCTCAAATATCACAAATGTGGTCATTGCGTGTTTCCATTTCAAGGTTAGAAAAAGTGGGTGGAGCCCCCAACAACCAATCAAATTTCTCTCATTGATTTTCGATAGAGTGCTACTCCTCCCACAGTTTTAGGTCAAGCCAACATCCTGTGGTTTCTTCAGAAACGACACCATGTAGTTTATACTGATACTAAGCGGGGATATGTAAATTTTCTCCATGCTGAGTGAAATAATAACTAAAACAATGTCAATAGCATCACCAAGGATCAGATATACAAGCACAAGCAGATGTCGAATTTGCAGGAAACAGTTTGGGCTTGTGACGGTAATGGGACAAAAGAGCCATTGTAATTATTGCCTTCATAACATTCACCGAGGAGAAATACGAGTATTTTATATTGAAGACTGTTCATTAAATGAGGCAAAATAAACAACAAAAAACTTATACTGTTGTAGATCAGTAAAAAAGAAAAAAGAAAAAACACTATGGTGTATGCTGCATACACCAGTATATTTCTGTTGTTTTCTTCGGTGTGGAGAGAAAATGCTGTTGGAAGCTAAATAATATATGCTCTGGAAAAGAGACAAGACAAATATTGAACAGGAGATAGTACATCACTTGTAATGCAGGTGTTTGCTTGATAGAAGCAGCCATAACCGTACTTGTTACAAATGCCTTGTACCTTGGCAGCACAGAAAAAATATAAGGATTAAGTATCTGTCAAAAAGAAAAATGTGCTGCTACTACTATGTTACTGCACATGGATGATTAGACATAATGCAGGAATGATACATTTTTAGGGTACAGGCCCATGTTCTGGTTTCTGCATGCAGTTTTGGGAGTCAAGATCAGGAATGAAAGTATAACCCTGGGTTCAGACCTGAGCGTTCTAAAAACGCGCGTTTTAGTCGCGCGTATTTCAGCGCGTTTTTGCAAATAGTAAACGCGCGTTCGTACGCGCGTTCTTGTGATTGACTACTGTGGTGTCACTCACAAAACGCGCGACAAACGCCCCAAAAAAAGCTCAAGTACTTGTTTATGCGTCGGGCGTTTTACAGCGCGTTCAAACGCGCTGTAAAGCGCTCAAGTGAGAACCAGGGCCATAGGAAAGCATTGGTTTTCATGTGTTGAGCGTTTTACAGCGCGTTTGAACGCGCTGTAAAACGCTCAGGTGTGAACTTAGGGTAAATGACAGATACAACTTCTCCTTTTTTTTTTTTATTCACTCTAGGTTTTGGCTTCCAAAACTGCCTAAAAAACTGACTGTGTGGGCGTACCCTTAAAAAGAACGCAAAGATGCAGTTATATTTTGCCTTAAAGTAAAATTATGTTTAAAATTGTAAAATAAAAAACTAATGGGTATTCACATCCCAGTTAGGGCCTATTCACATCTGTGTTGGAGGCTCTGTTTGGGGCCTCCGTCACCGATTCCTCTAAAACAGCTGAAAAAAATGGGCACCCAAATGGAAACATGCATTTAAAAATACTATTTAAATAAACTGTAAAATGGTACCTTAGTCCTACGCTTTTCATCTTAGACAAAGTTGGTGAGCAGTATTTGTTTGCAGCAAAAAACCCCTCCCCTACAGTATACTTGCTAGCGTGTGCTGTATAATAAACGGACACAAGATAGGTAACCCTTGTTTGTTTACTGCTGCTGTGAGGGAAAGATGTTAACTGTTAGTATAATAGCAGTTTGTATAATTGGGATTACAGTTTGACAGCTCTATTGTTCTCTTGATAGGCCTAGATAAAGATGCTCACATGTGGTCACAGCGAACAGTCTGGATGGTATTGGTTGGCACGCTGGCAGTGGAATAATAAAGGCTTTCAACTTATTGGTATTAAATTACATATAATAAGATATAATGTATGGGGGCACACCTATCCAAACTAAACGAGTGCTGGCAGCAGTGTGAATCAACAGACCAAGATATATGAACAAAGAACACTGCACACAAAAATGCCGCACATCAAAGATATAATATTAATTATATAAATTTATTGTTTAAAACACAAAACATGACACGACAAAAAAGGGAAGTTAAAAACATTGTATACAATGAATCACCAACAGTGTGGATGTATGGTCCAACACTGATACCCACCACGCGGCCCTGTCACAATAATCTCATAGTACAATCCCAGGCAATTGGCCCACAGTGGATAATCTAAACAATACTCAGCAAACAATAACAATATCTGCATTAAAAAATCCACAAGAGCTAAAAAACTTATCACAGTAGCATAGTAATGCACGGGTCCAAGGTGGTGGGGCAAAACAAGCTCGACGCGTATCGCCGGTACATAGCCGGCTTCCTCAGGACACTGCTGAGGAAGCCGGCTGTACTGCGATGCGTCGAGCTTGTTTTGCCCCACCACCTGGACCCGTGCATTACCATGCTACTGTGATAAGTATTATAGCTCTTGTGGATTTTTTAATGCAGATATTGTTATTGTTTGCTGAGTATTGTTTAGATTATCCACTGTGAGCCAATTGCCTGGGATTGTACTATGAGATTATTGTGACAGGGCCGCGTGGTGGGTATCAGTGTTGGACCATACATCCACACTGTTGGTGATTCATTGTATACAATGTTTTTAACTCCCTTTTTTGTCGTGTCATGTTTTGTGTTTTAAACAATAAATTTATATAATTAATATTATATCTTTGATGTGCGCCATTTTTGTGTGCAGTGTTCTTTGTTCATATATCTAAATTACATATATTAGTTTACATCTGATGTAGCAATAAGTAAATGTAGGAATAAATAAATAAAACTGATGCAGAATAAGTCTCCCTGCACTGTCCCTGCACTCTCCATCTCCAATATGCTTCTATTAATCGTTTTCAGCAACAGTGTTCTTAGTACGTGAGCGCTTGCCACATCTCTCCCTATGCTCAGCTCACAGTACAATGGCGGAGACTTTGCGGGATGAGAGTTTTATAGGGCTGTGATATTGCAGGGGATGGCTATCTGCGGATGGGCTGGCAGCACAGCATTGTGAGTGATCTTGCATTCCGGGACTTGTTTCCTCTACACTTACTTTCGATTTCTAACATGTGTAGCCACCATTTTAAGAAAACCTGATTACCATTACCACGAAGCACAAAGAAATTGAGATTATTTTTAAATCAAAGATTTAGACCTAATTCCACTTCGAATGATTCACTTCGCTCAACACTAGTGATCAGTTAAGCAAGTTGAAGATGAAATGGTCTCCAAAAGGCATAAAGTGAAAGACACATTTTTCAACATTTCAAGATCGGTGTATTATTTTGGTTTTGCACAATTTTTGAAGTGAAAAAAAGGAAAGGAGTACCTTACAAAAGTATGGGAGCTCAAGGAGATTTGAGCGCTCTGATAACTTTGGCCAAGGTCTGAAACCTTGAATAGCCTGTTAGGGTTAAGGCTCCATTCACACGTTCGCAATGTCGTCCGCATGTATTCCGCAATTCTGCGGAATACATGCGGACCCATTGACTGTGAATGGGGCACGGAACGATGCGGAGAGCACACACTGTGCTCTCCACATCAGTTTTTGAGGAACGCGCCGCCAATCTTACGGCCGCAGCTCCCCAAAAAAGTAGAGTATGTCCTATTCTTGCCCACAATTGCGGACAAGAATAGACATTTCTATAGAGCTGCCGGCCGGGTGTGTTTATGGATCCGCAATTTGCGGATCCATAAACACTACGGGCGTGTGAATAAGGCCTAAGGCTTGTTCACAATCATCGTTAGGAAAGGCCAGGTGATACAAATTTCAAAGCTTTATAAATACACAGACTCCTCTAACCTTGTCTCAAAAAACAGCAGCCATGGGTTCTTTTAAGCAAGTACTTAACACTGTGAAAATAAAAATAGTCAAGGCCCACAAAGCAGGAGAAGGCCATAAGAAGATAGCAAAGTGTTTTCAGGTTGCAATTTCCTCGGTTTGAAATGTAATTAAGAAATGGCAGTTAACAGGAACAGTGGAGGTGAAGAGAAGGTCTCGAAAACCAAGAAAAATTTCAGAGACAGCTGGTTGTAGGATTGCTAGAAAGGCAAATCAGAACCCCAACTTGACTGCAAAAGATCTCCAGACAGATTTAGCAGACTCTGGAGTTGTGGTACATTGTTCTACTATTCAGTGACATCTGCACAAATATGGGGGGTCATTTACTATCCAGAAATAACATATGCCTATATTAGGGGTATTTCTGGTGCAGATCACGGTGCAAATAACCAATCTAACTTTTCCCCGCTGTTGCCTGGTCTAAAAAAGTGGGCGTGGTGTGGGCAGCGAAGGGGACCGGACAGGAGGCCAGTCTCACTCATCATTTTCTACAGCTGTTTTAGGTCTAAATGTAAGACAGCAAGGAAGCTGGCTTAAATTTAGACTGGCTCTGGATACATAGAAGTTATGTAGAGGCCAACGGCTCTTGTTAACATGAGTGGATCCACCACCAGCTATAAAGGATATTAAGACCGGCATCTAAAATGCTAGTCTTAATAACTGACCACCATAGTCTTTATAGAAGAGTCATCAGAAGAAAGCCTCTTCACAACATTCAGCGTCAGAGGTTTGCAAAAGAACATCTAATAAACAAGCCTGATGCATTTTGAAAACAAGTCCTGTGAGCCGCTAAGGTTAACATAGAACTCTTTGGCCACAATGACCAAAGGAATGTTTGGAGAAAAAGGGGGAGAGAATTTTATAAAAAGAACACATCTCCAGCTATTAAGCATGGGGGTGCATCAATCATGCTTTGGGGTTGTGTTGCAGCCAATGGCACCAAGTGAGCTCTTCTCTCTCCTTGTTCTAGGGATCTGTGGGGTCTCGGCACTCAGACCCCCACCGATCAAAACTTTTGATACGTCTCTATGACATATTAAAGTTTACTGAATGTACAGTGACCCTTTAAGGGTTATATTATTTTACTCTAAGTTTCAGATTTCTCTACTTATTGGGAATTGTATTCTGATCAAAATTTTTGAATTTGTTAAATGCAAATGAATAAATGAAAATTACATTTATTGAACATTAGTATGCGCGCAGCACTAGGGCCGCAACATAGCAACAGCACAGGGTTCATCTCCAGTTCATTGTGCAGTAAACAACCATAAGTGTTTGCTGTAATATAATACCTCTGTATCATACTTATATGTACAGCTGACTGGAGCCAAAGTGGAAATACATTTTGAAGCTGACTCACTGGTATGATCCTGTTTCCCATGGTATAAGATGAAATGATCTTTACAAAATATGCCTACAGTAATTACAAGCTAACCATATTAAACTCCTCAGGTGTATCCATTTACATTGGACCTTATGTACAAAACTAACAAAAACAAAAGAGAACTTGTCCATAGCAGCCCACTGGATGATTTCGACTTTGCAGTGTCTGGTGCTATTTGACAATGACAAAGCAAACTCATTTATCATTGAGAGTACTCTATAACATAAGCTGTCTGCACAGGTGAGAGCTCCATCGTCCAAAGCATGAATGATGCTATCTTTAACCGCTCAAGGGGATGCTCTTATATTATGGACTCATTCACACAGCTAATACATTTTTCACATTGTGCCTATAAATGGCATCTTATTCTTTCCATAAAGCAATACTAGCGTAAAATAGCTAAATGATATATAGACTACTCACAAAAAGTTAGGGATATTTGGCTTGTGGGTGAAATATCAGGATTAACCTAAACTGCCTTATACTTCATTAATCCAGTCATTGTGCCTCTACATGAACAACACAGGTCTAAATTCATCTTCATGGATAACAATGCGCCGGCTCATCAAGGTTGCATCATTAGGGAATGGCTGCTGGAGACTGGGGTACATCAAATGGAGTGGCCTGCACTTATTCCAGATCTAAATCCCATTGAAAACCTAGGAGTAGAGATGAGCGAACACCTGGATGTTCGGGTTCGAGAAGTTCGGCCGAACTTCCCGAAAATGTTCGGGATCCGAACTCGACCCAAACTTTATCCTGAACCCGAACCCCATTGAAGTCAATGGGGACCCGAACTTTTAGGCACTAAAAAGGCTGTAAAATAGTCCAGGAACGGGCTAGAGGGCTGCCAAAGGCAGCAAAATGCAGGTAAATCCCCTGCAAACAAATGTGGATAGGGAAATGAATTAAAATAAAATAAAATAAATAAAATTTAACCAATATCAATTGGAAACAGGTCCCACTGCAAGGAATCATGCGTCATATCACTCAACACTGGAGAAGGCCACTTTCAGTTATTTCGGCCCCAGCACCCAGACAGAGGAGAGAGGTCCCACAGCAAGGAATCATGCGTCATATCAACCACCACCGGAGAAGGCCACTCTCAGTTATTTCGGCCCTGCAGCCAGATAGAGGAGAGAGGTCCCACAGCAAGGAATCATGCGTCATATCACCCACCACTGGAGAAGGCCATTTTCAGTTATTTAGGCCCCAGCACCCAGACCGAGGAGAGAGGTCCCACAGCAAGGAATCATGCGTCATATCACCCACCACTGGAGAAGGCCACTTTCAGTTATTTCGGCACAGCACCCAGACCGGGGATACAGGTCCCACAGCAAGGAATCATGCGTTATATCACCCACCACTGGAGAAGGCCACTTTCAGTTATTTCGGCACAGCACCCAGACCGAGGATACAGGTTCCACAGCAAGGAATCATGCGTCATATCACCCACCACTGGAGAAGGCCACTTTCAGTTATTTCGGCCCCAGCACCCAGATAGAGGAGAGAGGTCCCACAGCAAGGTATCATGCGTCATATCACCCACCACTGGAGAAGGCCATTTTTAGTTATTTAGGCCCCAGCACCCAGTAAGAGGAGAGAGGTCCCACAGCAAGGAATCATGCGTCATATCAACCACCACCGGAGAAGGCCACTCTCAGTTATTTCAGCCCAGCACCCAGACAGAGGAGAGAGGTCCCACAGCAAGGAATCATGCGTCATATCAACCACCACCGGAGAAGGCCACTCTCAGTTATTTCGGCCCAGCACCCAGACAGAGGAGAGAGATCCCAAAGCAAGGAATCATGCGTCATATCAACCACCACTGGAGAAGGCCACTTTCAGTTATTTCGGCCCAGCACCCAGACAGAGGAGAGAGGTCCCACAGCAAGGAATCATGCGTCATTTCACCCACCACCGGAGAAGGCCACTTTCAGTTATTTCGGCCCAGCACCCAGACAGAGGAGAGAGGTCCCACAGCAAGGAATCATGCGTCATATCAACCACCACTGGAGAAGGCCACTCTCAGTTATTTCAGCCCAGCACCCAGACAGAGGAGAGAGGTCCCACAGCAAGGAATCATGCGTCATATCAACCACCACCGGAGAAGGCCACTCTCAGTTATTTCGGCCCAGCACCTAGACAGAGGAGAGAGGTCCCACAGCAAGGAATCATGCGTCATTTCACCCACCACCGGAGAAGGCCACTTTCAGTTATTTCGGCCCAGCACCCAGACAGAGGAGAGAGGTCCCACAGCAAGGAATCATGCGTCATATCAACCACCACCAGAGAAGGCCACTCTCAGTTATTTCGGCCCAGCACCTAGACAGAGGATAGAGGTCCCACAGCAAGGAATCATGCGTCATTTCACCCACCACCGGAGAAGGCCACTTTCAGTTATTTCGGCCCAGCACCCAGACAGAGGAGAGAGGTCCCACAGCAAGGAATCATGCGTCATTTCACCCACCACCGGAGAAGGCCACTTTCAGTTATTTCAGCCCAGCACCCAGACAGAGGAGAGAGGTCCCACAGCAAGGAATCATGCGTCATATCAACCACCACCGGAGAAGGCCACTCTCAGTTATTTCAGCCCAGCACCCAGACATAGGAGAGAGGTCCCACAGCAAGGAATCATGCGTCATATCACCCACCACTGGAGAAGGCCATTTTCAGTTATTTAGGCCCCAGCACCCAGTCAGAGGAGAGAGGTCCCACAGCAAGGAATCATGCATCATATCACCCACCACTGGAGAAGGCCATTTTCAGTTATTTAGGCCCCAGCACCCAGTCAGAGGAGAGAGGTCCCACAGCAAGGAATCATGCGTCATATCAACCACCACCGGAGAAGGCCACTCTCAGTTATTTCAGCCCAGCACCCAGACAGAGGAGAGAGGTCCCACAGCAAGGAATCATGCGTCATATCAACCACCACCGGAGAAGGCCACTCTCAGTTATTTTGGCCGCACCACCCAGATTGAGGAGAGGTTCATTCAACTTTGGGTTGCACCGCAAGATCATGGTAAAGTTAAAAAAATGAGGATTCAATAAAGAAGTGCCCCGGAGTACAAGAATACATGGTTGAGGGGGAGGCAGTTATAAATGTCTATTCTGCACAAGGGAGAAACAGGTCCTGTGGGATCCATGCCTGGTTCATTTTTATGAATGTCAGCTTGTCCACGTTGGCTGTGGACAGGCGGCTGCATTTGTCAGTAATGACGCCCCCTGCCGTGCTGAATACACGTTCAGACAAAAAGCTGGCCGCCGGGCAGGCCAGCACCTCCAAGGCATAAAATGCTAACTCTGGCCACGTGGCCAATTTGGAGACCCAGAAGTTGAATGGGGCCGAACCATCAGTCAGTACGTGGAGGGGTGTGCAGACGTACTGTTCAACCATGTTAGTGAAATGCTGCCTCCTGCTAACACATTCCGTATCAGGTGGTGGTGCAGTTAGCTGTGGCGTGGATACAAAACTTTTCCACATTTCTGCCATGCTAACCCTGCCCTCAGAGGAGCTCGCCGTGACACAGCTGCGTTGGCGACCTCTTGCTCCTCCTCTGCTTTCGCCTTGGGCTTCCACCTGTTCCCCTGTGACATTTGGGAATGCTCTCAGGAGCGCCTCTACCAGCGTGCGCTTGTACTCGCGCATCTTCCTATCACGCTCCAGTGCAGGAAGTAAGGTGGGCAGATTGTCTTTGTACCGGGGAACCAGCAGGGTGGCAACCCAGTAGTCCGCACACGTTAAAATGTGGGCAACTCTGCTGTTGTTGCCAAGGCACTGCAGCATGTAGTCGCTCATGTGTGCCAGGCTCCCCAGAGGTAAGAACAAGCTGTCCTCTGTGGGAGGCGTATCGTCATCGTCCTCTGTATCCCCCCAGCCATGCACCAGTGATGGGCCTGAGCTGTGTCGGGTGCCACCCCGCTGTGAACCTGCTTCATCCTCATCCTCCTCCACCTCATCCTCCTCGTCCTCCAGTAGTAGGCCCTGGCTGGCCACATTTGTACCTGGCCTCTGCTGTTGCAAAAAACCTCCCTCTGAGCCACTTCTAACAGACTGGCCTGAAAGTGCTAAAAATGACCCCTCATCCTCCTCCTCCTCCTCCTGGGTCACCTCCTCTTCCATCATCGCCCTAAGCATTTTCTCAAGGAGACATAGAAGTGGTATTGTAACGCTGATAATGGTGTCAACGCCACTGGCCATGTTGGTGGAGTACTCGAAACAGCGCAACAGGGCACACAGGTCTCGCATGGAGGCCCAATCAATGGTGGTGAAGTGGTGCTGTTTCGCAGTGCGACTGACCCGTGCGTGCTGCAGCTGAAACTCCACTATGGCCTGCTGCTGCTCACACAGTCTCTCCAGCATGTGCAAGGTGGAGTTCCACCTGGTGGGCACGTCGCATATGAGGCGGTGAGCGGGAAGGCCGAAGTTACGCTGTAGCGCAGACAGGCTAGCAGCGGCAGGATGTGAACGCCGGAAGCGCGCACAGACGGCCCGCACTTTATGCAGCAGCTCTGACATGTCGGGGTAGTTGTGAATGAACTTCTGCACCACCAAATTCAGCACATGCGCCAGGAAAGGGATGTGCGTCAAACCGGCTAGTCCCAGAGCTGCGACGAGATTTCGCCCATTATCGCACACCACCAGGCCGGGCTTGAGGACCACTGGCAGAAACCACTCGTCGGTCTGTTGTTCAATACCCCGCCACAACTCCTGCGCAGTGTGGGGCTTGTCCCCCAAACATATGAGTTTCAGAATGGCCTGCTGACGTTTACCCCGGGCTGTGCTGAAGTTGGTGGTGAAGGTGTGTGGCTGACTGGATGAGCTGGTGGAAGCAGAGGAGGAGGAAGCCGAGTAGGAGGAATGATGCAAAGAATGATGCCCTGCGATCCTTGGCGGCAGAAGGACGTGCGCCAAGGAACTCTCCGCCTGTGGCCCAGCCGCCACTACATTTACCCAGTGTGCAGTTAGGGAGATATAGCGTCCCTGGCCGTGCTTACTGGTCCACGTATCTGTGGTTAGGTGGACCTTGCCACAGATGGTGTTGCGCAGTGCACACTTGATTTTATCGGATACTTGGTTGTGCAGGGAAGGCACGGCTGTCTTGGAGAAGTAGTGGCGGCTGGGAACAACATACTGTGGGACAGCCATGGACATCAGCTGTTTGAAGCTGTCTGTGTCCACCAGCCTGAATGACAGCATTTCAAAGGCCAGTAGTTTAGAAATGCTGGCATTCAGGCCCAGAGGCTCGAGGGTGGCTAGGTGGGAATTTACGCTTTCTCTCAAGGTTTGTGAGATGGAGAGCTGAACGCTGCCGTGTGACATGGTGGAGATGCTTGGTGACGCAGGTGGTGTTGTCGGTGGCACATCCTCTGTTTGGTGGGCGGCAGGTGCCAACATTCCTCCCGAGGCGGAGGAAGAGGCCGAGGCAGCAGCAGAAGAGGGAGCAGGGGGAGCCAGAGTGAGTTCCTTGCTTTTAAGGTGTTTACTCCACTGCAGTTCATGCTTTGCATGTAGATTCCTGGTCATGCAGGTTGTGCTAAGGTTCAGAACGTTAATGCCTCGCTTCAGGCTCTGAGGGCACAGCGTGCAAACCATTCGGGTCTTGTCGTCAGCACATTGTTTAAAGAAGTGCCATGCCAGGGAACTCCTTGAAGCTGCCTTTGGGGTGCTCGGTCCCTGGTGGCAGTGGCCAGTAGCAGGCGAACACTCTTGGCGGCGGCTCCTGCCCCCTGCTCCCTCTTTTGCTACGCTGTTGGCTCGGTCTCACCACTGCCTCTTCCTCTGAACTATGAAAGTCAGTGGCAAGACCTTCATTCCATGTGGGGTCTAGGACCTCATCGTCCCCTGCATCGTCTTCCACACAGTCTTCCTCTCTGACCTCCTGTTCGGTCTGCACACTGCAGAAAAACACAGCAGTTGGCACCTGTGTTTCGTCATCATCAGAGACGTGCGGACTCCGATGAGGTGGTATTCCCATGTCCTCATCATCAGCAAACATCAGTGGTTGTGCATCAGTGCATTCTATGTCTTCCACCACTGGGGAAGGGCTAGGTGGATTTCCTTGGGAAACCCTGCCAGCAGAGTCTTCAAACAGCATAAGAGATTGCTGCATAACTTGAGGCTCAGACAGTTTCCCTGATATGCATGGGGGTGATGTGACAGACTGATGGGCTTGGTTTTCAGGTGCCACCTGTGCGCTTTCTGCAGAAGACTGTGTGGGAGATAATGTTGTGAACATGCTGGATCCACTGTCGGCCACCCAATTGACTAGCGCCTGTACCTGCTCAGGCCTTGGGCCCCACCAAATATCGCTGTAAATTCTGGCGGGTACTGGAACCTGAGGTAGTTGGTTCACTAGGACTTGTGGCTGTGGCAGAATGCCCACGTCCTCTCCCAGCACCAGAGGGTACACTAACACCATCACGACCGCGTCTGCGTCCCTTACTAGATGTTTTCCTCATTGTTACCATTCACCAAGCACCACAATAAGGAAAAAAATATTTGGCACAATGTATTGATTTCAAATTTAGGCCTTTTTTTTACAGGCACCTAACACTATCTGCTTATTTGTTAATGTAGCGTATTACACTAATCCAGGCACAGCAGTAACCACTGATTTAGGGTAATATTTCTTTTAGTGCTAGTATTTAGGCCCTCGATGAAAGGTATCCTTTTATGGACAGATTTACACTTGGCCTGCAACAGCTGGGACAAAAGATTCAGGGTATTGCTATTTTGGCAAATGAATGTCACCCCAGAACAAATATGTTTTGGCGGAAACTATTATATTTTGCCAGCCACAGCTGAAACCACTGATTTATGGTATTGCTATTTTAGGAATTGAATTTCACCCCAGAACAAAATATATGTTTTAGCGGACACTATGAAATCTGGCCTGCAACTGCTGGTACACCAGATTCAGGGTATTGCTATTTTGGCAATTGAATGTCACCCCAGAACAAAATATTTGTTTTTGCGGACACTATGAATCCTGGCCTGCAACAGCTGGGACACCAGATTCAGGGTATTGCTAATTTGGCAATTGAATGTCACCCCAGAACAAAATATATGTTTTGCAAGACACTATGAATCCTGGCCTGCAACAGCTGGGACACCAGATTCAGGGTATTGCTATTTTGGCAGATTGAATGTCACCCCAGAACAAAATATATGTTTTGCAGGACACTATGAAACGTGGCCTGCAACAGCTGGGACACCAGATTCAGGGTATTGCTATTTTGGCAATTGAATGTCACCCCAGAACAAAATATATGTTTTAGCGGACACTATGACATCTGGCCTGCAACTGCTGGGACACATGATTCAGGGTATTGCTATTTTGCCAGATTAATTTCACCCCAGAACAAAATATATGTTTTGGCGGACACTATTATATTTTGCCAGAAACAGCTGAAACCACTGATTTATGGTATTGCTATTTTAGGAATTGAATTTCACCCCAGAAAATAATCTATCCTTTGCCAGACAGCAGACAGTATTATACTTGTCTAGCCAAAGCTGGAACACCAGATTTAGGGGATTGGTATTTGGGCAATTGTATTTAACCCCTTAATAAAATATAGAAATTGCTATCCTGAGTTTCTAGGGGTGACAATTAGCACAGCCAAGCCCCTGATGAAGGATATAGCAAAAAAAAAAAACTAGTATTGATGGATTGATGGACTTGGTGGCAGCTTCTTCTGGTGCACCAAAAGTCACTAAATGGCCGCCGATCAACCCAGAAAATAAGTGACAGAAAAACGCTCTGTGCAGCCTAAAAACCAGCGAGCAAGTAACTAGCAGAAGTTCAATGATTCTCAGCTGTAGATCGATCCGTTCATTAGGTGCTGTTGCTGACTTTAACCTGCCTAATCTCGCCCTGACAGAAGCTGCGTCTTCTCCCTACACTAATCAGAGCAGTTTGATGAGTGGCGCTACGTGACTCCAGCTTAAATAGAGGTTGGGTCACATGCTGCACTTGGCCAATCACAGCCATGCCATTAGTAGGCATGGCTGTGATGGGCTCTTAGGGCAAGAAGTAAAATGCTAGCTGATTGGCTGCTGTGCAGCCCTTCAGAAAGCGGGAAGAAATCGACGAACAACGGACCCGAACCCGAACTTTTTGAAAATGTCCGGGTTCGGGTCCGGGTCCCGGACACCCCAAAATTCGGTACGAACCAGAACGATGCTCGAACTGTTCGCTCAACACTACCTAGGAGATCAGCTTGGTCGCCGTGTAGAGGTTCGTAACTCTGTACCCCAGAACATCAATGACCTGAGGGCTGCTTTTCAAGAAAAGTGGGATGCCATAGCCTCAGCAGACAATAAGTCGACTTGTGAACAGCATGAGATGTCGTTGTCAAGCTGGAATTGATGCTCAAGGCCACATGACAAGTTATTGAGATATTGATATTTTTTGTGGGGGCATACTCACCACCGTTGTTGGGTTATGTTTCAATAAATTGTTTGAGATGAGGAAATCATGATTGCATGCTTCTACTTAAACGGATTCTGTCACCAGATTTTAATACATGTGCTTGTCGGTCCTCTTGAGCTGAAGCTTATGATGCCCATTATAGCTCCTAATGTGGCTTTATTTTCTTATAAATTCGATTTTTGTAATATTTAAATCACTTACATAAAGTGCCCAAGGGGATGTCCTTCCATACCTCAGTGCCCGGCCGCACCCCTTTGTCTGGTGCCCAGCGCCGCCTTCCTGTGCCTAGCGACGCATCTACAATATTATATGCATCAGATGGCGCGCTGACGTAATCCCTGTGCCTTTGCCGAAATCCTGCGCGTATGCGCACGTTCACTTCGCTCAATGATGCCATTGCCTAGAGCCCGCACGGGCGCTGCCTGAAGTGAATAGAGCGCATGCGCAGAATTTCGGCAAAGGCACAGGGATTACGTCAGCACTCCGTCTGATGCATATATTATAGTAGAGGCGGCGCTAGGCACAGGAAGGCGGCGCTGGGCACAGGAAGGTGGTACTGGACACCAGACAGAGGGGTGTGGCTGGGCACCGAGGTATGGAAGGACATCCCCCTGGGAACCTTATGTATGTGATGTGAATATTACAAAAATCGAATTTATAAGAAAATAAAGCCACACTAGGAGCTATAAAGGGCATCATAAGCTTCAGCTCAAGAGGACCGACAAGCACATAATTTTAACTGGAGGGGGTAAAATCTGGTGACAGAATCCCTTACTGTAAAAGCAGTGAGTTAGGCCTCTTGCACACAATCGTGTGCTCCCTGTTCCCGTATTGCGGACCGCATTCGCGGATCCGCAATACATGGGCACCATTCAGTGGCCATTCCGCATCACGGATGCAGACCCGTTCATTTCAATAGGTCCGCAAATCCGGAGATGCGGAACAGAATGACGGAATGGAACACTACTGAACCACTACGGAGTGCTTCCGTGGGTTTCCGTTCCATACTTCAGTCCCGCAAAAAGGTGGAACATGTCCTATCTTTTTTGCAGAACGGGCAGATCGCGGACCCATTCAAGTGAATGGGTCCGCAATCCAAAGCGGTTGCCCCACGCTCAGTGCCCGTGCATTGCGGGCCGCAAAACGGGCACGGGGCTCACACGTTCATGTGAAGGAGGCCTTATTCTGATTTCCAGATTTAAAGTCAGAAAGAAATGTTTTCCCTAAGATGAGGAAAATTTTCTTCTACATCATGAGTTTTTTTTTTGCCTTTCTCTGGATCAACTTTGCAGTATAATAGGCTGAACTGGATGGATGTAGCTTTTTCCAGCATTATAAACTATGGGGGATACTTATCATTCCCCTGTACTACTATTCTTGCAGAGAATGTCACAAACATCATGGGACAAATTTTGTCGCAAATGGGGGGATTTTTTCACCACCTTTATCACTTTCTGAAAAACGTGTTTGCTCGGAGAGCCGGTGCAGGCAGCTGGCCTGAATCTTTTATCTTCATTTGCATCAGTTTTCTGGTGTAGATTTCATTTCGGTGCACAAAGAGTCAAAGGATGTGCCTAATTTATGACAAAGCCTCCATCTTTGATAAATCTTCTCCTATGTTAGTATGTTCTACCAGTATAATCAGCATTTCAAAAAAATTAACTAGAATTTTTCAGCTACAGAGGTACAGAGTTTGTATGTGACGCATAGAATGATCAGTCACTGTTAAATTAGTTTTTCTGTTTGAAGTAATTATAGAGGTGTTCTTCAGTTTTGGGCCTGAGGCTTGAATTTCACACACTTCTAGGTCTATTCAGATTCATGGTGAAGAAATTACATTTTAAAAACCCAATTAGAAATTGGTCAGATTACATTAGTGGATTGATACTGAGAGTTTCATTAAATGTAACAGTTCACATTACTGTAGTCAGCAAACTTGTTACTGAAGTTCTATTGACTAGTCCCATATTTTTCATTTCACGTATAATACATTGCAATGAGGTTTTAATGAAAAGTCTGTATGTATTCAACAGCCCATTCTTCTGTAATTCTACAATAAGAAATTGCTGAATGAGACAGTGTGGGAAGCCACAGTATTTATTCTGGGAATAGGAGCTCGATTTTTCTCTATATAATGTAGGGTGAGTCTCATAAGGATGGTGAATGATTAATGAAACCTTCTGTTCCAAATGTGTAGTGTACCAATCATACCTAAAATGTAGACAGCAGAAGGCAGTCTTGAAATACGTCAAATTTATCACAGCGGCTCATGTGTACAATAAATTTAGTACACTACTAGCCACTTCCCACCTACTTTATACCACCTATTGGTTGCTCTACTTTGCATAAGAGTTTTGTGCCACAGTTTTGGAGTAATATGCTGCATCTTGGGACACACCCCTTCCCTGCTAAGCAGCACCCATTTCCCCACTGATTCACCTTATCTTGATGAGCTGCATGTGATGTAATATACTAAAACTAGATGCCCTAAACTGCTAAAAATACATCAAATGGTATCCTCAGGATAGGTCATCAATATGAAATCATTAGGGTCCAACTCCTGGGGCCCTGCTTATCAGATATATAAAGAGGCTGTGATGTTCTGTGACCGCTTAGGCCCCTTACTTGACCAGTGGCATCACCTTCTTTGGTCACGTGTAGAGATGAGCGAACTTTAAAAAAAAGTTCTGCGTTCGGGTTGTGGTTATCGCCGCATCCCGTTATGGATTCCACTACCGCGGCATATGGAATCCATAAGGGGCGGCTTCCACGAACCCGAACTGTTGAACAGCCGAAGGACCTGGGGTGACGTCACCGTCATGTGATCAGTGCAGGGGGCATGGCTCAGCACTGGATTTGATCCCGTGCTGAGCCACGCCCCTGCACTGATCACATGACGGTGACGTCACCCCAGGTCCTTCGGCTGTTCAACAGTTCGGGTTCGTGGAAGCCGCCCCTTATGGATTCCATATGCCGCGGTAGTGGAATCCATAACGGGATGCGGCGATAACCACAACCCGAACGCCGAATGCCGAACTTTTTTTTAAAGTTCACTCATCTCTAGTCACGTGGCCTAGGGGCAGTTCAGTCCCATTCAAGTGAATGGGGATCTGCTGTGATACCAACTATAGCCACTATTAAATGGCCAACTCTGTGTTTAGTAAGCAGCAAGGAGGCCACAGCGCTCAGGTCTCCTCAAACGGCTGGGAGTCAGACCCCACGGATCTCATATTAATGACCTATCCTGAGGATAGATTATCCATATAATAATCCTAGGAAACCTCTTTAACCCCTTAAGGACTCGGCCAATTTTTGCAAGTCTAACCAGTGTCACGTTATGTGTGAATAACTTTAAAATGCTTTTACTTATCCAGGCCATTCTGAGATTGTTTTTTCATCAAATATTGTACTTCATGACACTGGTAAAATGAAGTAAAAAAAATGTCATATTTATTTATAAAAAAAATACCAAATTTACCAAAACTGTTGAAAAATTGGCAAATTTCCAAGTTTAATTTCTCTACTTCTATAATACATAGTAATAACTCCAAAAAAAGTTTTTAATTTACATTCCCATATGTCTACTTCATGTTTGGATCATTTTGGGAATGCCATTTTATTTTTTTGGGGCCATTAGATGCTTAGAAGTTTAGAAGCAAATCTTGAAAATTTTCAAAGTTTTCAAAAACCCACTTTTTAGGGACCAGTTCAGGTCTGAAGTCACTTTGTGAGGCTTACATAATAGAAACCACCCAAAAATGACCCCATTCTAGAAACTACACCCCTTAACGTATTCAAAACTGATTTTACAAACGTCGTTAACCCTTTAGGTGTTCCACAAGAGTTAATGGCAAACGGAGATAACATTTCAGAATTTGGATTTTTTTGAAAAATTTCCAATTTGACAATTTTTTCAAGTAACCAGGTAAGGGTTAACAGCCAAACAAAACTCAATATTTATTAACTCTACCAATTATACAATATCCAGATAAAAATTCTGAAAATAGTATTCAATTAATTCTCCAACAATTTTAATTTCCAAAAGATCTTTATTTAAACAATTATTTATATGGCATCACAGAAAGTTAAAAATATTAAAAATAAGGTGGTTGGTGTAGGATATATCACAATTACAAAAGACAAAGTATTATGTCCAGTATATTACATCAACTGGTAAATTCATTATATACAATTCACATACTATATTACATATTATATTCAGCCACTGCTATAGTAGGGCACACCCCAAAAAAAGGGGGGATAAAACCAGAGGTAAAGTGCAAGTGCATACAACTCTAATCCTTATTGTGCCAATTTAACAAGGGCAGTCGCTATACAATCACAAGTCATTCAATATAATAGCATAAGTACATAGCTGTGCAAGATACTGACCAAGGTAGCAGTGATCCACTAACACCAAACAACACCACGCCCCGACACGCGTTTCGCGGTCTGCTTTCTCAAGGGAGGGTCTGCTTTTCTCATCTCATTCTCATTTTTTGGGCGACTGTCTTATATAGGTGCTCATTTTTTGCAGGATGAAATTATGGTTTGATTGGCACTATCTTGGGGTGCATATGACATTTTGGTCGCTTGCTATTACACTTTTTGTGATGTAAGGTGACAAAAATGGCTTTTGATACGGTATTTATATCATTTTTTTTGCTGTGTTCATCTGAGGGGTTAGATCATGACACACTCCTCCTGAGGAAGCTGAATATGCGAAATGCGCATCGAGGAGCGCCCTTACTCTCCCATGCCACACTGTTTTGTTAGGTAAGGTGAATAGCCTCTAACCATTGGATGTTTGGTTATTTAATGTTATGGCCTTGTAGTTAGATATTGCCGTAAGCCACGCATTGTTTTGCGGGCATTAATAGAAGGCTGCCGCAGTGTTAGTCGTGTATGATATACCAGATTTGTCTGAATATGAATTAACTAACTACAGTGAAGTGCTTTTGTGGATTACTGAGGTGTATATATTTAGCATGGGCTACAGCATATCTGGTTGAGACCTTCACTGTCTTCATTAATGTGTATGGCTTATATATTGTGGGAGGGTATTGTGTACCTGTTCTTGTCCCATAGCTTTTATTTATTTGATATATGTTTTTTATGGTAAATAATGAATAAAATTTGGTTTTAATGGGAATCTTTGATTAGTGTTGTTTATGTAAGATTGGAGAGTACCCAAAGCTGGTTTAGGGTGCGTTATACTCCAGTAGGGACCGTTATTGTGAGTACATGTGTTAGTTTTATAGAGCAGGCTGTTACGGACGTGGTGATACATAATATGTATATTTTTTGTTATTTATTTAAGTTTTATACAATAATATCATTTTTGAAACAAAAAAAAATCATGTTTTAATGTCTCCATAGTCTGAGAGCCATATTTTTTTAAATTTTTTTGGGTGATTGTCCTATGTGGGGTATGATTTTTTGCGGGATGAGATGATGGTTTGATTGGCACTATTTTGGGGTGCATATGACTTTTTGATCGCTTGCTATTACAGTTTTTGTAATGAGAGGTGACAAAGATTTTTTTTTTTACATTGTTTTTAATTAAATTTTTATGGTATTTACCTGAGGGGTTAGATCATGTGATTTTTTATAGAGCAGGTTTTTACGGACACAGCGATACAAATATATATATATGCTGTTTTTTTATTTATTTTTTCTTTAACACAATAACAGCATTTTAGAAAAAAATTATAATGTTTTAGTGTCACCATAGTCAGAGCCATATTTTTTTATTTTTTGGGGCGATTGTCCTATGTAGAGGCTCATTTTTTGCGGGATGAGATGGCGGTATGAGTGGTACTATTTTGGGAGGCATAAACCTTTTTGATCGCTTGCTTTTACACTTTTTATGATACGGTATTTACTTGAGGGGTTAGGTCATGTGATATTTTTTATAGAGCAGGTTTTTATGGACTTGGCGATACCTAATATGTGTAGTGTATTTTTTATTTAATTTTTTTATTCAGTGATATGTGTGTTTTTTTTTTTTTTTTGCTTTTTTTTTGCTTTTTTTACATTTTTTTTTACACAGACCCTCTTGGTTCTTGAAGATCCAGTGGGTCTGATGTCAGTATAATACAGTACAGTACACTATATAGTGTACTGTACTGTGTTTTTTTTACTTAGCAGAAGTCAGATCAGACTTACATATTCATGGCAAGCAGGACGCCTCTGAAAGCGTACTGCTGCCATGGTAACCATCACCCGCTGCCAGAACAGAGCAGTGGGTGATGGGGAGGGAGTGGAGCTTGTTCCCTTTGCGATCCCATCAAGAATCGGGGGCTGCAAGGGCACAGCAGCCCCCGATGGGAGAGGGAGGCAGCTCCCTCCCTGTTAACACCTTCCGTACAGTGGTCTGTACAGACCACGGCATAGAAGGGGTTAAAAGGCTGACATCACAGCACAGATGTCAGCCGTTTATAGCAGAATGTCAGCAATGTGCTGACACTCTGCTATATACCCACTAGACCACTAGGGAAACATTAGAGGAGGCAGACAGGGGATCGTGATTGCGATTCCGCCTGCCGCACCGCCCGCCTCCCGCACCGCCTGAAACCGGGGGGTATAATTTAACACTTTGGGCACATTTTAAGTCTCTGATCCCCGCAGAGATCGCAGAAAGTGCTGCAAACCGCAGGTCCTTATTGACCTGCAGTTTGCATCGATCGCCGGTACAGGGGGGTCACAGGTAACACGCATTGTTCCGATCACTACGGGCTGAGCAGCAGTGATCGAAAATACTCATGACGTACCGGTACATCATGAGTCCTTAAGTACAAGGACACCATGAAGTACCGGTACGTCATGAGTCCTTAAGAGAATAAGGACTACCACATATACTGTATGAATTTTAACTAGAAGCTTTCATGTCATGTAGATACCAGCTATACAATACTGTGTTCCTTATTGTTGGCCATACCGTAATACAGTACTGTATGTAAACTGCATCATATGATTAATAAAAGAAAAAAAATCAGACATCATATAGTACATGACAATCTCCTTCCCACAAAGCTAGAACCAGCCCTGTACCTCACATGGAGCCAGAGATCTCCCAATTCATTGCTCTGCTAGATTTATATCAAGCTGACAGCTCAAGGGGAGTGTCTTTTCAGCAAGGGGGCATGTCTCAGCTATCCCTATCACATCTCAGGAGGCAGATGAAGGATGAAACTGAGCACGTGCGGCCTTCTCAGTCAGTAGGACAAAGAAATGAGAAAAAGAAAAAGAACCCAACATGGGTATATGTAAAAATACACCCCAAAACACATTGCCCTACTTCTCCTGAGTACGGCGATACCACATAAGTGACACTTTTTTGCAGCCTGGGTGCGCAAAGGGGCCCAAATTCCAACGAGTACCTTTAGGTTTTACATGGCGGCTCACAATTTAGCCTCGCCCAAAATGCCAGAACAGTAAACACACCCCACAAATGACCCCATTTCGGAAAGTAGACACCCCGAGGTATTCACTGAGGGGCATAGTGAGTCCGTCTGAGATTTTTTTTTTTTTTGCCAGAAGTTAGCAGAAATTGAAACTTTTTTATTCATTTTTTCTCAGAAAGTGTCATTTTTCGCTAACTTGTGAAAAAAAATGAAATGATACATGAACTCACCATGCCCCTCCGCGAATACTTTGGGGTGTCTTCTTTCTAAAATGGTGTCATTTGGGGGGTATTTATACTATCCTGACATTCTAGCACCTGAAGAAACATGACAGGTGCTCAGAAAGTCAGAGCTGCTTCAAAATGACGAAATTCACTTTTTTGCACCATAGTTTGTAAACGCTATAACTTTTACCCAAACCAATAAATATACACTTATGGGACTTTTTTTATCAAAGACATGTAGAACAATAAATTTAGGGAAAAATTTATATAGAAATGTAGTTTTTTTTGAAAAATTTTACAACAGAAAGTGAAAAATGTCGTTTTTTTTGCAAAAATGTCATTAAATTTGTATTAATGGCAAAAAAAGTAAAAATGTCAGCAACGATGAAATACCACCAAATGAAAGCTCTATTAGTGAGAAGAAAAGGAGGTAAAGTTCATTTGGGTGGTAAGTTGTATGACGGAGCAATAAACGGTGAAAGTAGTGTAGTGCGGAATTGTAAAAAGTGGCCTGGTCATTAAGGCCCCTTTCACACGGGCGAGTTTTCCGCGCGGGTGCAATGCGTGAGGAGGACGCATTGCACCCGCACTGAATCCTGACCCATTCATTTCTATGGGGCTGTGCACATGAGCGGTGATTTTCACGCATCACTTCTACGTTGCGTGAAAATCGCAGCATGCTCTATACTGTGCGTTTTTCACGCAACGCAGGCCCCATAGAAGTGAATGGGGATGCGGGAAAATCGCAAGCATCCGCAATCATGTGCGGATGCGTTGCGATTTTCCCGCATGGTTGCTAGGATACGATCGGGATGGGGACCCGATCGTTATTATTTTCCTTTATAACATAGTTATAAGGGAAAATAATCGCATTCTAATTACAGAATGCAATGTTCCCCGGGCTATAGAGGGTAAAAAATAATAAAGAGTTAACTCACCTTCTCCCATTGTACGCGCAGAGCCCCAGAAAGTCTTCTCTCTTGATGATTGCTTGCTTCAGGACCTGTGGTGACGTCACAGGATCACATGGGTCACATGGTCCACTCAAATGCTTCTATGATTGGACCATGTGACCCTGTGACGTCACCACAGGTCCTGAAGCAAGCAATCATCAAGAGAGAAGACGTTCTGGGGCTCTGCGCGTACAATGGGAGAAGGTGAGTTAACTCTATTATTTTTAATTCTCTATAGCCCGGGGAACATTGCATTCTGTAATTAGAATGCGATTATTTTCCCTTATAACTATGTTATACAGGAAAATAATTAAATATACAGAATACTCATCCCGAAACCGGACTTCAGTGATGAAGTCTGACTTCGGGTCTGGGTACCAAGCATGCGGATTTTTTCACGCGCGTGCTAAACGCACTACAAACGTTAGCACACGCGCGGAAAAATCGTGGCGATTCCCGCAACGCACCCGCCTCTTACCTGGGCGTCAAACATGACGCTCGTGTGCAAGAGGCCTAAGGGTGTTTAAGCTAGGGGGGTTGAAGCGGTTAAAGAGGACCTGTAGCATTCCTTGTAAAATTCCAATCCTGTAGCACTTTTCCTAGAACTCGACTTTGTGCTGTTACTCTATGTATTCCTCATGGAAATTTATGAATAAGTTGACAGCTGGGCATTACCATACTTCTTCCCAAATGTGTGTCCAATTACTGAGACCCTTTAGGCCCCTTTCACACGGGCGTTGCGGGTGCACTCCGTCAAACAGTGCGGGTGCGTTGCGGGAATTGCCGCGATTTTTCCCTGCGAGTGCAAAGCGCTGTCATGCGTTTTGCACGCGGAGAAACATCGGCACTTTGGTACCCAGACCCGAACCTGCACTTCTTCACAGAAGTGCATGTTTGGAGTCAGAAATTATCCCACTGGTATTATTTCACATTATAACATAGTTATAATGTAAAATAATACCCTTAGCCATCTCCTAATGTTGAACCCGGTGCAGAATGGGTTAAAAAAAATAAACTAATCATAACTTACCTGGTCCATTTGATCGCGAAGCCCGGCCTCCTCTCCGTTAGCTAGAAAGATGTAAAGGACCTGTGATGATGTCACAGCATCACATGGCCCAATCACCTGCTCCATCACTATGGTGATGGAGCATGTGATGGTCCATGTGACCACGTGACATCATCCAAGATCCTTAAGCACTATCCACAGCCTGAGGATAGTGATTAAGGACCTTGGATGATGTCACATGGTCACATGGACCAATCACATGCTCCATCACCATAGTGATGGACCATGTGATGGGCCATGTGATGTGGCGTCATCACAGGTCGCTTTAGATCATCGATGCTGCAGGGAAGAGAGGACAGATCGCGACTACGCGATCAAGTGGCTAAGGTAAGTTAACTTTATTATTTTTAACCCCTTCCTCATCATTTAACAATGCATTCTTTATTAAGAATGCTATTATTTCCCCTTATAACCATGTTATAAGGGAAATAATAGAATTGAGTCCCGTTGCTAAGCAACCATGCGGGAAAATCGCAGCGCATCCGCACATGATTGCGGATGCTTGCGATTTTCCCGCATCCCCATTCACTTCTATGGGGCCTGCGTTGCGTGAAAATCGCAGAATATAGAACATGCTGCGATTTTCACGCAACACAAAAGTGATGCGTGAAAATCACCGCTCATGTGCACAGCCCCATAGAACTGAATGGGTCAGGATTCAGTGCGGGTGCAATGCGTCCTCCTCACGCATTGCACCCGCGCGGAAAACTCGCCCGTGTGAAAGGGGCCTTAGTGTGAGACCCTTTAGTGTGATTAGGGATGTAATTTATTTATACGGTAATATAACAATATACGGATATATAGCAATTACCCAAGGGTTATAAGTTTTGTTTGTTAGAAGTTCATTTTATTATTTCTCTTAAAATTAGACTTAGTTGAAAAAAATAAAGAATACATTAACATTCCACCCCAGAAAACAAATTATATAAACTGCTGGTGTGCATTAGTATTAGTAGCGTTTTTTAGTAGTATCCATGTTTACAAATGCTTTGAGGAGTGGTGCTGTGTGAATGTTTGTGAGTAGCCCAAGTATACAATTAGAATAGTATTGCTGATATGATTATTATTCTCCATGAATATGTCTGGGGAGTGGAGAAATGAATACTTCTCACAGTATTAGAATGATATGTTCAGCTATAGGTAATATCAAAAGTTTCCCAAAAATATTTGCGGAACACTAGACTTTAGTTAAACTCACAGTATTGCTTCACTGGGATATTGTAGTCATTCATTGATGGTAATGTATTTTTTCTTCATCAAACTCATGCAGACATAGTTTTCTATCATACATTCACTTACATGTACTCTATCAGAGTGTTGATGGTATCAAAATTTTCCAAAGTTAGAAGTAAGGGCTCATGCACACGAATGTGTGCTGGCCGTTCCGTGCATTGAACGGGTCAACTTGAATGGGTCCGTGATCCGTCCGTTACGCAAAAAAGTAGTGCATGCACTACTTTTTTGTGGTGCGAAGGCACGGGCAAAAACACCACGGAAGCACTCTGTAGTCTCTCAGTCCTTCCACACCGCATCTCTCGGATCACGGAACATTCAAGTGAATGGGTCCGTGATCTGTGATGGGGGTTGCACACAGCCGCTGCCAGTGTATTGCGGAGCCGCTGTATGTGGGCCCCAATACGACCACGGCCGGCACACGTTCGTGTGCATGAGCCCTTATTCAGAGAATGTTCAATATATCTCAAGGCAATTGTAAAACTGGATACTAATAAAGTGGATACTAATAAATACTGTACTAATACTCACAGCAGCACTTTTAGTCAATTGTTTCTTGGGGCGGGGGGGGAGGGGTTTAGTTGGTTCTTTAAATAATAAAATTAATGTTTTAAATCTGTGTGAGAAAACGGGATATACTAGCCTGGGGTAATTGTTGTACGAGTCTTTACATACTCATCATGTATTCAACCATTTCCAGGAGGAATACAAGTGGAATGGCACTATGCAGAGTTCTAAGAATTGTTAGTTTATGGGAAATGTAAATAATTACTGGATCAACTTGTAGGTAACAGGCTGAACTGGATGGACAAATGTCTTTTTTCGGTCTTATATACTATGTTACTATGTTACTAAAATAGACACATCAGGGTAGATGACAGGTCTTCTTTTAAGACATGATAAATGAGATGTTTTGATACACGATTCATAATTTTTTGTCTTTACGTAGTATATATATTTGTAGACAACACCAATTTCTTTTCCCAGCAGTTTTGGGATTATGTCTCAAAGAGCTTTCAGTGTATAAAGCTTGTTCTTACAAACAGCCTGGAATGATCTCTGATGTGTCTTTTTGTCCTGAAAGGAACCAAGGTTCTGTAGACGACTGTGCATTGATTTTCTCCAGACCTTAAAGACTCACCTTGGCTTTTCAAACTGTAAACTAAAAGTAGATGTTTTTTTTCTGTGTTATGAATGTAAATTGCTCCAAGAATTAGAAAGAAGATTGTGCATTTATTATTTACAGGACAAACAAGTAATGTAATGTGATACATCTAATAATTAATGCATTTTCAAATATGCCTAAACATGTCGACACTCCTTTAACCTGTCATAATGTGTTTGTTCTTAAGTAATCCTCTTGTGTGGCAGATGTAATAATTTGAATATATTAGAATAATTACTTACATATTTAGATTTGCATATTTTCTAATAAATAGAAGATTTTATTAGTGGTGGCATTAAAAAAACTGACATTGCTATGCAAAATGGATATGCAGATCTTTTATTTACACTGCACATTTATCAATCCCCAATGGCAATGATGCACATTTTTGGTGGGTTTGCACCCCACTTACCACTTTTTTTTAAAGAAAAAGTTGGTGGCGTGGTCTGGGAAGTACGTGGTGCAAGCTTAAGCCTAGCTGGCTCAGCATATTTATTATAATTTACACCAGAAAACTGGCATAAATTATACCTGGAACCAACACAAACTCCTGCCTGACATAGATTTCAGTTCTGGCGCATGGACCTGCTGAGCAGCCCCATAATTTTTAAGAGGTGTGTACCTCTTAATAATTGTGGCTAATCTGACATCAGGCAGAGATTAAGACCGATGTAGAAAATGCCTTTCCTAATAAACGTCCCCTGTCTGTGATTTTTATCTGTGTTTTTAACCATTTCCCCCCTGCAGGCTCCATCATTAATAGTAAGCTTTTCATAAACTGAGCACTAGCTACTATAATATCTCCCATACACAGCACATAGAGAGGACATGAAATGTAATATCTTTGACCCACCACTATTTGGAAGATAAACCTCTCATCTGTATGTATATACTATTAGTGCTTTATGTGTTTATAAATTATGCTGAGAGGCAGTAGATCAATGTATGGCATGTGAATCCATGTCTTTTTTTTCTACAGGTTGGCATATTACTATAAAAGGCATCCTTGCATATGCATATATACAAATAGCATTGTGATCATTGTAAGATGTATAAATGCATGCAGTTCGCTCCCCCCCCCACCCCCCCCTTGCCCCCCAACTCTATGGCTGTGTTAAATGAGATTCCTAGCACTCCTACCAATTAGCTGTTTGAAATGGTCACAGCTCTCGGACAAGCTTCTTTATTCTATACCGAGCACGACTGATATATGCATTGTGTAGTGGCTATGCATAATATTGCAGCTCAATTTCAATCCAATTCCTGTCTGCAGTATTTAAGTCCCATGGGTACTCTTAAGATTTATTATTTACAAAATGTACCAGGTATTAAATATACATGTCATTTTATGGCTTTAAATACTGTAGCTTCTCATCAATCTTACAATCTTTATCCATCCATATTACAAAATGTTTTTAGTGTGAATGAAAAGTCACTGGTAGGAGATTTCATTTTTTTTTGTAGCCAAAAGCATTTGTGTGAAATAGATGAAGAAAGTGACTTCTAGCGCTAGTTATTAAATGTCACTCTAACATTGTTTTGAAGAACTTGATTCTTTGAAATCTTTCTGCAGACCAGCGCATCTTTATTTTAATCAGTTATAGGAACGGTGACATTTTATAACACATCCTAGCAAGGACAGGGAAACTTGTCATCAGCTGATGCCTTTCGAACACAAATGGTCTTAACACATAGCCTCATGTTACTGCACAAAGCAGATGCTTGATAAACCTCCTTAAAAGGGATGTTTGGTTTAAAATTCTATTTTGATATGCCCTATTAGAGAAATCTGAGTTAATAGAGGGTGTTGGCTCTGTTCAGGCTCCTCATCTCTTGACTAGACTGGAGTACAGCTACAAAGAGTATATCTGGCTCTGAAGTACCTGTCTTGTCCTGCATTACACATATAGCCTGTGGATTTGAATGGGCACTAAGTAATGCTCAGTTACCCCTGTGGTGGCACTGCAGGTAAATGAAATGCTTACTGCCAGAATTCCTTACAGGTTACAGTTGATGTATGTGGGCCCAGCAAAGGGACTCTATGTTAGCTTATAGTGTTGAGCGAACAGTTCGAAAATCGTTCGGGACCGTACCGAATTTTGGGGTGTCCGTGACACGGACCCGAACATTTTCAAAAAAGTTCGGGTTCGGGTCCGGTGTTCGTCGATTACTTCCCGCTTTCTGAAGGGCTGCACAGCAGCCAATCAGCTAGCATTTTACTTCTTGCCCTAAGAGCCCATCACAGCCATGCCTACTAATGGCATGGCTGTGATTGGCCAAGTGCAGCATGTGACCCAGCCTCTATTTAAGCTGGAGTCACGTAGCGCCGCACGTCACACTGCTCTGATTAGTGTAGGGAGAGGACGCAGCTTCTGTGAGGGCGAGATAGGCACGGATAAAGAAGTGATTGAATGATATACCTTTCTACACCTGTGCATCAGAACAACTCAGCTGAGCTGTTCACTGAAAGTCACTATTTTGTTGAGACTGGCCAGAGCGATTTTTACTGGCACATGTAACTGGGCTGACCGGCGGTGGCCATTTTGGGACTTGTGGTGCGCCAGCACAAGCTGCCACAGAGTCTAAACCAAAGCTCCAAAGAAGTGAAAAATCTACACCTGTGAATCAGAACAGCGATTCAGCTGCTCAGTCAAAGTCAATTTTTTTTCTGGCTGGGCAGACTGTTTTCTGGCACATGTTACTGGGCTGATAGGCGGCGGCCATTTTGGGACTTGTGGTGCTACAGCAAAAGCTGCCACAACGTCCATTAATCTCATGTAATAGTCGATTTTTTCATAGATATACTACATCAGGGGTTTGGCTGTGCTTGTGTCACCCATACTAACTGCAAAGATATTTAATATATCAGTGGTGAAACTGAAAGTAACCCACTTGGATAGCAAATCCCATGAATGTGCTGTTCCAGCTAGGCTAGCCAGTGCCACTACAGCCAAGTCCAATACTGTCAGCCAGAAATATTTTTTTTATGTGCCAGAAATATAAATTAGAAAAAGCTTTCACCGTAATAATAAAATTATTCTGGTGTTAGACCAGAAGAAGCACTCCTGTTGTAATTAATACTGTAAAAGGCTTAGGCAATATTTCTCCCAGTGTGGGAAATTTATCTAGCAAAACTAGCATTTTAAAAATTCCGGTGTTCTGAAATACCAGCAGTCCTCTTGTAATTAATACCGCAAAAGGCATTATATCGTCCAGTGTTGTAATTTTGGTGAAAAAAGGCCAATTTAATCAATCTGGTGCTAGTTAGACCAGAAACAGTAGGCCTCACGTTTTTACTCCTGTAAAAAGGAATTAATACCGAAAAAGGCATTACATTGTCCAGTGTTGTAATTTTGGTGAAAAAAAGGCCAATTTAATCAATCTGGTGTTAGTTAGACCAGAAACAGTAGGCCTCACGTTTTACTCCTGTAAAAAGGAATTAATACTGCAAAAGGCATTACATTGTCCAGTGTTGTAATTTTGGTGAAAAAAGGCCAATTTAATCAATCTGGTGTTAGTTAGACCAGAAACAGTAGGCCTCACGTTTTTACTCCTGTAAAAGGAATTATATCTCCCCGTGTGGGAATCTATGTACCAAAACTAGCATATTAAAAATTCTGGTGTCCAATTTGCAGAAGTTTTCTTGTAATTAATACCGGAAAAGGAATTATATCTTCCAGTGTGGGAATTTATGTACACAAACTAGCATTTTAAAAATTCTGGTGTCCAATTAGCAGCAGTCTTCTTGTAATTAATACCGCAAAAGGCATTACTTTGTCCAGTGTTGTAATTTTGGTGAAAAAAGGCCAATTTAATCAATCTGGTGTTAGTTAGACCAGAAACAGTAGGCCTCACGTTTTACTCCTGTAAAAGGAATTAATACCGCAAAAGGCATTACATTGTCCAGTGTTGTAATTTTGGTGAAAAAGGCCAATTTAATCAATCTGGTGTTAGTTACACCAGAAACAGTAGGCCTCACGTTTTTACTCCTGTAAAAAGGAATTATATCTCCCCGTGTGGGAATCTATGTACCAAAACTAGCATATTAAAAATTCTGGTGTCCAATTTGCAGCAGTTTTCTTGTAATTAATACCGGAAAAAGGAATTATATCTTCCAGTGTGGGAATTTTGGGGCTAAAAATAATATATTTTATTGTGGTGCGAGTTGAATGGCAACAATGAGGAAACATTCTATTAAGGGACGAGGACGCGGTCGTGGTGGTGTCCGTGGAGCCTCTGTTGCTGGCAGAGGACGTGGCCGTTCGGCCTCAGGCGCACAAAGTAGTGAACCAACTCCCTCAAGTAGCCGGCAGAATTTACAGCGATATTTGGTGGAGCCCAATGCCGTTATGAGGATGGTAAGGCCTGAGCAGGTACAGGCATTAGTCGATTGGGTGGCCGACAGTGCTTCCAGCACGTTCGCCACATTGTCTTCCGCCCAGTCTTCTGCGGAAAGCGCACAGGTGGCACCTGAAAACCAAGCCCATCAGTCTGTCACATCACCCCCATGCATATCAGGGAAACTGGCTGAGCCTCAAGTTATGCAGCAGTCTCTTCTTCTGTTTGAAGACTCTGCTCCCACGGTTTTCCAGGGGCGTCCACCTAGCCCTTCCCCAGCGGTGGAAGACATTCCATGCACTGACGCACAACCACTTATGTATCCAGATGATGAGGACATGGTAATACCACCACAGCAGAGTGACCGAGTCTCTGATGATGACGAAACACTGGTGCCCACTGCCGCGTCTTATTGCAGTGTGCAGACTGAACAGGAGGAGGTCATGGAGGAAGACTGGGTGGAAGACGATGCAGAGGACGATGAGGTCTTAGACCCCACATGGACTGAAGGTCGTGCCGCTGACTTAAATAGTTCATAGGAAGAGGCAGTGGTGAGACCGAGACAACAGCGAAGCCAAAGAGGGAGCAGGGGGCAAAAGCAGAACAGCCGCCGTCCAGAGAGTTCGCCTGCTATTGGCTAGCGCCAACAGGGACCCAGCACCCCAAAGGCATCTTCAAGGAGTTCCCTGGCATGGCACTTCTTCAAACAATGTGCTGACGACAAGACCAGAGTGATTTGCACGCTGTGCCATCAGACCCTGAGGCGAGGCATTTAACGTTCTTAACCTGAGCACCACCTGCATGATCAGGCATCTACATGCAAAGCATGAACTGCAGTGGAGTACACACCTTAAAAACAAGGAACCCGCTCAGGCTCCCCCTGCTCCCTCTACCGCTGCTGCCTCGGCTTCCGCCTCGAGAGGAATGTTGCCACCTGCCGAGCAGCAAACAGAGGATGTGCCACCGACACCACCACCACCGCCACCGTCACCTAGCGTCTTCACTATTTCACACAGCAGTGTTCAGCTCTCCATCTCTCAAACCTTTGAGAGGAAGCGCAAATTCCCACCTAGTCACCCTCGAGCCCTTGGCCTGAATGCCAGCATTTCTAAACTACTGGCCTTTGAAATGCTGTCATTCCGGCTGGTGGACACAGACAGCTTCAAACAGCTGATGGCCATGGCTGTCCCCCAGTATGTGGTTCCCAGCCGCCACTACTTCTCCAAGACAGCCGTGCCTTCCCTGCACATGCAAGTGTCCGATAAAATCAAGTGTGCACTGCGCAACGCCATTTGTGGCAAGGTCCACCTAACCACAGATACGTGGACCAGTAAGCACGGCCAGGGACTCCCTAACTGCACACTGGGTAAATGTAGTGGCGGCTGGGCCCCAGGCGGAGAGTTCCTTGGCGCACGTCCTTCCGCCGCCAAGGATCACAGGGCATCATTCTTTGCCTCCTGTAGCCTCCTCCTCCTACTCGGCTTCCTCCTCCTACTCTGCTTCCACCAGCTCATCGAGTCAGCCACACACCTTCAACACCAACCAGCACAGCCCGGGGTAAACGTCAGCAGGCCATTCTGAAACTCATATGTTTGGGGGACAGGCCCCACACCGCGCAGGAGTTGTGGCGGGGTATTGAACAACAGACCGACCAGTGGTTGCTGCCGGTGGGCCTCAAGCCCGGCCTGGTGGTGTGCGATAATGGGCGAAATCTCGTGGCAGCTCTGGGACTAGCCGGTTTGACGCACATCCCTTGCCTGGCGCATGTGCTGAATTTGGTGGTGCAAAAGTTCATTCACAACTACCCAGACATGTCAGAGCTGCTGCATAAAGTGCGGGCCGTCTGTGCGCGCTTCCGGCGTTCACATCCTGCCGCTGCTCGCCTGTCAGCGCTACAGCGGAACTTCGGCCTTCCCGCTTACCGCCTAATATGCGACGTGCCCACCCGGTGGAACTCCACCTTGCACATGCTGGAGAGACTGTGCGAGCAGCAGCAGGCCATAGTGGAGTTTCAGCTGCAGCACGCACGGGTCAATCGCACTGCGGAACAGCACCACCTCACCACCAATGATTGGGCCTCCATGCGAGACCTGTGTGCCCTGTTGCGCCATTTCGAGTACGCCACCAACATGGCCAGTGGCGATGCCACTGTTATCAGCGTGACAATACCAATTCTATGTCTCCTAGAGAAAACGCTTAGGGCGATGATGGAAGAGGAGGTGGCCCAGGTGGAGGAGGAGGAGGAGGAGGAGGATGAGGGGTCATTTTTAGCACTTTCAGGCCAGTCTGTTAGAAGTGGCTCAGAGGGAGGTTTTTTGCAACAGCAGAGGGCAGGTACAAATGTGGCCAGCCAGTGACCACTACTGGAGGAGGAGGAGGATGAGGAGGAGGTGGAGGAGGATGAGGATGAAGCAGGTTCACAGCGGGGTGGCACCCAGCACAGCGCAGGCACATCCCTGGTGCGTGGCTGGGGGGGATACAGAGGATGATGACGATACGCCTCCCACAGAGGACAGCTTGTCCTTACCTCTGGGGAGCCTTGCACACATGACTTCAAACAGCTGATGTGCCATGGCTGTCCCACAGTATGTGGTTCCCAGCCGCCACTACTTCTCCAAGACAGCCGTGCCTTCCCTGCACATGCAAGTGTCCGATAAAATCAAGTGTGCACTGCGCAGCGCCATCTGTGGCAAGGTCCACCTAACCACAGAATCGTGGACCAGTAAGCACGGCCAGGGACGCTATATCTCCCTAACTGCACTGGGTAAATGTAGTGGCGGCTGGGCCCCAGGCGGAGAGTTCCTTGGCGCACGTCCTTCCGCCGCCAAGGATCGCAGGGCATCATTCTTTGCCTCCTGTAGCCTCCTCCTCCTACTCGGCTTCCTCCTCCTCCTCTGCTTCCACCAGCTCATCCAGTCAGCCACACACCTTCACCACCAACTTCAGCACAGCCCGGGGTAACGTCAGCAGGCCATTCTGAAACTCATATGTTTGGGGACAGGCCCCACACCGCGCAGGAGTTGTGGCGGGGTGTTGAACAACAGACCGACCAGTGGTTTGCTGCCGGTGGGCCTCAAGCCCGGCCTGGTGGTGTGCGATAATGAGGCGAAATCTCGTGGCAGCTCTGGGACTAGCCGGTTTGGCGCACATCCCTTGCCTGGCGCATGTGCTGAATTTGGTGGTGCAAAAGTTCATTCACAACTACCCAGACATGTCAGAGCTGCTGCATAAAGTGCGGGCCGTCTGTGCGCGCTTCCGGCGTTCACATCCTGCCGCTGCTCGCCTGTCAGCGCTACAGCGGAACTCGGCCTTCCGCTCACCGCCTAATATGCGGCGTGCCCACCCGGTGGAACTCCACCTTGCACATGCTGGAGAGACTGTGCGAGCAGCAGCAGGCCATAGTGGAGTTTCAGCTGCAGCACGCACGGGTCAGTCGCACTGCGGAACAGCACCACTTCACCACCAATGATTGGGCCTCCATGCGAGACCTGTGTGCCCTGTTGCGCTGTTTGAGTACGCCACCAACATGGCCAGTGGCGATGCCACTGTTATCAGCGTGACAATACCAATTCTATGTCTCCTAGAGAAAACGCTTGGGGCGATGATGGAAGAGGAGGTGGGCCAGGGCCAGGAGGAGGAGGAGGAGGATGACGGGTCGTTTTAGCACTTTCAGGCCAGTCTGTTAGAAGTGGCTCAGAGGAGGTTTTTGCAACAGCAGAGGGCAGGTACAAATGTGGCCAGCCAGGGACCACTACTGGAGGACGAGGAGGATGAGGAGGAGGTGGAGGAGGATGAGGATGAAGCAGGTTCACAGCGGGGTGGCACCCAGCACAGCGCAGGCACATCCCTGGTGCGTGGCTGGGGGGATACAGAGGATGATGACGATCGCCTCCCACAGAGGACAGCTTGTCACTTACCTCTGGGGAGCCTGGCACACATGAGCGATTACATGCTGCAGTGCCTGCGCAGCGACAGCAGAGTTGCCCACATTTAGCGTGTGCTGACTACTGGGTGGCCACCCTGCTGGATCCACGGTACAAAGACAATGTGCCCACTTTACTTCCTGCACTGGGCGTGATAGGAAGATGCGTGAGTACAAGCGCACACTGGTAGGCAGCGCTCCTGAAGCATTCCCAACTGTCACAGGGAACAGGTGGAAGGCCAAGGCCAAGGCAGAGGAGGAGCTAGAGGTCGCCCACGCAGCAGTGTCACGGCCAGCTCCTCTGAGGGCAGGGTTAGCATGGCAGAAATGTGGAAAAGTTTTGTCTCCACGCCACAGCTAACTGCCCCACCACCTGATACGGACGTGTTAGCAGGAGGCAACATTTCACTAACATGGTTGAACAGTACGTCTGCACACAACTCCACGTACTGACGGATGGTTCGGCCCCATTCAACTTCTGGGTTTCCAAATTGTCCACGTGGCCAGAATTAGCATGTTATGCCTTGGAGGTGCTGGCCTGCCCGGCGGCCAGCGTTTTATCTGAACGTGTATTCAGCACGGCAGGGGCGTCGTACTGACAAGCGCGGCCGCCTGTCCGCAGCCAACGTGGACAAGCTGGCGTTTATAAAAATGAACCAGGCATGGATCCCACAAGACCTGACCCTCCCTTGTGCAGAGTAGTCCTTAATAACTGCCTTAAACCATGTTGTCTTGTACTCCTGGCCACTTCTTCATTGAAAAATCAATTTTTGAAATTAAGTAGGATCTTGGGGTGCAACCCAGAGTTGAATGAACCTTCCCTCTGTCTGGGTGCCGGGGCCAAAGTACATGAAAGTGTCCTTCTCCTGTGCTGGGTGATATGAATGTTATACTTGTGCTGTCTGACATGTCTCCTTTGTGTGGGTGCAGGGGCCAAAAGTCACTGAAGCGGCCTTCTCCTGTGGTGGCTGATATAAATGCCTGATTCTCTGCTGTGGGACCTCTCTCCTCTTTCTGGGTGCAGGGGTCAAAGAAACAAAGGTGGCCTACTCCTGTGGTGGTTGACATGATGCCTGATTCTCTGCTGTGGGACCTCTCTCCTCCGTGTGGCTGCAGGGGTCAAAAGTCTCTAAAAGTGCCCTTCTCCTGTGGTGGTTGATGTAAAACTGATGCTTGTGCTATCTGACCTGTCTCCTCTGTGTCGGTGCTAGGCCTAAGTCACTGGCGGCCTTCTCCTGTGCTGGCTGATATAAATGCCTGAATCTCTGCTGTGGGAACCTCTCTCCTCCGTCTGGGTGCAGGGGTCAAAGTCTCTAAAAGTGCCCTTCTCCTGTGGTGGTTGATGTAAAACTGATGCTTGTGCTATCTGACATGTCTCCTCTGTGTCGGTGCTAAGGCCTAAGTCACTGAAGTGGCCTTCTCCTGTGCTGGCTGATCTAAATGCCTGATTCTCTGCTGTGGGACCTCTCTCCTCCGTCTGGGTGCAGGGTCAAAGTCTCTAAAAGTGCCCTTCTCCTGTGGTGGTTGATGTGAAACTGATGCTTGTGCTATCTGACATGGTCTGCTCTGTGTGGTCTCAGGCTTAAGTCACTGAGTGGCCTACTCCTGTGGTGGCTGATATAAATGCCTGAATCTCTGCTGTGGGACCTCTCTCCTCCGTCTGGCTGCAGGGGTCAAAGTCTCTCAAAGTGCCCTTCTCCTGTGCTGGGTGATGTGAAACTGATGCTTGTACTATCTGACCTGTCTGCTCTGTGTCGGTGCCCAGGCCTAAGTCATGAAGTGGCCTTCTCCTGTGCTGGCGTGATCTAAATGCCTGATTCTCTGCTGTGAGACCTCTCTCCTCCGTCTGGGTGCAGGGTCAAAGTCTCTAAAAGTGCCCTTCTCCTGTGCTGGGTGATGTAAAACTGATGCTTGTGACCATCTGACCATGGTTGCCGAGGGTCCCATTAAATGAGTGGCCTACTCCTGTGGTGGGTGATCTAAATGCCTGATTCTCTGCTGTGAAACCTCTCTCCTCCGTCTGGGTGCAGGGTCAAAGTCTCTCAAAGTGGCCTTCTCTTGTGCTGGGTGATGTGAAACTGATGCTTGTACCATCTGACATGGTTGCAGGGTCCAGATTAATAAATGGTGGCCTACTCCTGTGGTGGGTGATATAAATGCCTGAATCTCTGCTGTGAAAACCTCTCTCCTCCGTCTGGTGCAGGGTCAAAAGTCTCTAAAAGTGGCCTTCTCTTGTGCTGGGTGATGTAAAACTGATGCTTGTGCCATCTGACATGGTTGCGGGGTCCCATTAAATGGTGGCCTACTCTCTGTGGTTGGGTGATCTAAATGCCTGATTCTCTGCTGTGAAAACCTCTCTCCTCCGTCTGGGTGCAGGGGTCAAAGTCTCTCAAAGTGGCCTTCTCTTGTGCTGGGTGATGTAAAACTGATGCTTGTGCCATCTGACATGGTTTGCCGGGGTCCCATTAAATGGTGGCCTACTCCTGTGGTGGGTGATCTAAATGCCTGATTCTCTGCTAGTGAAAACCTCTCCTCCTCCGTCTGGGTGCAGGGGTCAAAGTCTCTCAAAGTGGCCTGCTCTTGTGCTGGGTGATGTAAAACTGATGCTTGTACCATCTGACATGGTTGCCGGGGTCCCATTAAATGGTGGCCTACTCCTGTGGTGGGTGATCTAAATGCCTGATTCTCTGCTGTGAAAACCTCTCTCCTCCGTCTGGGTGCAGGGTCAAAGTCTCTCAAAGTGGCCTTCTCTTGTGCTGGGTGATGTAAAACTGATGCTTGTACCATCTGACATGGTTGCCGGGTCCCATTAAAATGATGGCCTACTCCTGTGGTGGGTGATCTAAATGCCTGATTCTCTGCTGTGAAAACCTCTCTCCTCCGTCTGGGTGCAGGGTCAAAGTCTCTAAAAGTGGCCTTCTCTTGTGCTGGGTGATGTAAAACTGATGCTTGTACCATCTGACATGGTTGCCGGGGTCACCTATTAAATGGTGGCCTACTCCTGTGGTGGGTGATCTAAATGCCTGATTCTCTGCTGTGAAAACCTCTCTCCTCCGTCTGGGTGCAGGGGTCAAAGTCTCTCAAAGTGGCCTTCTCTTGTGCTGGGTGATGTAAAGCTGATGCTTGTGCCATCTGACATGGTTGCCGGGGTCCCATTAAATGGTGGCCTACTCCTGTGGTGGGTGATCTAAATGCCTGATTCTCTGCTGTGAAACCTCTCTCCTCCGTCTGGGTGCAGGGGTCAAAGTCTCTAAAAGTGCGCCTTCTCTTGTGCTGGGTGATGTAAAACTGATGCTTGTACCATCTGACATGGTTGCCGGGGTCCCATTAAATGGTGGCCTACTCCTGTGGTGGGTGATCTAAATGCCTGATTCTCTGCTGTGAAAACCTCTCTCCTCCGTCTGGGTGCAGGGTCAAAGTCTCTAAAAGTGGCCTTCTCTTGTGCTGGGTGATGTAAAACTGATGCTTGTGACCATCTGACATGGTTGCCGGGGTCCCATTAAATGGTGGCCTACTCCTGTGGTGGGTGATCATAGATGCCTGATTCTCTGCTGTGAAACCTCTCTCCTCCGTCTGGGTGCAGGGTCAAAGTCTCTAAAAGTGGCCTTCTCTTGTGCTGGGTGATGTAAAACTGATGCTTGTACCATCTGACATGGTTGCCGGGGTCCCATTAAATGGTGGCCTACTCCTGTGGTGGGTGATCTAAATGCCTGATTCTCTGCTGTGAAACCTCTCTCCTCCGTCTGGGTGCAGGGGTCAAAGTCTCTCAAAGTGGCCTTCTCTTGTGCTGGGTGATGTAAAACTGATGCTTGTACCATCTGACATGGTTGCCGGGGTCCCATTTAAATGGTGGCCTACTCCTGTGGTGGGTGATCTAAATGCCTGATTCTCTGCTGTGAAAACCTCTCTCCTCCGTCTGGGTGCAGGGGTCAAAGTCTCTAAAAGTGGCCTTCTCTTGTGCTGGGTGATGTAAAACTGATGCTTGTACCATCTGACATGGTTGCAGGGGTCCCATTAAATGGTGGCCTACTCCTGTGGTGGGTGATCTAAATGCCTGATTCTCTGCTGTGAAACCTCTCTCCTCCGTCTGGGTGCAGGGGTCAAAGTCTCTCAAAGTCGCCTTCTCCTGTGCTGGGTGATGTAAATGCTGATACTTGTGCCATCTGACATGGTTGCCGGGGTCCCATTAAATGGTGGCCTACTCCTGTGGTGGGTGATCTAAATGCCTGATTCTCTGCTGTGAAACCTCTCTCCTCCGTCTGGGTGCAGGGGTCAAAGTCTCTCAAAGTGGCCTTCTCTTGTGCTGGGTGATGTAAAACTGATGCTTGTACCATCTGACATGGTTGCCGGGGTCCCATTAAATGATGGCCTACTCCTGTGGTGGGTGATCTAAATGCCTGATTCTCTGCTGTGAAAACCTCTCTCCTCCGTCTGGGTGCAGGGGTCAAAGTCTCTCAAAGTGGCCTTCTCTTGTGCTGGGTGATGTTAAACTGATGCTTGTACCATCTGACATGGTTGCCGGGGTCAAATTAACTAAATGGTGGCCTACTCCTGTGGTGGGTGATATGAGGCCTTAATATGTGCTGTGAAAACCTCTCTCCTCCGTCTGGGTGCAGGGGTCAAAGTCTCTAAAAGTGGCCTTCTCTTGTGCTGGGTGATGTAAAACTGATGCTTGTGCCATCTGACATGGTTGCCGGGGTCCCATTAAATGGTGGCCTACTCCTGTGGTGGGTGATCTAAATGCCTGATTCTCTGCTGTGAAACCTCTCTCCTCCGTCTGGGTGCAGGGGTCAAAGTCTCTAAAAGTCGCCTTCTCCTGTGCTGGGTGATATGAAACTGTATACTTGTACCATCTGACATGGTTGCCGGGGTCCCATTAACAAATGGTGGCCTACTCCTGTGGTGGGTGATCTAAATGCCTGATTCTCTGCTGTGAAACCTCTCTCCTCCGTCTGGGTGCAGGGGTCAAAGTCTCTAAAAGTGGCCTTCTCTTGTGCTGGGTGATGTAAAACTGATGCTTGTGCCATCTGACATGGTTGCCGGGGTCCCATTAAATGGTGGCCTACTCCTGTGGTGGGTGATCTAAATGCCTGATTCTCTGCTGTGAAACCTCTCTCCTCCGTCTGGGTGCAGGGGTCAAAGTCTCTCAAAGTCGCCTTCTCCTGTGCTGGGTGATATAAATGTTATACTTGTGCCATCTGACATGGTTGCCGGGGTCCCATTAAATGGTGGCCTACTCCTGTGGTGGGTGATCTAAATGCCTGATTCTCTGCTGTGAAACCTCTCTCCTCCGTCTGGGTGCAGGGGTCAAAGTCTCTCAAAGTGGCCTTCTCTTGTGCTGGGTGATGTAAAACTGATGCTTGTACCATCTGACATGGTTGCCGGGGTCCACATTAAATGGTGGCCTACTCCTGTGGTGGGTGATCTAAATGCCTGATTCTCTGCTGTGAAAACCTCTCTCCTCCGTCTGGGTGCAGGGGTCAAAGTCTCTAAAAGTGGCCTTCTCTTGTGCTGGGTGATGTAAAACTGATGCTTGTACCATCTGACATGGTTGCAGGGGTCAAATTAACTAAATGGTGGCCTACTCCTGTGGTGGGTGATATGAGGCCTTAATATGTGCTGTGAAAACCTCTCTCCTCCGTCTGGGTGCAGGGTCAAAGTCTCTAAAAGTGGCCTTCTCTTGTGCTGGGTGATGTGAAACTGATGCTTGTACCATCTGACATGGTTGCAGGGGTCAAACTAACTAAATGGTGGCCTACTCCTGTGGTGGGTGATCTAAATGCCTGATTCTCTGCTGTGAAACCTCTCTCCTCCGTCTGGGTGCAGGGGTCAAAGTCTCTAAAAGTGGCCTTCTCTTGTGCTGGGTGATGTGAAACTGTTATGCTTGTGCCATCTGACATGGGTGCAGGGGTCAAATTAACTAAATGGTGGCCTACTCCTGTGGTGGGTGATCTGAATGCCTTAATTCTGTGCTGTGAAAACCTCTCTCCTCCGTCTGGGTGCAGGGGTCAAAGTCTCTAAAAGTGGCCTTCTCTTGTGCTGGGTGATGTAAAACTGATGCTTGTGCCATCTGACATGGTTGCCGGGGTCCCATTAAATGGTGGCCTACTCCTGTGGTGGGTGATCTAAATGCCTGATTCTCTGCTGTGAAACCTCTCTCCTCTGTCTGGGTGCAGGGGTCAAAGTCTCTCAAAGTCGCCTTCTCCTGTGCTGGGTGATATAAATGTTATACTTGTGCCATCTGACATGGTTGCGGGGTCCCATTAAATGGTGGCCTACTCCTGTGGTGGGTGATCTAAATGCCTGATTCTCTGCTGTGAAACCTCTCTCCTCCATCTGGGTGCAGGGGTCAAAGTCTCTCAAAGTGGCATTCTCTTGTGCTGGGTGATGTAAAACTGATGCTTGTACCATCTGACATGGTTGCCGGGGTCCCATTAAATGGTGGCCTACTCCTGTGGTGGGTGATCTAAATGCCTGATTCTCTGCTGTGAAAACCTCTCTCCTCCGTCTGGGTGCAGGGGTCAAAGTCTCTCAAAGTCGCCTTCTCTTGTGCTGGGTGATGTAAAACTGATGCTTGTACCATCTGACATGGTTGCCGGGGTCAAATTAACTAAATGGTGGCCTACTCCTGTGGTGGGTGATATGAGGCCTTAATATGTGCTGTGAAAACCTCTCTCCTCCGTCTGGGTGCAGGGGTCAAAGTCTCAAAAAGTGGCCTTCTCTTGTGCTGGGTGATGTGAAACTGATGCTTGTACGATCTGACATGGGTGCAGGGGTCAAATTAACTAAATGGTGGCCTACTCCTGTGGTGGGTGATCTAAATGCCTGATTCTCTGCTGTGAAAACCTCTCTCCTCCGTCTGGGTGCAGGGGTCAAAGTCTCTCAAAGTCGCCTTCTCTTGTGCTGGGTGATGTTAAACTGATGCTTGTACCATCTGACATGGTTGCCGGGGTCAAATTAACTAAATGGTGGCCTACTCCTGTGGTGGGTGATATGAGGTCTTAATATGTGCTGTGAAAACCTCTCTCCTCCGTCTGGGTGCAGGGGTCAAAGTCTCAAAAAGTGGCCTTCTCTTATGCTGGGTGATGTGAAACTGATGCTTGTACCATCTGACATGGGTGCAGGGGTCAAATTAACTAAATGGTGGCCTACTCCTGTGGTGGGTGATCTAAATGCCTGATTCTCTGCTGTGAAAACCTCTCTCCTCCGTCTGGGTGCAGGGGTCAAAGTCTCAAAAAGTGGCCTTCTCTTGTGCTGGGTGATGTGAAACTGATGCTTGTACCATCTGACATGGGTGCAGGGGTCAAATTAACTAAATGGTGGCCTACTCCTGTGGTGGGTGATATGAGGCCTTAATATGTGCTGTGAAAACCTCTCTCCTCCGTCTGGGTGCAGGGGTCAAAGTCTCTAAAAGTGGCCTTCTCTTGTGCTGGGTGATGTAAAACTGATGCTTGTGCCATCTGACATGGTTGCCGGGGTCCCATTAAATGGTGGCCTACTCCTGTGGTGGGTGATCTAAATGCCTGATTCTCTGCTGTGAAACCTCTCTCCTCTGTCTGGGTGCATGGGTCAAAGTCTCTCAAAGTCGCCTTCTCCTGTGCTGGGTGATATAAATGTTATACTTGTGCCATCTGACATGGTTGCCGGGGTCCCATTAAATGGTGGCCTACTCCTGTGGTGGGTGATCTAAATGCCTGATTCTCTGCTGTGAAACCTCTCTCCTCCGTCTGGGTGCAGGGGTTAAAGTCTCTAAAAGTGGCCTTCTCTTGTGCTGGGTGATGTAAAACTGATGCTTGTGCCATCTGACATGGTTGCCGGGGTCCCATTAAATGGTGGCCTACTCCTGTGGTGGGTGATCTAAATGCCTGATTCTCTGCTGTGAAACCTCTCTCCTCCGTCTGGGTGCAGGGGTCAAAGTCTCTCAAAGCGGCCTTCTCTAGTGCTGGGTGATGTAAAACTGATGCTTGTACCATCTGACATGGTTGCCGGGGTCCCATTAAATGATGGCCTACTCCTGTGGTGGGTGATCTAAATGCCTGATTCTCTGCTGTGAAACCTCTCTCCTCCGTCTGGGTGCAGGGGTCAAAGTCTCTAAAAGTGGCCTTCTCTTGTGCTGGGTGATGTAAAACTGATGCTTGTACCAGCTGACATGGGTGCAGGGGTCAAATTAACTAAATGGTGGCCTAATCCTGTGGTGGGTGATATGATGCCTGAATATGTGCTGTGGGGCCTCTCTCCTCTTTCTGGGTGCAGGGGTCAAAGTAACTAAAAGTGGCCTTCTCCTGTGCTGGATGGTATAAATGTAATGCTTGTGCCATCTGACATGGTTGCCGGGGTCCCATTAAATGGTGGCCTACTCCTGTGGTGGGTGATCTAAATGCCTGATTCTCTGCTGTGAAACCTCTCTCCTCCGTCTGGGTGCAGGGGTCAAAGTCTCTCAAAGCGGCCTTCTCTTGTGCTGGGTGATGTAAAACTGATGCTTGTACCATCTGACATGGTTGCCGGGGTCCCATTAAATGGTGGCCTACTCCTGTGGTGGGTGATCTAAATGCCTGATTCTCTGCTGTGAAAACCTCTCTCCTCCATCTGGGTGCAGGGGTCAAAGTCTCTCAAAGTCGCCTTCTCTTGTGCTGGGTGATGTAAAACTGATGCTTGTACCATCTGACATGGTTGCCGGGGTCCCATTAAATGATGGCCTACTCCTGTGGTGGGTGATCTAAATGCCTGATTCTCTGCTGTGAAACCTCTCTCCTCCGTCTGGGTGCAGGGGTCAAAGTCTCTAAAAGTGGCCTTCTCTTGTGCTGGGTGATGTAAAACTGATGCTTGTACCAGCTGACATGGTTGCAGGGGTCAAATTAACTAAATGGTGGCCTACTCCTGTGGTGGGTGATATGATGCCTGAATATGTGCTGTGGGGCCTCTCTCCTCTTTCTGGGTGCAGGGGTCAAAGTAACTAAAAGTGGCCTTCTCCTGTGCTGGATGGTATAAATGTAATGCTTGTGCTATCTGACATGTCTCCTCTGTCTGGGTGCTAAGGCCTAAGTCCCTGAAAGTGGCCTTCTCCTGTGGTGGTTGATATGATGCCAGATTCTCTGCTATGGGACCTCTCTCCTTTGTCTGGATGCTGGGGTCGAAATAATAGTAAGCGACCTTCTCCATTGGTGGGTGATTTGAAGCCTGATTCTGTGCTATGGGACCTAACTCCAATTAATATTGGTTAATTTTTTTATTATTTTATGTTAAGTCATCATTTCCCCATCTACATTTGTTTGCAGGGGATTTACCTACATTTTGCTGCCTTTTGTAGCCCTCTAGCCCTTTCCGGGAGTCTTTTACAGCCTTTTTAGTGCCCTAAAGTTCGGGTCCCCATTGACTTCTATGGGGTTCGGGATGAAGTTCGGGTTGAGTTCGGATCACGAACCCGGACATTTTCCGGAAGTTCGGCCGAACCTCTCGAACCCGAACATCCAGGTGTTCGCTCATCTCTAGCTTATTGTCAAGAGACCCTACTAACAAGTAGAGATTGTGCAGAGCAGAGAACCCCTTTAATCAAACCACATCCTTAACAATAATTGTGCCTATTGCAGTGGAAGCCCAGGAGGAGCAAGAGGAGGATGAGAGTAGTAGTTACTCTAGCAAGGATGCTTGTACATGCAAACCACAGTGGCAATCCTCCCACTGATACCCTCCTAGGCCCATCCAGTAATAGAAGGGTACACCCTTCCTTCCCTTGAGGCACATCTTGGTGTATCAAAGTCAAAAATCCTGCGAGACTCCTCACTCTGGCTGTTTCTTAGAACAAGCGTTATACACTAAAAGCTCTTTAAGACATAATCCCAAAACTGCTGGGAAAAGCAATTGGTGTGGTCCACAAATATGCTATTTTATTGTATTGTCAATATTTTATTGTATTCGCCATTTATCATCTTATTGTATTTTATTGTATTATTTATTGTATTTTATTTTGTCATTTATTGTTTCTTTGCAGCATATATCTATTAACCTACTTATTAGACCATTATCTTTATGCGGGTTTCTATTACAATATACAGTAATCAATTTTTATTCTTTTACAATGATCCGGTCCAGGTTGGCACTGTTGACCCATATCCCAGCAACCCCAGAACTGAACTTTAGACTATAAATTGACCATACTTTTAGGCTTGCAACACTACCATTGAAGAAGGGACGTAAACCCAGAAACACGTGGTCAGGAGTGCCAGCAAGCCCTAACTTACTATATGGACTAAGTTCGATAAAGACACTATGGACTAATATCTTTTCCAGCAGTGACACGCGTGCATGAAACCTGCAGGACCTGCGAAACATTCGCCCAACCCCTCCGGTCACGTGGAATACATCCTGATCACGTGAGATGCTGCCGGTCACGTGGAATGCTGAGTCTGAACGTGAGACCGCATGGGACGCCGTGCCAGGTCCGGACAGCATACAGCAAGACAGGAGAGATCTACAGGAAAGGGGGTAAAGTACCATCTACCAATATTCCTGCCTGTTTGTCATATTAACCCAGATAATAGTGTCACTATACCGGCTAACATTTCCAGTACATTGTGGGACAAACTCTGCAACCCCAATATCGGGGACTATACAATGAAGGGTGGAACTTTGTTTATGCTTAAACTGGGACTATCTCAAGTGGAAGTCACTTCATACATTGTTTGTGGAAGCGGTAATTACTTAAATAGGTGACAAATTGGAACAACCTTTACAATATTCTGCTACATTAATACAGCTATAACAACATACTTTTATTGTATACCAAGATTGGTTTGAGCGCATACTATCAAGTATATCAAGTACAAGACGTACCTTCCATTTGAAAGTGGTTTCTTATCGATTCAAGATCTACTACTAATATGCTGCTATTTTAATGTTGTCATCTTATTATGTGTTTACTCTTGATTATTCAACTCCGGAGTTTGTGTATTTCTCAGTGTATTTTTTAGTAGGTCTTTGCTATTTTTAGAGTGTATTATTGGCCCTTATATCAGGAGTGTGGTATAAGTTCTACTAAATAAAGATTTTTGCATCACAATTGCATTGCGTCCAGTTTTCCCGGATATTTGAGCGCCCCCCATCTTGCAATTACCTTTTGTAAATAAGTCTCTCTTTACTAAAGTATCGGAGTAGTAGCAGTACATCCAAAAGTAACAAGGCACAGTTACAAAAGTAGTTTTGACAGTTCTGACAGAGAACGAGAATTGGAGACATGGTAGAGCAGCACGACGCAGCAAGCCTCAAATATCATCACAGAGAGGCAGTCGGCTGAGGGAAGTGTTCTGTGTTGCGCCGAGCTGTGTGAAACCTTCAGCTTCGTCGGTATCCAAATCTGACAGACTGTGTAATAATCAGTCCTTGGAAGAATTTGGTATGTTCCTTTTAATATTCATAATTAGTAAAAAACTAGTAAAAGTTGAGGCTATCTGCCCCGGGTTTTTTTTTTTTCAAGTAGGAGAAATCCTGCGTATAAAAATTGTTCCTGACAGTTGGCTTCAAACATAGCTTTTTTGGAACATTTTTACTGATGGGTTTGCATTAAAAAAAATTTAAAAAAATTTATGGAATTCGTCAGTAGGGAAGTATAAAAAGCCCAACAAACAATGCTTTTTGCCCAGGTTTTTTTCTTTCAACTTTAATTAGTTTTTGGTTTAATGTATCCCATCCCCCCTTTGCCAAAAAAAAAAATTGAACGTTCTCTAGGTATAGCATTTTTTTTTTTTTTACCATAGGCTTCTCTATAGGATTGGAAGATGGGAAAAACACATGGAAAATAAATGCAAAAATGTATGAATTAAAAGAAGCCCTAAAAAGGTACAAAGAATGTAGTAGGAAGCAAAGAATGCTAATTAAAGAAAAAGCAGCAAGTACAGTATTATTAAGTGTTTTTGCTGAAGATTTTGTGTGGCTCTTAGAATAGGGATTCTCTTTACATGTTTGCTAGTTAAGGCTACATTCCCACTTGCGTTTTTGCTGGATCCGTCAGGGATCAGCAAAAATGCTTCCATTACTGATAATATAACATTCAGGATCTGTTATGAACGGATCCAGTTGTATCATCTTTAACATAGCAATTGTGTTAGATTGTGTCAGAGAAAACGGATCTGTCCCCATAAGTCCTCATGCACACGACCGTTGGTGTTTTGCGGTCCGCAAATCGCGGATCCACAAAACATGGAAGCTGATCCGCGTTCCCTTCCGCAATTTGCAGAACGGAAGGCGGCCCATTAGAGAAATGCCTATTCTTGTCTGCAAAACGGACAAGAATAGGACATGCTATATTTTTTTTGTGGGGGCACGGAACGGAGCAACAGATGCAGACAGCACACGGGGTGCTGTCCGCATCTTTTGCGGCACCATTGAAGTGAATGGGTCCGCAGCCGAGCCGCGAAATATGCAGCTCGGACACGGATCCGAACAACGGCCATGTGCATGAGGCCTAAGTCAGATTATCAGAAATAAGAACTGCTCTGTACGAACAGGTCCCATTCAGACTAAAGAAGTCCTTGTTGCAGGGGAAATGCCTCTTTAGTTACAGCTTCACCTGGCAGAATCAGCTGTTTTTTGGGGGTTACTAGGAGTAGGACCAAATATATACAATTTAAAAACTACCATGGAATGTATGGTTGGAAACTTACCTCTGTGCAAGGTTCTTTTTCTTCTTTATACAAAGCTTCTCCTTGAATTTATATTGCTTATAAAAAAAAAAATGCATGGTTGCATCAAGTCAAGAAAGACCTTAACATATCTATCTGTCATGTGTCTGTATTTAAAGAAGACAATGAATCTCCCCAGCTGCTGAACTGGACTGTGGCCAGACTGTAACTGGATTTTGATGGATCTAAAACATAACAATAGAACTGTCTATTAACCCTTAGGATACCAGCGCCGTACATGTACGGCGCAGAATGTGGGATAGAAATCCCCGCGCAGTACAGATATGGCGCGCTGATCGGGCATGTGCAGGAGCTGCGTCCACCCGATCAGAGGCAGGGGTCCAGCTCTCACTGACAGCTGGACCCCTGATGTATGCGCCGGCATTGGTGAAATCACCGATGCCGGAGCATTAACCCTTGCATGGCCGCGGTCAGCGTTGAACGTGGCACGTGTGGTATCCTCGCGGGTGCCGGTGTCCATGGGGTCCCCGCGGTGCTATGACGGGGACCCCATGGCAGGGAAGGCAACCCGATGCCTTCCTTAGGCATCGTGGCTGCCTTCCAGGAGAGCCTGTGAGATTCAGCCCCCTGGATCTCACAGGGAAGCAGGCTGTAGGGCCCCTTTTACACGGGCGTGATTTCCGCACGGGTGAAATGCGTGAGGTGAGCGCATTGTCCTCGCACTGAATTCCGGACCCATTCATTTCAATGGGGCTGTGTACATGAGCGTTTTTTTTCACACATCACTTGTGCGTTGTGTGAAAATCGCAGCATGTTCTATATTCTGCATTTTTCACGCAGCGCTAGCCCCATAGAAGTGAATGGGGCTGCGTTAAAAACGCATTGCATCCGCAAGCAAGTGCGGGTGCATTGCGTTTTTCACTGATGGTTGCTAGGAGATGTTGTTTGTAAACCTTCAGTTTTTTATCACACGCGTGAAAAACGCATCAAAACGCATTGCACCCGCGCGGAAAAAACTGAACAACTGAACGCAATCGCAGGCAAAACTGAATGGCTTTGCCTGTGAAATCGCTCAGTTTTCACTGAACGCATTCACAACGCATCCGGACCTAATCCGGACACGCTCGTGTGAACCCAGCCTTAAGGTGAAAAGTGGCTCGATAGTGAAGGGGTTAAAAGAAGTGGAAATCCACATGGAAAAGAACCACTCAAGGTAAGCATCAATAAATAATGGTGAATCACATGAATTTGCCGATCTATCTATTTAAGAGACAATTTGCTATGTATTGCTGTGCTCTGGATTTGCCTTCCATTTATATATATTCATCAGCATGTATGTCACATTCTGCATTCATTCATATGCATTAAGTAATTGGAAGTAAGTTAATAGCTTTCACACATCGATAAATGTGATTATGGCAATACTGCTTTAAATGGAAGAGAACAGAAAAAAATGAGTACATTGCTATATTATGTTTAAAGATGACCTGTCACCTCTCTTAACATGTCTGTTTTAGTAACTACTTGTATTTCCTATATAATTGTGGGGCATCTGTTCTTGTACAGCAACATGCAAACATCTGGGCACCCCTGGTAAAAATTACTGCTACTGAAAACAGTAAAGCAAGTTGAAGATTAAAGCAACTTCACACTTTTTTTCAGTTGGCGTTTTTATTTGCTTCCAGAATTTTCAGGAATTTGAATACATTCTTCCCTCTACCCATAAAGTGTTCCCCGTGGCATTGGCTGTAACACAACCCTAAAGCATGATTGATCCACCCCCATGCTTAATAGTTGGAGATATGTTCTTTTTATGCGATTGTCTCCCCTTTTTTCTCCACAAATACCTTTGCTCATTGTGGCCAAAGAGTTTTTTAACCTCCTCGGTCCATAGGACAGCTTTCCAAAATGCTTCAGGCTTGTTTAGATTTTCTTTTGCAAACTTCTGATGCTGAATTTTGTGGTGAGGAAATAGAAGAGGTTTTCTTCTGATTATTCTTCCATGAAGGCCATATTTGTGCAGGTGTCACTGAACAGTAGAACAATGTACCACAACTCCAGAGTCTGCTAAATCTTCCTGAAGGTCTTTTGCACTCAAGCGGGGGTTCCTGATTTGCCTTTATAGCCATCCTATGAGCAGCTGTCTCTGAAAATTTTCTTGGTCTTCCAGACGTTCTCTGGACCTTCACTGTTCCTGTTAACTTCCATTTATTAATTACATTTCAAACTGACCAAAGGCCAACCTGAAAATGCTTTGTTATCTTCTTACAGTCTTCTCCTGCTTTGTGGGCCTCAACCATTTTCATTTTCAGAGTGTTGGGTAACTGCTTAGAAGAACTCATGATCTGCTGTTTTTTGGGACAAGGTTGGAGGAGTCTGGGTATTTATGAAGCTATAACATTTGCATCACCTGACCTTTCTTAATGATTGTGAACAAGCCTAAATCCTAAAAGACTATTTAAGATCTGAGAGCTCGGTAAGAGTTATCTGAGTGTTGAAATCTCTTTAGTTTCCCATACTTTTGCAAGGTACTTCTTTCCTTTTTCACCTCTAAAATTGTACACACTATATACAAACTAATGCACTGAAATTACTTAAAACGTTGAAAAGGGGGTTTTATCTTTATCTTGAACTTTATACCTTTTAGAGATTATTTCATCTTTAACTTGCATGTCAAGTTGAAGGGATGTCCAAACTTTTGCATGCCACTTTAACGCTATGTTATGCCATTCCTTATTTTTTTCTTGCTATATGTTCATGAATAAATTGCCAGCAGTCTGCAATGAAGGTTCAACTGGGTGTTACCAGTTGGAGGTGTGCCCCTACAGTCTGACTATATAATAACTGCCACTCTGTGGGACACATCCACAACTGTTAATACCCAGCTGGACCTTTATTACAGACTACTGGCAATTCATTCATAAACCTCTAGAGAAATAGAGGAGTGCTCTACAGAAAGTTACGTGAATGATGCCTTTTTAAGATCCTCTTTAATAGCAAAATGCATTAGTATTTGACATAGGTTATCATATTACCAATACAGTCTTTTAAAATGCAAAAGCAGAACTGGCATGGCCACTATAATCATTGGACAACCATTTTCATAGAACAAATCACATATAGGTGATCACCATAATATAAAAGATGTTTCTGTATGTAAGGCCCATATAAATTAGCACTAAATGTGAAATGTGTTAACCTTTTACAATATACTATCACCTTTAAGGATCTTAGAGTATCGCTGCAACGCACATGGTTATATACACAACTATAAGGACATCCATGGACCCTATTCTGATATATGCTTCTACCAAAATGTATGTTCATAACTAGAGATAAGTGAAGTTTTGAAAAATTCAATTTGGACGCTTCCCGAATTTTTCAAAAAAATTCTATTCGATCTGAATTAATTCATGAAGCATGTTATAAATCAGCTTTTTCCCAGCTTGCAGGGAGAGTGAATCTCCCTGCAACATCCAAAGCTAATGAAACTGTTACTGCGCATCAGTAGGACACACAGGTGACAGATGTCACTCTTAGATGCAGTTCACACTTAAAATAGTGCTCTCCTTTTACACCGTCTGTTGATTCCACATAGATTGCTAGAGAACCTGTTCTGTTACACTCTGATACAAATAGTCGCACCTGAGTGGAGAGGGTGTCAGCAGTAAGTTTGTGTTGATCTAACTGATTATTTTTCCCTTCTTCTGATCCGTCAGAACAACCCCCAAAAACTGATCACATCTTTTGAGCATACGCTTCACGCGGTCAGTATTTGGTCAGTAATTGATCAGTATTGATAAGGCCAAAAGACAGGAGTGGCTCCAAAACAGAGATTCCCATGTGATGGGAATATTTGCATGCCTTCTATGTTTTGGACCCACTCCTGTTTTTGGCATCTAAATAATAATCAAATCCTGATGCAAAATATTGACTGTGTGATAGAGGCCTCATGCTCAATTTGCATGTGTTTTGGCCATTTGCCTCTGAAATTGGTTTTATTCACATGGGAAAAAAAAGTCCTGCTGGCAGGATGTCATATTCTGGAGGACAGGGCAGACCTCCGGAACGTCGTGCAAACAGGGCAAGACAGGATCACAGACCAGAAAACCAACTGAATACTTTATTACACATGTAATAAATGAACATGACAGTAAGGAAAAGCAGGTTAGGCAATAGCGGTAGCACTACCACTGAACCAGGTGCACAGGCAAGGTAAGAGGCCAAACCCAGAGGGTGGAGAGCCAGTGAGCCCCATTCTTCACAGAGCCCCTGGTGATGGGGATGAACTTGGCCGAGGGCTCACTGGTCGCACCTCCAAGAAGGTCCCGGTACACTTGGCTGCTACCTGCAGAGAACCACATAAAACCACAGTACTGGAACCCAAACAAACTCAGGACATGGAACAGACAAGACAAACGGGAGCCAGCAGACAAGCAGATGCCTTGACCCCATGCAGAACGGAAGCATGGCGGTTACAGGCAGAGCTGCACACAGACTAAATATCCTCCCTCTGGAGAACCCAAGAGCCCTCTCACAAAGGCAGGACTTGCACAGGACAGGAACAGAAGCAGTAAGGCACTGTTGGCAAGACATGGAACAGACTGGATCAGAACCAGTTAAGCGCTGCCAAGCTATACATTAAACAGACAGGATCAGAAGCAGTTGAGTACTGCCAAACTATACATGGAGTAGACAGGATCAGAAGCAGTTTAGCACTGCCAAGCTATACATGGAACAGACAGGATCAGAAGCAGTTACACTGACAGGCAAAAAGTGGAACATACAGGAAACAACATCAACAACACCAATGCTTTACCAGGCGACACCACATAGAAGAGCAGGTGGCAAAAACCCCCAGGGCTACACCCTGCAAGACTCAAGACAGACGGACCCCAAGCCCCACAGCTCACAGATAGAAATAGCTGCAAAAAATAAGGCACCTGATAAGCAACACCCAGGAACAGATCAGAAAATGTTAAGCCCACCAGAACCAGGAGTACCAGAAGCACAAAACACAATCACAAGTGTCAGTTCACACCAGTCACAGAATGCTGCAGCCAGCACGTCCCAAACGACAACCAGCTTAAACAGGATAACTGTAGCCAGTACGAGGTTACAGGCAGCCAGCCTACATAACAACAAGGAGTGACAGAACCACACTGATGATACAAACACAAAAGCATCCATACTCAGACCCTGTTCATACACAAGGCCGCAGCCAAGACGCATCGCAGAACCAGCATACATAAGAACACTCACAGCCAGTACACAAGGCGCATGCAGCCAGCCTGCACGGCACCAGTGACAAAAACCACAGAGATATGGACATGGGGAGACACAAACACAGGCAACAGTTCACACAGAACACTGCAACCAGCAAGGAACCCCAAGCCAGTATGCGAGAGAGCATGTAGACAGCCTGCATGTCCACAACTATCACAGTGAACTGCACCATGACACAGTACTTTAATGGCCTCTATCACACATTCAGTATTTGGTCAGTTTTTTGCATCAGTATTTGATCAATAGTGGTAAGGCAAAAACCAGAGTGGGTCCAAAACAAAGATATCATATGGAAATATTTGCATGTCATCTGTGTTTTGGAAACACTCCTGCTTTTGGCTTTCGAATAATGATCAAATCCTGATACTGGTGAGGGTGGCAACAGCATGAGTCAACACAGTGGCCCAGGCACATAGTGGTGAGGGTGGCAATAGCATGAGGAGCCAACATGGCCTAGTCACAGAGTGGGGAGAGTGGCAACAACGTGAAGAGCCAAAATATTGGCCTAGTGACAGAGTGGGGACGTTGACAACAGCATGAAGAGTCAATATAGTGACCCAGTCACAGTGCGGGAAGGGGGGGCAACAGCAGTGGCAGTAACAGCACAAGATAGTGGGTGTCAGTAGGAGAAGATGGCAGCAGAGGCAGCATGTGTGTGGCATCAGGAAGGTGGCAGCATCAGAATAGTGGCTGAAGCACATGGCCAGAAGTAACAGGCCATTTTTCACAATGTTCTGGTGTGGCAGCAAACTGCATTCAGAACATTATTGCCAGAATGATCTAGTCCAGGTATGTCCAACCTGTAGCCCGCCAGCTGTTGCAAAACTACAACTCCCAACATGCCTGGACCACCTACAGCTATTAGGGCATGCTGGGAGGTGTAAATTTACAACAGCTGGAGGGCCGCAGATTGAGCATCCCTGATCTAGTCTGATGTCTCAGGCACCGGTGTGTGGAAATCCTGGCTGATCCACATCAGATTCATTCTTAGAAAGGTTAATTTCTCAACATTTCCTGTTGAAAGGTGAGTTCTCTTTGGGGTAACTATGCTCCATGCTGCACTAAACACTCACTCTGATACCACACTATGGCTGGGCAGGGCAATCTCGGGCCAATTGCGGCCACAAATCAAGTTTGGCTGGCCAGTAGTCCCGGAGATCTTGGATATGAGGAGGCAGGGTGCAGTCCAAGTATGCCACCACCTGCTGGTTCAGGTTCTGCTTCATATCCTGCTGCTGTTGGGTGGTTTCTCCAGTAGGCGGATAAAAAAAAGTGTCCATTAGAGACTCAAGACTTAGTTGCTGCTGATGGAGCTGGTGCTGCTTCCCCCCCACTCCCTCCAACAGTCATGGCAGTGGAGTGTGAGTTCAAGGGGTCCGCCTGGTCAGGTCAGACCTGAGGATTAGGCGATGGCGCACATAGGCAGCAACCAACCAACTACATGGAATAGTCTCAATAGTAGTGGAGTTTATTATCCCTCTCAGCAGAATGAAAAAATGCCCCCATTTTAGCCTGGTAGCTAGGGTCTAACATCACGGAGAGCCAGTAGTCATCTCTCTGCCGAACGGTCATAATGCGGCTGTCACTACACAAGCAACTCAGCAGGCATATGGCTAATTGCTCAGGAGAATCAGAAGGATTCCCTGCCTCCAACTCCACTGCATACTGCCACGGTCTTTTAGGGTCATCTGCCTGGTCCTTCTTATTGCACTACAGTCCTCATGCTACACCTGTTCCTATTCTGTCATTTGGGCAGATAAACGACTTATTTCTGTATACAATTCCTGGGCGTTAATGTCCTTCTCCACCAGTTCACCCCCAAGTGGCGGTGAAATGTAGGTGCCACGTCTCCTGTCCCCTGGCCAGCCAGATTTATCAACATCTGCCCCAGAATTTGAAGGAGTGGAATGACATAATTTATCCCATAGTCCTGCCGACTGACAAATAAAGTTGCCTCCTCAAAGGGAGTGAGCAAACACCAGGTGTCACGAATGAGCTGCCACTGGCTAACGTCGAAGTTACACAGGGGAGTGCTCCTGTCAACCTGCATCATCAAGAAATCAGTCATATGCATATGAGGTGATGTTGAGGAACACTAATTGGCCTTAGAAGCTCAAGGGGGCGTGCTTTGCATGGTAAGAGTGAATGAAGTGCATGCAGGGCCGGTGTTAGAGGGGGCAATTTGTCTAAGGGGCCCCCTTCTTCAGTGCTGCTGTTCAGCTGATCGTCTACTGGAGCTGTAGGACCTGCGATGATGTAAGATGCAGGAGGCAGAGCTCAGCAGAGAAGAGGGGATAAAAAACCTGCGATTACCTCACCATCATGTGACCATAACAGTAGGTGGAGCTCAGCAGTACATTAAAGGGAGTCTGTCACCAGGTTTTAGCATATTAAGCTGTCACCATTGCCATGTTCAATAAACTACCTTCTTTCCTGATGTGGCCTACTTTCGTTTCATGGTGTCAGTTTGATAAAAAAGCACTTTTTGTGTTATGCAAACATCCATGGTGCCTAGAGGGGCGTTATTCTTCTTCTCTTGAGCCCAGTAACGCCCCCCCCTGAAGTCCCCAGCCCGCCTTAATTTCCAGCCCAAGCACGCCTCCTCATCAAGAAATATCCTCCCACAGCCGAGGTAAACGGTGCTGCCCCCTCCGCTACGTCATCTAATACATTCCAGATACGCCCCTTGCTTCCTTCTTTCGGCCACCAGAAATCTCGTGCAGACGCAGTACTGCTGAGAATGGCTGGATGGAATTTTGCAACCGATGGTCAAACACACACGAGGTTACCTGAGGGATACATGAGACGTCCTAAGAAATATGCATGATAAAAAATGGTTATCTGGATTCACCTGGGTAACCATGGACGTTGTTGCCCTGTATCCCTCAATATCACATAGGGTTGCACTGCTGGCACTTGAGTTTAACTTGCACAAATATAGTCCACATGCAGTAGAATTTATACAATATATTTTGGATGTGACCAGCTTTTTACTAACACACAATTTTTTTATGTTTGACTCCAAATTCTATCCCCTGACACAAGGCGTGTCGATGGGAGCAAAATTCTCCCCCTCCCTAGCCAACCTGGTTATGTCGTATTGGGAGGAGGCGTATATTTATACGGTCGACAATCCCTTCCTGCAGGACATAGATGACCTGCTGACTATCTAGTCGGGCAATGTGTCTGCCATACCACTCTTTCAGCACTACCTCAATGCCAATCCCTAGATCTTAGATTCACGGGCAATCACCATGTTTCCACGATCCACTTCTTGGATCTAACCCTGACCAGTGAGATAGACAAAACAATAAATACAGCCACATATTGTAAACCCATATCGGGCAACACATTGTTGCGAGCAAATAGTTCTCCCCCGCTACACACGGTAAAATCTATACCAGTAGGGGAACTTACCCGAGCTAAAAGAAATTGTAGTGATATTTCAAGATACAACAATGAAAAAGAAATGATTGGTACACGATCGCTGGCCAGGGGATACCCGAGGTGGATGGTTGAACAAGCAAAAAATATAGTGGATAAAAAAGACCGTGAAGAATTGTTGTTTGGACTTAAGACCAAACAACCACATGGCAACCAATTGACAGTGACAAATAAGAAAAAGATCAAAGGAAAATCCCGACGCTAATACTCACTTATAGCAGACAGTTTCAGCAGGTGAAACAAGCAGTGGCAGAGTGCATTTCCATCCTTTATGAGGATGAGGCCCTCAACAAATTGTTGGAAGGAGGCTATAGGGTGGGCCCCAGAAGAGCACCAACCTCTCTGTCACCTTCTCTATTTACATCCACATCTAACACTGGGTTCAGACCTGGGCGTTCGTGCAGCGCTTTTAATTCGCGTGTTTTAACGCGCAAATTAAATCCCGCTGCACAAAATAGGAATCGCGTGTTTAACGCGCGTCCCTATTAAACTCTGCTTATGGGGACGCGCGTTAAACGGGCCAAAAAACGCAAACATACTTGCTTTTGCGTCGGCCGTTTTTACGCGCGTTCGAACGCGCATAAAAACGCGCAAGTGTGAACCAGGCCCATAGGAATGCATGGGTACTGTACAGTTGTGCGTTTTTATGCGCGTTCGAACGCGCGTAAAAACGCTAAAGTGTGAACTGAGGGTTAGAACGAGCAAAATACGTGGCTCAAATATACAGGCTTTAGTAGATGTGGAAGTACTCCCTCCAGAACCTGACACTATTTAACCCCCACAAAAACATTTACCGATAGTGACCATTCCACGATTTATGATATCAAGTCCTACATTAATTGCAACACGGTAGGCGTAATATATGTTGTAAAATGTAAAGAATGTGATCTACTCTATGTAGGGAATACTAAAAGAAAGCTAAAAACCAGACTAATGGAACACATGAATTACATTACTAATCCACCTATACTAACATCTCAAGTGCAGCCAAACACTTTATCTCAAAGCATGAGAGAAGCTTGAGTTCTTTCACTGCCCTCGGTATTGAAAAAATACAATCACCTGTTCGGGGTAGAGACCTGAAAAAAACGCATTATGTGCAGAGAGGCTTACTGGATCTTACGTCTGAAGACCAGAAGCCCATCAGGACTTACCCTGGGAACACACCTGGGCGTTTTTCAGCGCGTTCGTACGCGCTGTAAAACGCCCTACATGTGAAAAGCCATGCTTCCCTATGGGCATGGTTCACATTTGGGCGTTTTACAGCGCGTTTGAACGCGCTGTAAAACGCCCAACGCCCAAACAAGTACATGAGCTTCTTTGGGGCGTTTTAACACGCCTATGGACAATGTTGCCATAGGGGAGAATCACTGAATCGCGCGTATGACGCGCGTTTCTTAGTTACAAATACGCGCATCCAAAAACGCGCGTAAAACGCGCGTCATACGCGCGATTCAGAAACGCCTAGGTGTGTTCCCAGCCTGAATGTTAGGAAAGAGATGCATGTGTACTAACCACGTTATCATGAAGCTTCTTATTGCATACAATCTGTTTAGGATTGTACATGTTTATACAGTTAACACACTAAAATATATACCCCATTTTTTTTTTTTTTGTTTTTTTTTTGCGTTTTTTTTTTTTTTTTTGTAATGACCTCTGTTAATTTAAGATCTCCAGTTAATTGAAATTTCTGCCATTACTTGGTTTTAAAAAACCCTGTGTATATGGACAGTCAGGCAGACCAAGCGGTTATTTAACCATGAAAACCAATATATACATGTAGTTGTGTTGTGCATATGGCTCTTTTTGTTTTTCCTTTCGGAATTTTTTCCTTTTACCTTATTGTAATTATTTATCTCATTGGGCATATAGAGGTTTTTTATAATGCCCAGAAAAGCAGAAGGATATATGTACGGAACGGCAGGATTCTGCCTGCTAGTCCATATATACATTTTTTAATTACACACATAAGCAATTTTTTTTTTAATCTGGATTATTTTATTATGATAGTTAAATAAATAAGTTTCTCTCTTTGTATGTTATCCACATACAAAATAAATTATGTGATGTATGGGGTTAAAATCAGGACCTGGGAGTTTTCAGTCGGTTGCCACTAGTAATGATTTCAAATCACCCCTGTACCTGGTGACCCACTCCTACGGGAGTGGCCAGGGGAGGAGGTAGGAGGCTTTTCCTTTTCATTTTTTCTCTTACATAAGTGGTAACTTCAAAACACTCCTCAGTCATGAATAAGAATGTTGTCATTTGAAACGCGTAGACTTACAAGGGCATCACTGGTTGTGAATCATTCTGTACCTCTGTACCTGATATATTGCATGACCAAATAAAGGAACCTACGATTTCATCAATTTTGAGTGCCGGATTTCCTTCCTTTCAACCCATTACAACAAGGCTTTATCTTTTACGTCCGTGCACCTAGCAAGAAAAGGCGGGTGAACTGGAATCAAATTACCTAGAGACAGTACTGCCGACTGCCTGCGCCTGTGCAATCATAAAGCTCCTGAGGGCAACAGCCTCAAAAGTGTCACTGGGCATGCGCCGAGCCTAGTGACATAATCTGATCGCTGTTGCCTCAGGAGCTTTATAATCGCACAGGCGCAGGTAGTCGGCGGTACCGCGTCTGCGCGAGTTTTCCGGCGGCCGAAAAGGAAGAAGCAAGGGGCATATCTGGAATGTATTAGATGACGTAGCAGAGGGGGCAGCGCCAGTGGTGTACACACAATCCATGGGGCCCGGTGCAAAACTGATCCATGGGCCCCCCCCCCTCTCCGAGCCTGTATATAGTATACAGTAAATGGTTCCTAGATATTGTATGTAGTACTGTATATATGGTTCCTATTATGTGATTGATATCAGCCGCTCCTCTTATAACGCGCCAGCACTGATATAACCTCTGGAGACATTACATCATGTGACTGATATCAGCCGCTCCTCTCATAACGCTACTGCACTGATATAACATCCAGAAACATTACATCATATGTGACTGATATCAGCCGCTCCTCTTAAAACGTGCCAGCATTGATATAACCTCCGGAGACATTACATCATGTGACTGATATCAGCCGCTCCTCATATAACGCTCTAGCACTGATATAACCTCCAGAGACATTACATCATATGTGACTGATATCAGCCGCTCATTGATAACGCTCCAGTACTGATATAACCTCCAGAGACATTTACATCCTATGTGACTGATATCAGCCTCTCCTATTATAATGCTCCAGTACTGATATAACCTCCAGAGACATTACATCCTATGTGACTGATATCAGCCGCTCCTATTATAACGCTCCAGTACTCATATAACCTCCAGAGACATTTACATCCTATGTGACTGATATCGGTCCCTCTTCTCATAACGCTCCAGTACTGATGTAACCTCCAGAGGGCAGGGGGAGATGTCAGAAGGTGACATGGTTGGTGGGCAGGGGGACACTAGAGTTGCAGGGGGGCTCTTTGAGGTCAGGGGGCACAGAATTACACTTGAACACAGGTGATAGGCAGCACTTTCAGGACTGACTTAACTTGCCCCCCTACAGTAACTTACCCCCCTGCTGCTGTGTCGGAGGGATGCAGGGACCAGTGAGGGGACTTTAGGTTTCCAGCACCGCACATGAAGCACAGTAAATTACCTGAGGTGAAGCCTCAGAGTCTCTGCTGGCAGTTCTCATCTTCTCCTGCAGCCACTGCCGGACTGGGAGGAGTCCCTGCCCCCTCACACGGACCATCACACTGCAGAGATTAGATGGGGTTAGTAAACTTGGTGGGGGAAGCTGTGAGTGGCCCCTATTTTTCCTCTTTGCAGCAGGGCCCCTGACAGTGCTCAGTACCAGTAGTATTGCACTGATAGTGACCCTGCTGCGCTGATACACATAGGGGAGAAGACGGAGCTGCCACTACTGCAGGGGCCAGGGGAGTCCACAGGCGGCCGGGCCCCATGGAGTGCCGGGCCCGGTCGCAAATGCGACCCCTGTATGTACGCCAGTGGGCAGCGCCGTTCACCTTGGCTGTGGGAGGATATTTCTTGATGAGGAGGCGTGCTTGGGCTGGAAAGTAAGGCTTGCTGGGCACTGCAGGGGGGTGTTACTGGGTTCAAGAGAAGAAGAATAACGCCCCTATGCGCACCTTGGAGGTTCATTTGCATAACACAAAAAGCGCTTTATTATCAAAATGACACCATGAAACGAAAAAACAAGACCACGGCAGGAAAGAAGGTAGTTTATTGTACATGGCAATGGTGAAAGATCCTTTCAAAGTAATGAAGAATACCTGCGATACATGGGAAGAAGTGAAGTAGGATGGATTCAATGTAAGTGCCAGGGAAATGCTGGGAGTTGTAGTCCTCTCCTATTATACCTCCTGTCATGTAATATCAGAGTACATTACAAGATGAGGTGTGAGGAGAGGACTACAACTCCCAGCATGTCCATCTTGTTATGTAATATTAGAGTACATTACAAGAAGAGGTATGAGAGGAGAGCACTACAACGCTCAGCATGTCCAAGCCATTATTATGTAATATCAGGGTACATTATAACACCCTGGATATTCTGGGAGTTGTAGTCCTCTCCTCTTTTACCTCCTCTTAAATGTACTCTGATATTACATAATAACGGCTTGGACATGCTGGGAGTTGTAGTCCCAATCTCTTATACGTTACCCTCTAATGTGCTCTGATATTAAATAATAATGGCTTAGACATGCTGGGAGTTATAGGCCTCTCCTGTTGTACCTCCTTCTGTAATGTGTTCTAAATTAGGGTCGGGATGATGGATAGGTGAGGGTAGTCATCCCTCTAGGGCACCACCTCACTATCCATAAAGGGGGCGCACTCATGGCCGTCCAACTTCACAAGCCTCAGGCCGCTAGGCCTCAAGCCTGTGAGGCATTACAACAGAGCAAGAAGCCGCAATGACATCACTGCAACCTCCTGCACTGGGTTTTGCATGATGACACGATCAGGTGTGACCCAGAGCAGGAGCGATTATGTCATTGGGATGGCATGCATTAGGATGCAGCAACACAAGCCACAGATAAAACTGTGGTGTGCCACACAGACAGCGGGAGGGAGGCGTGGTGTTTTTATATATTTTTTTTATACTAAATGTCCACACTGCTGGGGACACCAGGGAAGGGGGGAAGGAGACTACTTGGCACTACTGGGGAGGAATGGAGGAGCATTATATACTGGCACTACATGGTACATAATATATATACTGGCACTATGGGGGGAGCATTATATATTGGAACTAGTGGGAGGGCACTACAGGGGTACTGAAGGGGCGTTATTATTATTTGATGCAATATGGAGGGCACTGTATGTTGTCCGCAAAAAAACGGATCCGTTTTTTTGCGGATCAGATGCTGTCCCATTCACTTCTATGGGGCCCTTTTCTTCCATTGCACAGCTCAGCAAAAAAACTGAAACACGTCCTATACTTGTCAGTGAAAATCAGGACATGACCCTATTGTAGTCTATGGATCAGCAAAAAAACGGAATGCAATCCGTTTTTTTGCGGACATGCTGAACTGTCCGCAAAAAAACGGATCCGTTTTTTTCGGACAACATACGGTCGTGTGAATGGAGCCTTAGGGGTAGCTTCAAGAGGTTCTCCAGGTTTTTTCATATTGATCCTCAGAATAGGTCTTCAATATCAGATAGGTGGGGGTCCAACACCCAGCACCTCCGACAACATATACATACCGTCTCCCTTCTCTCTTCCTGCTCTACTGCTATATGTCTATAGGACAGCAGCAGTGAAGAGCAAGAGCAAAAATATATATATACTGGAAACTTTCCCTAAACTGCCCTGTCAGGTTTGTTACGCCCTAATGTCCTCCTAAATACGGAGTCATCGCTCTGACAAGGGCGGCCTGTCCAGAACCTGGCCCTATTATACAAGCCCTGTCAATCCCTATTTTGTGGGGGAAAAAAAAAGGGGGACCAAGATGTGCCCATATCCCCCAAAATGTTAGGTTAATATCCCAAAAAGATGTTGTTCCAACGCGTTTCGTCTCAAAGATATTGCCCCAGACTCATCAGGGGACCAGGGGCTACCAAAACAAGAAAAATGGTGATTGCCACAGTTTACCAGTCCGGTATCACCTAGTGCATCATGGGGGGAACTGTTAACATGTCCCACTGTTGGTGGTGCATACAAGTTGGTCTGACCTGTGTGTTGTGTCTGTCAGCCACGTGGAGCTTTTGTGCTTTAAACCAGTAAATGGTCCCTCACCTCTCAAATTAGCCGCTTCTTTGTCAAGTCCAAACAATAACTTAAAGTCTTCAAGTATCTACTGATTTAACTACATACCTTGTTTTTTAATTTTTTTAATTATCTAGTTTCTTTTTTGCCTGTTATTTTAGACACGAGTATAATAAAAGTTATATTTTAATTCACTAATTTAACATTATCACTAGAGATGAGCGAACACCTGGAAGTTCGGATTCGGGAAGTTCGGCCGAATGTTCGGGTTCGGGATCCGAACTCGACCCGAACTTTATCCCGAACCCGAACCCCATAGAAGTCAATGGGGACCCGGACTTTTAGGCACTAAAAAGGCTGTAAAATAGTCCAGGAACGGGCTAGAGGGCTGCCAAAGGCAGCAAAATGTAGGTAAATCCCCTGCAAACAAATGTGGATAGGGAAATGAATTGAAATAAAATAAAATAAATAAAATTTAACCAATATCAATTGGAGAGAGGTCCCACTGCAAGGAATCATGCGTCATATCACCCAACACTGGAGAAGGCCACTTTCAGTTATTTCAGCCCAGCACCCAGACCGAGGATACAGGTCCCACAGCAAGGAATCATGCATCATATCACCCACCACTGGAGAAGGCCACTAAGTTATTTCGGCCCCAGCACCCAGACAGAGGAGAGAGGTCCCACAGCAAGGAATCATGCGTCATATCACCCACCAATGGAGAAGGCCACTTTCAGTTATTTCGGCCCAGCACCCAGACAGAGGAGAGAGGTCCCACAGCAAGGAATCATGCGTCATTTCACCCACCACTGGAGAAGGCCACTTTCAGTTATTTCGGCCCAGCACCCAGACCGAGGATACAGGTCCCACAGCAAGGAATCATGCGTCATATCACCCACCACTGGAGAAGGCCACTTTCAGTTATTTATGCCCCACCACCCAGACAGAGGCTAGAGGTCCCACAGCAAGGAATCATGCGTCATATCACCCACCACCGGAGAAGGCCACTTTCAGTTATTTCGGCCCCAGCACCCAGACAGAGGAGAGGTTCATTCAACTTTGGGTTGCACCGCAAGATCAGGGTAAGTTAAAAAAATGAGGATTCAATAAAGAAGTGCCCCGGAGTACAAGAATACATGGTTAAGGGGGAGGCAGTTATAAATGTCCATTCTGCACAAGGGAGGCACAGGTCCTGTGGGATCCATGCCTGGTTCATTTTTATGAACGTCAGCTTGTCCACATTGGCTGTGGACAGGCGGCTGCGTTTGTCAGTAATGACGCCCCCTGCCGTGCTGAATACACATTCAGACAAAACGCTGGCCGCCGGGCAGGCCAGCACCTCCAAGGCATAAAATGCTAACTCTGGCCACGTGGACAATTTGGAGACCCAGAAGTTGAATGGGGCCGAACCATCAGTCAGTACGTGGAGGGTTGTGCAGACGTACTGTTCAATCATGTTAGTGAAATGCTGCCTCCTGCTAACACGTTCCGTATCAGGTGGTGGTGCAGTTAGCTGTGGCGTGGAGACAAAACTTTTCCACATTTCTGCCATGCTAACCCTGCCCTCAGAGGAGCTGGTCGTGACACAGCTGCGTTGGCGACCTCTTGCTTCTCCTCTGCCTTCGCCTTGGGCTTCCACCTGTTCTCCTGTGACATTTGGGAATGCTCTCAGGAGCGCCTCTACCAGCGTGCGTTTGTACTCGCGCATCTTCCTATCACGCTCCAGTGCAGGAAGTAAGGTGGGCACATTGTCTTTGTACCGGGATCCAGCAGGGTGGCAACCCAGTAGTCCGCACACGTTAAAATATGGGCAACTCTGCTGTCGTTGCGCAGGCACTGCAGCATGTAGTCGCTCATGTGTGCCAGGCTCCCCAGAGGTAAGGACAAGCTGTCCTCTGTGGGAGGCATATCGTCATCGTCCTCCGTATCCCCCCAGCCACGCACCTGAGCTGTGTCGGGTGCCACCCCGCTGTGAACCTGCTTCATCCTCATCCTCCTCCACCTCCTCCTCATCCTCCTCGTCCTCCAGTAGTGGGCCCTAGCTGGCCACATTTGTACCTGGCCTCTGCTGTTGCAAAAAAACCTCCCTCTGAGCCACTTCTAACAGATTGGCCTGAAAGTGCTAAAAATGACCCCTCATCCTCCTCCTCCTCCTGGGCCACCTCCTCTTCCATCATCGCCCTAAGCATTTTCTCAAGGAGACATAGAAGTGGTATTGTAATGCTGATAACGGTGTCATCGCCACTGGCCATGTTGGCGGAGTACTCAAAACAGCGCAACAGGGCACACAGGTCTTGCATGGAGGCCCAATCATTGGTGGTGAAGTGGTGCTGTTCCGCAGTGCAACTGACGCGTGCGTGCTGCAGCTGAAACTCCACTATGGCCTGCTGCTGCTCGCACAGTCTCTCCAGCATGTGCAAGGTGGAGTTCCACCTGTTGGGCACGTCGCATATGAGGCGGTGAGCGGGAAGGCCGAAGTTCCGCTGTAGCGCAGACAGGTGAGCAGCGGCAGGATGTGAACGCCGGAAGCGCGCACAGAAGGCCCTCACTTTATGCAGCAGCTCTGACATGTCGGGGTAGTTGTGAATGAACTTCTGCACCACCAAATTCAGCACATGTGCCAGGCAAGGGATGTGAGTCAAACCGGCTAGTCCCAGAGCTGCGAGATTTCGCCCATTATTGCACACCACCAGGCCGGGCTTGAGGCCCACCGGCAGAAACCACTCGTCGGTCTGTTGTTCAATACCCCGCCACAACTCCTGCGCTGTGTGGGGCCTGTCCCCCAAACATATAAATTTCAGAATGGCCTGCTCACGTTTACTCCGGGCTGTGGTGAAGGTGTGTGGCTGACTGGATGAGCTGGTGGAAGCAGAGGAGGAGGAAGCCGAGTAGGAGGAGGAGGCTACAGGAGGCAAAGAATGATGCCCTGCGATCCTTGGCGGTGGAAGGACGTGCGCCAAGGAACTCTCCGCCTGCGGCCCAGCTGCCACTACATTTACCCAGTGAGCAGTTAGGGAGATATAGCGTCCCTGGCCGTGCTTACTGGTCCACGTATCTGTGGTTAGGTGGAACTTGCCACAGATGGCGTTGCGCAGTGCACACTTGATTTTATCGGATACTTGGTTGTGCAGGGAAGGCATGGCTGTCTTGGAGAAGTAGTGGCGGCTGGGAACAACATACTGTGGGACAGCCATGGACATCAGCTGTTTGAAGCCGTCTGTGTCCACCAGCCTTAATGACAGCATTTCAAAGGCCAGTAGTTTAAATATGCTGGCATTCAGGCCCAGGGCTCGAGGGTGGCTAGGTGGGAATTTGCGCTTTCTCTCCAAGGTTTGTGAGATGGAGAGTTGAACGCTGCCGTGTGACATGGTGGAGATGCTTGGTGACTCAGGTGGTGTTGTCGGTGGCACATCCTCTGTTTGGTGGGCGGCAGGTGCCAACATTCCTCCCGAGGCGGAGGAAGAGGCCGAGGCAGCAGCAGAAGAGGGAGCAGGGGGAGCCAGAGTGAGTTCCTTGCTTTTAAGGTGTTTACTCCACTGCAGTTCATGCTTTGCATGTAGATGCCTGGTCATGCAGGTTGTGCTAAGGTTCAGAACGTTAATGCCTCGCTTCAGGCTCTGATGGCACAGCGTGCAAACCACTCGGGTCTTGTCGTCAGCACATTGTTTAAAGAAGTGCCATGCCAGGGAACTCCTTGAAGCTGCCTTTGGGGTGCCCGGTCCCAGGTGGCAGTGGCCAGTAGCAGACGAACTCTCTTGGAGGCGGCTGTTCTGCTTTTGCCCCCGCTCTCTCTTTTGCTACGCTGTTGGCTCGGTCTCACCACTGCCTCTTCCTCTGAAGTATGAAAGTCAGTGGCACGACCTTAATTTCATGTAGAGTCTAGGACCTCATCGTCCCCTACATCGTCTTCCACACAGTCTTCCTCCCTGACCTCCTGTTCGGTCTGCACACTGCAGAAAGACGCAGCAGTTGGCACCTGTGTTTCGTCATCATCAGAGACGTGCGGACTCCGATGAGGTGGTATTCCCATGTCCTCATCATCAGGAAACATCAGTGGTTGTGCATCAGTGCATTCTAAGTCTTCCACCACTGGGGAAGGGCTAGGTGGATTCCCTTGGGAAACCCTGCCAGCAGAGTCTTCAAACAGCATAAGAGACTGCTGCATAACTTGAGGCTCAGACAGTTTCCCTGATATGCATGGGGGTGATGTGAATGACTGATTGGCTTGGTTTTCAGGTGCCACCTGTGCGCTTTCTGCAGAAGACTGGGTGGGAGATTATGTTGTGAACATGCTGGATCCACTGTCAGCCACCCAATTGACTAGCGCCTGTACCTGCTCAGGCCTTACCATCCTTAGAATGGCATTGGGCCCCACCAAATATCGCTGTAAATTCTGGCGGGTACTGGAACCTGAGGTAGTTGGTTCACTAGGACGTGTGGCTGTGGCAGAATGGCCAAGTCCTCTCCCAGCACAAGAGGGTACACTAACACCACCACGACCGCGTCCGCGTCCTTTACTAGATGTTTTCCTCATTGTTACCATTCACCAAGCACCACAATAAAAAAAAAATATTTGGCCCAATGTATTGATTTCAAATTCAGGCCTTTTTTTCAGGCACCTAACACTATCTGCCTATTTATTTATGTAGCGTATTACACTAATCCAGGCACAGCAGTAACTACTGATTTAGGGGAATATCTCTTTTAGGGCTAGTATTTAGGCCCTGGATAAAAGGTATCCTTTTATGGACAGATTTACAATTGGCCTGCAACAGCTCGAACACCAGATTCAGGGTATTGCTATTTTGGCAATTGAATTTCGCCCCACAACAAAATATATGTTTTTGCGGACACTATGAATCTTGGCCAGCCACAGCTGAAACCACTGATTTATGGTATTGCTATTTTGGCAATTGAATTTCACCCCAGAACAAAATATATGTTTTTGCGGACACTATGAAACTTGGCCTGCAACAGCTGGGACACCAGATTCAGGGTATTGCTATTTTGGCAATTGAATTTCACCCCACAACAAAATATATGTTTTTGCGGACACTATGAAACTTGGCCTGCAACAGCTGGGACACCAGATTCAGGGTGTTGCTATTTTGGCAATTGAATTTCACCCCAGAACAAAATATATGTTTTGGCGGACACTATTATACTTTGCCAGCCACAGCTGAAACCACTGATTTATGGTATTGCTATTTTGGCAATTGAATTTCACCCCAGAACAAAATATATGTTTTGGCGGACACTATTATACTTTGCCAGCCACAGCTGAAACCACTGATTTATGGTATTGCTATTTTGGCAATTGAATTTCACCACAGAATAAAATATATAATTTGCAGGACACTATGTAACTTGGCCAGCCACAGCTGAAACCACTGATTTATGGTATTGCTATTTTGGCAATTGAATTTCACCCCAGAACAAAATATATGTTTTGGCGGACACTATTATACTTTGCCAGCCACAGCTGAAACCACTGATTAATGGTATTGCTATTTTGGCAATTGAATTTCACCACAGAACAAAATATATAATTTGCAGGACACTATGAAACTTGGCCAGCCACAGCTGAAACCACTGATTTATGGTATTGCTATTTTGGCAATTGAATTTCACCCCACAACAAAATATATGTTTTGGCGGACACTATTATACTTTGCCAGCCACAGCTGAAACCACTGATTTATGGTATTGCTATTTTGGCAATTGAATTTCACCACAGAAAATAATCTTTCCTTTGCCACTCAGCAGACAGTATTATACTTGGCTAGCCAAAGCTGGAACACCAGATTTAGGGGATTGGTATTTGGGCAATTGTATTTAACCCCTTAATAAAATATAGAAATTGCTATCCTGAGTTTCTAGGGGTGACAATTAGCACAGCCAAGCCCATGATGTAGGATATAGCAAAAAAAAACTAGAATTGATGGATTGATGGACTTGGTGGCAGCTTGTTCTGGTGCACCACAAGTCACAAAATGGCCACCGATCACCCCAGAAAATAAGTCACAGAGAAACGCTCTGTGCAGCCTAAAAACCAGTGAGCAAGTAACTAGCAGAAGTTCAATCATTCACAGCTGTAGATCGATCAGTTCAGTTGGTGCTGTTGCTGACTTTTCCCTGCCTAATCTCGCCCTCACAGAAGCTGCGTCCTCTCCCTACACTAATCAGAGCAGTGTGACGTGTGGCGCTACGTGACTCCAGCTTAAATAAAGGCTGGGTCACATGCTGCACTTGGCCAATCACAGCCATGCCATTAGTAGGCATGGCTGTGATGGGCTCTTAGGGCAAGAAGTAAAACGCTAGCTGATTGGCTGCTGTGCAGCCCTTCAGAAAGCGGGAAATAATCACCGAACAACGAATCCGAACCCGAACTTTTTTGAAAATGTCCGGGTTCGGGTCCGTGTCCCGGACTACAAGTGCAGGATGTGCTCCCCTATATACATGCACAACTGCATATGGGTTGAGCATATCCTGCTTGTTAAACACCACACCCTGTTTTCTAATTTCCTTCTGTTGGTCATCCGCATTTTTTACGGACCCATTGACTTCTATGGGTCCGCAAACCGTTTTTTGCGGACAAGAATAGGACATACCATTTTTTTTTGCAGACGTGAAATGTGGACAGCGGATGCAGACAGGCAACGGAAGAGGCATCCACATTTTTACCGGATCCATAGAAATGAATAGGAAACCATCGGATCCGCAAAAAAAACGGAACGGAGGCCGCAAAAATCCACTGCCGTGTGCATGTCGGCTAATGGTAACATTACACAGGTTATTCACCCCAATATGAGAATCAAGGTCTAATGGAATTGCTTATCTATGAAATCAGGTGGACACCCCACTAACAGTTATATTATACAGGCTATTCACCCCAATATAAGAATCAAGGCCTAATGGAATTGTTTTTTCATAAAATCAGGTGGATACCCCAATAACAGAGGTTATATTACACAGCTTATTCACCCCAATTTGAGAATAAAGGCGCAATAGAATTGCTTATCTATGAAATGAGGTAGACACCCCAATAACGGTTATACTACACAGGTTATTCATCCCCATTTGAGAATAAAGGTTAAATAAAATTATTTATCTATTAAACAAGGTCGGCACCCCAATAACAGTATTATTACACGTTATTCACCCCAATTTGAGAATCAATGCATAATAGAATTGCTTATCTATTAAAGAAACTGGGCACCCCAGTAACACTTATATTAGACAGCTTATTCACCCCAATTTGAAAATCAAGGTGTAATGGAATTGCTTATCTATTAAACAATTTGGACACCGTTCAGTTAGATAGCTCTTTGCCCTACACAGGGGATTGATGCAAACTTCTTTTATTGACCCCTTCAGCTTACAGAGCCAGTACTGTGCTGCAGTCTACCTATGCTCTCCCTATGCCCTTCCTACAGTGTCTGAAAACTCTCCCTACAATCTCCCTATGTAATAACCCAGAGTGGTATTACCATTCCTGCACCCTGCTACAGTTTTTAATTGCTACCAATAATGTCATCTATGTATTTGTTCCAGGTCCTCCTACGTTGCGATTCCTAATGTTGTTATGAAACTGTTTTGTACATATAGTGTGCCTGGTTCACTAGCAGGTGGCAGCGTATCTGGCATAGTGAGAGATCCTTAGATAGAAATAGGCCTGCCCAATATATCGCCAAAGTAATCAGTTTTGCGATAAATCGCCATATCGCAATCGCCAATTGGCTAACCCAAAAATGCTGCATTCATATTACCATATTTTTCGCTTTATTAGACGCACCCCCCCCCCCCCCCAAAAAAAAGTGGGGGGGAATGGCAGTGCGTCTTATAAAGCGATGGTTGACTTTTACTTGGCTGACACTGATGTATCGCCGGTCACCTTGTTGCACAGTGTGGCCGGGGATACATCATTTACAGTGCGGACACCCCCTCAACAAATAGAGAACAGACCGAAAGTCCAGCTACCAGACTAATGCAGATTTTAGCACAGCAGAGAGAGAGAAAGCAGAGTTATTAAGTTTACTCATTCACCCCTAATTGCTTCAGAGCCTAACCCTGTGGAGCGACAGTATCCAGGTAGGAGCACCATGACGTACACAGAGACTATTAGGGGCCGCACCACACCACTCTGCATTCCTATAGACCTTGGACACAATCTGGCCTGGGGGGTGGTGTGTTTCACCTACACTGTCCCTATCCCAGATTATACTATTTAAGGCTTTGTAAAACACTTTCCCTAGCACTTGTTACGTCTCTCCTTATGCTCAGTTCACTGTACAATGACAGAGACGGGGCAGGATGAGGCTTTTTATAGAGCTGTGACATCACAGGGTTTTGCTATCTGTTAATTGGCTGGCTGCTTGGCATTATGCGTGATCCCTAATTCCCGGGCTTCACTTTGTAACATGTGCATTAGAAGAAATTTTATTAGTTACCACGAAGTGCGAGGAAATTCACATTTGTTGAGAATCAAATTTTTCCTGAAAATTCTGATCGAATTCCACTTCGTTAACTTCGATTTGCTCAACACTATTCATAACCCTAAATCTAAGGATAGTGCTTGTTCGAGCTCTTCACTTCCAGTACTTTGGCAATTTTTTTAACAGATTTACATGGATTTACAGGGATACACAACCCAATGGGTAGAGGGTTAATGTCAGCTTGAGTTTTCCACACCTTTTATCGGTAGCAGCTGTCTAGACTACTTATACTTATACTTGGTAACTTTAAAAAATGTATTTGTTTTTGAGAGATTAGAATCGTTTTCTGGGCATTTCCACACCACTTTTCACATATCATGACTCGTTTAGTGGGCCATTCCACCTCAATGTGCGTTTGGACACTGGTGCTGAGTTTGATGATTCAGAGTCGAGTTGCCATACATAATTAAACTTTATTCCAAGTGATCTGCCAACTCTTCTGGGAGTCAATTATTTTGTAGTCCTCCCAAATATTCTGTCTCTATAACTATAATTGAAGTTTACAGCGCTTACGTGCCTTTCCTCCACCTATAAGCATAGACACCCTGTGTCAGAGTATGGGTAGACAAATATCCAAGAAGGTTCAAAAAAGTCCAGCTCGTCTTTGGTAAAATAATGACTATTTTTAGCAGTAAAAACTCATTCAAGTTACAGGAGTCTTGAGTCTAAGCGTTTCGGGTTAGCACAGACAATATTAAACCCTTACTCATGACAAAGTAAGTCATTAAAGAGGCGTTATTTGTAGGGGGGATCACATGTGTCCTCATTAGTTTTGGTCACATGTAGTGTTGAGCGAACAGTTCCAGCATAGTTCTGGTTCGTACCTAATTTTGGGGTGTTCGGGACACGGACTTGGACCCGAACATTTTCAAAAAAGGTCGGGTTTCGGTCCGTTGTTTGGCGATTTCTTCCCGCTTTCTGAAGGGCTGCACAGCAGCCAATCAGCTAGCGTTTTACTTCTTGCCCTAAGAAGTCATCACAGCCACGCCTACTAATGGCATGGCTGTGATTGGCCAAGTGCAGCATGTGACCCAGCCTCTATTTAAGCTGGAGTCACGTAGCGCCGCACGTCACACTGCTCTGATTAGTGTAGGGAGAGACGGCACACGTCTTGCAGAAATATGCTTGAAAAAAATCACATTTATTGAAAAGCCACCGTCATAGACATTTCATACAGAGAGGCCAACGTTTCGGTCCAAAAAGAACCTTCCTCAGGGCCTGAAATAACACATATAACATACATACATTAGTGAATGTAAATGAATACATACGTTGGACTGTAGTTTAGTGTATATAAGACAGAAAAAGAAGAAAAAAACATATATAAGAGTCAGCCATAGACATTATGTGAAAACACATCTCATCATCATATTATAATTAGCAGACCATTTCCATATATGTATTCCCAATCCAAGGTATATATATAGCCCACATTGGTATTCTAGGTAAGGGTGCAACACTTACTTCTAGCCTTATCATATGGAAAATACAACAAGTGAAATCACAAAAAGACAAACAAAAACACCATTAAACACAATAAGTCCACTTAGAGCAGCGTACCTGACAGGGATACGGAGGGGACGAAACGCCAGGCACTCAAGAAACAAGCAATATGACGACCAGGTCACAGGTATAGATCTGGTGGTTAATATCTCGTCTCGCTCGTTAACGCCAATTGAATTGAATGTCTTATCTAAAGGTCTATCCTTTTGTGCTACTGACCATTTACATACCTTTATTGTGACACAAGAACTTCATAGATTTTATAGGTCCCTACGCTTGAAGACACACTTCTCGCGTCAGGAACCTAGAGTCGCTGAAGAAAGGGGAACATTCACTCCGCTTCATATCTCATCTTTGGGCCTACGAAACAAAAGTGACTTTTCCCCTCCTAAGATATATCATGGGGTTGAGGCGTATATTGATATAGTTAATAGAGAGATACAGGGAGTAATGGAGGCATACAAGAGGGGGGCCTACCCGATGCATTCTAATATGTCTAGCTCTGAAATGTGTGCGTTAAAAGGTTTAAGAGATGACAAATCAGTTACAATCAAACCCGCCGATAAGGGGGGAGCGATTGTGGTTATGGATACGTCTGCATATAAAGCCGAAATCTTACGTCAACTGGCCGATAACGACACATACAAGAAACTGACACATAATCCTACAGCTGGCATTCAAAAAGAGATTATGTCATTTCTCCAACATCATATGTCAATAGGTAACATTGATAAAATGACTTTTGAATTTCTGTACAAGAAAGATCCGGTAACTCCGGTATTCTATGTATTGCCCAAAATACACAAGAATTTGCAGTGCCCTCCTGGCCGCCCAATTGTGGCCTCCACAGAATCGCTCCTTTCTCCTCTGGCCATATATCTGGAAAAGATCCTGACTCCGTATGTACGCCTGACTAAGTCCTTTTTGTTAGATATGTCTCACTTCCTACAGGTGATTGGAACCATAGGACCCTTACCTTCAGAAACTCTTCTAATCACTTTGGATGTTGGGAGCCTGAATACCTCCATCTCACATGATGGGGGTATCCAGGCGGTCAGGATGATGTTAGTGGACAGTACATTGACTTCAGTACAACAATCATTCTGTATTGATTTGCTGAGTTTTGTTTAGGAAATTTTTTTTTTTATGTTTGGTGATGATTTTTATCTGCAATGTAAAGGAACCGCAATGGGTTCGAACGTGGCCCCTCCCTATGCCAACATTTTTATGGACCGTTTCGAGCAGGATCACATCTATCCACATCATCTTTTTCAGACTCATGCATTAATTTGGCGTTGATATATCGACGACATTTTTTGCATTTGGCAAGGGGGATGTGAGTCTTTTGACATTTTCTTCAAAGATTTGGACTCTAGTGTGGAGGGCCTACATTTTACGGCTACGATTGATGAACACTCCGTCAGTTTCCTGGACACTTTGGTGTCCCGGACTCAGGCTGGACTGTTAACAATCGATTTATATACGAAACCTACTGATAAGAACACTTTATTACTCCACTCTAGTAATCACCCAAGAAATACAAAGGAGTCACTACACCGATCACAACTTAAACGTGTGGCTAGGATAGTGAGTGATCCTGCTCTTAAGATCCAACGTATGCATGAAATGGTTACAAAATTTGAAAGGAGAGGTTACCCACGATCCTTGCTTGATCGGGAACTCACATTGGCGAATCAGGGACAACAACAACTTAAGCGGAATGAATCACGTATTCCTCTAATTATGACGTATCATCCTTTGGTCCCCCGCTTACAACACATTATAAACAAACATTGGTCGTTACTAACAAAATCGTACCCTACTGTTCAGGAATTTAATGCTCCTGCACGAATGTGTTTTAAGCGGGGTAAAAATATTCGTGATTCCCTGGTTCGCGCAGATATTGGACCCGAACGAACAAGGAGTATACAAATGACTCTGAGTGAACCCAAATTGGGGACCTTCCCATGTTTGAATTGTGCTCAATGCACAAATGTTAAGAGGGGGTCTACGTTTACACACCCACATTCAGGGAAAACATACAAGATACGCGGTTTCTTTACTTGCTTAACTTCTTTTGTTGTTTATTTAATTAAGTGTCCGTGCGGTCTCGCATACGTTGGGGAGACCTCCCAGTGTGTGCGAGACCGCATTTGTAAACACAAATCAGACATTTGCTGTGAACGTACAGAATTACCAATTCCACAACATTTCATCAAGTGTAAACATCGTATCAGCCAATTACAATATCAAGTTATAGAACAAGCCCCCTCATTACGTAGAGGGGGTAATCGTAAGAAGATTTTGCGACAACGTGAGGCTTTTTGGATTCATGAGTTGAAAACATTGTATCCCCTTGGTCTCAATAGGGACTTTGATATACTAGTGTAATGTCTAATGTTTCTATGGGTGACCTCGGTCCATGTGGACCTATTGTACACATGGATCGCGGTCACTCATTTATGTATCTATATATGTATTGTTTATTGACAATTGACCAATGTTGCCAGTATGGATCCTCTGATTATATTGTATTATACTATGTAGAGCGGTCTCTCATTTTCTGCCTATTATGTTTTTGTATTTTTCTTATCGTTCATGCTCTGGTGATATGGATTATAATTTTCTGATATTTATAATATATTTTCTTTTTGATTTCTTTGTTTTTTCAGACTAGGTAACGTTATTGATATTACAGGTAGGAGAGAACGCCTCCATATGATATATAGTCTATTTATACTAATTCCCAACTAATATCGTAATATTGCCAATTTTGTTACTTGCGTCCTTAATTGATAACATTTACTAACAAGTGTTGTAATTTTATGACTATAGATATATTTGATATCTTCTGGTCCTCTTTGATGCGCCCTTAAGCTATGGTAGATGTCAGGGAAATATCGCTACATTGCCAGTACTGGCCCTGACCTCAGCCGGTGGAGCACGCATGTTTGTGTGACGCACTTCCGGTTGCGGCCGCGGACAGGAAGTCGCGTTCACGGCACCCTATTTAAAGCGCTGGAGCATGACGGCGTGTACGCCACCTGCTCCTGCGCTACTGCTCCCTGTTAGGTACGCTGCTCTAAGTGGACTTATTGTGTTTAATGGTGTTTTTGTTTGTCTTTTTGTGATTTCACTTGTTGTATTTTCCATATGATAAGGCTAGAAGTAAGTGTTGCACCCTTACCTAGAATACCAATGTGGGCTATATATATACCTTGGATTGGGAATACATATATGGAAATGGTCTGCTAATTATAATATGATGATGAGATGTGTTTTCACATAATGTCTATGGCTGACTCTTATATATGTTTTTTTCTTCTTTTTCTGTCTTATATACACTAAACTACAGTCCAACGTATGTATTCATTTACATTCACTAATGTATGTATGTTATATGTGTTATTTCAGGCCCTGAGGAAGGTTCTTTTTGGACCGAAACGTTGGCCTCTCTGTATGAAATGTCTATGACGGTGGCTTTTCAATAAATGTGATTTTTTCAAGCATATTTCTGCAAGACGTGTGCCGTGTTTTTTGCCTATTGGACTCTTTTGGGCTTGTCCCAGACACAGAGCACCATATAATAAGTGGTGTGCCAGTGCTTTTGATATTAATAATAGTGTAGGGAGAGGACGCAGCTTCTGTGAGGGCGAGATTAGGCAGGGAAAAGTCAGCAAAAACACCTAATGAAGTGATCGATCTACAGCTGTGAATCATTCAACTTCTGCTAGTTAATTGTTCACTGGTTTTTAGGCTGCACAGAGCGTTTTTCTGTAACTTTGATCGGCGGCCATTATGTGTCTTGTGGTGCAAGATCAGCACAAACTGCCACCAAGTCCATCAATCCATCAATACTAGGTTATTTTTTGATATATCCTACATCAGGGGCTTGGCTGTGCTTATTGTCAACCCTAGAAACTCAGGATAGAAATTTCCATATTTTATTAAGGGGTTAAATTCAATTGCCAAAATAGCAATCCCCAAAATCTGGTGTTCCAGCTGTGGCTAGCCAAGTGTAATACTGTCTGCTGTCTGGCAAAGGATAGATTTTTTTCTGTGGTGAAATTCAATTGCCAAAATAGCAATCCCCTGTGGCTGGCCAAGTTTAATAGTGTACGGCAAAGGATACATTTTTTTCTGGGGTGAAATTAAATTGCCAAAATAGCAATGCCATAAATCTGGTGTTCCAGCTGTGACTGGACAAGTTTCATAGTGTCCGTCATAGGATATATTATTCTCTGCGGTGAAATTCAGTTGCAAAAAGAGAAATACCGTAAATCTGGTGTTCCAGCTGTGACTGGACAAGTTTCATAGTGTCCGTCAAACGATATATTATTTTCTGCGGTGAAATTCAGTTGCAAAAATAGAAATACCGTAAATCTGGTGTCCCAGCAGTGGCAGGACAAGTTTAATAGTGTACGGCAAAGGATATATTTTTTTATTGGGTGAAATTCAATTGCCAAAATAGCAATACCGTAAATCTGGTGTCCCAGCAGTGGCTCGCCAAGTTTAATAGTGTACGGCAAAGGATATATTTTTTTATTGGGTGAAATTCAATTGCCAAAATAGCAATATCGTAAATCTGGTGTCCCAGCAGTGGCTCGCCAAGTTTAATAGTGTCCGTCAAAGGATTTATTATTTTCTGCGGTTAAATTCAGTTGCAAAAATAGAAATACAGTAAAACTATTGTTCCAGCTGTTGCAGGCTTCGTTTAAATCTGTCTGTAAAAGGGTATATTTTTTGGGGGTGAAATTTAATTGCCAAAATAGCAATACCCTGAATCTGGTGTTCCAGCTGTGACTGGACAAGTTTAATAGTATCCGTCAAAGAATAGATTTTGTTCTGGGGTGAAATTTAATTGCCAAAATAGCAATACCATGAATCTGGTGTTCCAGCTGTGACTGGACAATTTCCCTAGTGTCCGTCAAAGAATATATTATTTTCTGGGGTGAAAGTCAGTAGCAAAAATAGCAATACCATAAATCAGTGGTTTTAGCTGTGGCTGTCCAAGTTTTTTAGTGTCCAGCAAAGGATATATTATTTTCTGCGGTGAAATTCAGTTGCAAAAATAGAAATACAGTAAAACTGTTGTTCTAGCTGTTGCAGGCTTCGTTTAAATCTGTCTGTGAAAGGGTATATTTTTTTCTGGAGTGAAATTTAATTGGCAAAATAGCAGTTCCCTGAATCTGGTGTTCCAGCTGTTGCAGGCCTAGTTTAAATCTGTCTGTAAAAGGGTATATTTTTTACTGGGGTTAAATTCAGTTGCCAAAATATAAATACAGTAAATCTGGTGTTCCTGCTGTGACTGGACAAGTTTAATAGTATCCGTCAAAGGATAGATTTTGTTCTGGGGTGAAATTCACTTGCTAATATAGCAATACCCTGAATCTGGTGTTCCAGCTGTTGCAGGCCAAGTGTTAATCTGTCCGTAAAAGGGTATATTACACTCAAGTTGTATATACAAGTGCTGAGAGGGTCATCCTCAATAACTACACACGCTACCGTGCATCTACCATTGTATTTCTGTCCGTTAAAGGGTATATTACACAAAGTGTTAAATGCAATTGCTGAAGGCATAATCCTACATATTTTTTCACACGCTACTGTGCATCTCCAAGTGTAAATCTGTCCATAAAAGGATACCTTTCATCCAGGGCCTAAATACTAGGCCTACAAATGATATTCCCCTAAATCAGTGGTTACTGTTGTGCCTGAATTAGTGCAATACGGTACATAAATAAATAGGCAGATTGTGTTAGGTGCCTGTAAAAAATGGCCTGAATTTGAAATCAATACATTGGGCCAAATATTTTTTTCTTATTGTGGTGCTTGGTGAACGGTAACAATGAGGAAAACATCTAGTAAGGGACGCGGACGCGGTCGTGGTGGTGTTAGTGGACCCTCTGGTGCTGGGAGAGGACGTGGCCGTTCTGCCACAGCCACACGTCCTAGTGAACCAATTACCTCAGGTTCCAGTACCTGCCAGAATTTACAGCGATATTTGGTGGGGCCCAATGCCGTTCTAAGGATGGTAAGGCCTGAGCAGGTACAGGTGCTAGTCAATTGGGTGGCCAACAGTGGATCCAGCACATTCACAACATTATCTCCCACCCAGTCTTCAGGTGGCGCCTGAAAGCCAAGCCCATTAGTCTGTCACATCACCCCCATGCATATCAGGGAAACTGTCTGAGCCTCAAGTTGTGCAGCAGTCTGTTATGCTGTTTGAAGTCTCTGCTGGCAGGGATTCTCAAGGGAATCCACCTAGCCCTTCCCCAGTGGTGGAAGACATAGAATGCATTGATCCACAACCACTTATGTTTCCTGATGATGAGGACATGGGAATACCACCTCATCGGAGTCCGCACGTCTCTGATGATGACGAAACACAGGTGCCAACTGCTGCGTCTTTTTGCAGTGTGCAGAACGAACAGGAGGTCAGGGAGGAAGATTGTGTGAAAGACGATGCAGGGGACGATGAGGTCCTAGACCCCACATGGAATGAAGGTCGTTCCACAGACTTTAATAGTTCAGAGGAAGAGGCAGTGGTGAGACCGAGCCAACAACGTAGCAAAAGAGGGAGCAGGGGGCAAAAGCAGAACAGCCGCCACCAAGAGAGTTCGCCTGCTATTGGCCACCGCCACCAGGGACCGAGCACCCCAAAGGCAGCTTCAAGGAGTTCCCTGGCATGGCACTTCTTTAAACAATGTGCTGACGACAAGACACGAGTGGTTTGCACGCTGTTCCATCAGAGCCTGAAGTGAGGCATTAACGTTCTGAACCTTAGCACAACCTGCATGACCAGGCATCTACATGCAAAGCATGAACTGCAGTGGAGTAAACACCTTAAAAACAAGGAACTCACTCAGGCTCCCCATGCTCCCTCTTCTGCTGCTGCCTCGGCCTCTTCCTCCGCCTCGGGAGGAATGTTGGCACCTGCCACCCAACAAACAGAGGATGTGCCACGGACACCACCACCTGCGTCACCAAGCATCTCCGCCATGTCACACGGCAGCGTTCAGCTCTCCATCTCATAAACCTAGGAGAGAAAGCATAAATTCCCATCTAGCCACCCTCGAGCCCTGGGCCTGAATGCCAGCATTTCTAAACTACTGGCCTTTGAAATGCTGTCATTCAGGCTGGTGGACACAGACAGCTTGAAACAGCTGATGGCCATGGCTGTCCCACAGTATGTTGTTCCCTGCCGTCACTACTTCTCCAAGACAGCCGTGCCTTCCCTGCACAACCAAGTATCCGATAAAATCAAGTGTGCACTGCGCAACGCCATCTGTGGCAAGGTCCACCTAACCACAGATATGTGGACCAGTAAGCACGGCCAGGGACGCTACATCTCCCTAACTGCACACTGGGTAAATGTAGTGGTGGCTGGGCCCCAGGCAGAGAGTTCCTTGGCGCACGTCCTTCTGCCGCCAAGGATCGCAGGGCATCATTCTTTGCCTCCTGTAGCCTCCTCCTCCTACTCGGCTTCCTCCTCCTCTGCTTCCACCAGCTCATCCAGTCAGCCACACACCTTCACCGCCAACTTCAGCACAGCCCGGGGTAAACGTCAGCAGGCCATTCTGAAACTCATATGTTTGGGGGACAGGCCCCACACCGCGCAGGAGTTGTGGCGGGGTATTGAACAACAGACCGATGAGTGGTTTCTGCCGGTGGGCCTCAAGCCCGGCCTGGTGGTGTGCGAAAATGGGCGAAATCTCGTTGCAGCTCGGTGACTAGCCGATTTGACGCACATCCCTTGCCTGGCGCATGTGCTGAATTTGGTGGTGCAGAAGTTCATTCACAACTACCCCGACATGTCAGAGCTGCTGCATAAAGTGCGGGCCGTCTGTGCGCGCTTCCGGCGTTCACATCCTGCCGCTGGCCTGCTGCTCGCCTGTCTGCGCTACAGCGTAACTTCGGCCTTCCCGCTCACCGCCTCATATGCGACGTGCCCACAAGGTGGAACTCCACCTTGCACATGCTGAAGAGACTTTGCGAGCAGCAGCAGGCCATAGTGGAGTTTAATCTGCAGCACGCACAGGTCAGTCGCACTGCGGAACAGCATTACTTCACCACCAATGATTGGGCCTCCATGCGAGACCTGTGTGCCCTGTTGCGCTGTTTCAAGTACTCCACCAACATGGCCAGTGGCGATGACGCCGTTATCAGCGTTACAATACCACTTCTATGTCTCCTTGAGAAAACACTTTGGGCGATGATGGAAGAGGAGGTAGCCCAGGAGGAGGAGGATGAGGGGTCATTTTTAGCACTTTCAGGCCAGTCTGTTAGAAGTGGCTCAGAGGGAGGTTTTTTTGCAACAGCAGAAGCCAGGTACAAATGTGGCCAGCCAGGGCCCACTACTGGAGGACGCGGAGGATGTAGAGGAGGTGGAGGAGGATGAGGATGAAGCAGGTTCACAGCGGGGTGGCACCCGACACAGCTCAGGCCCATCACTGGTGCGTGGCTGGGGGGATACGGAGGACGATGACGATACGCCTCCCACAGAGGACAGCTTGTCCTTACCTCTGGGGAGCCTGGCACACATAAGCGACTTTATGCTGCAGTGCCTGCGCAATGACAGCAGAGTTGCCCACATTTTAACGTGTGTGGACTACTGGGTTGCCACCCTGCTGGATCCCCGGTACGAAGACAATGTTCCTACCTTACTTCCTGCACTGGAGAGTGATAGGAAGATGCGCGAGTACAAGCGCACGCTGGTAGAGGCGCTCCTGAGAGCATTCCCAACTGTCACAGGGGAACAGGTGGAAGCCCAAGGCGAAAGCAGAGGAGGAGCAAGAGGTCGCCAACGCAGCTGTGTCACAGCCAGCTCCTCTGAGGGCAGGGTTAGCATGGCAGAAATTTGGAAAAGTTTTGTCTCCACGCCACAGCTAACTGCACCACCACCTGATACAGAACGTGTTAGCAGGAGGCAGCATTTCACTAACATGGTTGAACAGTACGTCTGCACACCCCTCCACGTACTGACTGATGGTTCGGCCCCATTCAACTTCTGGGACTCCAAATTGTCCACGTGGCCAGAGTTAGCATTTTATGCCTTGGAGGTGCTGGCCTGCCTGGCAGCCAGCATTTTGTCTGAACTTGTATTGAGCACGGCAGAGAACGTCATTACTGACAAATGCAGCCGCCTATCCACAGCCAACGTGGACAAGCTGACGTTCATAAAAATGAACCAGGCATGGATCCCACAGGACCTGTACCTCCCTTGTGCAGAATAGACATTTATAACTGCCTCCCCCTCAACCATGTATTCTTGTACTCCGGGGCACTTCTTTATTGAATCCTCATTTTTTTAACTTTACCATGATCTTGCGGTGCTGCGCAAAGTTGAATGAACCTCTCCTCAATCTGGGCGCCGAGGCCTAAATAACTGAAAGTGGCCTGTTACAATGGTGGGTGACATGAAGCCTGAACCTCTGCCATGCGACCTCTCTCCTCTGTCTGGGTGCCGTGGGCTAAAGATCTGGAAGTGGCCTTCTCCAGTGGTGAGTGATATGATGCCTTATTCCTTGCTGTGGGACCTCTCTCCTCTGTCTAGGTGCTGGGGCCTAAATAACTCAAAGTGGCCTTCTCCAGAGGTGGGTGATATGATGCCTTATTCATTGCTGTGGGACCTCTCTCCTCTGTCTGGGTGCTGGGGCCTAAATAACTCAAAGTTGCCTTCTCCAGTGGTGGATGATATGACGCCTGATTCTCTGCTGTGGGACCTCTCTCCTCTGTCTAGATTCTGGGGCTTAAATAACTGAAAGTGGCCTTCTGCAGTGGTGGGTGATATGACGCCTGATTCTCCCGAAACCGAACATTTTCGGGAAGTTCGGCCGAACTTCTCGAACCCGAACTTCCAGGTGTTCGCTCAACTCTAGTCACATGACTATATTCACATGACTGCATCCACCCCCAGAGAAAACGCCACACCATATACTAGACTTCACTAGTTACAAGAAAATAGAAGGAAAAAAAACTAAAAAGGAAAAATCTTTACAATCTGAATACATGAGCATAGGAGCTTAAAGAAATATGTATATAATAAACACTATTTTATAGATGTGTACCAGATAGGAATCGGAAGCTATATATAACTCTATTGTTGTAAAAATTAAATCTAAGCGTTTATTTAACCCCTCTGGTTGACGTGTATTTAACACGAATATCCAGAAGGATTCTCCGTTTAAGAATTTCCTTTTGTGGTCCCCTCCTCTTTTAGGCATAGTAACCCTTTCAATTCCCTGTACCATCAAATCAAATGTATCCCCACCATGGCAAACAGCAAAGTGCAGACTAGCTGCAGAAACGTTGCGGCTGCCATGGTGCGGGAAATCTGGGATGTGCTTTCGTACTCTCACCTTAATAGCATTAGTAGTGCAGCCTACATATTGTAGTCTGCACTTTTTAAATGTGATTAAATATATTGCATACGTAGTATTACAGCTAAGGTATGACTTCATGGAAAATACTTTGTTATTTGTAATTGAGGCGAAAGTGGTAGATACTGTCATATGTATACAACAAATGCACCTATGGTGGCCACATCTATAACTACCTTTAGTCGTTAGCCACACAGGGTGCGATTTTTTCTTTTCCTGATATAAACTAGGGCTGACATAATTGGCAACAGTAGGAGCCCTTCTGGCTGAACATTTAATGCCGTCATCAACTATATCAGCCCATTCACCATCATAGGCCAGAATGGGGAAATGCTTTTTGATAATATGACAGATTTGTGTAAATTCCAGACTGTACTGTGTCACAAATAGATTGTTTCTTTTGTTATTCCTATTTTGTTCTTTAGATGTGTTTCTATGATGGGAAACCTCATCTTCAGGTGATTTATCATGTTTAGGGTAAATGAGAGACTCTCTCTTAATTTTTGTCACCTGTTGTACTGCGTTCTCCACTAATTTTTTTGGGTATGACCTTTTAGTCAATCGCCATACAATGCTTTTAACCTCCTTTTAGAAACACATTTCTTCTGTACAAACACAGAAATGCAACAGCACTCTGCAACCAGCACTCTGCCCTGCCTCTTAGAGTGGTCCTAACGCTAAATCCTACCTGAACTTGCATTCATAGTACCTACTGATAGCCATCTGTCTCCAGGAAGAGTACACAGTGGGCTCAGCATGCATGTTGGTACCTGCGTCCCTGGATCTAATGGAGGCTGTTATTGTCACGTGATGGCCCGAGATAACACTGTGCCATGCATTAGAGTTATCAGAGTCAATTTTGGCTCAGTAACATCTGTATATGGACATTGAGTGTTCTAAACTAGGGTTGATCGAACCCGAACTGCAAAGTTCGGGTTCATACTGAACTTTGCGAGTTCGGGTAACCGGACCCGAACCAAAACTTCTTCACTGAAGTTTGGGTTCGGTGTTCGGGTGATTTTATTATTTTCCGTTATAACATGGTGTGGGGAGTCACTCTGGTAGATAGCGGTGCGGGTGCAGTACAGAGGCAAAACAAGGAGTCCGGAACGTGCAATGAACAGTGTTTTATTCACACTGACACAAAACAAACGATAAACAGTCTCTTGGTGTTAATTCACACACACATCAGAAGTCATGAGGCAAAACAAAAAGAGTCCAAAGCAGGATCCAATCACCTGTGAGGTTTAAGGTGCGGGTTCGCACCTGGTTGTCAGCCGAGCCGCAGGACAAACCACCTTCAGGCTTCCAGGAAAAACCCCACTTTGCTGAGCTCCTTCCTCCAGGTCAGAGAGCTCCACAGCACTGTTAGCAGCTCCAGGACAGTCACAGCCACACCTGCTGGTGCTGGCTGTGTTTTAAAGGCCCTGGAAAAACCGGCCTGGACCGTGGGGAATAGGCACCCACCCAACTCTTTGCCTACTCCCAGTAAGAGCCGGCCCGGATTGGCTTTGCACTAGCTGCTGCTGACACACGAAAACCCGGCTCTTACCTCACCGAGGCCAGGACCTCGGTGACACGTACCTGCCATCGACCACGGTACCTTGCACCCTCTTACAATGGTTATAACTAGAGATGAGCGAATTGAAGCTGACGAAGTGGAATTCGTTACTAATTTCAGGAAAAATTCTAATCACAACTAATGCAAATCTTCTTGTGCTTCGTGGTAACGAATCACAATTTTTCCTAAATTGGCGGCTAAAATGGCAGCTACACATGTGAGGACATGGGGCAAGGAACTCTGGGAAGGCGGGATGACCCATAATGCCATGCATGCAGCCAATCAGTAGCCAGCCCTGTGATATCACAGCCCTATAAATATGGTGGCCATCTTGGATTCAGACATTTTCCAGCATTCTGACTGCAGGGACAGGCGTGAGAAGGCGCTAGGGACAGCAATAGGAAATACCTAATTGTGAAAAATAAAACTGAAAAAATTATTTATAAGTACAGGGAAAGGATAGGGAGAAATTATTTCACATCATCTTATTGTAGGGAGAGACGTCAGAAGGCGCTAGGGACAGTGATAGGAAAAACCTCATATTGAACAAAAAGCGATTTACAAGTGCAGGGAAAGATTATTTGGGGATGCAAATAGCCATTAGACAGCTCTATCATTCTAGCAATCGCAGCAAGAGGGCATGGCAGCAGCAGTCGCAGCAAGAGGCCAGAGCTCCAGGTGTCATTTAGCAGCCGATTCTTGAGCAGCAACCCAGCGGTTCTTTATTGGTTAACTTGGTCATCCACTTCATCCCAAGTGACATCAGACACCCCCAGCCATCAGTCGGTGGGTTCGTCAGACACAACCCTGAGTTGGCATGGCTCGGGAGAAGGCCCTGTGCCCTCTCCTGTCCTCAACCTGCCTCTGTCCTTTGCTGTTCCCTCAGCCACAGAAGTATTGTATGCTGTGTGCTCAGCTCCACTATACAGCGAGGACGAGCTACTAGAGGACAATCAGCAGCTACTGTCCAGCCAAGATGTGGAGGAGACATACGCCGCTTCCTCCGGTAGGCGGGCAAGTAGTGATGAGGGGAGTGGCAGGGGAGGTGGTGTTACGAGTGGTCAGGCTCCTGACCCAGAGACCGTTGAGGAGGACATCAGTGACGTGCAGACACTACTCGATGATGATGATGATGAAGCCGATTGCACTTGGGAGCCGGGTGCAGAAAGGGCTTCATCCTCATCAGGAGAAGAGGTTGGCAGCTTGCCTGTGAGGCAGTAGCTGAGCCAGCAAGGTGGTAGCATGGCTGGCAGTCAGCAGGGTGGCAGCAGTGGGAGGTCGCAAGCCAAACGTGCCAGGGGTAGTCCACCTGCTTCGCAGCAGCCTACTAGCCGGGGAAATAGTGGTGCAGGGGTTTACGGAGGCAGCAGCGGTAGCAGTCAGTCAGTGTGGACTGTTAGGGGGAAAATCACCTACTCGGAGGACTGGCAGTTTTTTGTTAAGCCACTGGAGGAGGTGAACATGGCCATATGTAGAATCTGTGGGCAGAAGGTGAAGCGTGGCCAGGGTGCCAATTTGGCACTACGGCCCTGCACCAACATATGCAGCGTCGCCATACAGTGGCCTGGTAAAACCGTAGCTCCAATGTGGTGGTCCAGCCTGCCGCAGAAACCGCTGCATCACCCAGTGGCACACACCCGGTTTCAGGCAGTCAAGGCTCCACCACATCACCGAAGGGAGCTGTCTGTCATTCCCATCATCTGCTGGTCCTGATGCTCCTGCTCCTCCATCTCCTCATCAGTCATTCAGTCAGCAATCGATCACCGAAGCGATTGCCAAGCGACAGCAGTATGCGTCGGAGAAGCTGAATGTGCTCCTGGCCAAGTTGCTGGTGCTGCAGTCCCTCCCTTTCCAAGTGGTGGACTCTGCACCTTTCAGAGAACTGATGGCTTGTGCCAAGCCGAGGTGGAGAGTCCCAAGCTGTCATTTCTTTGTGAAAAAGGCAGTACCAGCCCTGCGCAAATATGTAGAACAGAAGGTGGGCCAGTCCTTGAGCCTGTAGGTCTCTGCCTAAGTGCAAGGCAGCGCAGACGTGTGGAGCTGTAACTACGGTCAGGGACAATTCATGTCCTTTACAGCCCACTGGGTGAATGTGGTTCCTGCACAGACACACCACCAACTTGGTCAGGTCACACCGCTTAGTTTCTGTGCATGTTTTCTTTAAATCATTTCAGATAATAGAGTAAATCATAGAAAAGGCCAGTTCTCTGAGATTAATATTGGTATGCATTGTATTTTGTGATGGCATATGACAGACGGGTTATTTTGATAAAAGTGACTATATTGAAGAAATGTACAGCAGAGAACTATCTTCATTGTCTGTAGGTGACAATCCTATGAAATGGAAACTGACAGTTATTCAGTTCACACAACACACAGCAGCATTAATTATCATGCAAACGAGAAAAGACTGGAGAAATAAAGAAAATATTCCTTTTTCTCCAATAGTTTTTATTGAGTTTTCTTAAATACTTTTATTAATAACCTAAATTTCTTATATCCTTGTCCCAAACCTTGTCCCATCTGAATGCCTAACCCTGCTTAGTCCCCATATATGGTAAGAATACCCCCTTAGTGATCCCCTCACAATAAGAATCCAATTTAGTCCTCCTATCACAGCAGTTATGCCTTTTAGTGCCCCATACAGTAACAATGCCTCCTTTGTGCTCTAACACAGTAAGAATGCCCCTATAATGTTGCCCCTTAGTTCTCCCTTCAAAATAGTGATATACCCATAGTGTTCTCTCACAATAGTGATGCCCTCTTAGTGCCCCTTCATAATAGCCTTGTCCCCCATGACAATGGCTGATCTATCCACCCTGTTCTGGGATGTTGGGAGGCAGGTGCCATTCCAAAGGTGTAGTGCCCTGGAGCAGAGGTACTTAAAAATCTAAACATTTCTGTACATTTAATCAAAAGAGTGGTTGGGCACACCTCATAAGGAAGGATGTGTAAGTATAGTGTCTCAAAAAATACTTTAGTATAGTACTTTAGGATATTAGTATAGTGGTATATTATTGGCAGGATTATATATAGTACATTAATTTATTATATATACTGTAAAAACAAAGGAATAGTACAAATATTGGACATGGATTGAAGTACACCTGATCTATTTAGACCGTGTATATTAGGTGTTAGAACAGTCCATGCAAACAAGTGTTGTGGCGCCACAAGATGTACAGTAAGTAACAATGTTTAAAAATGTATCACAAATGTGTCACTCGACCTCTATCAGAGCATATAACCAAAAAGAAAATTGTATCAGACTGTAAGATTTAAAATAGTCCAGATTATGACATCCAATGAGGATTAAAAAGAGAATAAAAAAATAAAAAATTAAAAATTGGAAAATGCAAAATATAGTAAAATTCAAAGTCAATTATAGATTAGGTCCTTGTTCGCAAATTCAACTGTTCACAAAGTGAGTGTCCAGTCTGGGATAAGCTCACTCAACCAAAAATTGCAATTCACAATATCTGCTACTTGAAGGCAACTATGTGGCAATATCTGTTAAAGTGCAGATGGTTTTGTAATGCCCCGACAGTCAATGGAAATTCACAGCATCTGCCACATAGAAGTTGCTATGCTGCGTCCTCTGCTCTAACAGAGATGATTCTGCAATTTATCTGAGAGATAAACACAGATAACTCAGGTTTTTCCTCCGCATCAAACCCTTCTTCTGCCAGGGAGAAGATTAGAGAAGCCAGCCCAATGCCTCACTTATATTGTTTTGTATTGTTTTGTACCTGAATTCCTTCAGTAAAGAAGCACAATCAGGGGTGTAGCTATAGGGGGTGCAGAGGTGGCAGTGGCTACGAGGCCGAGGAGCCTGAGGGGGCCCAAAGACTCTTGTGGCGCATAAGAAGACACCAGTATTATAGAAAGTACATGCTTGTCAAGTTCACGAAAAAAGAGTATCAATTCCAGCTTCTTTCTAAAAGTTTTTGTTTATTGGCTTGCAAAGTTTTAAGATCCAAAACACATATAACATGGAGAGACAAAACTGTGACTGACGCATTTTGGGCTATAGTATTAAGCCGTTCATCAAGACAATACACTGTGCTTTAAAAACAATACTTATATACAACATGGGTATGTACCTCCCACCTGATTGATTGGGCATCCACACCTGAGTCACAGGCTTCCCAGATTCTCCTGTGAGTCAGGGTAGGAGACCGAATCCACCAGGTGGGGACAACTTGAATTAAAAAAACATGATTCTCACATATACTGCAAAGTTAAATCATGTTTTTTATTTAAACCTTTTGGTATACAAACATCCAGTAGGTTTCCCGACTGAGAAGTTTCTGTCTTCGATCCCCTCCTCTAATCAGCACAGAGACAACTTCTACTCCTTGCACAGAAAACGCTGATGTATCACCTTTGTGAACACTGGCAAAATGTAATGTTGCCGCTGACACATTACGGGATAAAACATGGGGCACATCGCTTCAATGTTTTCTAATGCGTACTTTCAATTCATTTATAGTACAACCTACGTACTGCAGTTTACATATTTTGCATGTTATAACATAAACCACATATTCTGTATTGCAATTTATACTGTGAAAAAAGATAGTTGGATCCAGATTTCGATAAAACTTCACTTTTATTTCTTTGAGATAAAATCCAGTACACGTCATAAATAAGGACCTAAACAGAAGGAGGGTCTAAAATGCGTAGAATGGATTAACTGTACTCTGTGCCATGTCTGTACTGGATTTTACCGCAAAGAAATAAAAGTGAAGTTTTATCGAAAGCTGGATCCAACTATCTTTTTTCACAGTAGAAGTCTTTTGTTGGTCAAGTCCAGGACCGGATCCGTGCTTCCAGCTTCATTGCCACACAGGTGAGCGCTGCAAACACTCATTTCTTGTATTGCAATTTATGTATTGCTTCAGAACATGTACTTTGGCATTAGCAGTGGATACAATTTCCTTTGCAGTGGTCATGTGCTGATAGCAAATACACTTCTTGCTTCCGCACTTGTAATTTCTATTAGTTCTGGGCCAAGTACATCTTTTAGGGATTTTTTCTACAAATAAAGTTGGACTTAATTTTTGTCCTAACGTAGGAGCTTTTTTCGCCACATATTTTAAGCCAGAAGAAATAATATTTCTCCATTCTTCATTAAAATTTAACACTGGGTTATGCTTCTGTATGATTTGACAGATATAAAAGTAATCCTTACTGTAATTAGTGACGAATGTAATAGGTTTATCATTTTTGTCTTTTATACCACTTTTATACCTATTTTTATTCTTATTTCTGCTCTTAATATTCCTACTACTATTATCCCCATCATTCTTGTTGTTTTCCTGGAAAAAAAAGGGCCTCCCTATTTTTTGATCTCGCAAACTCTATTCCTTTGTTAATGCTTTCCAGAGTATAGCCCCTATTTTGTAGTCGGTCTGAAATATTTTTTACTTCCTTTGCGAACAATCCCTCTGTGGAGCAATTGCGCTTCGCTCTCACCATTTCACCCTTTGGGATGTTTTTTTATAAAGTGTGGTGGATGGCAAGAGGAGGCAGAAAGAGTAATATTCCCAGAAGCAATTATTGTGCAATTATTTAAATATTCTATACATTGTACTATTCTTTCTTTCTCTCCCTGCCATACCCACAACATGTCGTCAATAAATCGACCATATCATTTAAAGCAGTCTCTATATGGGTTGTTCTCAGAAAAAAGGAATTTACTTTCCCACCACGCCATATATATATTTGCTATGCTAGCAAATATTTTGCCCCCATAGACACTCCAGATCATTGGAGATAATATTTTCTGTTAAACATGAAAAAGTTGTGTCTCATTAGGAAGTCTATACATAGACATAATTGCTATAACACTCTAGAAACCATTTTAAAGCTATAATGGCTGATTGATGAGGGATATTAGTGTACAGTGCAACAATGTCTGCTGTAATCCAGTTAGAAACACGCCACAGTGTTTGGGGTTTGGAGCAGTCCCACCCATTTAGGCCACGTTTATTTTTGTGATTCTTGTTTTATATGTATTGAATGTGCCATTGCATATGGCTGGTAAACATTCTGTTGCACCTGGAAGCCGGTGTCACATGGTCTGTTGTAGGTGTAGCTTGCGGCCTCATTTGTTCCCCATTGCATTGTTGGTCCTGCAATGCAGGTGAGTGGGAGGGGGCTGTAGGCTGCTTAATACCTGTTCAGACCTTGTTCACACACCATAGGTAGTCTAGTGGTAGGACCCCATGTCATGCTGAGAAACCGTGAAGTGGTGCCTAAAGGGGCTCCGATATGTTCCTGATTGGAAATATTGGCGAATCTCTCAGCTTTTAACACCAGAGTGAGGGATTAGCCAGTGTTGTCAGGTGCTTATCCATGTGGTGCATCTTTTTTCTGTGAGTTATGTGTTTATATATTTTCATCCGCACATGTTTTATTTTGTGTAGGATGTTTGTGTGGTGCTTGTGGTTCGCGCCGGTAGCCTCCATTGTATGCAATTTTTGCTGGGGATAGCCGTTCGCTGCGAACCACATGCGGAGGAACTGCCCCCAGTTAGAAACACGCCACAGTGTTTGGGGTTTGGAGCAGTCCCACCCATTTAGGCCACGTTTATTTTTGTGATTCTTGTTTTATATGTATTGAATGTGCCATTGCATATGGCTGGTAAACATTCTGTTGCACCTGGAAGCCGGTGTCACATGGTCTGTTGTAGGTGTAGCTTGCGGCCTCATTTGTTCCCCATTGCATTGTTGGTCCTGCAGTGCAGGTGAGTGGGATGGGGCTGTAGGCTGCTTAATACCTGTTCAGACCTTGTTCACACACCATAGGTAGTCTAGTGGTAGGACCCCATGTCATGCTGAGAAACCGTGAAGTGGTGCCTAAAGGGGCTCCGATATGTTCCTGATTGGAAATATTGGCGAATCTCTCAGCTTTTAACACCAGAGTGAGGGATTAGCCAGTGTTGTCAGGTGCTTATCCATGTGGTGCATCTTTTTTCTGTGAGTTATGTGTTTATATATTTTCATCCGCACATGTTTTATTTTGTGTAGGATGTTTGTGTGGTGCTTGTGGTTCGCGCCGGTATCCTCCATTGTATGCAATTTTTGCTGGGGATAGCCGTTCGCTGCGAACCACATGCGGAGGAACTGCCCCCCCAGTTAGAAACACGCCACAGTGTTTGGGGTTTGGAGCAGTCCCACCCATTTAGGCCACGTTTATTTTTGTGATTCTACTACTATTATCCCCATCATTCTTGTTGTTTTCCTGGAAAAAAAAGGGCCTCCCTATTTTTTGATCTCGCAAACTCTATTCCTTTGTTAATGCTTTCCAGAGTATAGCCCCTATTTTGTAGTCGGTCTGAAATATTTTTTACTTCCTTTGCGAACAATCCCTCTGTGGAGCAATTGCGCTTCGCTCTCACCATTTCACCCTTTGGGATGTTTTTTATAAAGTGTGGTGGATGGCAAGAGGAGGCAGAAAGAGTAATATTCCCAGAAGCAATTATTGTGCAATTATTTAAATATTCTATACATTGTACTATTCTTTCTTTCTCTCCCTGCCATACCCACAACATGTCGTCAATAAATCGACCATATCATTTAAAGCAGTCTCTATATGGGTTGTTCTCAGAAAAAAGGAATTTACTTTCCCACCACGCCATATATATATTTGCTATGCTAGCAAATATTTTGCCCCCATAGACACTCCAGATCATTGGAGATAATATTTTCTGTTAAACATGAAAAAGTTGTGTCTCATTAGGAAGTCTATACATAGACATAATTGCTATAACACTCTAGAAACCATTTTAAAGCTATAATGGCTGATTGATGAGGGATATTAGTGTACAGTGCAACAATGTCTGCTGTAATCCAGATATATTCAGTACACCAATTAAATTGGAAAAAGTTTTCAAGCACTGTACTAGTATCTCTCAAATGACCAGGGATCAATGGTACAAGGGGTTGTAGGGGTTCACCAGGGAATCTGCCCACTGACAATTTTTCAGAGTAAGAGCCGATGCCTGCCACAGTTGGACGCAATGCTTCAAAAAATGCTTTATGATGTTCTGGAAAAGGGATACTCATTGGGCATTCTATCCAAAAAGGAAATAGATGTTATGTATGTGGAACACGCAATTACACCAGTGTTCCATGCACTTCTGAAAATCCATAAAAATAGCTTTCCTCCCCCATTGCGTCCAATTGTGGCAGGCATCGGCCCTTACTCTGAAAAATTGTCAGAGTGGGCAGATTCCCTGCTACAACCCCTTATACCATTGATCCCTGGTCATTTGCTGTATCGCCAAACAGCAGGGCATAGAATGAAGGGAACGCCATATCGTTTTTGGAAGGCAAATTTTGATGGACTGGTTTATTTGCACGATGGACCATTTCAAGCCCCCCTGATGCACCCCTGGAGTACAAACTCCAAAAAAGTGACCCTATTTTGGAAACTACTGGATAAGGTGACAGTTTTGGTGGTATTATTTTTAGGGTACATATGATTTTTGGGTGCTCTATAATACATTTTTGTGAGACAATTTAATAAAAAATAGAAATTCTGAAATTTCATCTCCATTTGCCATAAACACTTGAGGAACACCTAAAGGGTTAACAAAGTTTGTAAAATCAGTTTTAAATACCTTCAGGGGTGTAGTTTCTTATATGGGGTCACTTTTATGGAATTTCTACTCTAGGGGAGCATCAGGGGGGCTTCAAATGGGACATGGTGTCAAAAAACCAGTCCGGCAAAATCTGCCATCCAAAAACCATATGGCGTCCCCTTCATTCTATGCCCTGTCGTTTGGCGATACAGCAGTTTACGACCACATATGGGGTATTTCTGTAAACTACAGAATCAGGGCAATAAATATAGAGTTTTGTTTGACTGTTAACCCTTGCTTTGTTACCGGAAAAAAATGATTAAAAATATTGAAAAAATAGCTGTTTTGGGACCGTTTTTATTTTAGTTTTGTGACTGTGTTCCTCTGAGGGGTTAGGTCATGTGCTATTTCTATAGAGCAATACCTAATATGTCTACTCTTTTAATTTTTTTTAGGTTTTACACTATAATATCCTTTGTTAAACAAACCAAAAAACATTTTAGTGTCTCCAGAGTCTGAGAGTCAGTTTTTTTTAAGTTTTTGTCCAATTGTCTTAGGTAGGGGCTCATTATTTGCGGGATGAGATGACGGTTTTAATGGCACTATTTTGGGGTGCATATGACTTCTTGATCGCTTGCTGTTGCACTTTTTGTGATGTTAGGTGACAAAAAACAGCTTTTTACAGTATTTTTTTATTTTATTTTTTGCGGTGTTCACCTGAGGAGTTAGTTCATGTGTTATTTTTATAGTTCCGGTTCTTACAGACGCGGCGATACATAATATACTTTTCATTTATTTATTTAGGTTTTACACTATCATATAATTTTTGAAACAAAAAATATCATGTTGTACTGTCTGCATAGCCTAAGAGCCATCATTCTTTATGTTTGGGGCGATTTTCTTAGTTAGGGTATCATTTTTTGCGGGATGAGATGACGGTTTTAATGGCACTATTTTGGAGTGCATATGACTTTTTGATCACTTGCTATTAGACGTTTTGTGATGTAAGATGATTAAAAAATGGCTTTTGACAGTTTTTTTTTTTTTGCGGTGTTCACCTGAGGGGTTAGGTCATGTGTTATTTTTATATTTCAGGTTCTTACAGACGCTGCGATACATAATATGTCTACTTTTTATTTAGTTATTTAGGTTTTACACAATCATATTATTGAAACAAAAAAAAAATCATGTTTTAGTGTCTGCATAGCCTGAGAGCCATAATTTTCTTTTATTTTTTAGGCGATTTTCTTAGGTAAGGTATCATTTTTACCCACCCACCCCAACACCGCCTGCCGCACTGCCAGCAAGCCTCCACCCTCCCCGCACCGCCCATCACAATGAGGGCACGGGGGGAGATTACAGAAATAAAAAAAAACATATTTGGCAGCATTTTAAAGTTTCTGATCCCCGCGATCAGATACATCGCAAAGCGTGGCAAACCGCAGGTCTGAATTGACCTGCTGTTTGCAGCGATTGCTGATACGGGGGGTCACAGGACCCCACTCGGCATGTGAACATGGTTCCTGCTGCACGATCGCTTTTTTTTTGCGATTTTATTCAGGACGTAAGGGTACGCCCTGTGTCCTTAAAGACTCGGACATTAGGGCATACTCATACGCCCTGTGTCCTTAGGGGGTTAACATCCCTTCTGGAGAATGGCAACATGTGGCGACACCTCAACAGTGTCTGGTGGAACCAGCATAGCGTGGAGGCCACCCCAAACCCAGCCACTGCAAAGGTTTTGTGAATGAACAGTTATTCTTTAATACTAGACTAAATAAATATTCCCTTTTATTCCCTTCGGTCAAAATCTCTATAACTTTTATCTTCTCATACTTAAAATGAATAATGACTGTGAATAATGCTTTTTCATTTCCCTTACATTGATGTATTATCTGGCAAAAAAAAAAATCTATAATTCGTTCTGCTGCCCTATTTTCTGCTGTTTTATGGTATAAACTTATTAATTGCTTTGTTTCTTAAATTAATCTCTACAGCATACATTGCAACAATTAATCATGGTCCATAGTAGTGACTTGCCAGACATAATATTGTAATATTACTGTCGTAGGCCACATTTTGACATGCTAAAGTGAAATATGGACAACACATCACATCACTCCATTGTAAATAGGAGTAAACTAGGGTAATGTAGTAGTGGTTAATGGTAACATCTTTGGTGATCAAGGACAAACTGTGCATTTGCAATTCGCCGAACATGCAAACATATGGCGATATTCGCGCGTGATTTTTTTTTTTGCATTGCGCTGAACTTCGACCCATGACACATCCATCAGGTGGGACAGGACAGCCAATTGAGACATTTCAGCACATGGACACACCCCCAACCCTATCACAGAACCCGATCTGGCATCCATTTTACATTATGTGTTTTGCTAGTGTAAGGAGAGGTTGCATTTTGGAGCAGGGACAGGCTGTTAGGAACTTAGAGACACTAAACGCTAGCTAATAGGGCCACAAAAGTCCTTTTAAGGACTGGTAAGGTTGTGCTATCAATAGGTGTGATACACATAGTGGTGTGATATAGTATACTTTCTAACATAGAAAGTATATTATAGTGCATTTGTATGCTTCCAGAAAATACTGATTAAGGGCTGTGATCAATCAGCTTCCACAAAATAGAGAGTGAGGTTTTTCAAAAACCTGCATCCACAAAATTATTGCTTAAGGGTGATATACCTGCTTCAACTAACAACTGATTGAGGTCTGCCATATATCAGCTTCTAAAAAATAGTGATTGATGTTTTTCATATACCTGCATCCCCAAAATACAGATTGCGGGTTTTACATACCTGCTTTAACTAACAACTGATTGAGGCTTGCTATATATCAGCTTCCACAAATACTGCTCTTCTCTACGGACTTAGGCACAGGGTCATTTAGAAAATGACAGGCAGAGGCAGGCCGTTCCGCAGGGGTGGTAGGGGTCGGGCAGGTGCACCAGGCCGGAGCCTAAGTGTGAAGTTGGAGAAGGCGTGTGCAATTACTTCAAAGGACGCACCACAGTTGGTTGAGTGGCTCACTCAGTCTTGCGCTTCTGCACCCTCCTCATCCACTGTATCTGCACCCTCCTCACTTTCTGCTGTGTGCACCCCAAGAGACACCTCTACCACCATAGCCCCTCCACTTGAATCAGAGTTATTATTTTCCAATCCATTCCCAGATCTTACCGTTGCCACGGCTGCCACCCAGCGGTCCGACGACAGTACCCAGATCAGCCCAACGAGGGAGGTCCCCGCTGTTGCTGCCTACTCAGAGATCTCTAATGTCAGTGGTGGTGAAGGTGACGATGATTACGTTTCGATGGACATGACGTGGCTCAACAGTGTGGGCTTTTTTTAACATGTCAGCTGCGGACAATAGTGTTGCCATCTGCAGCCTGTGCTGTCAACGCATAAGTTGCAGTAAGCCCAATGCTCACCTAGGGATGACCACCTTAAGAAAGCACCTGGCCTCCCATCACCGAGCCCAGTGGGAGCAACGCTGAACCCACAAAGCCACACTCTCTCCTCTTCACGTCCTCCCTCTTCTCCTTCTACTCTCTCCTCTCATTTGTCCTCCACTCCACCTTCCACCGTGCCGTCGTCGCGTTCATCTGGCACAAGGCAGGCTTCCGTGGCCCAAATGTTCAAAAGTAAAAAAATGATGACGCCGGATAATCCTCTTGCCCAACGGCTGACCGCTGGCTTGTCGGAACTGCTAACCCACCAACTACTGCCATATAAATTGGTGGACTCGGTGGCCTTTAGAAAATTTGTGGTCATTGGCACACTGCATTGGAAGGTCCCCAGAAGGAAATATTTCTCCCAGAATGGCATCCCTAAGCTATATGGCCACGTTCAGCGGCAAGTTAACATATCTCTGGCACACAGTGTCAGTGCCAAGATACATGTGACCACAGACTCATGGTCTAGCAAACACGGGCAGGGAAGGTACATAACTTTTACTGCCCACTGGGTGAAACTTCTGACGACAGTCAAGCATGTAACCCGTGGCACCCGTGTGGATTTGGTGTTACCTCCACGGATTGCATGCAGGTCTGCCTCTTCTTCTCCTCCTTCTACTCCATCCTCCGTCTCCTCCTCGGCTGACTCCTCCTTTACCACTGCTACCGCCTCTTCCGCTGCACCCTCAAGCTCCACAGAACCTATTCGACGTGCCAGGTGAGACGTTGCCATGCTCTGCTGCGGCTGCTCTGTCTGGAAGCCAAGAGCCACACCGTTCCTGCATTGCTTTCAGCTCTGCGGTCACAGGCCGATCAGTGGCTAACCCCGCTCAATTTGACAGTTGGTAAAGTAGTGTGCAACAATGGTGCCAATCTGCTGAGCGCGCTGAAACAGGGCAAAATGACACATGTGCCATGTATGGCACACGTCCTGAACTTAGTCGTGCAGCAATTTATTGCCAAATACCCCGGGATTTATGGCCATTTTAGAAGATCTTACACGGCCATGGCTCGCCTTGCTGACGTTCAGCGGCAACACCACTTGACCGTCAGTCGTCTGATTTGTGACAGCCCGATGCGCTGGAACTCCACCTTGTATATGCTTGATAGGCTGCTGCAGCAGAAACGTGCCGTTAACGACTAATTGTATGAACTCTGCGGCTGGACAGGTTCTGGGGAGCTTGGTTTCTTTTCATGTGCGATGCATGCAGACTTCTGCGGCCATTTGATTAAATGACCAAACTGAACAGTCGCTCAATCAGTGACATTGTACCCTACGCCTTCTTTTGAGAGCGTGCATTGTGTCGTGTCATTGATCAAGCCGTCGAGGAGCAGAAGCTGGAAGATGAGGAAGTCGCAATGCTGAATGAATTCCCAGGGGGGGCTACTCCATCTGAGACAAGTCAGCAGGAGTCTAAAGAGGAGTCAGAGGAGGATGGTGGCTGGGGGGAGGAGAAGGAGTTGCAAAAAGAACAGGCTTTAAACTTTTCGGGGATCCCTGGTGTTGTACGTGGCTGGTGGAAGGAGACCGAGGATGACATTCTCCTGGGCGATGAACAGGAGCCAGGGCGCTCCACTGCTTCCAATTTAGTGCAAATAGGGGCCTTCATGCTCCAGTGTTTGAAGAGGGACCCCCGTGTAAAAAGCATAAAGGGCAACAACCAGTACTGGGTGGCAACGTACTTAGACCCCCGGTACAAACACAAAATGGTGGACATGTTACCAGCATCACAGAGGGCTGTCAGAATGCACCATTTCCGGGCCTTGCTGCGAGAGATGCTGCATTCTGCTGTTGCAGGCACTGGCAGAGAAATTTCCACCCACAGCGAAACAGGTGTGGGTACCAATCCTACCGTGCCTGCAAAAAGAGGTCGGTTTGAAGATGTGTTGGTCACTTCGGATATGAGATAATTCTTGCAGCCAACCCATCGACAGTCGCCCTCTGGATCCAGCCTCAGGTATCGCCTAGACCGACAGGTGTCCGACTACATCGGGTTAACGGCAGATTTTTCTGATAAGCGAGGAACCCCTTGACTACTGGGTGTGCAGGTTGACTTGTGGCCAGAGCTGGCACAATTTGCCATGGAAGTCTTGGCTTGCTCCTTGTCCAGTGTCCTATCCGAAAGGACGTTCAGCGCAGCAGGGGGGATTGTGACAGATAAGCCCAGTCGCCTAGCTCGCAACTACGTGGACTACCTTATATTTCTAAAAATGAATGAGGCATGGATCTCGGAGGAATTCAACACCTGTGATGACCACATGTAATTGAATTTCCTCATGCCAGCCCAAACATATCCGCCACCACCCAGAACAAAGAATGGTCCTTGCCTTATGTACAGTTGTGTTCAAAATTATTCAACCCCCACTGAAATTGAGTGTTTTGGCCAGTTTGACATTGATTTTGATCATTTAAGTCATCTCTTGTTTACAATTAAATCAAAGAGGCACTTGTAAGTCAGACAAATATAACAGAACATTTATAATGAAATAACCACAAATGTCTTTTCTGTGCTCACATCATTATCAGTTTTATTCAACCCCCAAGTGACATTCAATCTTAGTACTTAGTACAACATCCTTTTCCAGTTATAACAGCTTTTAAATGTGAAGCATAGCTTGACACAAGTGTCTTGCAGCGATCTACGGGTATCTTCGCCCATTCTTCATGGGTAAAAGCCTCCAGTTCAGTCACATTCTTAGGCTTGCGCGCTGCAACTGCTTTCTTTAAGTCCCACCAGAGGTTCTCAATCGGATTTAAGTCTGGTGACTGCGATGGCCACTTCAAAATGTTCCAGCCTTTCATCTGCAACCATGCTCTAGTGCAGTGATGGGCAACATGCGGCTCTCCAGCTGTTGCAGAACTACAACTCCCAGCATGCAAAGCCTGTCTATAGCTATCAGCCTACAGCAGGGCATGGTGGGAGTTGTAGTTTAGCAACAGCTGGAGAGCCGCACGTTGCCCATCACTGCTCTAGTGGACTTGAAGGTATGCTTGGGATAATTGTCCTGTTGAATAATTGTGTCAATGAAGAAATCACAAAAAAAACATTTAATACTGTATTACAAAAACAATTGATGTCATTTTAGTTGCATTTGGTTCTTTAAAAATTCCTTGTAAGATTTCATTCTGAACACAATTACAAATGTACACTAAATTCCCTAAAACCCTTTACAGCATTGGGGGTTGAATAATTTTGAACACAACTGTATATACAGCGGCATAAAAGGCCTTTTCTGTCAGTTGAACCAGTTGGGAAGGGTAATTGGAAATGTAATTGGTTATTGCCAAGAACCTGTTTCCTTTATGAGATATACAGGTTTCAATTTCCCAGTCTATATCTGGATAGTTAAGTCCCCCCATAATAACGACCTCATTATGATTTGCCACCTCGTCTATCTCGTTTAGTAGCAGATTTAAACTCCTATTAGCATTTTATTATTGTTTTTGCCTCCATGTATTTCTACCCACAGTGACTCCACATGTTCATGTCCCTCACTTATATCTTCTCGGACTGTGGGCTTTAGACAGGACTTTACATAAAGGCAGACCTCTCCCCCTATGAGGTTTTTGCAATCCTTTCTAAACAGACTGAAACCATATACATTAACTGCCCAGTCATAGCTATCATCCAGCCAAGTGGTCCTCACACATCACTAATTCCAGTTCACCAGTTTTATTAGTCAGGCTTCTGGCATTAGTATACATACAGTTAAGAGGTTTATGTATATTTTTTACCCTACACCTTTCCTTCTGAACTGTTCTAGTCCCTCCTTCCATTCCTACCCCAGTCACATTACCTTGCCCCCGGTCTCTATCTGCACTATCTTCCAATCCTATAATGTAATTACCCGCCTCCCCCCCAGTCTCTAGTTTAAACACTTCTCCAACCTTCTAGCCATCTTCTCTCCCAACAAAGCTGTCCCTTCCCCATTGAGGTGCAGCCTATCCCTACGATAGAGCCTGTAGCCGACAGAGAAGTTGGCCCAGTTCTCCAGGAACCACCCAAACCCCTCCTTCCTACACCAGTTTTTTAGCCACTTGTTAACCTCCCTAATCTACCGCTGCCTTTCTTGGGTGGCTCGTGGTACAGGTAGTATTTCGGAAAACACTACCTTTGAGGTCCTTGCCCTAAGCTTGTGACCTAAATCCCTAAAATCATTTTTAAAGATGCTCCACCTACCTCTAATTTTGTCATTGGTTCTGATATGGACCATGACTGCTGGATCTTCTCAAACCCCTCCGAGTAATCAGTCAACCAGATCTGCAATGTGTCAAACTCTAGCCCCAGGAAGACAACACACCGTTCGATTATCCCGTTCTTTGTGACAGATCGCCCTATCTGTACCCCTAATAATAGAGTCTCCCACTACCTGCACCTGTCTGGCCTGCCCTGCTTTTCTGGTCCCCTGCTTACTGAAGCTGACATTCCCCTGACTGGCAGAGGAAGGGTCCGGCTGCAGCAGTGCTCTCCTTGAACTGAGATCCCCCTCATCTGCCAACCTTGTGTAAGACCGCGAACAAGGGAGGGACCCCCAGGATACAGCGAAGACACAGACGAGGAAAGCGACAACACAGCTTTGTGCAAAAACAGAAACTTTACTAAAACAGTAATATAAACATAACAATATGAAGGTGCACCGAATATCTTATACCCCGGGCCCACAGTCACTCTCCCTGTCCAGTTGGACAGACCTATTGTGGTGGCGCGCACAGCAGAGCCTGAAAGTCAATACTGTGCCGCAATAGATAGGACAAACCTAGCCGATGGTGCCCTCAGCAGAGCCTGCAAGTCCATACTGTGCCGCAAAACAACTCTGTAAAGCCTGCAAACATGCAAGTCCTAGCTAACCTAACTAACTAATTGCAGGTTGTGGCAAACCTAGACACTTCAAGAATGTCCTTGTATATATCTTGCTATTACTGTAATGTTATTACCTGTTGTAGCACATTGCTATTTCTCGTTGTTAGGCTGTCTGTACGGCTCAGTTTTTGTACTGTTTACTATGGTAAATGCAGGGCTGTTCTGTGCCTCTTCCCCTCCCCCTTCTTTCTATCCCACTATATGTAAATGAGGCTGTTGGGGGGTTTAGAGGTATGTGTGCTATGCAACAAGAATCACAAAAATAAACGTGGCCTAAATGGGTGGGACTGCTCCAAACCCCAAACACTGTGGCGTGTTTCTAACTGGGGGGGCAGTTCCTCCGCATGTGGTTCGCAGCGAACGGCTATCCCCAGCAAAAATTGCATACAATGGAGGATACCGGCGCGAACCACAAGCACCACACAAACATCCTACACAAAATAAAACATGTGCGGATGAAAATATATAAACACATAACTCACAGAAAAAAGATGCACCACATGGATAAGCACCTGACAACACTGGCTAATCCCTCACTCTGGTGTTAAAAGCTGAGAGATTCGCCAATATTTCCAATCAGGAACATATCGGAGCCCCTTTAGGCACCACTTCACGGTTTCTCAGCATGACATGGGGTCCTACCACTAGACTACCTATGGTGTGTGAACAAGGTCTGAACAGGTATTAAGCAGCCTACAGCCCCTCCCACTCACCTGCATTGCAGGACCAACAATGCAATGGGGAACAAATGAGGCCGCAAGCTACACCTACAACAGACCATGTGACACCGGCTTCCAGGTGCAACAGAATGTTTACCAGCCATATGCAATGGCACATTCAATACATATAAAACAAGAATCACAAAAATAAACGTGGCCTAAATGGGTGGGACTGCTCCAAACCCCAAACACTGTGGCGTGTTTCTAACTGGGGGCAGTTCCTCCGCATGTGGTTCGCAGCGAACGGCTATCCCCAGCAAAAATTGCATACAATGGAGGATACCGGCGCGAACCACAAGCACCACACAAACATCCTACACAAAATAAAACATGTGCGGATGAAAATATATAAACACATAACTCACAGAAAAAAGATGCACCACATGGATAAGCACCTGACAACACTGGCTAATCCCTCACTCTGGTGTTAAAAGCTGAGAGATTCGCCAATATTTCCAATCAGGAACATATCGGAGCCCCTTTAGGCACCACTTCACGGTTTCTCAGCATGACATGGGGTCCTACCACTAGACTACCTATGGTGTGTGAACAAGGTCTGAACAGGTATTAAGCAGCCTACAGCCCCCTCCCACTCACCTGCATTGCAGGACCAACAATGCAATGGGGAACAAATGAGGCCGCAAGCTACACCTACAACAGACCATGTGACACCGGCTTCCAGGTGTGCTATGCCTAGGAAATAAAGTTCAGTTGTCTCCCAGGCTATGTGTCGTCTAGTCCTTGGGAAAAAGGGATCCTTTTAAAGCTACCTGGATTATTGTATGCTGCTGCGGTCTACCAGCGGAGATATTGTGGACTATACTGCCTCTCCGCTACACAGGTGTATACTTATTTTCTGATGCTTCAGGCGCCACAAATATGATGCGATGAGTAAACGGATTTACTGACCTGCGTCCGTTCTGTGGCAAAGGATGTCTTTTAACCGGGCCCTTAGTACATATGCGGCCTTGCTTGGTAGTTAAACTTCTGTTCAAATGCTGTAAACAGTCCTCCTGGAACAATCCCTCTTCCTAAGAGCAGGATCTAGGTGAAGGACAACAACTATTCCCCCTCCACTGCATCCCCGATCACTCGAGGCCACTCGGAAACCAGAATGGAACCAGATTCAGTCTCACACAACCAGTCCTTCCACAATGTCAGCTCTCTCTCTCACTTCCTAGTTCTTTTTCCAGCAGCAGCAGCAGCATGAGTCCTCCTCTCCTTTGCATATTTAAATCCAACAGTAACTTAGCTGTAACAGAGAACTAGCAGCCTCTTGTGGCCTAAATGCAAAATGACAATCCTAAAGTGTAATTATGCACCAATTTTTTACAGGAAGAGCTGTTCCACAATCTGACACTTGCAAACTTGTTGGGGTGTGTCAGATCAGGTCTTGCCTCCCTGGCACTCTTCCCTCTACCCCGCTTTCTAACCGTTTTCCAGCTAACTACCTCACTTTTCTGAGCCTCCTCCCTACCACCCTCCCCCACATCTACCCCATAGAGTGCTTGCTCAGTGAGCAGAAAACTCTTTTCCAAATTGTCAACGCTTCTCAGTGTTGAAACTCGATCAGTTAGATATACAATGTGCGATTCCAAACGGGCAATTTGCTCACATTTTGAACAAAGATATGCACCCTCAAACCCTCTTGCCTACTTTTCTAGGATATGGAGACTTTGAAGGAAGATTTGGTAGAAGTAAAACCAGCAAAAGATGATTATGGTCATCATTAAGACTTTTGCTCCCCTGTATGACTGGATGGTATTGGTTGGCACGCTAGGACCGGAATAAGAATGATTTCCAATTTAATGGTATTGAATTACATTTACAGTTGATGTACGTAGGAATAAATAAAACTGATACAGCATAAGTCTTCCTGCACTCTCCCTCTCCGATATTCTTCTATTAATTGTTTTCAGCAACACTTTCCCTAGCGCAATCACACTTGTCACGTCTCTCCCTATGCTCAGCTCAAAGGACAATGGCAGAGGACTCGCAGGATGAGGATTTTATACGGCTATGACATCACAGGGGGTAGCTATTGGCCAGCTGCATTGAATTATGGGTAACACGTGCAGCCACCAAACTGATTTGCTAGCACGAGGAGATTCAGGTTTGTTGCAAATCAAAGTTTTCCTAAACTTCTGACAAAATTCCACTTCAAATGCTTTGCTTCCATCAACACTACCTATGATGTTTACTTTTTCCCTTACTTTTTTCCCCTAGTAAACTTGAACAAGTGATCATCAGACTTTTCTCATAGACTCCAATGTATTAACATTGAAGTCTATGAGAATTTCATTTTTTTCCTATGAAACCCAGCCACAGGTAGGGTCTCCATATGAGCATACAGTTGAAACCAGAAGTTTACATACACTATATAAAAAGACACATATGCATGTTTTTCTCAATATCTGACATGAAATCAGAATAAACCTTTCCTGTTTTTGGTCAATTAGGATTACTATAATTATTCTTATTTGCCAAATACCAGAATAATGAGAGCGCTAGAGAATGTTTTAAGGCATTTTTATTACTTTCTTCAAAGTCAAAAGTTTACATATATTTCATTAATATTTGGTAACATTGCCCTTAAACTGTATGACTTGGGACAAACATTTTGGATATCCTTCCACAAGCTTCTCACAATAGTTGGTCGGAATTTGGGCACATTCGTCCTGACAAAACTGGTGTAACTGAGCCATGTTTGTTGGTCGCCTAGCTCGCACCTGCCTTTTCAGCTTTGCCCATAACTGTTCAAAAGGATTGAGATCCGGGCTTTGTGATTGCTATCCTTAAGCCACTTTATAACCAGTTTGACAGTATGCCTCCCGTAATTGTCCATTTGGAAGACCCATTTCCATCCTAGCTTTAACTTCCTGGCTGATGTCTTGAGATGTTGCTTCAGTATTTACACATAATCTTCTTTCCTGTAATGACTGATGCTGTAACAGGTATTGAACATCTCCCCGATTGCTGCTAGGGAAGCTGGTCTAAGCCCAAAAGCCCATTTGACTACAGCATCTGAGGCGTTAAATGTCTGCGATCAGCGTTACCGTCTATCACAGACTTTGGCCATCTTTAAAGGCCCGGTCTCGTCGGGGACGGGTTAAATAACCACCATTTAAGATTTGGATTTTTAGCTCTAACAGCATCACTATGGCTACCGATGATTTCTAGGTGACACTTTTTATTGGTGCAGAAGCTGTAAATTATAAAACCATACTTATTGTGTGTCTCACTGTTTTGACTAATATGTCAGTGCATAAAGAATGACCCTCTCATTTCCCATTCAATTTATAACAAGTGAGAAGAGCATTGTGATTGTGCTAATAACTGGTATTCAGGAATGGTTTCTAATAAGGTTAACACATTACTGTGTGTTATTCACTCCATGTAAGGTTACATTAAATCATATTTTCAGGATCTCTATATAATTTCATTTTGAAATAGATAAGAATACTTGTTCACTTTCTGAGAGGAGCAATTATTGCAAATGTGCAGAAAAGTGCATAGTTCAACACAAGGCCATAGTAGTAGGCTATTGTTTGTTGCAACCATTCATTTATCCAAAGCTGTTTATGATCGTGTCATTTATTATTCTTTGTCCAAGGAGTCCTAGGTCCCAGGAGATTTTAAAGTGTCATACACCAATTTTTAGGCCAAGTGGAGCACTTTTGATTTGGTATGCACTTATTTGTACCTGAATCAATTTTTCTGACCAATTAATTAGAATCAGACTTGAAAGGAATTTGAAGAAATTAGCTTACCTGTACATCCAAAGAAGCTGCTCATCCTTGTACAGTCAAAGGGCACTACTGGACATATATTACTACACTATAAGAAAGAAGCAAGGCAGCTCTCACCAGCTGTAGAACACCCTCTGTGCATGGATGCCGCACCTGGATGCGGAAGTATGCAATCAGAAGAAAGAAAAATCCAGCTCAGCTCGGGTGACTCGTATTCATAGACTTTATTCCAGCGGTAAAAACTTCATACAAAATGCGAAAAACTGTTACGCGTTTCAGACCTCCATAATATCTGGGTCCTTCTTCATGACAAACACACAAAGTAAGATGGAAGCTGCCCCTGATATACACCCTCCAGAATCAGGCAGACAAGCAACACCTGAATAGAGGAGGTGTCAGAGGGAGGTTCCACACAAACCTCACAAAACACTACATAAACAAGCAAAATAGAATAAAAAAGATCCTAATATAAAAAGATAAACAATATGCTGATGTATTGAAAAACAGACATAGTACAATCAGTACTGTAAAATCAGATCATGTCGCTTGTTGAGACCCTCTGGTTGCCGGGATCCCAATTGAAAGATCCAAAAGGCCTCTCTGTTAAGAAGTTTTCTTCTATGGTCTCCACCTCTAGGGGGTAGAGAGACCCTTTCAATACCCTGTACCTTTAATCCAGAGATATCACCCGCATGAACAACCGCAAAGTGCAAACTTGCAGCAGAAATATTGCGGTTCTCATGGTGTGGTATATCAGATATATGCTTACGGATCCTGTTTTTCAGGGGATTAGTAGTACAACCCACATATTGCAAAGAACATACGTCACAAGTAATAAGATATACGACGTGTTTAGTGTTGCAGTTGATATACGATCGTATGTCATATTGTTTGCGATGTGCAGTCGATCTGAATATTTTATCTGTAACCATGTGTTTGCAACAAATACATTTTCTGTGGCCACACCTATGGCTGCCTTTATAATGTAGCCATGTAGGTATTGTAGTGTTTTTTCACAGAAAAAGCTGGGGCTAACCAAATTGCTGAGGGTGGGGGCTCTTTTGGCAACACATTTGACACCATTGGAGACAATATCAGACCATTGTCCATCAATATTAAGAATGTGAAAATATTTCTTTATTATTTTACAAATCGCAGGGAACTCCTTGCTATATTGTGTGACAAAATATGTGGACTTTTTTTCAGTAGACTTTTTTCAGACACAGAGACATCTGATTTACACTGAAGATCAGGAAAAACCAGAGTATGTCTATCTATGTCAGAAACTGCTCTCTTTGCCCGGTCTATATCATGTTGAGAATACGCCCTACGCAAAAGTCTGTTTTTTACATTAAATGCTTCTTTCTCATAGATGTCATCATCAGAACAGTTGCGACGGGCACGAATTAATTCACCTTTAGGGATATTTCTGATAATGTGTGGTGGATGACATGAACGGGCAAATAGAGTAGTATTCCCCGCCAATTCCTTGCGATAGGTAGATGTAATAACCCTCCGAGTGTGGACATTCCCCTCAAACACAGGTCCAAAAATGAATCTCAGCACAGTCATACTGAAAAACAAACTGTATGGAAGAAACACAAGAATTGAAATAAGTGATCAACTCCGGTATGGACGCCATATCACCAGACCACACCATCAGTGTATCATCGATATAACGTCCATACCAGAGTAGACGATCCAAAAAGGAGAGGTGTCGATGAGGAGAAAACAACCCTCCCACCATGCCATGAAAATATTAGCAATGGAGGGGAGAATTTAGCCCCATCGACACCCCAGATACCTGCAGAAAAAAGTACCATCAAACAAAAAATAATTGTGTCTGAGGAGAAAGTCCACCACCAGCGTAATATACTCTATAAGTTCCAAGGTATAATCACTATAGTGGTTCAAAAACCAATTGAGAGATACAAGGGCCAGTTCGTGTGGGATGCTGGTATAGAGAGAAGTAATATCTGCAGAAATCCACACCAAATTCTTATCCCATTCAAAATCTGTGAAAACTTGTAACACAGACCGAGAGTCTTTGATAAAACCCGGAATGAGGGGTATTAGAGGCTGGAGGAGGGAATCCACCCACTCACAGAAACGCTCACAATAGGAGCCAATTCCAGCCACAATAGGTCTGAGTGGGGAGGGAATGTATCTTTGTGGACCTTCGGAAGTGCATGGAATATGGGGGATACCGGATGTTCCACAAAGATATAATCCCTCTCTTTAATGCTGAGACAGCCAGTGGATACTCCCAGATCAAGGATACTATCCATTTTTGTTTGAAAAACTCGTAGGGGGTCACTGGATAAACGAGTGTAGATTTTAGTGTCTTGTAACATATTCATGATTAAATGTTTATACAATCCCGTATCCATTATAACCACTGCCCCACCTTTATCAGCCTCCTTAATTATGATGTCCTTCCTATCCCCTAATTCTTGAAGAGCCCGTTTTTCAACTGCCGTTAAATTAGAATGAGTTCCAGATTTGGTCGCATCATATAAAAAGCAGAGATCCCTTTCCACCAATTCCTGATACTTGTCTAATGCCACAGAACGAGACTGAATAGGATAAAAATCCCTATTGGACGTTCTGAAATATTTAGAGGAATTGGTGTGACCAGGGGTAATGCCTGCAGTAGTCTGGAGAATGCTGGAATGGACCATATCCACAAAGGTCATAGAAAGTGTATGGCCTTCGTGGAACGGTGCACCAGTATCATCAGATACAAAAACATTATTAACAGTATTGACAGATACAATAGAAGATGACACATGCATAGATCCCTCACATATAGGCATTCCTGCTGGGGAGTGTCAGTCTGATCAAAACTGTTCATAAGAGGTGGATCCTGAAAGTGTTTTTTAAAGTAAGATTGCGGGCAAATTTGTTAGCGTCCAAAATGGTACGATACAAGTCGAAATGGTGAGTGGGCGAGAATGTTAGGCCTTTAGTCAAGACCCCAATCTGATCCAAGGAAACAATGGACGCTGACAAGTTCAAAACTTGAATGTCCGCAATTATCTCTTTTGTCGGGAAGGATACCGGCGATTTTTCCGGTGCCGCTTACCTGCCCTTCGTTTTTGATGATTGCCTCTTGTGCGGAGCAACATACTGTGGCGGATGGCCCACATTTGTTTCAGTGGTATCAACAGTGGAGTTAGAGGCTTCCGGTGAGGATTCCATGGAGTCCCGTTCGGTCGAACTGAAGGACACCTTAGCATGTCTGTTTCTGGAGCGAGATCTCCGTAGAATGGAGCGAGGGGTGTTGCCTCGAGACTCCGCCCACGTGTATACTGAATTGTTACTATAGTCCAACAAATCTCTGTTAAACTTAGTCTGTTTAAATAACATCAGATCTTCTTCCACTTTATTCAGATTGTCCTTGAGGTGATCATCCAGTTTGGTAAACTCAGGAGAGCTAGCATATGCAGTTAAGGAGTCCTGAACTGTTTTAATTTCTTCTCGTAAATTGGAGAGGACAAGTTTTTCTTCTTGTACTATTAGCTCCATGAGTTTCAGGGAACAATCTGACAGAATTGCTTGCCACTGCGTAGTAAAGGAATCGGAATAAATGGTGGTAGGTTTCTTCTTGAGTCTCAAGCCACGAGGAATCATTTTTTTATCTATATATTTCTGTAGTGATGTGGCATCCCACCAAGTACGTAGTTCCTTAAGCAGTAATGTTTCAAGAGATGACATTTGCGTTCTCACATTTAAAATATCTTGTAATTCCTGTTTAGGAACATCAAAAATGGCATTCATCTTTCTTACCCTGTCATCATCATTGTCCATAGGGCGTAAGGATATATGTGCCATGTTCCAGCAGGAAGATTGTGAAGAAAAACCGCTATGTCTGTATTCAGTCCAAAGTTGGGAGTGCACGCCACCAGGTAATAGACGATAAGAAAGAAGCAAGGCAGCTCTCACCAGCTGTAGAACACCCTCTGTGCACGGATGCCGCACCTGGATGCGGAAGTATGCAATCAGAAGAAAGAAAAATCCAGCTCAGCTCGGGTGACTCGTATTCATAGACTTTATTCCAGCGGTAAAAACTTCATACAAAATGCGAAAAACTGTTACGCGTTTCAGACCTCCATAATATCTGGGTCCTTCTTCATGACAAACACACAAAGTAAGATGGAAGCTGCCCCTGATATACACCCTCCAGAATCAGGCAGACAAGCAACACCTGAATAGAGGAGGTGTCAGAGGAGGTTCCACACAAACCTCACAAAACACTACATAAACAAGCAAAATAGAATAAAAAGATCCTAATATAAAAAGATAAACAATATGCTGATGTATTGAAAAACAGACATAGTACAATCAGTACTGTAAAATCAGATCATGTCAGCTTGTTGAGACCCTCTGGTTGCCGGGATCCCAATTGAAAGATCCAAAGGCCTCTCTGTTAAGAAGTTTTCTTCTATGGTCTCCACCTCTAGGGGGTAGAGAGACCCTTTCAATACCTTGTACCTTTAATCCAGAGATATCACCCGCATGAACAACCGCAAAGTGCAAACTTGCAGCAGAAATATTGCGGTTCTCATGGTGTGGTATATCAGATATATGCTTGCGGATCCTGTTTTTCAGGGGATTAGTAGTACAACCCACATATTGCAAAGAACATACGTCACAAGTAATAAGATATACGACGTGTTTAGTGTTGCAGTTGATATACGATCGTATGTCATATTGTTTGCGATGTGCAGTCGATCTGAATATTTTATCTGTAACCATGTGTTTGCAACAAATACATTTTCTGTGACCACACCTATGGCTGCCTTTATAATGTAGCCATGTAGGTATTGTAGTGGTTTTTTCACAGAAAAAGCTGGGGCTAACCAAATTGCTGAGGGTGGGGGCTCTTTTGGCAACACATTTGACACCATTGGAGACAATATCAGACCATTGTCCATCAATATTAAACTGCTCTCTTTGCTCGTTCTGATGATGACATCTATGAGAAAGAAGCATTTAATGTAAAAAACAGACTTTTGCGTAGGGCGTATTCTCAACATGATATAGACCGGGCAAAGAGAGCAGTTTCTGACATAGATAGACATATTCTGGTTTTTCCTGATCTTCAGTGTAAATCAGATGTCTCTGTGTCTGAAAAAAAGTCTACTGAAAAAAAGTCCACATATTTTGTCACACAATATAGCAAGGAGTTCCCTGCGATTTGTAAAATAATAAAGAAATATTTTCACATTCTTAATATTGATGGACAATGGTCTGATATTGTCTCCAATGGTGTCAAATGTGTTGCCAAAAGAGCCCCCACCCTCAGCAATTTGGTTAGCCCCAGCTTTTTCTGTGAAAAAACCACTACAATACCTACATGGCTACATTATAAAGGCAGCCATAGGTGTGGTCACAGAAAATGTATTTGTTGCAAACACATGGTTACAGATAAAATATTCAGATCGACTGCACATCGCAAACAATATGACATACGATCGTATATCAACTGCAACACTAAACACGTCGTATATCTTATTACTTGTGACGTATGTTCTTTGCAATATGTGGGTTGTACTACTAATCCCTGAAAAACAGGATCCGTAAGCATATATCTGATATACCACACCATGAGAACCGTAATATTTCTGCTGCAAGTTTGCACTTTGCGGTTGTTCATGCGGGTGATATCTCTGGATTAAAGGTACAGGGTATTGAAAGGGTCTCTCTACCCCCTAGAGGTGGAGACCATAGAAGAAAACTCTTAACAGAGAGGCCTTTGGATCTTTCAATTGGGATCCCGCAACCAGAGGGTCTCAACAAGCGACATGATCTGATTTTACAGTACTGATTGTACTATGTCTGTTTTTCAATACATCAGCATATTGTTTATCTTTTTATATTAGGATCTTTTTTATTCTATTTTGCTTGTTTATGTAGTGTTTTGTGAGGTTTGTGTGGAACCTCCCTCTGACACCTCCTCTATTCAGGTGTTGCTTGTCTGCCTGATTCTGGAGGGTGTATATCAGGGTCAGCTTCCATCTTACTTTGTGTGTTTGTCATGAAGAAGGACCCAGATATTATGGAGGTCTGAAACGCGTAACAGTTTTTCGCATTTTGTATGAAGTTTTTACCGCTGGAATAAAGTCTATGAATACGAGTCACCCGAGCTGAGCTGGATTTTTCTTTCTTCTGATATATTACTACACTGTACTGTAAATAGAGGATACAAGATAGCCAATACAGTTTTTATTTTATTTTATGAAAATGCCTATATTGATTGGTTGGATCTGAGTCCGAGTCATTGCATGTTGAGTCTAGTTTCAATTTACAATTGCCCTGAAATAGCCATTATATGTTGAAAATATTGTGTCCTGAGTCCACTGCAGTTTGAGGTACCGCTGTACTTTTAAATCCTTGGACTCAAAGTTAATATTGTCTCCGATTGTAGTTTTTTCAGTTTTTCAGGCCAGAATGCAATAAAGATTAAATCTAGCCACAACTGTGTCAGCAGTGTTTGCTGCCCAAATATATTTGATTAGTCACTTTTCCAACAACCTCCCTACTTATTATCTGGTTATGAAAACTACACATCCAGTGTCAGACTGGGGTGCCTAGGGCACACCAGTTAAATTTATTTTTGGGGCCCACCGTACGGATACATTCAAATATTACCTGCTCATACAGCTGCAAGATGCTATCAGATGATTGAATATGGGGGTCCCTGCAGAAACTTTGAGAAGGTAGGTCCTGGGGAAAAGAGGATACTGGCAGCTTTCCTCTATACCTAGAAGTCATCTCAGCTCTGACTGTGTATATAGTGATGAGTGGCATAGGCAATATTCGTTTAACGATATTTCACACATTTTTCGCATAATATTCAAAATAAATTCACGAATTCTAGAATTCACGATCTCCACGCATTATTTCCACGATTGCGTAAATCGGCACTAATGATGCCCATTTTTTTTGCGCAATACGTGCAATTTCACATTTTATCATGTCTGAGTAGATATTACTGATTGGTGCACTAAGTATTATTGTGACATCACAGCACCGTGTCTAACAGAGACACTAATCCCTATCACAGCACAGTAATTACTATCACACTATCTAATACCCTGCACTGGAACCTATCAGCTGCACTATATCACTAACTAACCTACACTGACTATCTCCCACTAACTCTCTGAATTATATATATATATATATATGACCTAACTAACTATCTAATATAATTAAATAAGAATCCAGATGAGTCTACAAAGCACAGAGCACAGCAATGACACTGATGTATCTCTCAGAACTGAAAAAAACAGCAGAAAATGGCTGCTGGGGAGTTTCTTATATAATAAAGGGGTAGGCAACTTTCCTAATGGTTGCTAGGGATGTTGCTAAGCTAAGACAAAGACATTGCAGCCTTCTCATTGGCCCACAAGCAAGCAGCTGATGGGGAAAAAAATTGAATATTCTATAATAGCACTATATTCTAGATTTTTCTGAGATCTTGAAGTGCCGATATTCACGATAAAAATTTGCGATTAGAAAATACGCGATCAACAGTAGTCTATAATAGTGATGAGCGGCAGGTGCTATATTCGATTTCGACGAAATTCGCGAATATTCGAAAGAATATTCGTTTCATATTCGTCGAAATCGAATATTCGTCATTATTCTAGTTATCGCGATTAATATGCGATTTAAATAATCGTGTATTGCGATTTTAACTTAGGCTACTTTCCTATTGGTTTCATATCTAGAATTATAGCGAAGATGACGGATATGACGAATGTATTCGTCATATTCCTCAAAACGAAGATAACAAGTATTCTACATCTTCGTTTTAGCAACCTATTCGTCAACTTCGCTAATTCTAGCAATCATTAGTGAAGTTGACGAATAGGTTGCTAAAACGAAGATGTAGAATACTTCGTTATCTTCGTTTTGAGGAATATGACGAATACATTCGTCATATTCGCTATTCGCTAATGTCTACCAAGCCAACCATAAACTTCCTTGCTCATGGAGCGTCCCCATCACCATGGGAACGTCTCCATATACTAAAATGTACTGTTGGATTTGAGGAATTACGTTGAAATCGCAATGCGATTAATTCAAGTTATATTAAATCGCATTGCGATTTCAACTTAGAGCTGGGTTTATAATGGGTCAGCTTGCTAGAATGAACGAAGTTAACGAATATGGAATAAAGCAGCAGTGCTAAGTTGAATTCGCAATGCGATTAATTTAACTTGAAGTAATCGCATTGCGATTTCAACTTAGCACTGCTAGTGCTATATTCCATATTCGATAATTCTAGCCTATGTAAGATAGCAGTGCTAAGTTGTAATCGCAATGCGATTAATATAACTTGAATTAATCGCATTGACATTTTAACGTAATTCCTCAAATCCGACAGTACATTTTAGTATATGGAGACGTTCCCATGGTGATGGGGACGCTCCATGAGCACGGAAGTCGGCAGAAGCGGCAACGGGCACTGACTAGAGCAGCCAGGAAGCAAGGAATCCTCAGGACAGGTAAGAACTACTTTTGGGAAGTGGGAAAGAAAAAAATATAACTAAAAAAAAAAAACGAATATTCGAAATAGCGAATTTTTAGCGCTATATTCAAAATATTCGTGAATTAGCGAAGTGCCGATATTCGCAAAAAAAATTCGCTATTCGAATATTCGTGCTCAACACTAGTCTATAATAATAAACTGGTGATTTTTTTCAATAATCTATCAAGTCTTTATATGAACATAGGCTGGTTGGGGTGCTGTACATTGAATATATGTATGTAGTGCCGGAAGTGTACTGTGTTATGGGCCACTTCTGCAGGGGGTGGGAGAGTAGGGGCCCACCTTGCTCAGTGGCCCACCAGGGGCTTCACCTGTACTCCTGTGGGCCAGTCCGAGCCTGTACCCATCCCACTGCTAACCCTAGTTCAGTGTCTGTTGCTACCCCATTTTCTTCTATTACTGTACCTTTCTGTTGCACAATGCCTCCAAATATTAAAGTTATAGAAATAATGGTGCCATAGCTATTGTTATTAGTTTAAAAAGTTGTGCCATACAGACAGCACCACTCAAAATAATAGTCCCAGATAGATATTGCCACAAAAAATAGTTTTACAAAAAAGATACTGACTCATATTATGATCCAGAGAGTTCTATGACCTGTTGTCACAAACCAACGGGTGTTAACCAACTGTGCCACGTGTCCTACCTCCTCTAAGGGCGTTGTCTAAATGAACCCCTCGATCTTCACAGACAGTACCCCTGATGGTGGGATAGACTTTCCCAATGGGAACACCAGGTTGTTACCTCTTGAGGAGGATTGGCACATGAGGCAGCTTGTCCAGGCAGACCAGGAGGTACCTGAGCAAGATACCAGAAGTACAGACATAGTCAGCAGGCCGAGTTCTAACCAGGAGCAATAGTACAGGACCGAAGGATGAGGCAGAGGCAAAGTAAAACAGGCAGTAGGTAAGGGCAGGCAGCACAGGTACAGGTCAGGAAATGCGGGTCGGCAACAGGAGAGTCAAGGCAAGCAGGCAGGAACCAAACAGGTAGCGGAGTCATGGAACACAAGCACAAGTCACATTGATGCTAAGGCATCTGGGAAGGGGGCTGAAACACTAATATATGTGCAGGAGGGCTAGGATTTGTCAGTGAGGTCACATGATCCAACACCGAACAATAGTATCTACACAGACAGAGCCCAGAACTGCAGCGGTGAATGGGAAGCACTGGCAGCAAATTACTGCTGAACACGGCACCCACGACCGAGGCGTTAAGCAGGGGAACAGTGGCACACAGCATCTGCTGTTACATCTGTCCAGCACATGCACATCTACTGCCATATTTGAATTTAGCTACCCAGTTCACAAGAGCTGGTGAACCTCCCCTCCAAACACTCCTATCACTAAAGGGGCCCTGCGGGCAGCTGAATAGCTGGCCCAATAGGGGTGATCCCACACAAGAACCTAACTAGTTAACCCAGAGTTGATCCTGCAGTTGGTAAGAAATTTTATCACTTTAGCTATGTAGCTGCTATCTGGCCAAGAGAACTGGGTGAGAGCCAGATGTTGAAGAATGTCAAAGTAAATCAGAAACCACAATCCACAACAAAGTAAAAACTAAGAGAAACAAGCATGAATATGAAACTCAGGAGAGTAGCCTGGATAAACAAGCCAGGTTAAAAAAACATAAGAAAACATACAAAATGCACAGAGAAAACTAGCACGTGCAGGAACTATTGTTCCAAGAAAATGTAGATCTATAGTGACCCGATGGTTCACTGCCAAAAGGTTATTGTTCTAGTGCAAAATGGTTCAGTGCTAAAAGGGTTAAAGTCATACTGTAATGTGGTTCACTGTTAAAGTGGTCCATTGCTAAAGTTGTCAGAACATTTACTGTGATGCCAACTATACACTTTTAGTGGTAAATGGTCAAAGTGTCTTATCTATGCACTATGTATCTCAAAAGGCTGTATATGGAAAGGAAATAGTTAACTGATAGTCCTTAGTGATAGTTTTCGAGTGGTTTACTAGTCCAACTTTGCCCCTCCCATGTGAGAAAGTTCGTGGTAAGCAGGCCAAGAGAGAAGACCTGTTTGGCATGTGTTGCTTAAAAGTAACCAAGGACAGAAGCCTGTGTGTAGCTGAAGCACAATTTGACCAGGGAGACACCATCTTTGTTTGATTTCAAGTTGTCATAAAAGCAACTATTCTGAGAACCAATATCTGAGGGAGAACAGAACAGACTTTTTGAAGAAGGTTAAGGACCAATTAAAAGGAACCATGCTTCTACAGGAAAGGTAACACACAAATATGGCTGTAGATTTTGCAACATATGGCTTGGGTAATTTTGCTTCAGGTGCTCAACACACTATTGAGATGGAGTCAGAAATTTACTTGTATCTATAGAGAGAGACTCAGGGAGGACCATAATAACAACCATACCCTATATTTAGTTATTTATTTTACGCACTTATATAGCGCTGCTATAATCCCCAACCCTTTACAGACATTAGTATCCAGCTGTCCCCCAGTGGAGCTCACAATCTAAGTTCCCTATTAGTATATCTTTGGAGTGTGGGAGGAAACCGGAGTACCCATAGGAAACCCATGCAAATATGGCATGCCATGCAAACGCTGTCCTTGGTCAGATTTAAACCTAGGACCCCAGCACATAGGAAAGCCTACCCTGTGAGATATCTGAGAATTGTGCCTTCAACCTGTATTTGTACTGTGACACTCATCATCCACGCAGAAAAAGACAGACTACATTTTGCTTTCACCAAACTGGCCTCCTAATGCGTCTCCATAAACACCAGGCCTCCTGTTCTCCTGCCTTTCATCCCACTGCTTGTCTAACTCCAAGGGCACTCCAGCCAGCAACAGACCCCAACGTCCAGAGTGTGTCCTGAGGGGAAGAAGGGTTGCACTCCTTTCACCAATCTCCCTGCCCCAGGCCCTGAGAAACACATGCATAGAGTGATATTGCCAACAACATGCCTCTCTGTAGTGGTGCCTGGTTTCCTCCGAATATGACACTTAGAATTAAGGCCAAAAACTTCAATCTTGGTTTAATAAGAGCAGAAAATCATGTTATTCACATGCAAACTTTCATTTATCTTTTAGTGAGGTGAGACTTTTTTCATAAAGCCCAGTATAGTGGAATGCTGCAATGGTGGTTGATCTTCTGAAAGTTCCTGCCATCTGCACGCAGCGTCTGTGGAGCTCAGCCAGAGTCACCATTGGGTTCTTGGTCACTTCTCTTGTCCAGGCCCTCCCCCGACAATTATTTAGTTTCAAGGGAGGCCAGCTCTATGAAGAGTCTGGGTTGTTCCAACTTTCTTCCACTTAAGAGGCCATTGTGCTCTTGGGAACTTTCAGTGCAGCAGAATTTTTTTTATGCCCCTCTACAAAATTTTGCCTTACACAATTCTGTATCTGAGCTCTACAGGCAGTTCTTTCCTCCTCATGGCTTGTTTTTTGCTCTGATGTGCATTATCAGCTTTGAGAAATTATATAGTCGGGTGGTATCTTTCAATATTAAAAGCAGATATTTTAAATTAATAAATTACAAGTTTTACTGAATCTGGGGATCGTTGCCCATAAACCGGGTGCCAGGGAGCTAGAGAAACATGTCTGGGGGCTAGAGAGTGAATCAATTTTAACAGCAGGCTACCGCTAGTACAATCAGTCAGCAACTATTAACTAGCTAAGAACAGCAAGCAATTCAATAAGAACTAGTGGGAATAGTGCACACTCACTACGGTCCCTGGTGCAAAATCCAAGTAAAAGCTGCAGATCTTTATGAATGTTGAAAATACAGCAATAGCCAACTGGGGCTTTAAAGCGCACAAAGATTTTAAGTAAATCACAATAAAGTTTAGTTTTATAAAACACACAATGTCAGAATAAATAAAAAGTAGCCTTGACGCCTGGTAGATGGGCCCGAGACACGTTTGGTCAAAAATGTGCGCAAAGAGCTTCTATTTTTTCATTTATAGTAGGTATAATACCATTTTAATTTAGAATGATCCGCATTTCGCAGTTTTATTGTTTGTATGTGAAATGTTGCGAAGCCATACTAGTAACATAGTATATAAGACCGAAAAAAGACATTTGTCCATCCAGTTCGGCCTGTTTCCTACAAGTTGATCCAGAGGAAGGCAGAAGCCAATTAAGGGGGAAAAAAATTCCTTCCCGACTCCAATCAGGCAATCAGAATAACTCCCTGGATCAACGACCCCTCTCTAGTAGCTGTAGCTTGTAATATTATTACACTCCAGAAATAAATCCAGTCCCCTCTTGAATTCCGTTATTGTACTCACCATCACCACCTCCTCAGGCAGAGAGTTCCATAGTCTCACTGCTCTTACCGTAAATAATCCTCTTCTATGTTTGTGTACAAACCTTCTTTCCTCCAGACGCAGAGGATGTCCCCTTGTCACAGTCACAGTCCTGGGGATAAATAGATTATGGGACAGATCTCTGTACTGACCCCTGATATATTTATACATAGTTATTAAATCTCCCCTCAGTCGTCTTTTTTCTAAAGTGAATAACCCTAATTTTGATAACCTTTCAGGGTACTGTGGATCCCTCATTCCAGTTATTACTTTAGTTGCCCTCCTCTGAACCCTCTCCAGCTCTGCTATGTCTGTCTTGTTCACAGGAGCCCAGAACTGTACACTGTACTCCATGTGTGGTCTGACTAGTGATTTGTAAAGTGGTAGGACTATGTTCTCATCACGGGCATCTATGCCCCTTTTGATGCAACCCGATATCTTATTGGCCTTGGCAGTAGCTGCCTGACACTGGTTTTTGCAGCTTAACCCCTTAAGGACCCATGACGTATGGGTACGTCATGGGTCCGATCCCTAAGTATGGCGCCCGCTCCTGCCCTCTGTGGGCGTGATCGCTGCGGGGGTCCGGCTGTTTCCTGTAGCTGACCCCCGCGGCTAATGATCGCGGTCGGCAGCGATGCCGATCGCAATCATTTAACCCCGCAGATGCTGTGGTCAATCCTGACCACGGCATCTGCGCGCGCTAAAACCGAAAGTAAAACTTTTGGCAGCTCTCCGGCTCCCCCTAGTGGTGATCGGGAGAATCGGAGCGCTGTAAGGGATAGCCTCAAGCCTTTCATTCAGCTTGAGGCTATCACTTACTATTTCCTATGGAGCCCTTGTTAGCAATAGGGCTTCATAGGAAAGTAGTAAAATCCTCATAAACTCCAATACAAGTGTATTGGAGTATATGTTAGAAGCAATCAGATGACTGATTTATATAGGTCCCTATGGGACCTATATAAAAGTGTAAAAGAAAAATAAAATAAATAAAAAAAATTAAAAAAAAATTAAAAAAACCTAAAAATTCAAATCACCCCCCTTTCCCCAAAATTAAAATAAAATAATAATTTTTTTTTTAAAATACACATCATGGGTGTCGCAATGTGCGAAAACGCCCGTGGTATAAAAATATAAAAATATATTCCCCATACGGTAAACAGAAAACGGAAAAGCGCCCAAATGGCGGATTCGCCATTTTGAGCGCTTCATTCCCTCAAAAAAATTAAATAAAAGTGATCAAAAGTCCTACACACCCCATAATGGTATCAACTAAAAGTTCAGATCGCCCGCAAAAAATAAGCCCCCATACAATGCCATACACTTAATTACAAAAAGTTATAGGGGTCAAAATATGGCGACAAAAAAAAAAATAAAAAATTTCCCACTTTTGAATTTTTTTTAACTATCAAAACGCAAGAAAAACTATACATATTGGGTATCGCCGGATTCGTACTGACCTGTAGAATAAAACTAAATGGTCAGTTTTATCACGCATCAAACGTCGTAATTTAAAAACCCGTAAAATTGTGGTAGAATTGTTTTTTTTTTGCAATTTCACCCCATTTGGAATTTTTTCCCCGCTTCCCACTACATCGTATGCAATATTAAATGGTGGCGTTGGAAAGTACAACTTGTCCCACAAAAATAAAGCCCTCATATGGCCATGTGAACGTAAAAATAAAAAAGTTATGGCTCTCGGAAGGCATGGAGCGCAAAACGAAAATGCAAAAATGAAAAAATCCCGAGTCCTTAAGGGGTTAAGTTGCTGTTTATTAAAATTCCTAGATCCTTTTCCATGTCAGTGTTACCGAGTGTTTTACCATTTAATATGTACGGGTGACTTGCATTATTCCTTCCCATGTGCAAAACTTTACATTTGTCAGTGTTAAACCTCATCTGCATTTTTCTGCCCAAGCCTTCAATCTATCCAGATCCCTCTGTAGCAGAAAACTGTCCTCTTCAGTGTTAATTACTTTACACAGTTTAGTGTCATCTGCAAAAATAGATATTTTACTGTGAAGGCCTTCTGCAAGATCATTAATAAATATATTGAAGAGAATAGGGTCCAATACTGACCCCTGAGGTACCCAACTAGTTACAGTGACCCAATCTGAGTGTGTACCGTTAATAACCACCCTCTGTTTTCTGTCACTTAGCCAGTTACTTACCCACATACAGACATTTTCTCCCAGTCCGACCATCCTCATTTTATATACTAACCTTTTATGAGGTACGGTGTCAAATGCTTTGGAGAAGTCCAGATATATGACATCAATTGATTCGCCGCTGTCAAGTCTAGAACTTACCTCCTCATAGAAGCTGATTAAATTCGTTTGGCATGACCGATCCCTCATGAAGCCATGCTGATATGGTGTTATTTGCTTATTTTCATTGAGATACTCCAAAATAGCATCTCTTAGAAACCCTTCAAACAGTTTACCAACAATAGATGTTAAACTTAACGGCCTATAATTTCCACTGTTATTAGCTTTCTGCATGCTCGCTTGATGGATATGCACCTGTGACCATGAATGTGCTAGTCTAAATTTTCTTGTAGTATTTTAGTGATAAACAAGCTTTTTGCAACAACAATTTCAATTTTAATGGATGTGCCATATTTCATACACAGAAATATGTACATCGTACACAACATTTTTCCAGTCATTTTTATTCCTCTATAGAGAAATCTATGGAAAAATACCAGAAAAAAATGCAATACCAAAGAGCGGGCTTTAATTTCAGAAAAAACTCCATTGGCCTTGCACCACAAGGTTGAAAAAAAAAATCTCTACCTTTTTGTACTGCATTTGATCTTCCCAAACACTTCCATGGGATATCTGAAACACACTGCAGAAAGTGTGAGCTAGGAAACCATCAAAAATGAAAAAAAAACCTGTGTGACACTAGCCAAATATATTGCATGGATAATCTGGATTATTTATTATTTATCCCCATTTCTCCTTTATTTTTAGCAGTCAGCCCCACACTGTGCAAAAGAACAAAATTTCAATGATGGAGTAGGCATGAGAATTCATTGCCCTTGTGGGTTAGGTATACATTGTCTCAATTAGAACTCCATGCAATGATTTCATTTTCATTTCTGCCTTAGACAAGTATGGACTAGGCATAATTAATCCTGGGAGTGAGATCTACCATACTGTGTTTTCTCAAACGTTCTCACTGTCCACTTAATAGCATTTGCAATTTATCACACAACTCTATGGCCTCTTGCACACGGGCGTCATGTTTGACGCCCGGATAAGATGCGGGTGCGTTGCGGGAATCGCCGCGATTTTTCCGCGCGTGTGCTAACGTTTGTAGTGCGTTAAGCACGCGCGTGAAAAAATCCGCATGCTTGGTACCCAGACCCGAAGTCAGACTTCATCACTGAAGTCTGGTTTCGGGATGAGTATTCTGTATGTGTAATTATTTTCCTTTATAACATAGTTATAAGGGAAAATAATCGCATTCTAATTACAGAATGCAATGTTCCCCGGGCTTTAAAGGGTTAAAAATAATAAAGAGTTAACTTACCTTCTCCCATTGTACGCGCAGAGCCCCAGAACGTCTTCTCTCTTGATAGTTTGGATGCTTGAGGACCTGTGGTGACGTCACAGGGTCACATGGTCCAATCATAGAAGCATTTGAGTGGACCATGTGACCCATGTGATCCTGTGACATCACGGCAGGTCCTTCATCCAACAGATCCTTGGATGAAGGACCTGCCGTGATGTCACAGGATCACATGGGTCACATGGTCCACTCAAATGCTTCTATGATTGGACCATGTGACCCTGTGACGTCACCACAGGTCCTCAAGCATCCAAACTATCAAGGAGAAGACGTTCTGGGGCTCTGCGCATAATGGAGAAGGTAAGTTAACTCTTTATTATTTTAACCCTTTAAGCCCGGAGAACATTGCATTCTGTAATTAGAATGCGATTATTTTCCTTATAACTATGTTATAAAGGAAAATAATAACGATCGGGTCCCCATCCCGATCGTATCCTAGCAACCATGCGGGAAAATCGCAACGCATCCGCACATGATTGCGGATGCTTGCGATTTTCCCGCATCCCCATTCACTTCTATGGGGCCTGCGTTGCGTGAAAATCGCAGAATATAGAACATGCTGCGATTTTCATGCAACGCAAAAGTGATGCGTGAAAATCACCGCTCATGTGCACAGCCCCATAGAACTGAATGGGTCAGGATTCAGTGCGGGTGCAATGCGTCCTCCTCACGCATTGCACCCGCGCGGAAAACTCGCCCGTGTGAAAGGGGCATATGGATACCCTTAATTAACCTCCAAAGACAACAAATCCATTCTCTTCTCACTTGTCTTTTATACTATCTATTCACAGGCCAGTCTATAAATGTTTCCTGCTTAATTATGCAACTTTGGTCTGGTTCACATCCCTCAGAGACACATGAAAATGCAAATACAGCAATGAGGATGTTATACTGCTAAAAAAAAAAAAAATTGATTGGTGATGAATTCATTGGTCATGAATTGCTATAAATCAGTTATACCCAGGCTACTTCTCCTTACAGTACGACCACATGCAGCTGCCATGCTGCGGTAAAGAATCGCGTGGCCGCATGGCACCTTTAACCCCTTAAGGACACATGACGTAGCCGTACGTCATGTGTACTACCGATCACCGCCGCGCAGTGTGGGGTGATCAGAACAGAGTGCCTGCCGAAAACATTCGGCAAGCACTCTGTCACAATGCCTAGGGGGTCCTCAATTCAGACCAGCGTTTTGCTGTGTTTCCGGGTTATTCGGGTCTCTGGTGACCCGATAACCCGGAATAGGATGGCAGTCGGTGGTGTGATAATACACCACCAATCACCATCCTTAGATCCTGTGAGGTGATGGTGACATCACCTCACAGGATAGCTTCCTATTGGCTGCATGGGCGGGCAGGGGTTAAGTCCCCCCTGCTCTCCTCTGCTCCTCCATTTTTCGTCAGTGGAACGAGAAGAGAGGAGCCTGCATCCAAGCCCAGCACCCCCAGATCCTCCAAAGGGCTATCTAGCTATAAAAGGTAGGTTAGGGACAGGTTAGGGAAAGGCTTAGTTCAGGCATGGAGACTTTAGAATTTTTAACTGTTGCATCACCCTCTTAGGGTGTCTGGGGTCCACAGCACAGCTGTACAGTGTGTACGAGGGGTGAGATTCACGTATTCAACCCCGGAGTTAGCGGGGAACTTGTGCGGGACCTTATGCACCCACTGCTAGATAAGGGTTATCACCTGTACGTGGATAAGTTTTATACTAGTATCCCCTTGTTCCAGTCCCTCGCCGCCAGATCCACGTCCTCTTGTGGGACCGTGTGGAAAAATCAATGCGGCCTCCCTACCCTCCCCCTCCAGGTACATATCCCCAGGGGTGAGACCCGTCCCCTTACCAGTGGAAACCTGTTGCTGGTCAGATATAAGGACAAAAGGGATGTCCTTGTACTGACCACAATTCACTGTAATGGCATCACCCCTGTCCCTGTGCGAGGTACCGTGGCAACGGTCCTGAAGCCCGATTGTATCGTCGACTACAATCGGTATATGGGAGGAGTTGATCTCTCTGATCAAGTCCTCAAGCCATATAACGCCATGCACAAAACCCGGACATGGTACAAAAAAGTTGCGGTCTACTTGGTGCAGGTTGCCATTTACAACTCTTTTGTACTGTTTCAGTGCGCTCCATTTTACCAGTGTCATGAAGTACAATATGTGACGAAAAATCAATCTCAGAATGGCCTGGATAAGTAAAAGCGTTTTAAAGTTATTCGCACATAAAGTGACAGTGGTCAGATTTGCCAAAAATGGCCTGGTCCATAAGGTGAAATATAGCCGTGTCCTTAAGGGGTTAAATAGGAGCTGTTACAGGTATGTGGTTTAGCTGGATAGGTAGGGGGGCAAAAATGCATATTATTGCTGTTCTTGCCTGCATTCTCCTGCAGGTTATTTTACAGTAAATACAGAATATTAATTAGCTCTTGCATACCCAATTCTCCAACCCCAGCACTCTCCTGCCCTACAGGTGGGAGCCCTACTTCTGCCATTTGCTTTTCCTCCTTTTCCACATCATCTAATGTCAATGAGAATATGTCATCAGGAACATCTTGCTGACTTTTCAAGGACATGGAGACTTTGAAGGATGATTTGGAAGAAGTAAAGTCAGAAAAAGTTGAGGATGGTCATCATTAAACCTGGCCCACCTGAGGGGTGCTGTCACGAGGGTGTCACAACCTATCGCTGACCCTGTTGTGCCTGGGGTCTGAAGGTTGCAGCTGGTGTCTATGCACTCAGTTTCTCAAGGGATCGCTCCATGACCTAATGTGAGAATGGATTTCGATCCAAGTTTTTCTGCTTAGGTTTGTGATCCTTTTTGTTCCATTTAGGAAGGAATCTGTAGCTTTTCCTTTCAGCTGTTTTCTGTCAGCTACTCCCAGCTATTAGATATTCTCCCTTTCTGCTTCCCTTGTTGCCAGATATAGACCTACCTTCCAGATCTTCTATTCTGACCTCAGGTGGACATCTGTTGCTGTGGAGCCGTTGGAACGGAGCTCCTTTTCCTGTTGCTACCCTAGGAGTCAGTGGTGAGGACTAAAGTTGAGCGCACCCAAACTGTATAGCTCGGGTTCGTATAGAATTTTGGGGTGTTCGGGACACGGACCCGAACCCGAACATTTCCAAAAAAGTTTGGGTTCGGGTCCATTGTTCGGCGATTTCTTCCCGCTTTCTGAAGGGCTGCACAGCAGCCAATCAGCTAGCGTTTTACTTCTTGCCCTAAGAAGCCATCACAGCCATGCCTACTAATGGCATGGCTGTGATTGGCTGAGTGCAGCATGTGACCCAGCCTCTTTATAAGCTGGAGTCACGTACTGCTGCACGTCACTCTGCTTATTTGAGCTTAGGGAGAGGATGCTGGTGCTGCGATCAGGGACAGAATAGGGCAGAAATCAGAAGAACCTGTGCTACTTTAATCCACAAGATACAGCAAATAAAGAGGGAGGGAGCTTCAGCAATCCGACATTTCTGTACCCAGCCACTGCAAGGGAAATCTTTTTTTGTAATCCATCTGTTACTGAGGTGGTGCTCGGCGGCCATATTAGCCACTGCAGTGTACTGCATGTGTGCCAGCCAGGGACATCAGCCTAATCCTATTTTGCAGCTTAGTCAAGGTAAAAAAAACATTTTTTTCTGGCTGCTCAAGTCCCCTATATTGCCTTTTGTATGTTTAAGGGGTGACATAGTCCAGTTGTCTAGTCTGGGATCTGTGGTGCCACAGAGCACTTGTGTATACAATGCACTAAACCGTATATTCCATTTCAGCTATCAAATAGTGCATCAGTGAATTTTAGTAAAAAAAAGTGGTCATCCTGATCCACCAAGCCTATTTTACACCGCCAAAATATATATTTGACATTTCTGTGATGAAATGGAGAATCCGTGTAATTTTGGGGGAAAAAACGTATTCCTTGTCCACAAAACAGTTCTGCATACACCGTCCAACGACATATTTTATATTTCACATTACAATACCCCTTCTAGGTCTCCTTGAAAAAAATATTACGGAGATGATGGAAGAGGATGCAGCACAGGAGGAGGAGGAAGAAGGGGCATTTCACAGGGTTTCAGGCAGGTCATACAGAAGTGGCTCAGAGGATGGGTTCCTGCACCAGCAGAGGCCAGGTACACATGTTGACAGCCAGGGCACACTTCTGGAGGATGAGGAGTAGGAGGATGAGGTAGAGGAGGATGAAACGGTTTCACTGCAGGGTGGCACCCTACGCAGCTCAGGGCCATCACTGGAGCGTGGCTGGGGGGGATACAGAGGACACAGACGATACACCATCTACAGAGGACAGCTTATCGTTACCTCTGGGCAGCTTGGCACACATGAGCGACTACATGCTGCAGTGCCAGCGCAACGACAGTTGAGTTGCCCACATCTTAACTTGTGAAGACTACTGGGTTGCCACCCTGCTGGATCCCCGGTACAAGGACAACGTGCCCACTGGAGCGTGATAGGAAGATACGTGACTACCAGCGCATGTTGGTAGATGCGCTCCTGAGGGAATTCCCAACTGACACGGGGGGACAAGTGGAAGCACAAGGCAAAGGCAGAGGCGGAGGAGGAGGAGGAAGAGGTCGCCAATGCAACTGTGTCACGGCCAGCTCCTCAGACAGCAGGGTTAGCATTGCCGCGATGTGGAAAAGTTTTGTCTCCGCACCACTGCACCACCAGCTGATAGGGAATGTGTTAGCAGGAGACAGCATTTCAACAACATGGTGGAACAGTACATGTCCACACGCCTCCACGTACTGACTGATGGTTCTGGCCCATTCAACTTCTGGGTCTCCAAATTGTCCACATGGCCAGAGCTTGCCCTTTATGCCTTGGAGGTGCTGGCCTGCCTTGCGGCCAGTGTATTATCTAAACGTGTATTTAGCACGGAAGGGGACGTCATTACAGACAAACGCAGCCGTCTGTCCACAGCCAACGTAGACAAGTTCACATTCAATAAAATGAACCAGGCATGGATCCCACAGGACTTGTCCATCCCTTTTGCAGAATAGACATTTATAACTGCCTCGCCCTCAACCATACATTCTTGTACTCCAGGGCATTGCTGCATTGGTGGGTGACATGATGCCTGTTTTGCTGTTATGGGACCTCTCACCTCTGTCTGGGTGCTAGGGCCTACATAAATGATAATGGCCTGCTCCATTGCAGGTTGACCTGAGGCCTGTGTTGCTGTTACGGGACCGCTCTACTCTTTGCGGGAGCCATGGGCCTGAATGAGTGATTGCTGCCTGTGGCACTGCTGGGTGAAATCAATACTGTTTTGCGTGATTTGTGGGTGCCAGGGGCCTGAGTCTGTGCATGAGGCCTGTGACACTGCAGGCAGGCATGAATCCTTTTTGGCTGTGATGACAACTTCTCCAACTCCCATGTATGGTTGTCTTGGGCCCTGAATCTGTTAATGTGGCCTGTGGCACTGCTGGCAGACATGAATCCTTTTTGGCTGTGATGAGAACTTCTCCAACTCCCATGTATGGTTACCATGGGCCTGAAGCTGTGAATGAGGCTTGTGGCGCTGCAGGCAGACATGAATCCTTTATGGCTGTGAGGAGAACTTCAATTACCATAGCATTCCCACCTGACACCACCCCGACCTCCTATTCCACCTCCTCCTCCAAGTTGCCAATTAATATTGGTTAATTTTTATTTATTTTATTCTACATTTTGCAGCCCTCTAGCCCTTTCCAGGGCTATTTTACAGCCATTTTAGTGCCCAAAAGTTCGGGTCTCCATTGACTTTAATGGAGTTTGAGTTCAAGTTCGGATCCCGAACCCGAACATTTTCGTGAAGTTCGGCCGAACTTCTCAAACCTCTCGAACATCCAGGTGTCTGCTCAACTCTAGTGAGGACTAGTGCTCCCACTGCCCTATTCACTACCTACGGCTCATTTCAGGGAAAGCCAGGGACGAGGCACATGATTGGCTTAGCAGCCCATCTAGGGACATCAGGGCAGCCAGGTGCCAGTACCAGGTAGTGATAAGCAGCATATGCAATTTTCAAATTCACAATAGTTTTCAAATTTGTTGCCAAATATTTGCAAATTCGAGATTGCAAAAATCTGTAATGTAATATGCACATATTTCACCTGCAATTTCATTACCTATAACATATAATAAACAGACAATCACACAAAGGCTGTTTGCCAAAAGCTGGGTATGTACAAGCCAACAACCTATCTATGAGAGCGGTACAATCAGGATACCTTACAATGACAGCCTTGTGCACTATGAAACATTCAAAACCAGCTCTCATCTGACTAAGAGCCAATAAGCCTCAAAGTTGCTTGATTTAAGTTGGATGGATGTGGGGACCTGTGCACCTAAATCATTATTATTAGGGTGATGAAAATTGTAAAAAAAAAAATTGGATGCCAGCTAACGCTTCTCTCACTGCTTAGGAGGGCTGCATAAAAAAATTCTATTTTCTCTTTTCTATACTGCTTTGTCATGTAAACTCATTTGCATAAACCTGAATATGGAAAAAATATGCAAATTAGCAGAATATGCCTTGTTTTTCGGCTGAAACACTATTTGCATGTTTTTCCCATATTTAAGTTTATGCAAATGAGTTTACATGACAAAACAGTGTAGAAAGGTTATTGAATATAATATTAGGACATATTATCTTATCATATTATCTTATTATATTATCTTTATGCAGCCCTCCTAAGCAGTGAGAGAAGAGTTAGCTGGCATCCAAAAAAATATAAAAAGCTAATAATAATAATGATTAGTGATCGACGAACATCAGCCGGGATGGTTCGTGAACGCAATTGCACGTTCGTGATCAAATGTTCGTGAACCGCGTGTTTGCAGTGGGTCCATTTAATGGCAGGCGAACCTAAAAAACCTTCAGATCATATTTGCAGCCACCAAATACTTACTAGAAATGCACAAATAGTCCCACAACATGGACAGTGGCATACCAGAGGGGGATCATTGGCAAAAAATATGTATTTTAATCAGGGGCCATTTTTATGTGTCTTAAAGGGAAACTCTCAAAAATGTGCCTTGCTGGAGCCTAGAAAAATTTACTTTTACTGCCCACCTTCTGACGGTCATCAAGCATGTAACCCGTGGCTCCCATGGGGATTTGGTGTTACCGCCAAAGATTGCATGCAGGCCTGCCTCTTCTTCTCCTTCTCCTACTCCATCCTCCGTCTACTCCTCGGCTGACTCCTCCTTTTCCACTGCTACCTCCTCTTCCGCTGTGCCCCCCCCCCCCAAGCTCCCCAGAACCTATTCGACGTCCTAGGTGAGACGTTGCCACGCTGTGCTGCGGCTGTTGTGTCTGGAAGCCAAGAGCCACATCCGTCCTGCACTGCTTTCAGCTCTGCGGTCAAAGGCCGATCAGTGGCTAACCCCGTTCAATTTGACAGTTGGTAAAGTGGTGTGCGATAAGGGTGCCAATCTGCTGAGCCCACTGAAACAGGCCAAAATGACACAGGTGCCGTGCATGGCTCACATCCTGAACTTAGTCGTGCAGCGATTCATTGCCAAATACCCCAGGGTCCAGGAGGTCTTGTGGCAGGCCAGGAAAATCTCTGGCCATTTTAGAAGATCTTACACGGCCATTGCTCGCCTTGCAGACGTTCAGCGGCAACACCACTTGCCCGTCAGACGTCTGATTTGTGACAGCCCTACGTGCTGGAACTCCACCTTGTGTATGCTTGATAGGCTGCTCCAGCAGCAACATGCCGTTAACGACTACCTGTACGAACTCTGCAGCAGGACAGGTTCTGGGGAGCTTGGTTTCTTTTCACCGTGCCAGTGGCTGCTCATGCGCGATGCATGCAGACTTCTGCGGCCATTTGATGAGATCACCAAACTGATCAGCCGCAGCCAGGATGCCATCAGTGACATCGTTCCTTACGCCTTCTTTCTGGAGCATTCATTGCGTCGTGTCATTGATCAAGCCATCGAGGAGCAGGAGCTGGAAGATGAGGAAGTCGCACTGCTGAATGAATTCCCAGGGGGGCTACTTCATATGAAACAAGTCAGCAGGAGTCTGAAGAGGAGTCAGAGGAGGATGGTGGCTGGGGGGTGGAAGAGCAAGAAGAGCAGGCTTTGAAGGGGACCCTGGGGTTGTCCGTGGCTGGGGGGAGGAGACCGAGCACGACATTCTCCTGGGCGATGAGCTGTAGCCAGGGCGCAAAACCAATTAAAATTTAGTGCAAATGGGGACCAACCAGTACTGCGTGGCAACGTACTTAGACCCCCAGTACAAACACAAAATGGCGGACATGTTACCAGCATCACAGAGGGCTGGCAGAATGCAGCATTTTCAGGCCTTGTTGCGAGAGATGCTGCATTCTGTTGTTGGGGGCACTGGCAGAGGAATTTCTTCCCACAGAAAAACTGGTGCGGGTACCAATCCTACCGCGCCTGCAAGAAGAGGGCTGTTTGAAGAGGTGTTGGTCACTTCGGATATGAGATAATTCTTGCAGCCAACCCATCGACAGCCGCCCTCCAGATCCAGCCTCAGGAAATGCCTAGACCGATAGGTGTCCGACTCCATCAGGTTAACGGCCGACGTGGACGCTCTGCGAAGTGAGGAACCCCTGGACTACTGGGCTTCTAGGCTTGACCTGTGGCCAGAGCTGGCACATTTTGCCATGGAACGCTTGGCTTGCCCCTCATCGAGTGTCCTGTCCGAAAGGACGTTCAGCGCAGCAGGGGGGATTGTGACCGATATGGGCACTCCCCTAGCTCACGACAGTGTGGACTACCTCACATTTCTAAAAATGAATGAGGCATGGATCTCGGAGGAATTCAACACCTGTGATGACCACGTGTAATTGAATTTCCTCATGCCAGCCCACACATATCTGCCACCACCCAGAACAAAGAATGGTCCTAGTCTTATGTATATACAGTATTTTGTGGCAGCAGGTATATCGCAGGCCTCATTCAATATTTGGTGGAAACAGGTATATCGAACCCCTTAATCGGTATTTTGTGGAAGCAGGTATATCGCAGGCCTCAATCAATATTTGGTGGAAACAGGTATATCCAACCCCTTAATCGGTATTTTGTGGAAGCAGGTATATTGCAGCTGTCAATCAGTATTTTGTGGAAGCAGGTATATTGCAGCCCTCAATCAGTATTTTGTGGAAGCAGGTATATCAAACCCCCTAATCAATATTTTGTGGAAGCAGGTATATTACACCCCTTAATAATTATTTTTTGCCGCAACAGTTATAATCACACCACCCTGTTTTTTGGGGCAACAGGTATATCACAGCCCTCAATCAGTATTTTGTGGAAAAAGGTATATCACAACCCTCAATCAGTTTTTTGGGGGGCAACAGATATATCACACCCGTTGCAAATAGTTGTTCGAATAGCGCTTGTCCCTCTATATAGGTGTGGTATCGCAGCAGAACCGCACACATAACTGCTGCATAATACAAATGCACTATATACTTTCTATTTTAGAAAGTATATTTGTCATGGGTAATTGGGAGGGGAAAACGCCAAATACACACAACAATATAAGGACAACAATCTAGGCCTCTACAACTAAGGAAGAGGGATGGTGACCTCCTAGCAATCCCTAGGCCTCTCCCTAACTCCTGACAGTATGAGTAGATCCTGAAGGTGGAAATACTCATATGCATGATACCTAAAGCCCTGCATAAACTGACGAGCCCTAGAATAGGGCGCAGAAGACGAGACTGCTGGTTCCTCCCCAGATGAAGGAACCCGCGTCTCCTTGAGACTTAGAAATAACACACACCAGAGAATAACAAACAGTGAAGGCAACAAGTACTTAGCTTAGAGTAGTAGGAAGAAGCAGGAGATCCAATACAACCAAGCTCTAGCAACTCCAAGCAGAAAGTATCAACCGCATGGTTAGCAGTGTGAGGCGGACCTAAATAGAGCCTCATCACTGATAACGATCGTGAGGAGAGGTGAGATCCTGCCAAACAACAACATACATAGAGGAAAACAGAGAGACCTGTCAGATAGCCTCATGTGCAGCAAGTCTATCTGATCTTCTCACCTCTCTCACAGGAGGGACCATGACAATATTATAGGTATATCATGCCCCTCAATCAGTTTTTTGGGGGGAAACAGGTATATCACACCCGTTGCAATTAGTTGTTTCAATAGCGTTTGTCCCTCTATATAGCTGCCGTATCGCAGCAGAACCGCACACAACTGCTGCACAATACAAATGCACTATAAAATACTTTCTATGTTAGAAAGTATATTATAAGTATATCACACCCCTCAGTATATCACACCTATCGATAGCACACCTACAACAGTCCTTAAACAGACTTTTTTGGCCCTATTAGCCAGCGTTTGGTGTGCCTAACAGCTTGTCCCTGCTCCACAAAGCAACCTCTCCCTACACTGGCAAAACACAGAATGTAAAATGGCTGCGAGATTGGGTTCTGTTATAGGGTAGGGGTGTGTCCATGTGCTGAAACATCTCAATTGGCTGTCCTCTTCCACCTGATGGATGTGTCATGGATCAAAGTTCGGCGCAATGCAAAAGATTGTGGCGCCGGCGGACATCGCCATATGTTCGCATGTTCGGCGAATCGCGAACGTGCAAAGTTCACCGCAAAACGACTGCCAGGCGAACTGCAAGGCCAAGTCTAATAATGGTCTAGGTGCGCAGGTCCCCCCAAGCCATCCAACTTAAATGAGATGAGAGCTGCTTTTGAATGTCCCATAGTGCACAAGGCTGCCATTGTAAGGTATGCTAACTGTAGCTGTCTCATGGATAGGTTGTTGGCTTGCACATACCTGACTGTTGGCATACAGCCTTTGTGTGATTGTCTATTGTATGTTATAGGTAATGATTTAATTTAAAAATAAAATAATATAGCATTTATAAAAAAAATTAAAAATAGGTAAAAAAATACTTATAATAAAAGTGTATTAATAATTGGTAATATAATATATAAACTATAAAAAAAAAAATGTATGTATGATAGATAGCATAATAAGGATAAAGAAAAGCTACATAAAATAAGTGAGAAAAGATTTTAGGTTTATATAGTGATGAAAAAAAATCAAGAATATTCGTAATTACGAAGACATAGCACCATATTCTAGATATTCGCGAATTCTCGAAATGGCGATATTTGCGATAAAAATTCACGATTAGAATATTCACGCTCAACACTAGTGCCAGGTGAGCTAGGGGTCACTAATCCTCCCTCTCCCTAGTGGAAGAGTACTCCTCTTCCCTCCCCTCTGCGCCGCACGTCTGTTACCTGCCATCTCAGACGTGATAGGTGCAGACTGGCTGGAATGCCATAAAGGCCATCTTATTGGTATTGAATTACATATTTTAGTTTACATCTGATGTAGGAATAAGTAAATAATTATAGTTATTATTTATCATAAAGCGTACCCTGCCTGCAAGAGCTTACAATCTACAAGAGAAGGGAAGAATACAGTAGGTGAAGGTAAAGGCTGCTCATGTGGCTGTGTGGTGGCAGCATGCTATTGCAAGTGATAGGCTTTCCTTAAAATGTTACTCTTGAAGGCTACTCTTGAAGGTTTAGATGTTAGGGGAGAGTCTGATGTATTGGGGTACAAAGTTCCAGAGTAGGGGAGAGGCTCGTGAGAAATTGGTTCAATTATAAAGCTTTAGCCTGTTCTCCCTGCATTTATTGGAGGCCATTTGGCACCAGGAGAGATCACATACAGGGTGGGCTCAGCATGCATGTGAAACCTGCATTCCCAGAATTTAATGGAGGACAGTATGGTACCAGATGAGGTAGTATTTAGTGTAGGTTCCTAAAGAGATCCCCTTGTGATTGGCGGACAGGCACAAATAATTTTGTACAAAATGTTTTTGCCAAGAATCTCACATTTATAATGTAGCATTAGCACTAGTACATTTTATATAGCGAGTATAGCACTATTGTATTTACTTTGTTATTTGCATTTGCTGAGTGCTGTTAAATTGTTTGTTTTTGCTTTTAGACTCTAGCCCTCTTTTACTCTTGAAATGTTCATCTTTTGGACCTGAGCAACATATTTGCATACTAAATGCTTTATATTCTTCCGGAATGTATCTGTCCCTTATATTCATATTGGCATCTGTTATACATATACACACGTGGACAAAATTGTTGGTACCCTACGGTTAAAGAAACAAAATCCCACAATGGTCACTGAAATAAGTAATGAAGTAATAATAAATAAAAAATTTACTGAAAATCAACTAATAATCAGACATTCACAGTGGGTACAATGTTTTTTCTTTGTATGCTTCATTTTTGCATCTGTGAACATAAAATGTAATATGACCACATTACATTCTACTAGAAGCTTTGTGGCTTGTCAATATGCATTTTGGCAAATTCTAATCTTTTTAAGATTTGCTTTCAATAGTGAGTTCCTCCTTGGTCGTCTTCCATTAAATCCACTTTGGCTAAGAGTTCACCTCTAATAACTTTGGAAGTTGTTCTGGGCTTTTTGGTTACCATTCGTATTATCTGTCTCTTCAATTAATCATCAATTTTCCTCTTGCGGCCACGTCCAGGGAAGTTGGCTACAGTCCTGTAGACCTTAAACCTCTAAATAATGGTCAAATTATTTCCAACCTTTTCTAGGTGTATCATAATTTTTGTCCAGCTCAGTTTCATTAGTTTGCTTTTTTTTTAATTATTATTATTATTATTTTTATTATTATTATTCTGTTGAACCACAATTCAAAAGCCATGTCTGATTTTCATTAGTTTATTATCAGCACATTATCAGTACCAACAATTTTGTCCACCTGTGTACATCTCTGTTCTGTAACATGGATAAAGATAAAACTTTATTGACAAAATTCATATGCACCCTTAGGCACATGTCTGAACATTTAATATACTAAAAGATGGATGTTTCATCCCACAGATTATGGGAATTAATCTGTTACAATTATGCCCAGTGTCTATACCTGTCTGTTGCCCACAAAAATAAAAAAAATACCTATAAGTAAATTTAAGGTGTGACTCTCAGGGACCAGTGAACCAGTAAATATCATAAAATATCATAAATATCATAAAATATAAAAAAAAATGCACTGGATCGCACAGCAAGTTCCACAATACTAAAAATGGAGTGCCAGTGGCTGAGAGGACAATCCCCTAAGTCCACAAAAATATAACATGAAAAATTCCACAGCACTTCCTTATAGGTGAAAAAAATTCTTACTTTATTTTCCGAATAGCGACGTTTCAGTGCACTCAATGGCACCTTTTTCAAGCAGTGATGACTGCTTGAAAAAGGTGCCATTGGGTGCATTGAAACGTCGCTTTTTACCCGGAAAATAAAGTAAGAATTTTTTTCACCTATAAGGAAGTGCTGTGGAATTTTTCATATCATAAAATATATATTTAATAATGGTGGTATTTATTCCAAAGCAATTAGATAAACTAATATAAATGAAAATAAAATAAAACAATGAAGGTCCAGTCCAGGGCCGTGCCGTTATTTGTCACTGTAAAAAATAATAAAATGTAATATAAATTTATAGTTACAGTGATATATTGTACCAATATGCTGTAGAGTTATAAGGTACCATAATATATTACAGTCCTAAAGTAAACAATACTGTCATTTAAATAGCACCATATAGCCATGGAAATGTTTTTTATTATATGGTGCTATTTATTGTAGAACTGCAACATTTTATTATAAGTATTTTAGAATAAATATATTTTGTTTACTGGTTCATTGAACCTTGAGAGTCACACCTTAGTTCTGCATCATCAGTGTCTTTGAGGTTTAAAGACTCCTACCAGACAGCATCCTAAAGCTTTATCTCATCTCCCTAGGTAAAAGGAGGCACCCACTTACAGTATATTATCTTATCACACTTATATTGACTAGTGAAGATCATCTAACATCTGTTTGTTTTTGGTTTTTTTGCACAGTAATTCTTATAACATGATTTGCACACCGTTGCATTCATACAATTTTACCAGAGGAGAGAAGATGCAAAATAAATGTGGAGCCCCAGTATTGGGTCTACAACACAAGGAAAGCCAGATATACCTCAAAAGAAGGAAAACCAAGCAAAGGGGTGTCTCCATTACAGAGATCACCAAATCCACCATATAAAGTGGCCCCTATGTCAAGATCACGCTTTTTCCCAGGGAGCTTTGCACATTGGATTGCTGTGTTGAGACACTTAAATGAGGCTCTGCGGTGTTTTCTGTAGCTGGTCTCCCTGAGATCAGCTATTATTTTGTTTCAGAGGAGAGAAGGACAAAACAGAAATAGAGCGACAAGAATTAGACTCCTTTAGGTGGGACTCACACATCAAACATTTATCCCTTGGATATAACACATACAGTATCTATAAGATGGGAATGCACATTTAACCCTGGGTCTGCCTTAATTAATCTTGGGTGTCAAGTCCATTTGAGTTAGGTTGGGATTATTTGGGAACATGATCTATGTATATAAAGGGGTGTTGGGGCTTGTGTCCGTAAACATTTTGGGCTGTCCATCATTTTTAGCTCAGTTGTCTAGCAAAAATTGAAGGGGGGAGGGTATCATTGCTGTCCAGTGTTGATTTTCATCAGCTGTTTGTGTGAGGTAGCACCCTTCCCTTTGGTTTTAGTTCAGGCAGGGAAATTTATGGTTAGCACTCACCCAAGCCAAAGTTTATTTGTGGGCTGGTAGATGACAAAAGAATAGGGGTGGCACCGCAGCGACCCCAATAATTCAGCTTGTAAAAAAGAGAGAATAGTGTCTCATATATCCAGGTAGTAGTAATAAAGCACAAGCGGCACTCACCCAGCTGAATTAAAAGTCCATACTTTATTGTTTCCTATGTAAGGTATTCAAAGGTCCATTGGTAGCGGGGCGGACACATTAAACATGCGGCTGGACGGCGGCGAAGGCCGTTTCGCGCTACTCCTGCTTCGTCAGGCCACTACGAAGCCTTAAGGCATCACCATGCACCGTTGCCAAGTGACAACCAGACGTTGTTACATTAACTCCTTAAAACCAAAAAAAGCAACTTATGAGGAAACACAAAGCACTGATAAAATAGCGTGATTATACAGATCAGAGGTGCAGATACCCACTTCAAAATGTCACAAGATTGAAGTGAACATGCACAACCATAATACATCAAATATATAATAAATCCAATGCAGCTCTAAAATGATTAGATTGCCACCAAATATTAGGTGGCGAACATAGGGAACACATGAACCCCAACAGAACGGACATGGTTTAAAGAAACACCGCTAAGTCATTTTTATCATTAAGTCCGTGCGGACCCATAGCCACGGTATGAATAATACCACCATCCACCATGTCTCCTGCTGGAGCAGAATGCGGTGTCTATCACCCCCATGAGGGGGCGTTTTCACCGCCTCTATCCCAGCGAAAGACAGGCACCTCGGATTCCCCATATGATGGGTCCGCACATGTTCTATCAGAGTAGGGCAGCCCTTGCCCATCCTAATAGAGTTCATGTGCTCCCTAATGCGTTCAAAGAGAGGTCTTTTTGTTTTGCCTATGTAGAAGGCATAGCAAGTACATAGTAACACATACACGACAAATGTGGTTCGACATGTTATGAAGTCACGTGCTTTATGTACTACATCCCCTAATTGCAACACCCTACTTTGGGAATTTTGAGGGCAAAATGTGCAATGACCGCACATACAAAGTTAATTTGGGTTTTGTTTCTGAATGTGAAGGCTTTAAATTTACTGTGCAACAAAATAAAGAACAGGTCAAGCCCTGTTTGAACAGTGGTTCTGTTTCACTGTCTCTGATTGCATTTGACCTTATTTTGCCTACTGGTGCAGAGCTTGTTCCAACAATCTATACAAATGATCATAAGGAAATGAAGAAATCGCTGCAGCCTAGCGGTTATTTTATGTGTGTTAACAGAGATCAGAAAGTAAGGACCAGCGGGGACCCAGGTAGTGTTGGAAGGGGAGCAGCGGGGGATCAGTTACGTTTATATCTCTTTTTTTGTTTTCTTTTGTGCCATTAATTCTGGTTCTCTTTTCAGTTGTTATCATGTTGCCAACATCGTCCAGAGATTAAAGGGGTTTTCTACTTTTTAGGTATTGATGGCCTATCCTCAGAACAGATCGTTAATATCAGATTGGTGGGGGTCCAAAATCCGTCACCTCCACTGATCAGCTATTTCAGGCAGCTGATTGCACTGGAAACACAACGGTGGATGGAGCCAGAAGCAGAAAGCCGTCCACGGTGTACTGGATAAGTAGGCATACTGCAGCTCTGGACCCATTCAAGTGAACAGCTGATCAGGTATCAGACCCCCACCATCCTGATACTGATGACCTATCTGGAAGATACAGTAGGTCATCAATATCAAAAAAGTGGACTAACCCTTTAAGCTAGGTTTATGATTGTGAGAATGTACAAAGAATACATTATCTGAAGCCTTCTCTAAATAATGTAATTGGCGTTCGTGACTGTACACCTGTCTTATATCACATTTACAGTAACATAGTTACATTGTTAATACGGTTGAAAAAAAGACATAAGTCCATCAAGTTCAACCAAGGGATAGGTGGGGACACGAATCCTAGAAGGAAGTGAGACTCAGATTTCTACACGTTTTCATAAGTAGTGATGAGCAGGAGGTGCTATATTCGATTTCGCGATATTTCGCGAATATTCGATGGAATATTCGTCAAATATTCGTCTAAATCGAATATTCATCATTATTCTATATATTGCCAATGTTACGCAAATTTATATTCGCATTGCAAATGGATCTTAGAGCTAAGTTCCTAATGGTTGTATTGCTATAATACAACGAAGATACCGAATATCACAAATTCACGAATATAGCACTATATTCTCTATCTTCGTTATATTCTAGCAACAACCATTAGGAACCCAGCTCTAAGTTGAATTCGCAATGAGAGTAATTCAGGTTATATTAATCGCATTGCCATTTTTTTTCATTTCAAATCCAGTGCTGAGCCACGCTCCCTGCACTGATCACATGACGGTGACGTCACCCCAGGTCCTTCGGCTGTTCAACAGTTCGGGTTGGTGGAAGCCGCCCTTTATGGATTCCATATGCGGCGATAGTCCACGGTAGTGGAATCCATAACGGGATGCGCGAGTTACCACAACCCGAACGCCGAACTTTTTTTTAAAGTTCGCTCATCTCTACTAAAAAGTGATGTTTATTGACTTCTGATTAAAAACCAGACATCAACATGGTAGAAAAAACACTTACCCTAGGTACACACCTAAGCGTTTTTCAGCGCATTCAAACGTGCTGTAAAACGCACAACATGTGGAAAGCCATGCTTCCCTATGGGCATGGTTCACATTTGGGAGGTTTACAGCGCGTTTGAACGTGCTGAAAAACGCCAAACGCTGTTGCTTCAGCATGAGCTTCTTTTGGGCGTTTTAACGCGCCTATGGACCATGCTGAAATAGGGGACAATCACTGAATCGCGCGTATGATGCGCGTTTCTTAGTTACGAAAACGCGCATCATACGCGCGTTTCAGAAACGCTTAGGTGTGTTCCCAGCTTTAATGTGATGTGTTTCGGGCTCCTCAGTTACTGCCCTTTATCAAGACATACAAAATTGAAATAAAACCAACTTAAATACAAAATAGGAACTCACATACCCTGACCCAACCCAATCACATCGTAGATCCGGTGGTAGGGTGGGGGAGGGGAGAATAAGCACAAGGAGGCAGTATAATAAAAAGAGATCCTATTTCTCAAGGGAATAGCCCATAATATAAAAGGATTTCTCAAAATAGTTACCTACATTGCAAGGTTAAATAATATTTTTTATTAAGACCATTTGACACACGAGTTCCCAACCTAAAAATCCAAAAGGTCTCTCTGCTTAATAACTTGAGCCTCCGATCCCCTCCCCTAATCGGCATAGAAACGTTTTCGATTCCTTGTACAGTAAACTCAGATGTATCTCCCCTGTGTACAGGTGCAAAGTGAAAAGTTGCTGCTGAGACATTACGTGACTTGTAGTGCGGTATATCTGAAAGGTGTTTTCTGATCCTAACCTTCAGTTGATTGGTGGTACAGCCCACATATTGTAGTAAGCAGTCTCTGCAGGTAATAACATACACCACATATTCCGTATTACAATTAATGTACTGTTGTATCGCATATCCCTTGCCATCAGCCGCAGAGACTACATTGTTGCTAATGTCACAAAATTACAACAAATTCACCTAGTACTGTCACACCTATAGCTATCCTTGGTGGAAAGCTAGGTGGGTAAAGTGACTTTTTGGTCATAAAACAGACTAGGACTAAGACTCTGTCCGCTTTTTTCGCTACAAATCTGACCCCTGCTGTCACAATGTCTGACCAGCCCTTGTTATAATTTAAAGTCGGTAGATGTTTACGAACAATGTCACAAATTTGTGTATATTCCTTACTATAGTTTGTAACAAAGGTAACAGGTGAGTTACAATGAATGCCCCTACGTTCACATGTAGTTTTCCTGCGGTTTTTGTCCCCCGCAGGAGTGTGTGGGAAAAGCAACGTATTCCTATCACGTCTCAAAGCCCATTCTCTGGCTCTGTTCACACTATGTGGAGTGTATTGCCTGATCCATAATCTCGCTGAGATAACACTCACCTCTGATTCAAAAAAGTCACGTGTAGAAGAATTATGTTTGGCTCTCAACATCTCTCCCTTTGGAATATTTTTGACTACATGTGGGGGATGACAGGATGAGGCCAGCAGAGTGGTATTGCCTACAACCTTCCCGTAGGTGCGAGTGCAGACACTGCCAGTGGCTAAATCCGCCTGCAAATGCAAGTCCAGGAAGATGATTGAATGGGAATCACTCTGAGAAGTAAGTTGAATAGAGGTAATGCAATGATTGAGATATTGAACAAAAACCGCAATATCACTAGCCTCACCCTTCCACACCCATAACATATTGTCAATATAACGACCATACCATTTTAGGGAGTGGGTATAGAGACTGCTGTCTGAAAACAAAAATGTATCCTCCTACCACGCCATAAAAACTGATGGTGAGAATTTGGCACCCATCGCGACTCCTGATGTCTGAAGAAAATAGTCTCCATTAAACATAAAATAATTATGTCTGAGCAAAAAATCGATACAAATGAACTCCTGTAGCTCAGCAGTATAGTTGCTATGGGTGACCAAATACTATTGTAAAGCTTTAATGGCAAGGTGGTGGGGAACGCTGGTATATAGGGAAATGATGTCTGCGATAACCCACATAGTTTTTATACCATTTAAAATCGGCAAAATTTTGTAATACCATACAAGTGTCCCTAAGATAACCAGACATACAGGGTACTAGTGGCTGGAGAAGGGAATCAGCCCACTCCGACAATCTTTCGGAAAAAGAGCAGATACTCGCGACAATGGGTCGCATGGAGGGGGGAAAGCCCCTTTATGAATCTTCGGGAGAGCATGGAAAATGGGGGTCAACACATGTTCAACATATATGTAATCCAATTCCCTTTTATCCAGGATGCCCAAAGAGAAACCCTGATAGAGAATGCCTTTAAGTTCTTGTTGGCAAAGGGGGAGTGAATTGTTTTTCAGCCGTGAATAAATATCTGTATTATCAAGCATATTGAGAACTTGTGTTTTATCAACATCACTGTCCAATAAAACAACTGCTCCCCCCCTTGTCTGCCTCTCTGATCACAATATTGCGCATATTAGAGAGAGCTAGCAAAGCCTCTTGTTCATCTCTGGATAAATTATTATTAGTATTACTCAAACGAACATTTTGTTTCAGACAACATAAATCCCTCTCTACCAGGTCCTGAAACCTATCAAGAGCCGGAGATCTGGAATTGATAGGATAAAATTCCCTTTGGATATTTTAAAAGATCTGGAGGAATTCTGTAAAGATGTGATGTCCAGCTCTTGATGCACATCCTGGAGGGAGGAAATCCGTGCAAGATCAGCAAAATCAAATACAGTATGAGACGAGGAGACTTCATTCCCTGACACAGTACTTGCAACATTGGGAGTACCGTATCTGTTGTGGCAGATCCTCAGAAGATAGAGAGTCCTCATGAGCGTAATTCCCAGTGGAAAAATGTTTTTTCAGAGTCAGATTTCTGGCCAGACGATTTACATCTATTATTGTATAACAGTCCCTTGCAAGGGAGATTTTCCTATACACATGAGATGGATATGGAGGAAAGATTGATGATTTGTATATCATCCACATTTTCTTGTGGCGAGACGGGTAACGTCGGCCTCTTGCGATGTTTCCTCCCTGCCCTGCTTTTTTGCAGTCATTCTGTGACCTATAGTGCCCAGTTCAGTGAGAATATCACCAAGGGAGGTATCATTATTCGTAGGGGGTGCCGGCACATCAGAGACAGAATCCGTAGAATCTAGATCAGTTGAGATGAAAGACACACGTTTTTTTCTTAGAGTGGGTTAATTTTTTCAATATCGATCGAGGAGTGCCCGCCCTCTGATTGGACCAAGAATAAACTGTATCGGTATTATAGTCTAGAACAGGCATGCTCAACCTGCGGCCCTCCAGATGTTACAAAACTACAACTCCCAGCATGCCTGAACAGCCTACAGCTATCAGCCTATAGCAGGGCATTGTGGGAGTTGTAGTTTTCCAACAGCTGGAGGGCCGCAGGTTGAGCATGCCTGGTCTGGAAGATCCCTATTATATTGCCCCTGTTTATAGTCCATCAGACTTTCCTCAAGCTTGTTTAAATTATCCTTCAGCTTAACATCCAGGTCAATAAATGTCTGTTTTTGTGTATAACATATCAGACCTTCCTGCGTAGACTTAATTTCAGTATGCGATTCATTCTGTTCCTCATAGGTGGTAATGAGTTCCATCATTTTAAAAGAGCAATGGGAAAGGATTTCATGCCATTGTGTTAGAAACTGCTAAGAGTAGATAGTGGTGGGCTTTTTCTAAATACGTAAACCGCGTGGTATCATATTTGTCTCTAGATACCTTTTCAGCGAAGTGAGGTCCCACCACGAATGTAGTTCCTTAGTCAGCAATTTCTCCAGTGATGCCATCTTTATTTTGAGATCCATTTTATCCTGTGTATCCGGAGCACTGAAAATATGGTCTATTTTCTTTAAACGGTCCGAAAATTCATCTAAGGACCTCAATGCAGTAGACATTATCAGATAGCAACCGGTAAGAATCTCAAATCCGAAAAAAAGAAGTGCACGCTGTCCAGAATAGTCCTAGCCTGTTTTATGACCAAAAAGTCAATTTACCCACCTGGCTTTCCACTAAGGATAGCTATAGGTGTTGCAGTACTAGGTGCATTTGTTGTAATTTTGTGACAATTAGCAACAATGTAGTCTCTGCGGCTCTGCGGCAAGTTATATGCAATACAACAGTACATTAATTGTAATACGGAATATGTGGTGTATGTCATTACCTGCAGAGACTTTTTACTACAATATGTGGGCTGTACCACCAATCAACTGAAGGTTAGGATCAGAAAACACCTTTCAGATGTACCGCACTACAAGTTACGTAATGTCTCAGCAGCAACTTTTCACTTTGCAACTATACAAAGGGGAGATACATCTGCGTTTATTGTACAAGGAATTAAAAGGGTTTCTATGCCGATTAGGGGAGGAGGCTCAAGTTATTAAGCAGAGAGACCTTTTGGATTTTTAGGTTGGGAATTCGTGTGTCAAATGGTCTTAATAAAAAAATATGATTTAACCTTGCAATATAGGTAACTATTTTTAGAAATAGGGTCGCTTTATATTATGGGCTATTCCCTTGAGAAATAGGATCTCTTTTTTTTATGCTGCCTCCTTGAGCTTATTCTCCCCCACCCTACCACCGGATCTTCGATGTGATTGGGTTGAGTCAGGGTATGTGAGTTCCTATTTTGTATTTAAGTTGGTTTCATTTCACTTTTGTATGTCTTGATGAAGAGCAGTAACTGAGGAGCCCGAAACGTGTCACTTTAAGTGTTTTTTCTACCACGTTGATGTCTGGTTTTTAATCCGAAGTCAATAAACATCACATTTTAGGGGAGCTGTTATTTTTCCTTTTTGTACAAAATACATTTGGTCGTGTACATGAGCCCTTAACCCTTATGCAGGCTTCTGCTATTTAAAAACACAGGAGTCGAATGGGAGGAGTGGTGATACCATGAAAAACAGAAAAATGAGGAGCCAGAACATTCTTTTTTAACATAACATCAGTACAGCATATTGCTGCTGGCTAGATTATGCTTTAGTGAAGCATACAACATCATTCCCTTGCATTACTTCTCAAGGGACATTTACACACACAAAAGTAGATGCCATCGTGATCATACACATATATTCTATGAGACAGTGGGGGAGGGTTGTGTGCACTTCTGTGCAGGTATTAGCTGCATTATCTCATCAAAATTGGAGGACAATTTTCAGTTTGTGCAATTCCCCTTGACACATAGACAGAGTTTGCTATTATAATTAGTAATGGGGTCTTAAAATGATTCAGTAAGATGAAAGAAACCAAACTCTAAATAGATCAAAAACAACTGATAATTTACTCTCTCTCTAGTAATGTCACATTTTCGCCTTTGCCTTTTTCAGTCTATCTAAATTCAGCTTCAATGATTATATGATGGGGCAGATGAAAGCAATTCCTTAATGCACTGTACATAATAACCCAGTATAAGACTGGCATTCTCAAAAATTTCAATGCATAGTATATCGCCACCCCTAATAGACATAAATTGGAGAAAATAGTTAAATTAAAAATGATCTATTTTAATACCAGAACATGATGATATGCACTCATCATCATTATAGGACTGTAAAAAATGGATAAATAGCTCATATAAACCTTTGAGCTACAGTATTTTTCTATGTTAAATTCTACCTTACTAATTTGTGTACATATCTAGAAACTTTCGGGGAGACAGCTTGGGCTATGGTTCTGGCTATATTAATTCACACCCAAGCTTTCTCAAGGCTAAAAAAAGGACAAGGCTAAAAGAAAAAAATGTTTACATTTTTAGCCACAAAAAGAACAAATTGAGATTTCTTTTAAAAAAGAATAAAAAGCTCACCTCCTAAAGATAGATAATTGTCCCTCCAGTGCTTCTAAAAGTAGGGCACCCGATCAGTCAATGTTCAAACCTTTAAAGAGCCTTGACTCTGGTTATCAGCCAAACCAGAGATGGTCATCTGCAGACAGCTCTATTTCTGAGTTGTTGGCCTTGACTGTATAGAGTGGGGTCTTGGTTGTGTGAGTGTCTTAGGAAAGGTCCCTATTCCAAGAACTCCTAAACAGTACTGTCAAGTTATAGGGGGTAATTTACTAATCTGAAATATGCCTAAATTAGGCATATTTAAGGTGCAGATGGCACGTGACAGTTGTGCCGCTATTTGTGACTTTTCCCCGATCACACCAGGTCTAAAATAGTGGCCATGGCGTGGACCAGGAAGATGACAAACAGAATATGCCCAATTTTAGGGCCCTCAGGATAATTTCACAAATACTCAATTCGGTCAGTGGACCGACAAAGATCCCTGTAGGGGTCCTAAACTAAATATCATTATTGTTACAAATCTAAAATCACAAGACCTACAGGGATAGGTTTAAACTATCAGGAATGAGGAGGGGGTGACGGTTCCCCACTTGCAATTGGTGCCACCACACTACATAGACCATTTGTTTATTGCATGGGCGGTATTGCTGTGCAAAACTAGAAGTTCATTGGTGCACAATTAGGTGCAACCTAGGTTGCTACTATTGAGTGTTATCTTGCTGAGAGTGCTGGCAATGTTATTCATTTTATTTGAGCTGACACAACTATTATTAAGTCTCTGCTGACCACTCTGTGGTACAGTTTGGAGTGGGAATTTATTTCTCATTCACACTCTTGATGGCAGGGCCAGCGCCACCTGTAAGGCGACCTAGGCAACTGCCTAGGGCGCAATTTAGCAGGGGGCGCTGCCGGAACCCAAACCTGGTTGGAAGGGAACTTACACTGGCGGCCGGTGTGGCCCCGCTCTCATGCTGCGCCGCCTGAGTGCTCTAAGTGTCCCGGCGGCCGGCTGCTGCGCTTGCGTGTGTGCGCGTGCTCCGGCGGCGGCCGCTCACTGACCCGGCAACACGGCCGGACCTGGACAGTAACATCATGGGCTGGGATCAGGGCGGCTGGGGCCTGGGGGCGTGACTTGCCAGCGGCGGGAATCGGGAAGAGCAGGGGCAGCTAGCCTAGAGCGCCTGAGGCGATGCGATCTCACTCTCTGACACTCACCAGCAGTCAGCCAGAGACAGAAGAAGTAGAAGCTAGTAGCCGCCCAGCAGCAACTCAGGACAAGACAAGGAAAGCTGGTAGGATTGGAATTACATAGTTGTTCAACTAGAGTCTGTCTGATGGATCATTATACATCAACATGCATCAATATAAGTTGCAGGCATATAGCCTAGGCCTAGCCAGGACCTAAAGAGTTGCAAAGCTATAACCCTCAACATGCCCTGACAGGCTCAGCAACAGATTATAAGAGAATGCTGAGGATTGTAGTATCACAGGGATATAGGAGCAGTAAACATGGTAGATGGAGCAGTCACAGATCTTATATGAGGTCATTCTGGCCATTTGGGGCCACTGGGCAGGCTATATCCTTGTGATACTACAATCCTCAGCATTCTCTTATAATCTGTTGCTGTCAGGGCATGCTGAGGGTTAGGCCACAGATGCACACGGCCGTGAGCGGTCCATGGTATCCCGGCCTGGAATCCTGCAGAGAGCAGGAGTGCACAGCGTCATTGGTTGCTATGATGCCGTGCACTTCGTGCAGCCGCTACAGTACTGTAATACACTGGTGTGACCTATACTATTGTATTACAGTACTGCATGGCGTAAATCGTGCGATTTACGAGTAAGCGAACAATCTAATACACAGGCTTGTTTCTTTAGCTATGGCTTAAGTTATGGTAGTTATTCTCCACCATTCTTAATAGGGGGCTTTATTGCAACATATAACTCTCTTTTAATTTATATGCTGAGAAAGGGGTGGAACATATGTGATGTCATAATATGGGCAGATCATCTGATAAGGGGGGGGGGCAATTTTTATCTTGCCTAGGGCGGCAAAAATCCTTGCACCGGCCCTGCTTAATGGTGTATTGCTGTTGGAAACATGACACTAGATTTAGTAAGTATCGCACTCAATCTCGCACAAACTCGTGGCACTTATTGCCAATGGTAATAGGATTGTATGGTTGGTGAAAATCATATACAGTCGATTCACATTCAGACCAAGAGCACTTCTCAGTTCCGTTGTGTAGGAACTGCGGCTCAGTACCAGCACACTACATTTAATTCCTGTCCCTGAGAGCTATCTCTCTGTTAGATGTCTCACAGGCCTAAGATATCTGCCCCTAAACAAACAGTGGTTCTCGCACACATTCATGGGCCGTATTAGCCCTCAATTCCTGCCTAAAATGCCGCGCCTAACACTCCTCCACCCAACATGTTTCGCCGCGATACGGCTTCTTCAGGGGCTTGGAGCAATAGTGTGAATGAGAAATAAGTTGCCTCTCCAAACTGTACCACAGAGTGGTCAGCAGAGACTTAATAATAGTTGCGTCAGCTCAAATAAAATTAATAACATTGACAGCAAAGTCAGCAAGATAACACTCAATGGTAGCAACCTAGGTTGCACCTAATTGTGCACCAATGAACTCCTAGTTTTGCACAGCAGTACCACACATTCAATCTACACCTGATCCTTAAGGTAGCCTAGCTATCCTTAGGTTTATGACAGGCCCTGCGCCCATGCAATAAACAAATGGTCTATGTAGTGTGAGGTGGCACCAATTATAAGTGAGGAACCATCACCCCCTCCTCATTCCTGATAGTTTTAACCTATCCCTGTAGGTCTAGTGATTTTAGATTTGTAACAATAAAGATATTTAGTTTAGGACCCCTACAGGGATCTTTGTCGGTCCACTGACCGAATTGAGTATTTGTGGACCAGGAAGGGGATGGGCCGAGAGGCGCATCTCATTCATAATTTTCTATTTTTCTTTTAGACATAGAAAATGGTCTAAATTTAAGACAGCAAGGAAGCTGTCTTACATTTAGAATTGGCACTGGATTAACTATGTCCTTTAGACTAGAACCAATTATAGCAATTATAAGGTGGTGATAATTTTAAAGTTTTTTACAGGTGTAAAGGTACACTTTAAGTAAAGGTGGGGCACTATAGGAACACAATAATGCAGCTTCTGCATTAGACAAAAGGTCTAGTTGATTGCATATTTTCTGATATGGGTTTATGTTATTCTAAAAATAAAAAGCTTCCACTTCCATTCACTGGGTTTCATCTTCAATACCTAAAATTAATTCTCCAGTAGCATATTTGAAGTCAAGTGCCAAAAGGCTGTAAAAATTAAACTCTTTAAATGGGTCAACTAATATCTACAAGGAAAGCTCTGCAATAATCATCTCAAAAATATTTCATAACTTGCCAGTATGATTAGAAGGCATTCTTTGATGTATAAACTAACGTTAGGGAATTTCCTTAAAAAAAAAAAAAAAAAACTAGGTCTGTTTAACACTGTAAAATGTATGTTGCCAAAATGTGTTACATGCCATCTGCCAATGTATTTGAGCCAGAGAGGTCCTTTTCTTAAAAAACGTGTAACTTGTTATGGCTCACATCCATCTTTAAGGTCGTGCAAGTACTCCCTTCATAAAGTATGCTTCCTTAGTAGAGATTCAACTTTTAACTTTTATTAATATTAGCTGTAAAGTAAAAATTTATATAAAATGTGTGTTCTACTTCAAGTGCTCCAATCGACTTGTGCCAATTAGATGACATCACATCTGATATTGAGGACCACAGAGAGTGGTCTCCTAAAAGAACAAAAGACCTAACTTTTGTGGTTGAAGACAAAGATGTATTTACTGTAGGAGCTTGTGGCTGTAAAGGGTACGGTGACCCCACCCATGAAGCTGGAACCAGTTATAGAAGATGGCTCCCGATCCTGGAAAGTTGGGAGGATGTTTGCTTGAACCAATGGCGTGCCTAGGGTGTTTGTTGGCACCCGGGGCAGGTCCTTTCTCTGCCCCCAATACCTGACCACATACCACTTACATCCAGGGACATCTCCTGTCATGTAGACCTCTCTCCTCTTCTCCTCCATTAGACGGCCATGACAAATTCTTTCAGCCGCATCTCGTCTCTACCGAGTTTGTAATACACACGTTAGATTTCTCAGTTTTCCCAACAACCTCCCCATCCTAATGTCCCGACAATGTCATCCTGCTGCTGCCACCCCCAATACTGTGCCTGTTGTGCTCCCCAATGTCCCAGGTACTATACTGCTGAAAAAATAGTGACCCCAGTAGACAAAACTGAGTTCATTTATCAAACTGGTGTAAAGTAGAACTGGATTTCCAAATGAACTGTCAAAAATGAAAGGAGGAATCTAATTGGTTGCTATGGGCAACAAAGCCAGTTCTACTTTACACTAGTTTGATAAATTACCCCAAATGTCCCTATAGTGTCCACGGCAGTTATAATGTCCCCTGAGTGCCCGGTAATAATAACACCCTATATTGTGCTCCAGGCAATAATCCCTGTATAGTGTCCCCAGAAAAAATAGAATTGCCCCTACAGTGCTTCCCCAATAGCAACGCCCTCGACGCTGCCTCAATATAATAATTTTTACCACACTACCACCCCATAGTAATTTGCTCCCCACACAGTAGTTTCCCCACACTGCCTCCATACAGTAATTTCCCCCACACTGCCCCATACAGTAATTTCCCACACTGCCCCCATACAGTAATTTCCCCCACACTGCCCCCATACAGTAATTTCCCCCACATTGCCCCATACAGTAGTTTCCCCCACACTGCCTCCATACAGTAATTTCCCCCACACTGCCCCATACAGTAATTTCCCCCACACTGTCCCATACAGTAGTTTCCCACACTGCCCCATATAGTAATTTCCCCACACTGCCCCCATACAGTAATTTCCCCACACTGCCCCATCCACTAGTTGCCCCACACAGTACTTCCCCACACTGCCCCCATACAGTAATTTCCCCATACAGTAGTTTCCCCACACTGCCCCCATACAGTAGTTTTCCCCACACTGCCTCCATACAGTAATTTCCCCCACATAGTAATTTCCCCCACACAGTAGTTTCCTCCACACAGTGATTTCCCCATACTGCACCCATACAGTAGTTTTCCCGCACTGCCCCCATACAGAAGTTTCCCCCACCTGACCCCACACAGTAGTTTCCCCCACACTGCCCCCATACAGTAATTTCCCCCACACTGCCCCAATCCAATAGTTTCCCCTACTCTGCCCCCATCCAGAAGTTTCCCACACTGCCCCCATACAGTAGTTTCCCCCACACTGTCCCCATACAGTAGTTTCCCACACTGCCCCCATACAGTAGTTTCCCCCACACTGCCTCCATACAGTAGTTTCCCACACTGCCTCCATACAGTAATTTCCCCCACACTGTCCCATACAGTAGTTTCCCACACTGCCCCATATAGTAATTTCCCACACTGCCCCCATACAGTAATTTCCCCCACACTGCCCCATCCACTAGTTGCCCCACACAGTAATTTCCCCCACACTGCCCCCATACAGTAATTTCCCCCATACAGTAGTTTCCCCCACACTGCCCCCATACAGTAGTTTTCCCCACACTGCCTCCATACAGTAATTTCCCCCACATAGTAATTTCCCCCACACAGTAGTTTCCTCCACACAGTGATTTCCCCCATACTGCACCCATACAGTAGTTTTCCCCGCACTGCCCCCATACAGAAGTTTCCCCCACCTGACCCCACACAGTAGTTTCCCCCACACTGCCCCCATACAGTAATTTCCCCCACACTGCCCCAATCCAATAGTTTCCCCACTCTGCCCCCCATCCAGAAGTTTCCCACACTGCCCCCATACAGTAGTTTCCCCACACTGTCCCCATACAGTAGTTTCCCACACTGCCCCCATACAGTAGTTTCCCCACACTGCCCCCATACAGTAGTTTCCCCCACACTGCCTCCATACAGTAATTTCCCCACACTGTCCCATACAGTAGTTTCCACACTGCCCCATATAGTAATTTCCCCACACTGCCCCCATACAGTAATTTCCCCACACTGCCCCATCCACTAGTTGCCCCACAGTAATTTCCCCACTGCCCCATGCAGTATTTCCCCATACAGTAGTTTCCCCACACTGCCCCCATACAGTAGTTTTCCCCACACTGCCTCCATACAGTAATTTCCCCACATAGTAATTTCCCCCACAGTAGTTTCCTCCACACAGTGATTTCCCCCATACTGCACCCATACAGTAGTTTTCCCACTGCCCCATACAAGTTTCCACCTGACCACACAGTAGTTTCCCCACACTGCCCCCATACAGTAATTTCCCCACACTGCCTCCATATCCAGTAGTTTCCCACACTGCCCCATACAGTAGTTTCCCCACACTGTCCCCATACAGTAGTTTCCCACACTGCCCCCATACAGTAGTTTCCCCACACTGCCCCCATACAGTAGTTTCCCCACACTGCCTCCATACAGTAATTTCCCCACACTGCTCCCCACACAGTATTTTCCCCACATAGTAATTTGCCCCACACTGCCCCCATACAGTAATTTTCCCCACATTGCCTCCATACAGTAATTTCCCCCACGTAGTAGTTTTCCCCACACTGCCTCCATACAGTAATTTCCCCCACATTACCCCCACACAGTAGTTTTCCCCACACAGTAGTTTTCCCACACTGCCTCCATACAGTAATTTCCCCACATTGCCCCACACAGTAATTTCCCACATGCAATTTTCCCCACACTGCCCCATACAGTAATTTCCCACATTGCCCCATACAGTAATTTCCCCCACTGCCCCCACACGTATTCATTTCCCCACACAGTAGTTTCCCACACTGCCCCCACACAGTAATTTCCCCTATGCTGCCCCCCACACAGTAGTTTCCCCCACACAGTAGTTTCCACACAATCGTTTCCCCCACACTGCCCCATGTAGTAATTTCCCCCACACAGTAATTTCCCCCACACTGCCCCATATGGTAATTCTCCCCACACAGTAATTTTCCCCACATTGCCCCCATACAGTAATTTCCCCCACACTGCCCCCATACAGTAGTTTCACCCACACTGCCCCATACAGTAGTTTCCCCACACTGCCCCCATACAGTAGTTTTCCCCAGACTGCCTCCATACAGTAATTTCCCACACTGCCCCCATATAGTAATTTTCCCCCACACAGTAACTTCCCACACTGCCCCATACAGTACTTCCCCACATTGCCCCATACAGTAATTTCCCCCACACTGCCCCCATATAGTAATTTGCCTCCACACAGTAACTTCCCCCACACTGCCCCATACAGTACTTCCCCCACATTGCCCCCATACAGTAATTTCCCCCACACTGCCCCCCCATGGTAATTTCTCACACACCCCGATGTACTGTCCCCCCAATGTCCCCCAAAGTTGGCACATAAAATAAAAAAATTAAAAATAAAAGCTAAATACTCCCCTATGTTCAGGCGCGCGATGGCAGGTGCGCACACTTCACTGTGCTGCGTCCCGGCACAGGCGCGCGCGATGACATCATCACGCACGCCTGTGCCAGGATTTCACTACCGCATAGGCCTACTATGCCTGAAGCCCATGGCGGTGATCATCGGCGGGGCAGGGAACTATGCGTGCCCTGTGCTCCAACGCAGTATCTGTATTGATGGAAGCGCTCATTGCTTCTGGCACCCCCCTAAGAGCCGGCACCCGGGGCAGACGAAGTGGAATTCAATCCGAATTTCAGGATAAATTCAATTCGCCTCGAAGCTGAATTTCTTCGTGCTTCGTGTAAGCCAATCAATTTAACCTGAAATAGTATAAAAAACCAAAAAAAATTATTCTTACCTCCTCAATTTGCTCGCTATGGCAACTCCCTGTCATTTTACCCACTACTTACAAAAAAATGGGCTTCGTGACGGAGTAATTTGTCACAAGTGATTTTTTTTTTAAAATTTGGCGAATCAGCCGAATCGAACTTTTGAAACACTCGCTCATCTCCAGGCTCGAACTGGCCCACTGGGGAGCCGGGAAAATCCTCGGTGGGCCCCTGCCTAGTTACAGTCTACATCAGACGTCCCAATAACGCCCGTACAAGCGTCAAAGACGCCTGTTCAGGCCATTTTACTCCCTGGAAAAAGACTCATGCGTATTTTTACGCATGGTCTTTTTCTCGTTAGGTGCGCTGTATCAGAAGCTGCCAGGTCCGCCACACATGAAGCCCCGCCCCTCACAGAGATCTCTCTCACCAGGAGCAGCTCCAGAGACTGGACTAAACACTACATTGTGGTTACAGGACCTGTGGTGATATCACAGTCATGTGATCAGCCATGTGTGTGGGAGGAGTTAGGGGAACACAGGCTGTGCTGGTGGAGAATGCAGAGGTACTTTATGTATGGAAGGTGTGTATAAAGCAGGGCTATGTCAGTGTAACCAGTCTATTCTACAGTTTTCTGTGTGTAATGTGCACACAGTAATTCTATCTGTGTAATGGGCATGTGGTAGAGCTGTGTATGTAATATGTATGCAGCGTCAGGTGGGCCCTGTGTACGGCAGCGTCAGGTGGGCCCTGTGTACGGCAGCGTCAGGTGGGCCCTGTGTACAGCAGCGTCAGGTGTGCCCTGTGTACGGCAGCGTCAGGTGGGCCCTGTGTACGGCAGCGTCAGGTGGGCCCTGTGTACAGCAGCGTCAGGTGTGCCCTGTGTACGGCAGCACCAGGTGGGCCCTGTGTACGACAGCGTAAGGTGGGCCCTGTGTACGGCAGCGTTAGGTGGGCCCTGTGTATGGCAGCGTCAGGTGGGCCCTGTGTACGGCAACGTCAGGTGGGCCCTGTGTACGGCAGCAGTGGTCTTATGTTTAGTGTATGATGTTGGATAAATGTAAACTTGTCTACATTTATTTCTGCACGGGAGACTAGCAATGGTTCCCTGCAGAAATATCAGCCTCATAACGTCTTGTGGGCCTATGCATTATATATGTGAATTACCGCAAAATTAGTATTTCTCCTCAGCTAAAAATAATCCTCAAAATTGTTAAGAGGAGTATTTTTACACTTCTGGAAAAAATGTAGTGTGACCTCTGGTCTACATGTTAATCAGCAGTGGCAGGCAGCCCCAGCTTTCTGCTGGCAAGTGCCGCTGCCTGCCGCTTCAATAGGACATACATAAAGAAGATGACACTTAACTTGCCCTGCAGTGATGCTGGCTCTGCCATCTTTCAGTGGTCGGCAGGACCCACCTCTTGATACATGTGGTGCTGTGCCTGCGCTTCCTTCTCACTCCCTGCGCTGCACACACGCTGTGTCCCCACAAAGCCCTGCCACCCGCCCATATTTTAGAGTCTGCAGAGCGCGGCGGCAGGCGTTTACTGTGCTCCTGAGTTTGCAGACGTGCTGGTGGTGCAGCTGTGTCCCCCATGAAACAGAAGCTGCCTGTGACTCAGTGGTGGACATCACAGGCTGCCGCTAGTCCCCAAGACAGTATGAAATATAGGTAAATCTATGGTTTAATAAAAATATAATTTTACATTTTACTGTATTCTCCCCTGGAAATTACAACTCCTAGCATGCCCTGTGAGATGCAAACCTTCAGGACCTGCTGGGAGTTGTAGTTTTTCTGTAACATGCTGTAATTTTATATCACAATTATGATTGCATGCTACAAAAATTTGAGTAAACATTGCTAAAAAAGGTTATACACACTCAAACATACGGTATCAATATAGTACAGATCGGCCCCTCAAAAAACGAGTCTTCACTCAGCTCCGTAGACGTAAATGTAAAAAAATACAGTATGTTTTGTTTCATTTTCTGCTCTAGTTTTTTTTTTTTTGTATTGACCTGTAGGATACCTAGATTTCAAGTAAAACAAAAAAAAAAAACACAGCTTTCCCTTAATGAAGTCATATAAAATTATAAATAACAGAAAAACAGACATATATTAGGTATCGCTGCGACTGTAACGACCTGCTCTATAAAAATATGACACAATCTATCCCTCAGGTGAATGCCATAAAAGAAAACTAAAAAACAGTGCCAAAACAAAGTGTAATTCCATGCAATCGAAAAATCGTATGTACTCCGAAATGGTACCAATCAAACTGTCTCCTCATCCTGCAAAAAACAAGCTCCTACATAAGACAATTGCCCCAAAATTTTTAAAAAATATGGCTTTCAGAAAATGGTAACACAAAAAGACATTTTTCACTGTGTAAAACTTAAAGGGATTGTCTTATCTCAGACAATAGGGGTCATATGGCTTGTCAGTTGTCTTATAGATGTGGGTCCCACCTATATCAGTAAGTGAGCCCTGCAAGGTGGCCACCACCAAGCTGTCTCCCAATAGAAGTGAATGGGAGCGCACTGCGCATGATCAGCCACCGCTCCTATTCACTTCTATGGGCCTGACGGAAATAGCAGAGCCAGCGCACGGCTATTTGGGGTGGCCCCATAGAAAAAGAATGGAGGGCGGCTGCGTATGCGCAGCGCACCCTCCACTACTTTCGCTTTAGTAGCTCTTGGGCGTGATGGCTGCGGTGGATGCCGTGTAGGCTGATTACCTGATGAACGAACGAAACGCTAATTCATCGGGTACCGTAATTCGATCATTTGTGCGCACATAAAAACGATCATTTGCTGGAAGTAGATTGTGCTGTGTAATCACGATCCGCTGCCGGCAAACAGCTAGTCAGTATGGGGAAGAACATTGACAGTAGTAATCACTGCTCCCCATACAATGGAGATCACTGCATGGAAATACAGCGTTCTCCTCCGTTAGAGAGCAGGCAATTGTCGTGATGGAACACTTCCTTCCCAACAATCTCCTCCTGCTCTGTCGCCCTGTGTAAAGGGACCTTAACAGATTAGGTTATCAACTACAATGAGCTGCTTAATGAGAAACAATCTGATATAGAGAAGTGCACAATACTGTTCGGTTTCGCACACTGTATTGTGTGCTAAACTGCAAATGTACATGTGCATGAGCCTGAAAAATGAACAAGTAATATTTCTTTTTGGTAGCAGTAGGGTGGGCCCCTAGAATACTTTCACTGGTGGGCCCTAGGCACCCCAGTCCGACACTGCTCATCTCTAATATAGATATACAGAATATTCACACAATGATGACTCTAGTAAATGTAAAGTACTAGAATTTACTAGAAAAAATAAATGCGATAACCAGATAGGTGTTCTGTACAGCTCAGTATGGAATAATGGTGGGTAGTAATCTTCCAACTATCATTTCTCCTTTCTCTTGCCTCCAAGATGCTTTTAGACCCTTGTCAGCCAAGATCAACAAAGGCTGACAACAAAAAATGAAAGACGCTTCAATATCAGATGTGAATTGTGTACACATCCATTTTTATGCTGCTATTTCATGGACAAAAGGTGACAAAAAGGACCGTAGTTCACTTTATTTTTTGAGATGATTATGTACCATTCTGTTCCTTGACAGCAAACCACTTAATGCCAATTCAGGCACAATAATTGTGTTCCCTTTGTAGTGTCACTCTATGGATCTAAGATGAATTTCATTAGGTGTACAGGACAGAAAAATTGGTGGATTGTCCGTGGATAATATGTGTTTCATATATCTTCAATGAACATTGTGGCATTCAGGAAGTAAACGTGAAGGTAAGCATACAAGAATCTGACTGTTGTATCTAGAAAATGTTCATTTGTGTAAACACTGGGGGTCATTTATCAAACTGGTGTAATATAGAACTGGCTTAGTTGCCTATAGCCACCAAACAGATTCCACTTTTCATTTTTGACAGTTGCTTTGGGCAACTAAGCCAGTTCTACTTTACATCAGTTCTATAAATGGCCCCCACTGTTTTGGACTTTTGAGTTAATGCTTCCCATGCAAACCCCCCCACACACACACACACACACACACCAAGTAACCAGGTACATAAGGTAGAGCAAATTAAATATTACATCGTAAAAACATGACATAGGAATACTGAACTTCTGCTTGCATTCTTGGTTACTTTTTGCCTGTGAAGGGTTACAGCATTTAATACACACAAGGTTATTCCAAATAGCCCTGAATATTTGCTACACAGTTAAACTATGGGTGCTTAAAGGATATATGCACAGTCCTATCTTTTTCTGTTTACAGCTCTAATGCAAACCTATGCAGTGGTGTAGGGATCACCATAGCAGCCATAGCAATGGCTATGGGGCTATGGGGCCCTACGCCACTGGGATGGTGGCATTCTTGCTGGGGTGCCGGCACCACTCCTCACCGCCCAGCACCGCCTCCTAGCTAATTCACTGCACTTGCCTCTGTGACATCGAAGAGAAGCGCCGTAATCTCGCACAGGTGCTCTGGCATTGAAGTTTGCATGTGCTGTCCTTCTGGCCTCTGCCAGTGTGCCTGTGAGACATTACAGCGCTTCTCTTCAATTACACAGAGGCAAGTGCAGTGAATAAATTAGCTAGGAGGCGGCTCTGGGCAGGGAGGAGATCTGTGGGTGACACTTGGGGGCGGGTATCTGTGGATTACACTTGGGGGGTCTGTGGATTACACTTGGGGTGGATCTGTGGATTACACTTGGGGGATCTGTGGATGACACGGGGGTGATCTGTGGATGACACTTGGGGGTGATCTGTGGATGACACTTCGCGGGGGGTCTGAGGATGACACTTTGGGGGGCATTACACTTATGTGGGATCTGTGGGTGACACTTGGGGGGGGGGGATCTGTGGGTGACACTTGGTGGGGATCTGTGGATGACACTTGGGGGATCTGTGGATGACATGGGGGATCTGTGGATGACACTTGGGGGGGATCTGTGGATTACACTTGGGGGGGGATCTGTGGATTACACTTGGGGGGGATCTGTGGATTACACTTGGGGGGGGGATTACACTTGGGGGGGATCTGTGGATTACACTTGGGGGGGATCTGTGGATTACACTTGGGGGGGATTGCACTTGGGGGGGGGGGGAATCTGTGGATTACACTTAGAGGGATCTAGGGAGGGGTGTGGGGATGTTGGGGTGGGAGGTCCTGGAGGGGTGTTTGGGTGGGAGCTCTGGAAAGGGTGGGAGGTCCGATAGGTATGTGGGGATGGGAGATCCAGGAGGGGGGGGGGGCGCAATACATTTTTTTCGCTATGGGGCCCAGTCATTTCTAGCTACGCCCCTGAACCTTCTGCTATAAAGGCTGATCTGCTCTTTCACTTTTTGCCTGAGCTTAGTTTCCTAATTTACTAGTTTAACCAATAAATATGTTCTATTCTGATTGTCTGCCCATGTACCAAACTTCTGTATGTTTACCGACTTTGTTAGTCTGCTGCCTGCCCTGACCTTAACCTGTCTGCTGTACTGACTCTTTGCTGCCTGCCCTAACCTCAGGTTAGTTCCACAGTTTTGCACGACCTCTGCCTGCTTATCAACTACAAGAATTGCCTTTGACTCCCCGGTTTTTTGCACTGGTGCTTCCAACTGCAGCATGACTATTCCAATAGGTAGTGATCTGGTGGTCCCCTGCAGTAAAGGCCAGATCCCTGTGGAGGGATTAAAGGGGTTTATCAGTTACACAAACTAAATAAATAAAATAAACCTTACTGCATTATATGTCCGATAATGATGTTCTGAGGGCATTTTGATGCCTGCAACATTCGGCAGTGAAATTACATTGTGATACAGTCAGTTTTGGGGTGTATTAATAGCAAATATAAGTACGTCCACTCGCCATTCTGCGGTGAAATTACATTGTGATTAGAGATGAGCGAATCGAAGTTGACGAAGTGAAATTCGTTCTGAATTTCAGGAAAAATTCTATTTGCGCTGAATCCGAATTTTCTCACGCTTCGTGGGAACAAATCGCATTTTTTAAAATGGCTGCTGCACGTGTTAGGACATAGAGCAAGGAACTCAGGGAATAAGGGATCACCCACAATGCTTTGCATGCAGCCAATCAGCAGCCAGCCAGCTCTATGATGTCACAGTCCTATAAATAGCCTAAGCCATCTTGCATTCAGCCATTTTCCAGGATACTTAGTGCAGGGAGAGACGTCAGCAGGCGCTAGGGACAGTGGTAGAAAAGACTTTAAAACTTTTTTTTTGCTATATAGAAGTTTAGGGAAAGGATAGGGAGGAATCATTCCACAGTATTGAAGCAGAACAGGGTTCAGTAGGGGAGTTTACAGCCTGGGTAATAGGAACAATCCTATTATACCTTGCTGCACTGACTGGGGATCCAAATTGCCATTATACAGCTCTGTAATTCCAGCAAACCGTTCTTGTTATTGGAGAGCAAGTGCTGTTTGATACAGCCATTAACAGGGTTTATTACAAGAAAATATTTCTATGTCTTATTTGCCCTTGTGCGGTGCAGTTATATGTCCGTAAGCATTTTATGGCTTGGACTACAGAGAAAAAAGGGCTTATTAGCCTTTGTGTGGTGAAGTGATAAAATTACAGTCCTTTTTGGCATGTATTAGTGGCAAAAAGATATATATTATTTCCCTTTCAGCAGTGCAGTTATATGTTCTAAAGCCCTTTTTGGCGTTTATTAGTGGCACAACAAAAGTATGTGCCATTGTGTGGTGAAGTGAGAAAATTACAGCCCTTTTTGGCGTGTATTAGTCGCAAAATAATATATACTTGCAGTTCAGCGATGCAGTTATATGCTCTAAAGCACTTTTTTGTGTGTATTAGTGTCACAAAAAAAAAAAGTATTTGCTGTTGTGTAGTAAAGTGAGAAAATTACAGCCCTTTTTGGCATGTTCAGCTGTGCAGTTATATGGTCTAAAGCCTTTTGTGGCATGTATAGGTAGAAAGAGTAAGGGCCTATTTGCCGTTCAGCGGTGCAGTTATGAGTTCTAAAGCCTTCTTTGGCGTGTATTAGTGGAAAAAAATAATTAGCCGTTGTGTGGTAAAGTGAGAAAAATACAGACTTTTTGGGGGGGTTTTAATTTCCTTTTTATTTATTTGATCTAAAAGTATGTCAGACAGAGAACTGCCAGACCCTGCAGAAGGGAGTGGCAGAGGCCTAAATGTTTCTGGCGCAGGCACAGGTCGCAGCAGAGTAAGGGGGTGTGGCAGCAGGAGTCGCAGCGAGAGGCCGGAGCTCCCTGTGTCATCTAGCGGTTGTGTCTTGACGAGCAACCAAGCGGTTCTTGAATGGTTGACTCGGTCACCTGTCCTCAACCTGTCTCTGTCCTTTTCTGTTCACTCTGCCAGAGAAGTATAATATGCTGTGGGCTCAGCTCCACTATACAGAGAGGATGAGCTACTAGAGGACAGTCGGCAGCTACTGGCCAGCCAAGATATGGAGGAGATATCCGCCGCTTCGTTCCGGGAGGCGGGCAAGTAGTGATGAGGAGAGTGGCGTGGGAGCTGGTGTTGCGAGCGGTCAGGCTCCTGACCCAGAGACCGTTGAGGAGGACATCAGTGATGTGCAGACAGTACTCGATGATGATGTAGCTGATCGCACTTGGGAGCCGGGTGAATTAGGGGCTTCATCATCATCGGGAGAAGAGGGTGGCAGCTTGCCTGTGAGTCAGTGGCGGAGCCAGCAAGTCACTAGCGTGGCCGGGAGTCAGCAAGGTCGGGAGCCAAACGTGCCTGGGGTAGACCACCCAATTAGCAGGAGCCTACCTACCCGGAAAGTAGTGGTGGAGGGATTCACGGAAGCAGGAGCGGTAGCAGTCAGTGCTGAGTGTTGGGGGTAAAATCACTTACTCGGCGGTGTGGCAGTTTTTTTGTTAAGCCTCCAGAGGTGATGAACATGGCCATTTGTAGAATCTGTGGACCAAAGGTGAAGTGTGTTCAGGATGCCAATGTTGGCACCACGGCCCTGCGTCAACATATGCAGCGTCACCATAAAGTGGCCAGGGAAAACCGTGGCTCCGATGTGGTTGTCCAGCCTGACAGTGTTGATCGCAAATATTCTAATCACAAATTTTTATCGCGAGTATAGACACTTTGAGAATTCACGAAGATCTAGAATATAGTGCTATATCTTCGTAATCACGAATATTCTAGATTTTTTAGTATCCTCACTGCTTCTTGCTTGTGGGCCAATGAGAAGGCTGCAATATCTCTGTCTGAGCTTAGTAACATCCCTAGCAACCAATAGGAAAGTTTCCTACCCCCCTTACTATATAAGAACCTCCCCAGCAGCCATTTTCTGCTATTTTTTGCAATTCTGAGAGAGAGAGCAGTGTCATTGCTGTGCTCTGTGCTTTGCCGAGTCATCTAGATCCGTATTCAATTACATTAGATAGTTTTGATACAGAGGTCTTATCCCACTGGTTCCTAGTTGAAAGAGCCCACAGGATTCTGGGCCCCCCCCCCCCCAAAAGGGAGCTCGCCTAGGGCAATCCTAGCTAAAATATTACGCTTCAAGGATAGAGATACAATAATAAGATCTAAAATAAAAATGCAGACGATTGAATATAATGGAAGTAATATAGAGATATATGCAGATTATTTGAGAGCAACACAGGCTAAAAGACGTGAGTTTAGAGAAGTAAGGCTACATGCACATGACCGTTGCCTGCCTCCGTGTCCGCTCCTCCTTGAAATTTTGCGTCCGTCAAAAAAAACGGATGACGGACCGTTTTTTTTGACGGATCCGATTTTTATGGCAGATCCATTGTAAAAATGTTCCTTAACGATATATTGCTCCCTAGACTCTCTAAGGAGGACAGCGAATTCCTGAACGGTCCCATTAGTCGAGAAGAAATATTTGACACCTTAAAATCCATCCAGGGTAATTCTACACTTGGTCTGGATGGTCTCCCGTTCGAAATATATAGAAGCTATGGAGAGTCCGTTCTACCATTCTTGTTGCAGGTTCTGAATGAGTCAATGGAAAAGGGTAACCTCCCTGTATCCCTTTCGGAAGCTGTAATAACTCTGTTATTGAAAAAAGGGAGGGATGAGAGTCTGGTGGAGTTATATCGACCCATCTCCCTCTTAAATACTGATTTTAAAATATGTGCAAAACTACTAGCAAACCGCTTGAAAAAAGTTATAGAAAAACGAATCTATCCAGATCAGTCAGGGTTTGTACCTAAACATCAAGCCCAAACAAATATTCGACTAGGGAAAATGTCATTGGACGTGGAAAAAGTGTTTGACAGGGTAGAGTGGGCATACCTCTGGAAAATAATGTATGAGATGAACTTGGGAGATAAATTTATTAAGTGGGTACAACTATTGTATAACCACTTTAAAGTGAGGATAAACGTCAATGGAGCTTTCTCAGAGCTGGCTACGCTACAAAGAGGTACTAGGCAGGGGTGCCCCCTCTCCCCATTATTATTCGCTATATTTGTGGAACCCCTTGCCTGTAAGGTGAGGGTAGATGACAAAATTAAAGGGTTTGGGGGAAGGGGAGTATTTGATAAAATATGCTTATATGCGGATGATGACCTGTTTTTTTTGGAAGAGGGGGCATTCATACTGCCTTACTTAATGAAGATAATTAATCAATTCGGACAAATATCTGGTCTTAAAGGTAAACTGGACGAAATCAGTGTTGCTTCCAATAGGACATGAAATAGCTCAAAACCCTATAGATATTAAAATATCAAAATCTACGGATTCATTTGAATATCTCGGAATAAAAGGATCGTAGAGTTCGAGGATTCAGGATTTTTTAGAACTTAATGTCTCCCCGCTTCTGAATAAGGTTAAAAGTAAAATACGTTTCTGGCAAAAACTCCCGATGAGACAAGCGGATCGAATAGCACTCATCAAAATGATTCTTCTACCCCAGATTCTATATGTAATATCATGTCCAGTGTGGATAGGGGACTATTTTTTCAAATTATTGGAAAGATGAATGAGCGATCTCGTGGGTAAGAAAAAGGGTTAAGATGAAACAAAAATATTTGTGGTTAAATGAAGATGGTGGTCTATCTGTCCCCTTTTTTGAGGTTATTACTTTGCCTCTCATTTACAATGGTTAATGACAGATGAAAGCGGATTGTATCATTATTTGGTGGGAGAGTTTGCAAGTTTTGAATATAATATTTTCAGCTTTCTTGAGGCTGGGATTATTAAAATCAAGGAAAGAAACTGTCCAATCAGTCATATGATGCACTTAAAATAGTTTAATAAAAAAAAATTACTGGGAATAAATCATTCGCTAGGGTTTACCCATATTTGGGGAAATATTAATGTTAGGGAGTTTCAAAAATTAGAAGACTATGTATTTTGGGAAAAAACGGTATTAAGTTTTTTAAGAGGAACTCGGGTTAGGTCATTGAGTTAGATTTTCTCACGCGGTTTAGATATTTCCGGTTGAAGCATGCATATGATTTAACCAAAAATAAAGATTATTTAATCACAAAAGATTCGGAATTTGCAGAATTTTGTTATAATAGTAATGTTATTAAAGTATCAATTGCACAGATATATAATAAAATAAAGAGGGGTTTAGGAAGTGTGAATTGATTCAAGAGTGAAAGTAAATGGGCACAAGAAATTGATTCTGAGTCCATTATAGATTGGAGGTCTATTTATAAAAATATGAAAAGGGTTACTATATCTAGTAACTTCCAATTGATACAGTTCTTTATTCTTCATCGAATCTATATAACACCAATGGTACTGAGTAGGATGTATAAAACAAAGGATTCTAGATGCTGGAAATGTGGTTCTGAAAATGCTGATTTCTCCCACTTGATTTGGTATTGTCCGCTTATTCAGTCTTATTGGACTCAAATATTTAAAGAACTTACTAGAGAAACTGGCAGAACTTTGCCATTAAAGAGGCTGTGTTGGGATATATCCCTGTGACAGACTGGGAGAAAAAGAGTGTTGCGAAATGGGAAAAAGGATTAATGATGGCCAGGGTCATCATAGCTAGGGAGTGGGGTGCGGATAGACCACCAAATATTGTAGAATGGAAGAACCTTTTTGAGAGAGTTCAAAGATATGAGTATTATTGTAAGGGAAAAAATAGGAAATAAAGGGAAAAAATATGAATGAAAGATGGTCCCCGATATGAGATTATGCTATAAATTTTACTGGGAAAACCGAGACAATCAACGGGGTGGAATGCGAAGGAAGGGTGGGGAAATGAAATTTTGATTTCTTTTTTAAATGGAATAATGATACGATGGAAATATGATAATGTAAACGATATTTGTGATATATATTCATAATGTATGTATTTTTCTATAATCAAAATAAAAATATTTATAAGGCAATTACATTAGATAGTTAGCTTAAATATATATATATATATATATATATATATATATATATACACATATACAGTCATGGTCGTAAATGTTGGCACCCCATCTTGGAGAAGGGTGCAGGTGTCCAAGATGGCCGTTCTGGTCAGAAGGTAAGAGAGCGCATGTGCCGCCCATATACAGCCTTTTGTGATGATGTGACGCCGCAGTGACATGCTCAGTGTACCCGACAGGTATGCTATGTTTGTACAATGTGGACGCCATCATCCACCTGGGAACGACCCGTGTCTCCTCCTCTCCTTAACATCACTAACACTCACCAGCACCTGACACTGATTGGATTAAGTATGTACACATGAATATAATTATACTGTATGCGATATTTGCACTTGTACATATATTTTACATAGATATGACTTAATATATTACTATATGGTCTTAGAGTGGAAATGATCATGTTTAAGTGTGCACATTGAAATTAAATTTTACCTGTCACTAATTATGTATTTAAATTAATTACGTACTGATGTGTATTGGACCACCTTTATAATGCTTGTAACTCACTGTGTTTCAATGCTTGAGAAAGGCTCATTTTGAGCCGAAACATCGCTCTGTGTCACTATGGGTGAATAAAACTACACGCTTGAACTAGATGTTTCTTGGAGTGCAGTCCATTTTTTCTATATATATATTTGTGGTCATGGCGACAGCCCGCGAGAGGGCATAGACGTGACTGTATCATGCATGACATTGACACTGGCTGGAGTGTGCCTGGAGCCAGGTACGTGGGTAGGCCTAAAAGGGGGCATACCCTAGGAGAAATGGAAGGAGAAGGGGAGGGTGGGCTGGGGGTACCTGGCTGCGCGCGATGGGGCCGGTACCGCAGCCGGCTATAAAGGGCCTAAGCACCTCCCACAAATACAGACTATCTAGATAGCCTCCCTTACTTGTGGTCATGGCGACAGCCCGCGAGAGGGCATAGATGTGACTGTATCATGCATGACATTGACACTGGCTGGAGGGTGCCTGGAGCCAGGTACGTGGGTAGGCCTAAAAGGGGGCAAAGAAGAGAAGAGAGACATGCTGCAAACCATTTATTAAATACCAAAAGCAAGTGAGCTCATGTATCTGGAAAAACACGAAGATCTCCATGGCCCCATGTGCCTGATGACATGTGGGGGAACTTGGTGAAAGGAGGCTGCCGAGGCGGCTCCAATGCGGAAGGAGTGGCCCGAGATAGACCTCCCGTCATAACCCAACCCTGATGCCAGTGAGCAGGTGTATGAAATGAACTGAGAGGTGGACAGTGGTCTCCCCCTGAGAGGAAGCAGCTGACTGGTAGGTGAAGAGGACTGGAGAATCGAAACTAGCTGCTTGAGAACGGACACTGGACACCACTCATTGTGAGATGGAAAAAACGGTACCTCGGTCGGCGGCCCCGACTGGGAAGTCTTCGTAGCTGGAATGGTAAGGATGAAAGGGTCGGGGCGCCAGACCAGTTGCTGTTTCTGAAGGTGACGGCTGTTTGAAGAAGTGACAGGAAACTCCCCAGGCCTGAGGAACCCGTAGAAGCCTAAGTACATTGCCGCTTTGACGACTGCGCTGACCAAGGGCCCAAAAGGATTACCGTCAAGGGCTAAAGATAGCTTCCTAAAGAGTTCCCCGGAAAAGGGCTGCCTAGCCAGAGGGAAAATTCTGCCGGACTTTCCAATGCCCCTGAAGGTAGCCTTTATTGCTTGGGCCTTGAATAAAGACCTTCCTGCCGGGTTGTTGACGGTAAAAAAGTGTTGCACCCCGGCCAAGTACAGGCGGATGGTATTAGCGGAAAGGCCCAGGTAGGTATGACAGTGTGCCATGAAGGTCGTAATGAAGGAAATATCGTCCGTCTCCCCCTGCGGATGTGAGGCTGTGAATTCCAGGTACAGATTCCAACCCGTCCGATAATTCCTCGTAGTGTTGGCAGAAAGACTCTTGTGCATCAGGACCTTGGCTGTGGCAAGCAGGGATGTCAATCCTAGGTCAAGCTGGTGAAGGCTGGAATGGGAGCCCTGGACGGGTCTGCCTCTGGCGAGACCTGGAAAAAGACCTGGAAGTTAAACCGGGAAAGGGCGTCAGCTACGACATTCTCGGCACTCTGGATATGGGAACATTCAATACGGAAGTTGTGGATCATGGAGAGCCAAACTAACCTGCGCAGGAGTGACATCATTTTTTGAGATTTGGTTCAACCCTTGTGGATTATATCCACCACGTCCTTGCTGTCTGTAATAAACATAACCCTGGAATTCGACCACTGCCTGTCCCACACAAAGGCTGCCGCTACCAAGGGATGCAACTCTAACAGGGGCGAAGACCTCAGAGCTTCTGTGTCTGAAGCAACCTGTGGTGGCCAAGAACCTGCTAGCTAATGATTCCCAAAGATGGCTGCAAAACCCCCTGATGCAGCCGCATCAGAAAAAACTGTGGCGGAAGCCGGCCCCCAGGGTGAAACAAAAAGGCTAACGCCGTTCCAGGTAGACAGGAATGCGTACCTCATGGACAGATCTGCCATGGCCTGACTGTCCAAGCGGATGATGCTATCCTGTTCCGGGGCCGATGGAAGAAGGAGAAGCAAACGCGACACAAAGGCCCTGTCCTGGGGCATGACCCTCACGGAAAAAATAAGTCTGCCCAACAGCGATTGGAGGTCCGCCTTGGACAGACAGCCAGACGTCATAGCCTTTGCTAACTCAGAGCGGATCTGCCCGAGTTTGTCCTCAGGAAGCCTGGCTTCCAACTTGTCGGAGTCGAGAATGATACCCAGGAACGTGATGCTTTTAGCAGGACCTACCGTTTTGGCCTGGGCGACAGGGACCTGCAGGGCTGAAAATATTTTAAGCAGAGTAGCCAACCCAGATGGACCGTCAGACGGGTGCTCAACCAGGATGAAGTTGTCCAGGTAGTGAACACTCATGGGTGACCCACCGTGCTTGACCAGGATCCAATGCAGCGCCGGAACCTGTCGAACAACCCCGGGCTACTTTTGGACCCAAAAGTGAGGCGATTGGCAAAGTAAAACTTGCCAGCCCACTTGACGCCATAATATTGCCATAGCTGTGGGAGGACCGGAAGGAGTTTAAACGCACTAGCGATGTCAGCCTTCGACAGACACGTGCCCCTCCTGGCCTTCAAAATAAACCAGATGGCTTCATCGATGGAGGAATACTTCATCCCAAATTCCTCCGATGGAATAAGGCAGTTGATACTAGGAATAACAGAATCATGAGGAGCAGAAAGGTCGTAGATTAATCTTTTTTTATTAGAATCCTTCTTAACGAATAACCCAATGGGACTGATCCTCCAGTGAACAAAGGGAATCGATGCAAAAGGCTCGATCATAAACCCTTTCTCCACCTCCGAGTCGATCAACTCCTGGACCGACACCGGATCTTTCTTGGCGGGGAGAAGGTTGTCACACTCCCAGTTGGATTGCAGGTGGAACCCATACATGAACCCTACCACCAACTCGTGCACAAATCACCTGTCATGGTGCTCAGCCAGGAGCGTGCTAAACAACTCAATGTTAATGTCGGCTAGTCATGCCTGTTGACTCGATTTATTTGGACAGGAGGATTTGGGGTGAGCCCTGAAACTGTGCTATGCACACAAGTAGAGCCCTGCAACCACTGAACATGCAATGACCATAGTTGAAATTGTTGCATATTTGGCTTTTCCCTAAGAACACTATTTGCCTGCCAAATTTATTAACAGAGGGGGTGCCCCTGGGGACCCCGGATGCACCAGGAAGGGCCCTATCTGGTTGCGGACCCGCCGAATTGGGGCACCATTCTGAGGCATGAAAGATCGACTGGCATGCAGTGCAGATGGGAGCTCTGACCCCCTCAAAATGTCTGCAAAACAGCTCCATGTCTAGGTTAGCCCAATTCGTCGTGAACTGAAATTGAGACAGGTGCCTGAAACTGCTGCCTTGGCCGTGAAGGAACGATGGTAGTCGTAAAAAGCACTGCTACCATATTTATGACCAAGGTCGGTGACCCTGAAGAGGTACGTGTCAAGTTCCTCCCTCCTGTCCGGCTGGGCAGAACAAATTATATCCCTGTAGAGGCTGAAAGCCAGGACGAACTCCGGGATTGACAGCTTCCGGTTGAGTCGTGCATCCTTGGCTCTGAAGACAACGGACACCTCACCGCAATCTATGGTCTTGTTATCATTTGCGTCATGCGAAGCGATGAGTATAGAAGCCAAGTTCACCTCCTTCCCGGCCAAGATGTCCTTCAGAATATTTTCCGGGACGAAATGACAGGGGCCGGCACAGACGTACCTGAGGACCCAGCCTGAGGCGAGGGGGAAGGTGCCACCAGAATCACCGCCTGAGGGGTAGGGGTTGCCCTAGATTCTAAGTCCAGCATCCTGGCCTGGACGTCGGCTACCGAGGACACCAGGGTCTCCATTGTGGCGTGCAATTGTGCCAGTGAAGTTTGAACTGACGGTGACTCCACTTGAACACTGGAAGGTCCAGGACTAGACACCAGCAGTCTTTATAATTCAGCCTTCCTAGCTGAGGCCGGGTGACTAATGCCCCTCCAATTTAATTCACCCACCAACTTTGGGATCGTCCAGTTTCTGAGCAAACCGCTGCTGGCCTGACCAGAAGCCAGAGTTTCCGGGATAGGCATGGACTCTTCAATATCCGAGGCTCAAGACATCGTTGCTGGTACCTGAACGAGGGCAGACACCCGGAGGTCATCTGTTGGGCAGAGACGAGTACAGGTGAACAGGAGAGACTAAATGCATAGTGACCACCCGGTAAAGAGAGAGAAAACCCTGACTATGTGCGGGGAAAGAGGGAAGGAAAGACCCGCCACTCAATGAGCAAGGGCCAGGGTGTGACATGAGGGAAGGAGTGCCACCTTTGAAGGACATAGGGAAACTTACCAGCTAGGACTAGACAACAAAACGGGCCTAGCGGGGACGGATAACTCCAACTGTGCCCGAGCGGCAGGCCGGCTTGGAAACCTATGAAAGGGGCAGAAGACTGAATATGGAGTGTGACCTAGCCAGGCCGAGGACCCCCCCTCTTTTTTTTTTTTCCTTTAACATAGTGCACTACCCTGGACCGGAAGGCAGCAAAGACATATAGTACAGACGTTGTGACCTGCCACCAACCTACACGGTGAATGCGAACCAGGAGCCAGAATGCCTCAAGCAGGCTGGAAGGAACATAGGGTGTAAGCCACGGACCTGAACGATTCAGGTAGGCTGGAAGGAACATAGGGTGTAAGCCACGAGCCTGAACGCTTCAGGCAGGCTGGAAGGAACATAGGGTGCAAGCCACGGACCTGAACGCTTCAGGCAGGCTGGAAGGAACATAGGGTGCGAGCCACAGACCTGAACGCTTCAGGCAGGCTGGAAGCAACATAAGGTGCAAGCCACGGACCTGAACGCTTCAGGCAGGCTGGAAGGAACATAGGGTGCATGCCATGGACCTGAATGCTTCAGGCAGGCTGGAAGGAACATAGGGTGCAAGCCACGAGCCTGAACGCTTCAGGCATGCTGGAAGGAGCATAGGGTGCAAGCCACGGCCCTGAACGCTTCAGGCAGGCAGGAAGGAAACCTAGGGTGCCGCCACCTAGGGTGCACCAGGCGGCTTAGGAAAAAAAGGAAGGTAGACGTGGAACAAGAACCAATGTGCGAACCTGTGCCCAACCGGACCTGAAGGAAATATTTATTTAACATCAACTTGCCCTACCAGCGGAGGAGGATGAACCGGTTGAAGCTTACGGATGACAAGCTGCGTGAGTTAATCTGAAGTTTCCAGCTGTAGGGAGCTTAACAAGACCCGGGAACTAACCACAAGGACAAGGTGTTTTTTTTTTACCAAACACATCCACAGTGCCTGCAGCAAGAGCCGAGCCACAACCTGGACGCAACCATGCTGCAACCTCGCCCCTAGGATGCCCAGACAGCCAGACTCTCGCGCCACAGCCAGGACGGCGGCTGCCGTTTTTTTTTTTTTTATTAAAAAAGCAAACCAACTTCCTCTAAGGACTTTTTTTTTTTTTCCTCTCTCTACTCCCCTTGTTTCCCTGACCCCCGCTGCTCTCAGCGGGGAGGCACCGATCCAAGCAGACTCCCACACACACGCAGAACCTCTGGGTCCCGAGCCGGCCACCAGAGAGGGAGGGGCCAAGAGACGCGGCGCACTGACCCAGACCCAGGGTGGAACGAATGGGCGCAGACCTTTCGTGGTCTGCATAACGCATGTTAGCCCCAAGAGCGGTGCGTGGAGGGGGAGTGCAGGTAACCCCACAACACCCTGCGGCTTACCTGCTCGAGGGTGGGAAAACAGCCGGGCCAGCGTCACGAGCCCGGCGCAGGAGGATGACTTACCTAAGCCAGGAGACGAACCCGCTGAACGTGCCTGGAGACGCGATGAAGCCTGATCTCACCCAGAAGTGAGAAGGTACCTGGCTGCGCGCGACGGGGCCGGCACTGCAGCCGGCTAAAAGGCCTAAGCCCCTCCCACAAATACAGGCTATCTAGATAGCCTTCCTTACATATATATATATATATATATATACAGATAGTTAGAGGGGGATAGTTGGTGTAGCTCATAGGAATTACTGTGCTGTGATAGGGATTAGCAGCTTGAAAAATGTAGCAAAAGTGAGCCACGCCTGTATTGTGATAATTCGCTCATATTACATTGCTGATTTTCACAATCAGGAAAATAATGACTGGAGATCACGAATTCTAGAATTTGCGAATTTATGGCAAATATTAAGCCAAAAATTCACGAAATATCTTGAAAACGAATATTGCCTATGCTGCTCATCACAAATGAGCACCTCAACCATCATCAGGAAGGAGAACCGCAGAACCAGAGTGTGCCTCAAAGGGAAGAAAGGTGTGTCCTTCCCCTTACTGCATGGCCCAGAAGAGTGACAGAGAGAATACTACTACCACTATTGTTGCTACTATCACACCTATCCTCCTCTGCTACCCACCCCTGTGGCCTGCTGCACTTATATATAGAACTGTCCTCTTTACTAGATCGAATCTGTAGGAAAAGTAAATGTTTATACATTTGTAGTGTCCCCCTGGGGAACTGATGTAGAGGATAGGAGTTGTGGTGGGCCTGATGAAGTGTTGTGTGACCATGTACTTCATCAGGCCATTGCTCCCTGGGGATCGGTGCAGTGGAATTACAGTACTAAAAAATTAGTCCGGAATTAAACGTAACAAAGTCCTGTTTTATTAAGTGCAATGTAGAACTTGAAATACATACAGTAGCAGCAGGCTTTAAGTGCAATTCTTCTCTTGTACCAGCAAGGATATGGAGACAGGTTGGTTGGAGGCAGATCACGCTGCTGTCTAGACTCTCAAGTCTTTACTTGAGGACATACTGAAGTAGTTATCTCTGTGGAGTCTGTAACAGGAACAGGAGCCCGGCATCTTGCTTCCTCTCCTCTGTCTCTGGACAGGAACCCTCTGTCCTGGCAGGAAGCAAGACAAGCTCACTCCTACCAAGAGGGGAGGAACAGGGTAGTTAACCCTGTTTCTGCCAACCTTCCGTGCTGGTAAATGATGGCCAGGAACAAACAGTAAAATACACAATACACAACTGTATTACCTTTGTAGGTGCCCCCACATTCATATCTGTTAATTACAGTCTTCATTTTCTCATTTCTAGTATGCCTCTAACAGAGTTAGTCACTATATCCCGCTTGCAGGAATACTGTCTAGAAGCGATTCTCATACATATTTCATAGGACTGTACTGTGTTCATTCAGAAAGCTATTATGACGCAATTACAATGGTAACAATTAGCTTTCTTGGCAAATACACTCTTTTTGAGCACTCATCCATAAAAGCATCTTTGGAAAGACAATTATATTTGTGGGTAATATTATGCTTACATTTTAAATGAATGTCTAATGCATTTTAAAAAAGCCTGAAGATTATAATATCTACTCATGAGAAACTATCAGTTCTGATGACAGGAATCGGGTTTATACCAGTAATTTATCAAGTCTGGCAGAATGTGACCTGGTCAGCTGCACGGCTGGCAAAGAGCAACCAACAGGTCTTCTAGTCAGACAGAGCAATTAAATCTCCTTTTCCTTTCTGCCCTCCTATGGGTATTGTGCCTTCGCAACCTTTCATGCAATGTGCAATCTGATGCAAAGACAGGCAAATTATTCAAAGCGCATCTTAGAGCATGGTCAGTTGTAGCTGTCATATGGCCTAACACACAAAATAATGTCACAAATTAAATTGATACATCAAGGAATATTTTTAATGTGTGAGTCTAAATGTACGTTTATAAAAGGATTCATAAAAAAGATAATGTATATGTGTTTTCGGGTATATTTGTTTACCGGACATGAACAAATTAATTCTAAACAAGTTTTTGAGATTTGCTTCTGGCAAATCATGTAAAAATGGTGCCCAGCGCCATTTTTTTGTAGAAATGGGTGGGGAAAACAAGGAGGGAGGAAGAAGATGGAGGATCATATGACACTGCAATAAAGTAGGGGATGGCTTGCCTTAATTGGCTCAGGGAGTAGTAGACAGGTCCTTCTGCAAGGAAAAAGAGAAATGCCATTTTGTGTTCAGTTTGTGACCTAGATGTATTGTGGCAGGGTCTGTCAAAAAGCTATTACAGATAGAGATGAGCAAAGTTTTTAAAACTTAGATTCGGATGCTTCGCTGAATTTTTCCCAAAAATTTGATTTGATCCGAATTTATTCGTCATGGAGCGTGTTATAAATCAGATGTTTCCCTGCCTGCGGGGAGAGTGTATCTTGGTGTACATCACTGTGCATTGCAGAAACATGAATAGCTACTATAGTCCTTTGTGTTAGTGAAACAGTTACTGTGCATCATTATGACAGGCAGGTGACAGACGTCACTCTTAGATTCAGTTCACACTTCACTTATTTGGTCAGTTTCTGGTCAAAAACTGACCAAATAACTAAATTGTAAACTCAGCCTTAAATGTTAGCATCAGGTATAATATACTTAACTGTGTAGTGGTCCAAGATTCTACCATAGAGTAAAAGAACACTCTCCTTTTACACCGTCTGCTGATTCCACATAGATTGCTAGAGAACCTGTTCTGTTAAATGCTGATACAAGTAGTGGCCCCATGATAGAGTGGAGAGGATGTCAGTAGTAAGTTTGTGTTGGCGTCACTGTTTATTTTTCTCTTCTTTTGATCTATCAGAAGAACAACCCCCCAAAAACGGATCATGTCTTTTCCCCTCCCCCACGACAGCACCACAGAGAGAGAGGATCCGCCCCCAGGGACAGGAAACCTACAGAAATAAAAAGGTGGAGCCTCTCTGCCCCTTCAGTGGTTTCCTGTCCCTGGAAGGAGACCTACAGTTTTGTTTCAGGTACTAACCGCAGGTCTGGCATTTCCCAGGGGGTCCCTGGAGGATCTGTGGCTTTCTCCTGCCGGGGTCCATCGCGCTGCAGGGCAGGCTGGCAGGACCCTAGGACTCAGGGTAGCACCAGGGATGCTTCCCTGACTCTTGCGGCAGGCAGGCGTGGGCATCTTCACTGAAGTATTGCCACGCTGAAGGAGAGATCAGTGCGTCGGCAGCAGCTAGGCTGGTCTGCGACGCAGGAGCTTACTTCCGGTCGGAGCGCCCGCGTACTTCCGGGCGCGGTGACGAAGTTCCGGCCAGGCAGGCTAATATCGCGGGACTTTGGATCGGCGTCCTGCAGGCATTAGCAGCGTGCCTGTGGAGAGAAGGAGGTCTGCAGACGGGCTGAGGTGGTTGTCAGCTGCAGGACAAGCGCACCAGATCATCGTTTCCCTATCCAGCTGGCCAAGTGGAATCATGGAGGAGGATAGGCAGGAGACGGTGGAGAGTGAACAGGCTGCTCCAGTCCCGGTACTTGTGCGCGTTGGGGGGTGGTGAGTAGCAATGTGATGTGTTTTACTCAAACCTCTCTCTCTCTCTCCTATCATGTGTGATGTTAGCAGAAACCTAAGAAGGTTGTATGCAAGAAAAAAGGAATGTGCTATTTGCAAATGTGCTCTTTCATCTTCATGTGAAAAGAAGCTGTGTCAATCCTGTATAGAGAAAACGATTTCAGAAGAATCACCTTCTCTGTTTAAAAACATACAATCCCTGATACATACAGAGGTTAAAAATACTCTGAGAAGTAGCAAAAGGAGTAAAAAAGGAGAAAGGGTTTGCAGGATTAATGATGTTTCTTCGGATGACTTGGATCCCTCTGATTCTCAATCTTCTTCTTCTTCCTCGTCCTCTGCTAATGATTTGGATGATGTCAGTTTCTTTTCTCCGGGAGACACGGACAAACTACTTAAAGCCATATATTCCACCTTAAATATAGAGGATGTGAAGGAAGATAAATCTGCCACTGATGCTTTATTTGGAAGATTGGAAGACAGGAAAGGTCGAGTTTTTCCATGCCCAGACAGTATAAATTCCTTAATTCAAAGGGAATGGAGGAAACCGGGTAAAAGAGTCTTTTTCCCTAAAAATTTCAAACGTAAATACCCCTTTGAAGACAAGGCTTCTTCCTCTTGGGGTAAAGCCCCCAAGTTGGACGTGGCTATCTCTAAAGTTTCTCGTAGATCCTCCCTTCCCTTTGAGGACACAGGAGTTTTAAAAGAACCCTTAGATAAAAGGGCAGACGCATTATTAAAAGGAACATGGGAAACGTCTACAGCCTCCTTTAGGCCAGGTGTTGCTGCTTCGGTTACGGCTAGAACCCTATCCTTTTGGCTTCAGCAGTTGGAAGCTCAATTGAAGGATAAATGCCCTAGGGATCAGATTCTCTCCTCCCTCCCTACGCTTAAAAAGGCAGCGGACTTTTTAGCTGATGCAGCAGTGGATGTGGTGAAGCTTGGAGCCCAATCAGCATCTCTTGCTAACTCGGCTAGAAGGGCGCTCTGGCTAAAAACCTGGAGTGGGGGAGATGTTACTTCAAAACAGAAATTATGTAGCCTCCCTTGTCAGGGGGATTTCTTATTTGGGTCTCAATTAGATGACCTTCTGGAAAAGGCTGCAGACAACAAAAAGCGCTTTCCTTCATTTAACCCCGGTAGTTTTCCCTTTTCTAGACAAAAGCGTCCCTTTCGTTCAAATAGGGATAACCCGGGGAGGAGACAGCCGAGAGACAGAATGCAAAGATTCAAGACCAAATCCTCGGGGGGAAAGGGTTTTTTGTTCGGAAATTCTTCTGGCCCGGATAAAAAGCGTCCACAACAATGACGCCATGCCAATGGTGGGAGGAAGATTAAAATTTTTCCTTCCAGCTTGGGGAAGTTTTGCAGGTTCTTGGGTTTTAGAGGTTCTGAGAGATGGTCTAAAACCAGATTTTCGCACCCTCCCTCCAGAAAGGTTTGTGGTTACAAGAGACTTTTGCTCAAAGGAGTCAGCCTCCTTAAAACTGGAGGTTCTAGAACTATTAGAGAAGGGGGCTCTTATTCCAGTCCCGCTAGAACAGCTCTATCAGGGATATTTTTCTCCTCTGTTCCTGATACCCAAGCCAGACGGTACATTCAGAACAATAATAAATCTGAAGGAGCTAAACAAATTTCTGGTTTACAAAAAATTCAAGATGGAGACTATAAGGTCCACAATTCTTCTCTTGTACCCCAGCTGTTACATGACTGTGTTGGATCTCAAGGATGCCTATTTTCACATCCCGATGCATCAGGACTTCCAGAAGTTTTTGAGGATAGCGATTCGAATAGGGGGTCATCTAAGGCAATTTCAGTTTCAAGCTCTTCCCTTTGGCCTTTCCATGGCCCCAAGGGTCTTTACCAAGATAGTTGCCGAGATGATCTCCTATTTGAGGTTGAAGGACATTGTCATAGTCCCCTACCTGGACGACTTTTTGATAATCTCCAAATCCAGGCAGGAAGGGGTAAGAGCAGTTCAGACTGTTCTGGAAGTCTTTCAGACCTTAGGTTGGATTGTGAATTTCAAAAAATCACGAATAGTTCCGCAACAGTGTCAAAGATTCTTGGGACTAATCCTGGATTCTGTGAGTCAGAGGGTGTTCCTACCAGAAGAAAAAATTATAAAGGTAGCAGCTCAAATAAAGTCCCTGTCAAATCCAGCGTTAACTCTGAGAAGGGGGATGTCAGTGTTGGGCTCTTTAGTTTCCTGTATGCCAGCAGTGGAGTGGGCCCAATTCCACTCTCGGGCTCTTCAGTTGGAGATTCTTGCAGCCTTCAAGCGAAACAGGGAAAATTTGAATACAAAATTGAAAATTTCAAAGGCTACCCTGAGAAGCCTTCATTGGTGGCTGGACCCCCACAATCTCTCGCAGGGGGTTCCATGGACTTACCAAGACCCGGTTGTACTAACAACAGATGCAAGTCCCTGGGGGGGGGAGCCCATATCAGTGGTCAGTTCCTTCAGGGTCAGTGGTCGGAAATTCAGAAAACCTATTCCTCAAACAGGAAAGAGCTTTTAGCAGTAAGAATGGCAGTAAAAGCAGGTCTCCCCTGGATAGGGTCGAGTCATCTCAGAGTCTTCTCGGACAATCAGACGACTGTGGCCTATCTGAATCGCCAGGGGGGGACAAGGTCTCTAACCCTAGGAAGAGAAGCATCTCTATTGTTGAAACTACTGGAGAAGAAGATTTGTCATCTGTCCGCCCTTCATATAAAAGGAACAGACAATACGATAGCAGACTTCCTGAGCAGAAGCTCTCTAAGACAGGGGGAATGGACTCTGAGCAGCAGCATTTTCAAAACTATAACGGATGCATGGGGTCAGCCAGAGATAGACCTTTTTGCTTCAAGACTGAACAAGAAAATAGACACCTTCTGCTCATTAAATCCAAGGGAATCCCCGTATGGGGTGGACGCGTTCTTGATAAAATGGAACTTCAGTCTAGCTTACGCCTTTCCCCCATTCAAGCTCTTGCCGTTAGTCATAAAGAAGATCAGGGAGGACGAGGCAAGGATAATTTTGATTGCCCCTTTCTGGCCAAAACAGGCCTGGTTCACTCCTTTCAGGCTGATGTCGGTCACAGATCCATGGATTCTGCCCGAAATTCCGGATCTGCTGACCCAGGGCCCGATCCTCCATCCGGCGGTAAAGGGTCTTCACTTAACTGCTTGGAACTTGAAAGGCGGTTGCTAGAAAGAAAAGGGTTCTCGCCGGATCTGGTGGATACCCTCATGAAGAGCAAAAAACCAGTTACAGTATCCATCTATGTTAGGATTTGGAAAAAGTTCCTTTATTTTTGTAGCTTAGATCCCTTAGATCCTCCAGAATCAGTCCCTACTAGGCAGATTCTGGAGTTCCTGCAAAAGGGTCTAGCCTTGGGTCTTTCTAGAAGTACATTGAAAGTTCAGGTGTCTGCCCTTTCTGCCCTTTTTGAGAAGAGCTGGTCCTTAGATCCTTGGGTCATGAGATTTTTTAGGGCGGTAGATAGAATCACCCCAGTTTCTGTTCCCTCCTTTCCTTCTTGGGACTTAAACTTAGTCTTAAATGCCCTCATGAAGCCCCCCTTTGAGCCCATAGACACTGCCAACATTAGAATGGTCACGCTAAAACTCATCTTGCTTATGGCTCTTACTACGGCCAGAAGGGTAAGTGAGTTACACGCTATTTCCAAAAATCCTTCCTACACTAACATCCTTGAGGATAGGGTAGTTATCCGTCCGGACCCAGCCTTCCTACCCAAGGTTTCTTCCAACTTTCATAGGTCCCAGGAGATCATTCTGCCCTCCTTTTGTGCCGATCATAAAAACCCCAAAGAAAAAGCTTTTCATTCCCTGGACGTGAGGAGGTGCCTCTTGTCATATCTAGACCAGACGGAGGGCTGGAGAAAATCCTCTGCTCTGTTTGTTCTCTTCTCTGGGGCTAATAGAGGCAATAAAGCTTCCAAGAGCACTCTGGCCAGATGGATCAGAACGGCTATCTCTGTTGCCTATGTGGAATCAGGCCTGGTTCCACCTGAAGGTTTGAGGGCTCACTCTACTCGCTCTATCTCCACCTCTTGGGCTGAAAGGGCAGGGATTTCCATTGATCAAATTTGTAAGGCTGCTACTTGGTCCTCTCCATGTACCTTCTTTAAGCACTATCGTTTGGATCTTTCTTCATCCTCTGACCTATCCTTTGGTAGAAGGGTCTTACAGGCGGTGGTCCCTCCCTAAGGGATATTCTCTGTAAATCTCTCTGTGGTGCTGTCGTGGGGGAGGGGAAAATCGAAGATTACAATTACCTGGTAATCGATTTTTCCAGACCCCACGACAGCACCATTACTTATTCCCCCCCTGGTATTTTCCTTTCGGTTCTATTTTAGGCACAGGGTGTCGCATCAAAAAAAAAAAAAAAGAGGAAAAAGAATTTAATTTATGTTGTGTGATATGTGAACTAACTATAGGGGAGTCCCTCTCTGGCTCTGAAAACCACTGAAGGGGCAGAGAGGCTCCACCTTTTTATTTCTGTAGGTTTCCTGTCCCTGGGGGCGGATCCTCTCTCTCTGTGGTGCTGTCGTGGGGTCTGGAAAAATCGATTACCAGGTAATTGTAATCTTCGATTTTGGAGCATCTGCCTCCATACGGTCAGTATTTGGGAGGGTGGAAACAGCATGAGTAGTCAACACAGTGGCCCAGTAGCATAGTGGGGAGGGTGGGAACAGCATGATAAGTCAACAAAGTAGCCCAGTCACGGAGTGGGGAGGTGGTGGTGGTGGGGGGGTTTAAACAGCAGAGGCAGTAACAGCACAAGATGGTGGGTGGCAGTAAGAGAAGATGGAAGCAGAGGCAGCAGGTGTGTGGCATCAGGAGGGTGTCAGTATTAGAATAGTGGCTGAAGCACGTGGCCAGAAATAACGGGACATTTTTCACAATGTTCTGGTGTGGTAGCACACTGCAGTCAGAACCTTACTGCCAGAATGATCTAGTCTGATGCCCCAGGAACTGATGTGTGGAAATCCGGGCTGAGCCACACCTGATTCATCTTTAGAGAGGAAAGTTTAGGGGAAAAAAATGGCAGTACTACCGGGGAGCTAAGATTTAACCACACTTTATTTTAGTATAAGATTAGACATAGACAAAGTGATCGGGTATTAGTTTAGCTACGTGTTTCACCGTCGCGCTGTTGGCTTCTTCAGGCTGACCTGAAGAAAGGTTAACCTCTGAACCTTTCCTGTTGAAAGGCGAGTTCTCTTTGGGGTAACTATGCCCTCTGCTGCATTAAACACCCGCTCTGATTCCACACTAATGGCTGGGCAGGAAAGATTGCCCAGGGCAAACTCAGTAGTCCAAGGGATCTTGGATGGCAGGGTGTACCCCAAGTATGCCACTACCTGTTGGTTCAGGTTCTGCTCCATGTCTTGCTGCTGCTTCTAACATCATGGAGAGCCAGTAGTCACCCCTCTGCCAAATGTTGATAATTGGCAGAGGGGTGACTACTGGTCTGTCACTGTGACTTGCTGTCATTAAAAAGCAAATTAGCTTGCATCTGGCCATGTGCACAAGGGAATCGGAGGGACTCCCGGCCTCCTTCTCCACTGCATACTGCAACGGTCTGTTGGGTCATCTGCCTGGTCTTCCTCATCGCCCTCCAGCTCCTCATGTTCCTCTCCTGTCGCTTGGGAAGATAAACCACCTAGTTCTGTATACTATTCCTGGGTGTTAATGTCCTCCTTCTCTACCAGTTCAGCCCCTACAGGGCTCAGGTGGCCATGAAATGTAGGTGCCATGTCTCCTGTCCCCCGGCTAGACAGATTTATTAGCATCTGCTCAAGGACGTGAATGAGTGGAATGACATCATTCATCCCATAGTCCTGGTGACTGACAAATAAAGTGGCCTCATCAAAGGGCATGAGCAAACGGCAGGTGTCACGCATCAGCTGCCACTGGCTAACGTCAAAGTTACACAGGGGAGTATTCCTGTCCACCTGCATCATTAAGAAATCCTTCATGGCCTTTCTCTGCTCATATAGTCAGTCCAACATGTGGAGGGTGGAGTTCTAACGTGTGGAAACATTGCATATGAGGCGATGTTAGGGAACACCATTCTGCCTTTGCAGCTCAAGGAGGGCGTGTTTTGCAGGGTCAGAGTAGTTTAAGTGCATGCACTGTTTCCTGCCCATTTTCAAGACCTCTTGCAATTGGGTGGAAGACTTAAGGAACCAGTTTACAACCAGATTAAAGACATGGCTCAGCCCTCCTTGAAGCAGCACAGACACAATGTTCTTCCCGTTTTCGGCAACTATGGTTCTGGTGTTCAGTTGGCGAGGAGACAGCTAGGATTCGATTTCTTGGTTGATTACTCGGAGCAGTTTGTCCCTGGTGTCACTAGATTCGCCCAGGAGCAGAACAGCATGACAACACCTTGTTCTGCATAGGAGGTATGTTGAAGGACCACTCCGAACTGTGCCTACAGTGGAGGCTGAAGACAAGGTGGAGGTCAAGTAGGCAGAGGAGGATATTGGCGCCACAATCACAGCATGAGAATGCACAGGCGGTATTGCCATCACCTGGCCAAGTTGCTTGTGTGCCTGTGCCAGAACCACATTTACCTAGTGGGCCATAAACGACATATATTGTCCTTGACCATTGTCACAGCACCACACATCGGCACTGCCAGGCTCAAGGACTGGCCCACCTTCTGCTATAGGTATGTATGCAGAGCTAGCACAGTTTTTATTAGAGAAGTAGTGACGGCTTGGGACTCTCCACCTTGGATCGGCACAAGCCATCCGTTCTCTGAAATGTGCAGAGTCAACCACATGGAAAGGGAGGGAATGTAGTACCAGCAACTTGGCCAGAAGTAGATTCAGCTTCTTCACTGTTCGAGGAGTGCACGCATATGGTTGTCTCTTTGCAATCTGCCCAGTGAACAATTGCTGGCGAAACGTGTGATGAGTAGAAGGAGGAGCATCAGGACCAATAGACGATGGGAAGGAAACACAGCTCCCTTCTGCTGAGGTGGTGGAGCACTGACTGCTGGAGAAGGGGTGGGGGCGCTGGGAAATGCATGAGGCTGTACCACTACATTAGTGCCACGGTTTTCCCAAACCACTTTATGGTGACGCTCCATGTGTTGATGCAGGTTCACCTTCTGCCCACAAGACCTAAAGATATGAAATCAGATGAACACCACACTAACCGCTATATTACACAGGTTATTCACCCCAGTATGAGAATCAAGGTCTAATGGAATTGCTCATCTATTAAACAAGGTGGGCACCACAATAACGGTTATATTACACAGCTTATTCACCCCAATTTAAGAAAAAAAGGCATAATAGAATTGCTTATCTATTAAACAAGGTGGGCAACATTCAACTAGTTAGTTCTGTGCCCTACACAGGGGTTTGATTCAAACTGCACTGCTGATTGGTTGGCTGCGAGGCATTATGGTATGGGTGATCCATCATTCCCGGGATTCTTACTTTTCACTTTGTAACATGTGCAGTCGATTTGATCCAGTGCTGAGCCACGCCCCCTGCACTGATCACATGATGGTGACTTCACCCCAGGTCCTTCGGCTTTTCCAAAGTTCGGGTTCGTGGAAGCCGCCCCTTATGGATTCCATATGCCGGGATAGTCAGCGGTAGTGGAATCCATAACGGGATGCGGCGATTACCCCAACCCGAACGCTGAACTAATTTTTGAAGTTCGCTCATCTCTATTAGTGAAAGCATTCTATTATTGCAATATAACATGTAGTTTAAACACATTTACTACAAAAATTGCATCTCTGTACGCATGTTAGTAAACTCAATTTATTACTGCAATATACTGTGTAATTCAAACATATTTTACTGCAGAAATTGCATTTTTATACTGGTGTTAGTGACATGATTCTATTGATGCAATATACCATGTAGTTTAAGCATATTTAGTACAAAAATAGCATTATTTCCAAACTAAATTGTCAATACCAGTGTGCAGAAGGGGGTGGACATTTAATTGTGCCTGTCTTTAAATTACAGAAAAAAAACGATTGCCATTTTGCTAGTACCAATCTGTGTTCCAAACCAGTGACTTTTCATTTATAGGCCTCATAATAAAATGTCTGGAAAATGGTACAGTGGAAAACGAAAGACCCATCCCTCATTATCCGAGAGTCAGAATGTGGGTAGTAGCAACAGTAGCGGCACCTTCCATTTGGCTAGCAATAGTGCAGCGTCCGGGCCACAGGGGCGATATGTTTACTCACAGTTCTGTAGTCCTCCCTGGGCCAGCGTGCAGTGTAGGGAAGGTTAGCACCAGTTCCTTCGGGCACACTCTGGTGTACAGGGATTCCCGCCAGATGGTGGTTAAGGAGCTCTTGGTGGTCTGGGTTTGAAGTGCCGTGGATGCAGGGTCCCTGTTGTTTGTGACGCCAGCACAGTTACTGTAGGTGCATAGGAGGTACAAAGAATGAGGAGTTAATACTTGTAAACAACTGAACTTTTACTTGATCAGCTGCCTTGAGGTAGATATCTGGTACAAATAATTTTTAATAATTTGGGTTCTTTGTCGGGTTGGGCTTGACACCGCTCCTCCGCACTGAGAGGAGGACTCTCGCTCGGCCGCTCCTTCCACAGTGCGCCTGCGCCGACGACGTCTTCTCTTCCAAGTGCAGAGGTGACATCATCGGCGCAGGCGCACTGTGGAAGGAGCGGCCGAGCGAGCGTCCTCCTCTCAGTGCGCCTGCGCCGACTGAAGACCGGTACAGCGCAGGCGCGAGATTTGGATGGAGACAGGGCCAGCCGGAGGAGGAGAGCCCTGTCAATCAACAGGAGGAGGGGGCGTTTTTTTGAAAGGAGGATGCGGCAGCTACCAGCAAGTAACCACCCTACTTGCTGGTAGCGAGGTAATTAACATATTGTAAAAATGCAATTTTTAAGGAAAATAAGCCACAGAAAAAGTAAGAACACTATATATTGAATAATCGCACTATAAGGATTTTAGTAAGCCCAAAAATGAAAAATGACTTTTGGGGGGTGACAGAGGCCCTTTAACATGGCTGTATTTGTCACCCAGTCTCTTTTTAGTAGCCCTTCACACTTTTTGTCCATTGGATCTTTCAATAGACCCATATCCTCAAAAGGTAGGGATGTTTTCTTTGAAATTCGAGCCACAGGTGCGTCAATTTTGGGAGTTTTGTCCCAGCACACCGAATCTTCCTCAGAAAATGGATACTTTCTCTTAAAGGAAGATGGTGCAATATTTCTTTGAGATTAGCATTTTGACATTGCTATGGACAGGGAAAACCTTTCTCTTTTTCTCCCCCAGGCCCTGGAACATTTTATCCTGGACCGACTGAGGTTCCTTTACTTCTTCTATCCTCACTGTGGCTCTAATAGTTTTAAGTAGCTTCTCTGTATCCTCTGGGGAACAGAACGGCTTCCCTGAATCATCGTTTGGGGAATCTGATTCGACCTTAGACAAAATCTCACCTTCATCCGAATTAGGGTCCTGCAGAAAGTCCGACCCCTGAGATCTTTGGGATGTAGACGGTTGCGGGGAACACGGTGGCAGTCTAGTGTCAATGACAGACATTACTTAATTATCATTTTAATGGATTCAAGGAAGGACGGTGATTCCTCAGTCACCACTTTGTCAGTACACTTTAGACATAACAGTTTCTTGGACTTCGAGGGTAAGGACTTTCTGCAGATGGCACACTTCCTTTTACTCAAGCCTCAGCAGGCTTGGTGGTTCTGGTCTCCCTGCCCTACAAATATTGAACAATTTTAGGGCTCTTATTATATATCTACAACATAGAAGACCAGCACCCACCAACCATCTAATGCACTCCATACAATAATGATAGTGGGGAGGAGGCTTACCGGGCTCTGGGCGGCAGGAGGATCTGCAGGCCTGTGGGGAGCAGCGGTATCCAGTGGAGCCAACATGGTGCAGTAGGAATGCCACATCTTGCGCTCTTTCGGCTCATTTTTAAATCCCCCGCCAGTACAGTGACATCAGGCGCCACTGGAAGTGACGTCAATACTGGCAAAGAGGAAGTTCTTGTCTGGTGCGCATACTCGCGCGATCCCTCATTTCCCGCCTGTGGCTTCTGCAGGGGAACGGAAGCCCAGGACTGCCTTTATGGAAGGACTTATGTCAAAGGTGCGGCCAGAGCCGGAGCTCTATGCGGCCCGACCTCTGCACGGCCCTCCCAGCTGGGGCAAACAACAAGACCGTGCAGTTTTCTTCATCCGACGCAGGAGCACCTCCACGCAGTCCCGCGGACAGGAAACGACAACAACTGAAGCAGGTAAGGGGAGTGGGCCTTTAAAACCTGAACTTCTACATTGTTTCCTGTCCAAGGGAGGCGGGGACATCCTCCTGGAGTGCCGTTGTGGAGCCGCCCGGAAAAAATGGATCCGACAATGCGGGAATTTTAATGCATTTCAATAGAAATTAATGCCGGATCCGGCATTCTGGAATTTTGGGTGGAGAAAATACCAATATTTTCTCCAGCCAAAAAAAGTAAGAGGGACTGAACTGATGCATCCTGAACGGAATGCTCTCCATTCAGAATGCATTAGGATTAATTTAAACTGATCTGTTTTTTCCGGTATTGAGCCCCTAGGACGGAACTCAATACCGGAAAAGAATAACGCTAGTGTGAAAGTACCCTTTATCTAATGCTTTAAAAAATTTGACTAATCAGACGTGAAACAGATTCCAAGAAATGTGCTCATCTCTAGTGTGTGTGATATGTTGGCTCTATGTAGGTAGTAACTGATTGTATAGAGAGTTTATCAATATGGAACATTAATTGTGAACTGTATGACAGTATTAATTGAGCAGTGGGCTGTAGTACAGATGTATCCGCCATTTAGCCTTTTGTACAATTGCTGTGTTCTCCTACCAATGATATCTGAAAAAGCACAGCAAACATTAGTGGACAACTCCTAAATGCATTGCGAATGAATAAATTCAGAACACTGTGCGACATACAGGTACGGATGTGAGACAATTGTCTCACTACTGTCAACACCAGCGTATTTAGCCATTTTATAGCTATAGTATTGTCTTTATTGAAGTACAGTACAAAAGAAATACAGTTATGTTTTAAAAATATAGGTATACACTGTTTATAATAATTGACTGGATTTAAATATTAGCAATATTCCTGGTGGGGTAAAGCCTTTAAGGGTCCATTCACACATGTAGGTAGTAACTGATTGTATAGAGAGTTTCTCAATATGGAACATTAATTGTGAACGGTATGACAGTATTAATTGAGCAGTGGGCCGTAGTACAGATGTATCCGCCCTTACCCTTCTGCACTTACCGTATCATTATAGACTTCAGTTTTTCACAATGCAAATTCAATGCAAATTCTGTACAATATCATGACAAGCTAGTAAAACCCTCAACAGGCTGCAAAGCATACCAGAACCACATGGTGGTGAATTAAAGAAACATGTAGCACAAACAACTTCCTACAGAGTACTGCAAAATCTTGTTGTTTTTCAAAGCTTGTCACCTCGAGCCACATATCATCATGAACCTTCACTTTGTAAAACCCCATTGTGGTGTTACCACTTCTGCACCCTGCTACTGTCTTTATTGGTCTAACCTCATGTCACCTTGTGTATTTATTCCAGGTCCTCCACACTGTGCATTTCTAATGTCATGTAATGTGCCTGGTTCACTAGCAGGTGGCAGCAAACATGGCAGAGCTATACTTAGATAGAATGGAACTTGCCATTCCATTCTAACCCCCTCTCTGTGGAGAAGTTGGCTAGTCCCACTTCCTGCAGGAAGGGTGGGGATCAATTTCTAGTTAGTCTAGCTTACCTCCTGCTAGGGGAGGGTGTGCAGGGGCATGTCTCTGCTGGATGTTCCCAAGCCAGCCAGAGCATCTTAAGCTCTGCTGGCCATGGAGGCCAAAGCTTGAATCCTCAGGAGCCAGGAGGAAAGTTCCCTGCCATAACCATAAGTCAGACCAAAGAGAGAAGTGCAGAATACAGAATTAACAGTATATTAAGCAAGCCTGTCAGTACAGCAGAGAGAGAGAAAGCAAGCAGAGTTATTGAATAAGCCTGCCAGTTTAATAATAAAGCCTGCTGGGACCAAGACAAAGCTTGAAGACTATTTCTGATGAACGTTTATTTAGGTAAAGCTGCTGTTCAACTACATACAAGGTCTGGACTCAATCTTTCTTTCAAATCCCTCAATTATTCCCCCTATTTCTTGCTTCGAAACCAAAGCCTGGGGATCAGCCGTATCCAGGTAGGAGCACTGTGACAAACAATAAGACATTTAAAGCCGCACTATACCACTTGGCAATTCCTACACCTAGGTTGCGTTATAGAGGGCCCTAGGGGGAGGTGTCCATTGCAATTGTTTACTTCATGGGGAGAACAATCTGTCTTGGCCATGGATGGACAGACAGTTGATCACAAAATCAAGGAGAGCTTTCACTCTAAAACTGGAAAGGTTACCTAGCAAGGAGTACAAAAAAAAAATAATTTTTTAAATCAATGTCAATACTAGTACCGGCATGGGTATGGTAGATCTATTTAAAGACAGGTCATTTGAACAAATCAGAAGAGGAGTTAGTCTACATTTTTCAAAACGGCACTTTGAATACTTTTGTAATTGAATATAATTAAATAGCTTTGTTAGGAAGAGATTGTCATGTATTATAATGTCTGATTTTCATGAATCATGAGTTAACCCCTTCTACCAGTTGGACTTGTGCTAAACCATTTTAGATACAGATGAATATAAAACACCAAGGACTATGTCATTACTGCAGACATAATGGCTTTCCATTCTGTGAAACATTAAACAGAAATTAGAGTTTGAAGGCAATAGGGTGAATTGCTGTGTTCTCCTACCAATGATATCTGAAAAAGCACAGCAAACATCAGTGGACAACTCCTAAATGCATTGCGAATGAATAAATTCAGAACACTGTACGACATACAGGTACGGATGTGAAACAATTGTCTCACTACTGTCAACACCAGAGTATTTAGCCATTTTATAGCTACAGTATGGTCTTTATTGAAGTACAGTACAAAAGAAATTCAGTTATGTTTTTAAAATATAGGTATACACTGTTTATAATAATTGACTGGATTTAAATATTAGCAATATTCCTGGTGGGGTAATGCCTTTAAGGGTCCATTCACACGTCTGTAAGTGTTTTGCGGATCCGCAAAACACAGACACCGGCAATGTGCTTTCTGCAATTTGTGGACCGCAGATCGCCGGCACTATAATAGAAAATGCCTAATCTTAGAAGAATAGGACATGTTCTATTTTTTTGCGGAAATGGAAGTGCGGATCCGGAAATATGAATGCGGACAGCACATAGTGTGCTGTCCGCATCTTTTCCGTCCCCACTGGAAATTAATGGGTCTGCCCATTCCACAGGATGCAGACCCATTTTGTGGACGTGTGAATGGAGCCTAACAGTTAACATCCAAGAATAGTTTTGTGTTGGTAACTGTTCTGAATCCATCAGTTAGACCTAATTGTTTTAGTACCATAGAAGCAATTATCACTAGTTACAGTCACATCATTAGTAATCGTTATGTCTATGTAATGCTAATGTAATGATAAAGCCAAACTGACAGCCAGCAAACGCATCGTACCAGACACACTTTGCACAGTGTGAACACTCTGAACACCCCAGCAGGAAGGGGGACTTTGGCAGAGCCTTTCTCAGGTGTCAAAAAAGCAGGACTGCTGGTGGCTGGGCACACCGGCCTCATTTGGGCAAAACCCCAAAGTAAATACTGTGACACTATGCAATGGTCAATAGGGAAACACGAGAATGGTCAGTAAACATAAGCAAGGGCACTAGAACCAAAAGACAACCAAAGCCAGAGTCAATAACCAGAGAAACTACCGGGGAGTGCCTGGAGCCGGCATACAACGATTTGACTCGCACGGGGAAGAAGGAGCGGGAGCTGAAGGACGCCGGGCCTGCCATGCCGGCAAAGCAAGATGGCGCATCGGAGGTGCGGGCTGTGGAGGTTGCGGCCCGCCTGGGTATATATGCCCATACCACAGCAGTACTGCCTCCCTCAAAGGGGCCTGAGGCAACCCCTGTCATCCCTGGGGAGGGCTCCCTATCCCAGCTTAAGCAGGCAGAAGGGCCTATTCATGGTGGGGCACAGGCAAGAGATATGACAACAGTGGAAGTCTCAGCATCTCCAGCCCCAGCCTCAGACCCTGCATCAGCATTGTGTACTCAGCAAGGACAGCCTGAAATTGGCTCTGTGGAGCCCACACCAAGAGATATCTTTAATGCTGTACAGCAATGCAGCAGCTCGCTTGCTATCCTCACCACTAATATGGGCAGCCTACAGGAAAGTGTGTCCCTTCTCCGTCAGGATCTGCGCAAAGTCTCTGACAGAATGACTGAGGTGGAAGTTAGAGTGGGAGCCCTAGAAGATCAATTGCCTCCTGTAAAAAGAGACCTGGGCAGGATTATCCACAACGTGACCATGCTGTTGTCCAAAACGGACGATTTAGAGAATCGATCAAGGAGGAATAATCTCTCTTTGGTGGGAGTCCCTGAAAAGGCGGAAGGTGTGGATCTGGTGACCTTTTTTCGAGGACTGGCTTACCCTAAAAGTGCCGTTCCGTGCGCCACCACCGGGGGCCCCACCCTGTCCAGTGTTATTGAAGCTACTTCACTTCAGGGACAGAGATGTGATTTTTAAAAAGGTGAGGGATCACCCTGAGCTGTCCATCAACAGGAACAAAATCGCGATATATCCAGATTTCTCTGCCGAGGTCCAACGGAAGAGGGTCAAGTTTCTGGAAGTCAAGCGACGCCTCAGGAATCTCCAAGTTCTGTATCCAATGCTATACCCAGCCAAGCTTTGTGTGGTGGCACATGGAGAAGTCTGTTTTTTTTACACTCCTCTAGAAGCAGTGGATCGACGCCAATGAATCCTCACTCAAGAACTTGAAGCCGGTGGACTGAGAGTCTCGCTTTTAGAACTGCTGGGACACGTGAGATATACTGATAATGTCCTGGGACATGATTGCGTGGGGGAGGGAAGGGTTACCTTTTTATATGAATCTCCTACGTATTTGATGTGCCTTCTACCTAATTATTATGCCTAGGACCATGTATTTAGGTTAACTAGGTTATGCCAGTTTGCCTGCCAGGGTTTTCTCAGTGTACTACTATAGGGGGCACCTGGGATTGTTCGTTTCTGCAATTTATCGTTCTGTGTTGTCCTGCAGATATGTTCGTATATTGGCGGGTCAGTAAATACGACCCGATTTATGTGTGAAATCTGTTACACAGGTTTTCTTTTAGCCATATATATAGCCAACTGTAGGGAAGTTTTTCCGCCCTATTTTCAATTTTTTTCGTGTAGGGTTGTTATCCTAATGGGAAGCTGTTATGCTGTTGGGGTATTTGTGTGGGTTGGGAAGTCCTATGTGGGATGTGGGGGGTCTGCAGGTGGAACGGGTTGGGAATTCCTATGTGGGATGTGGGGGGTCTGCAGGTAACCTATGTTACTGGGGAGATATACTTCGCTTTGACATGTAATGTATATTTCAATGGCACATAATGTAAAGATTGTTGGTTGGAATGTCAGGGGTTTAGGAGAGCCGGCAAAACGTACGGGTGTGTTTTCTGCGCTACAGCACTTACACCCTGTTATATTCTTTTTGTCAGAGACTTATCTATCTCAGACCACTACATCGGTCATACACAAATCATGGGTTGGTCATGCGTACCACTCTGTACTTTCTTCCCATTCCAGGGGTGTGAGTATTCTGCTGCATAGATCATTGACGTTCGTATGTCACTCATCCTGTACAGATGCCAGTGGGCAGTATGTATGTCTTCATTGTACTTGCTACCAGTGGTCCTTTATTTTGGTAGCGGTGTACATCCCACCGCCGTATAACAGTGAGGTGCCTAAAGAAATTATGAGACATGTTGAGGAACTACCGCACTGTCCAATACTATTAATAGGAGACTTTTACACATGTCCCTCTGTGAGTCTGGATAGAGGTGGAATGTCAGATATAGGTAGAGATTCTAATTTTGCCAAAGTGTTGCGTGAGCTGGATTTGCATGACATGTGGCGGGTGAGAAATCCCACCACCTGGCAGTTCTCCTGCTATTCTAGTTCTCATCATTCACTGTCTAGAATAGATTTAGCTATAGGAAGCAATTGGGTGCTAGACGCCCCCCTGGGGTGGGGGCCTGGAAACGTAATCCTTTCTGGCTGCAGCTAGTAGATGGGGAGGATGGAATTGGGGAAGAATTGAGAGAATTCTTTACCCAGAATGTGGGTTCGGCGTCCTTTGGGGTGGTATGGGATACGTGTAAAGGGTATGTCAGAGGTTAATACATTCAAAAGATTAGTCGCCATAAATCTAAAACTAGGGATACTCAGAAAAAGTTACAGGCTCTGGTAGTGGGGGCAGAAGAGAAGTTTGTGTGTCATCCTAATATGACTAATGAGGAATCCCTGATCGCAGCACAGGAGGGGTTGAGGAAACTTTTACGAGCAGCAGATCACCGAAGGTTATTCCTCAAACAAAAATATTTTGAGGCAAGAGAGAGCTCCGGGAAGTTATTGGCAAGGGTTATTAAAGCCCAGGATGGTCCATCTAAAATTTTGTCTATTCAGAGGGCTGATGGTACGATTGCTATAAAAGACGAGGACATTTTGGTGGGATTCAATGCCTATGAGTCTCTCTATAAGACAAAATTGGAGATGAGCACTGCCGATATAGCCGAGTACCTAAATGGGATTGCACTCCTGCAATTGTCGGCGGAAAATGCAGCATGCATAGATGGCCCTTTGACTCTTACCGAGTTGGAGGTGGCGATAAAATCGTTCCCAAATAAAAAGGCCCCTGGGATAGATGGGCTGCCAGCTGAGTTTTTTTAAAAATATAGCAGTGTTCTGTTGCCTCATCTCCTTGTGGTTTTAATGATGCTTTGTTGATGGGGAACCTTCCCGTCTCTATGTGAGAGGCTATTGTGGTGGTCTTGCCTAAGCCTGGTAAGGATCCCAAGTTCCCTGACTCGTTCAGACCAAGTTCTTTGTTGACCTCTGATATTAAGATTTTGGCAAAGGTTTTGGCGAACTGGCTACAATCGGTCATTACAGCCATTGTTCAGAGGAGGCTTCTTCTTAATACTGAGAGGAGGGTGGACTCAGTAGGAGGCCAGGCTGTCCTTTTGTTAGACGCGGCTAAGGCCTTCGATAGTGTTGAATGGATCTATGTTTGGGAGGTACTGCGAGTCATGGGATTTGGGAAGACCTTTATCTCCTGGGTTCAGCTGCTATATAATGGTCCCATGCCTAGGATCTGGGCCAATGGGGGAATATCAGAGGCATTTGAATTGGATAGGGGAACTCGTCAGGGGTGCCCGTTATCCCCACTTCTTTTTGCCATTGCAATTGAGCCACTTGCATGTGTATTACGCACCACTGACAAGATAATTGGAATCCCTTGTGGGTCCCGGGAAGAGATGGTGTCCCTGTATGCGGACGATATGTTAATTTATGTGGGTAATGTGGAAAGATCCTTGGGTCCTAATATGTCCCTAATTCAGAAGTTTGGGGACAGGTCTGGATTACGAATCAATTGGGAGATGTCTATTCTCCTACCGTTAGACAACTCTGTCAGAACCTTCCTTCCTCAATCTAGTCCATTACAGGTTGCAAGCCAAGTTAAATATCTTGGGGTCTTAGTTACCGCACACCCTAGCAGTTACATTAAACTTAACATTGACTCACTATTGAATGTACTGTCTGAAAAGGTTAAAGGGAACCTGTCACCAGGAAATTTACTGATAAACCAGGCATGCTGCCTTGTAGGGCTCACTCTGCTGAATATAATGATACCTTTCACTTGGTGATCTGTTGCTTTATTGTGGAGAAAAAGTACTTTTAATCCATATGCTAATGAGCTGATTTGAGTCCAGTAGTTGATATGAGTCCAGCGTTTTTTCTATTCAGAGCTGTAGCCACTCCCCTATTCACTTCTATAGATCAATAAATAAATAAACCACACTCCTTTTACAACTGAATAAGTAAATAGGGGAGTGGGTACAGCTCTGAATAGAAAAAAATGCTGGACTCATATCAACTACTGGACTCAAATCAGCTCATTAGCATATGGATTAAAAGCCCTTTTTTTCACAATAAAAGCAACAGATCACCAAGTGAAAGGTATCATTATATTCAGCAGGGTGAGCTCTACATGGCAGCATGCCTGGTTTATCAGTGAATTTCCTGGTGACAGGTTCCCTCTAAAGCCTGGTGCAAGCTACTGATGTCAGAAATTGTAAGGAGCAACCTCCTTAAAATGATTATCATGCCCAAACTTATGTATGTCCTGCATAACACCCCAATTTGGATACCTCATAGGATATTTGTTAAAATAGATAGACTATTCAGGGATCTTATATGGTGCCTTAAAAGGGCTCGGATCCGACTTGAAACACTACAAAGAGGGAAGGAGGCAGGGAGAATGCAATCCCAAACGCCTGGTTGTATTACATTTCGGTCCAGTTGCAGCAGCTCAGAGGATGGGGGAGAAGTCCTGGGGACAGTGCATCAGCTAGGTTGGTGGCTCATATCATAGGCCAGGATTCCCCGGTGACCCTATTTGAACATGGGGTTTGGCCGATAAGATAGTAGGTCATCCTACTCTGGCAATGATACAAAAGATATGGCAAAAATGTAGGGTATTGCTCACAATACAAGGGTTTGCGCAGGTCTCTCCTATCCGGAGGAATCCGCATCTGCCTGAAATGTTTCATTTAGAAGGGTTTACACCATGGGAGCGTAAAGGAGTGAGATTTCTGTATCAGCTTAAGTCCTTTGAACAGTTGAGAAAAGAATTTGGTCTCCCGCAATCGGCCTTTTATCAATTCCTGCAATTACACCACGCTTTTCAGAAGCAGGCGAAGTCGCTGTCGATGAACTGTACTACAGTACCACTGTTTCAACAGATCCTTACAAACAGTTCCTCGTGCGGGCTGATTTCATCTATCTATAGGAATCTGTATGTGAAATCATTGAAACAGGAGGTTCTAGTGGTCAAACTTAAATGGGAGGCAGAGGTGGGGCTGATTTCGGAGGATCAATGGAAGTCGATCCTTGTGTTGACTCCACAACTGTCGGCGTGTGAAGGACACCGTATGTCTCAGCTGTTTTTATTACACCGTGTGTATAGGACCCCAGAGTTTCTATTCAAAATAGGTGTTCGGGCAGATGTGAATTGTCCTAGATGCGGTAGCAGTCCTGCATCCTTGTTACATATGTTCTGGGACTGTACGGAGCTTCGGGCTTTTTGGTTGGCAGTTTTGACTCTAATCAAGGACACCTACCACATAGAGGTCCTGCCTAGGCCAAGGGCGTGTGTGACTGGAATATTGGACGTTAAAAATCGACATCACCGTCTGGGAGAACAACGCATGCTTTTTCAAGCCAGGAAATTGATTGCCAAACAGTGGCTTCGACCGCAAGCTTCGACTAGGAAACAATTCTTATATAGGTTGTCGGATGCAGTGGCGGATTAACATAGGGGCGTTCGGGTCGGCAGCCCTGGGCCCGGCATCACTGGGGGGCCCAATGCCGACCCGAGCGCCCACATACTGCAGCGGGGCACAGGAGCGCATAGTTCCCTGCCCCGCCGCCGATCAACACCATAGGCTTCAGGCCTAGTAGGCCTGAGGCCTATGTGGTAGTATATTCCCGGTGCAGGCGTGCGTGATGACATCATCACGTGCCTGCGCCGGGACGCAGGACAATGAGGATTGCGCGCCTGCGGCCTGCCTCACCATCCCGAACCCAGGTAAGTATTAGCTTTTAGTTGTTGTTTTTTCTGTGTGTGCCTTTGGGGGCCAGAGGAGGACATGGGGGCAGTGTTGGGGCAAATATTTTCATGGGAGGGCAGTGTGGAGGCGAATTACTTTATGGGAGCAGTGTGGGGGAAATTACTATATGGGGCAGTGTGGGGGAAATTACTATATGGGGGCAATGTGGGGAAAATTACTATATGGGGGCAGTGTGAGGGAAAATACTATATGGGGCAGTGTGGGGGAAAGTACTGTATGGCGGCAGTGTGGAGGAAATTACTGTATGGCGGCAGTGTGGGGGAAATTACTGTATGGGGGCAGTGTGGGAAATTACTGTATGGCGGCAGTGTGGGGAAATTACTGTATGGCGGCAGTGTGGGAAATTACTGTATGGGGGCAGTGTGGGAAATTACTGTATGGGGGCAGTGTGGGGAAATTACTATATGGGGCAGTGTGGGGAAATTACTATATGGGGCAGTGTGGGGAAATTACTATATGGGGCAGTGTGGGGAAATTACTATATGGGGCAGTGTGGGAAATTACTATATGGGGACAGTGTGTGGGAAATTACTATATGGGGCAGTGTGGGGAAATTACTATATGGGGCAGTGTGGGGAAATTACTATATGGGGACAGTGTGTGGGAAATTACTATATGGGGCAGTGTGGGGAAATTACTGTATGGGGCAGTGTGGGGAAATTGCTATATGGGGGCAGTGTGAGGAAATTACTATATGGCGGCCGTGTGGGGAAATTACTGTATGGGGGCAGTGTGGGGAAATTACTGTATGGGGGCAGTGTAGGGAAATTACTGTATGGGGGCAGTGTGGGGAAATACTGTATGGGGCAGTGTGGGGAAATTGCTATATGGGGGTAGTGTGGGGAAATTACTATATGGGGGCAGTGTGGGGTGTTGCTATTAGGGGACATTATTTTTGGGGACACTATACAGGGATTATTACCTGGAGCACAATATAGGGTGTTATTATTACTGGGGGCACTCTAGGGGACATTAAAACTGCTGTAGACACTATAGGGACCTTTCAGGATAATTTATCAAACTGTTGTAGTAGAACTGGCTTAGTTGTCCATAGAAACAGATTCCACCTTTCATTTTTGACATCTCCTCTGAAAAATGAAAGGTGGAATCTGATTGGTTGCTATGGGCAACTAAGCCAGTTCTACTTTACAGCAGTTTGATAAATGACCCCAATTATGAGAAACCTAACATGTCTGTGTAACAAACCCTGTAGAGACGAGATGCGGCTGAAAGAATTTGTCATGGCGGTCTGGGTCAGATGGAGAAGAAGAGGAAAGAGAAGTTCTACATGACAGGAGATATCCCTGGATGTAAAAGGTATGTGGTGCTGTATTCTCACTGCTGTGACCTACATCTCATCTTCTCCCCTAAGTCTTTTTTAATATAATCATATTGTAATTTGTCACCTGCAGTCCTATGTAACAGCCCAGATAACAGTGATAATTTTCTGTGTGCAGATAATGTAGTAGATGTTCCCTATGTAACACCCCACATAACACAGTGAACTATTGTGTTATGTGGGGTGTTACATAGGACTGCAGGTAACATCTATGACATCTGTACTCAGAGAGTTATGAGATGGTGTGGCTCCGACTCCTGGCACCCCTGCCAATCCGCTGTTTGAGGAGACCGCGATGTCCCAGTGAGCGCCGCAGCCTCTTTGCTCAGCGCTGTCCATTTGATAGCACTGCGCTTGGTATTGCAGCTCAGCCCCAATCACTCAGATGAGACAGAGCTGCGCCTGCAGCTAGGCCATGTGAACAATGAATGTGATGTCCTATGGCATAGGAAGAGACTGTAGCGCTCACGAAGCACCGCAGCCTCTTCATACAGAAAACGTAAACTTAAAATGGAGGGAGGGGCCCGAGTTGGGTAGACAGCCCCGAGCCTATCATGCACTTAATCCGCCCCTGGTCGGATGTCCTGCGATTGGAAAAGGGTGTTTATGTTAAAAGAAAGTGTATGGCGAAATTTGATAAGATATGGGAACAATGGTAAAACTATAGGATACGTTGCCCTGACTAGCCTTCCTTATTAAGGATATAAATGTGGGAGCTGTTGAATAGACTAATATGCTTTTCTCTCTCTTCCGATTCTAGCTGATGGTGAAGTGTACGGTTATGAATTGTGATCCGGGTGCTGATCATGTACCTTATGAGCATTATTCCTGGGTAGAGACCTTGCTCCCGTTCCACCGCCTGTGGGGAGAGGGGTGGCAAAGGTTTGTTGGATGGGGGGAGGGAGGTCTTTGTTTGTTCATGATATAAAAAGAGGGGAAAAAAAACCTCATTTGAGCTGACTTGTACAACTGTCCACAGCATACTGTAGTGGCGGTCACCTTTGATCCTTATTACTGTATCGACTGTATTGAACCTTCTACATCTGCTTAAGGATTAAATGGACTCTGAGTTGATTTTAGTAAACATTTTATGCTTTGTTATCAAGAATTTGTGCAAGCAATTTCTTTGTATTGTGCAATATTGTCAATAAAAAATATCTGATTAAAAAAAAAAAAAAAAAAGCGCTTTGTGACAAAGTACTTTGTCATGAAGCGCATATCTTTGTAATTAGCGGCCGCGATCGCCGGGAACTGCAATTGCACCGCTCTCTGTTGTTGCACCCCTTAGATGCCGCGTTTATTGATGATCGCGGCATCTGAGATGCACATTATGGCTTTCAGAGGTTAATCCGGTTAGAATAAAAAATACTCACCTCATCCACTTGATCACATAGAGGTCGTCATGGCCATATAGATTGATGGTCTAGCATAAAATCCTGCGCGGTGCGTGATGATGTAAACACGCTGCCCAGCATGGTGATGTCATACATCACCGCGCGCGCTATTCCGAGAATACCCCCATTTCAGGAAAAATTGATTCGTTACCACGAAGCACAAGGAAATTCGGCTATGCAGCAAGTTGAATTTTCCCTGAAATTCAGATCGAAGTCCACTTTTGATACCTCAATTTGCTCAACACTAGTAACTAGGCATAGTCGATCTAGATCTCATTTTTAAGTAACTTTTTACAAAAAACAATCTGAATTTTATATAATCTTGTTCCCATTACTCCTTAGAGTAGCATGACTTTGCTTTCCTGTAAGTGACTGGATTTGCAAGGTTTGATTTCATACACGCATCAATTACAAGAAGAAACAGAGCCTTGTAGGCTACTAATTAAATCCGCTGGAACCACATGTTGATGCTGATCCAATTTGATGAGGAGTCCTGCCCTCCAGGTCCTGTATCTAGAATGATTATATTGAAAGCATTAAAATATGTGTCTACAGTATTAAGACAAATCACTTCAATGAATATACCAGTTATGTATTTAATTTTATGTCAAATTTTTCTAGATGTCAGAATCGATTATGCTGAATACTAAAGGTCAGTAATGAAGTTTTGACAGTCAACTGGATAAATTAAATCTGATTTCGAAAATTCTTGTAAAGGCATTGTCCATTTTGTAAAGTGTACAGGGTGGTGTGAAAACATAAAAAAAAAAAAAAAAAATCTATACTCACCCTCACTGATCTACCCACCACCCTGCTGCTCCCGTTCCAATGCTTACTGGGTTCCTACTGGTCTCTCCTTACTGGTGCAGTCTCGACACTGAGAAAATGTTTGGAGATGCCTAGAGATGAGCGAAGTTTTGAAAAACTCGATTCTGCAGCTTTGCCGAACTTCGGCAACAAATTTGTTGCCAATTACTTAGTCACACATCACTTTTCATTGTATGGAGTGGGCGCAATGACTGGGAACGGCGATCATGCTGCCCACGTCATTTAACCCCTCAGATGCTGCATTCAACACTGATAGCAGCATCTAGAATCCCATTCAGGTACTCTGGTGGTTAATCTAGGGTTAAAAAAAAATATTATACTCTCCTTATCCTCTTGATCGCAGAGAGGATGTCCGCTCCCATCTTCATGGAAGAAAACCTGCCAAAGGACCTGTGGCAAGCGTGAAGACGTCACCACGTGCTTACGCTGGCCGCTAGCAGTGACGTCATCAATGATCTTCTGTCCTCCTTTTTTTCTCTTTCTGTAGATCATGCAGAGATCTATTAGTCTGTGAAGCTTTTTGGTCCTGAGAAGTGAGGACACATGGACTTCACCTCCTCTCTCTCTCTGAACTCTCACTTTCAACTTCCAGCTAGGGGTGGAGCCAGCCAGAATTATTAACTCTAGCTGTTCCATCTATACATAGCTATACAGAACATAATACATAACATGACAATTAGAGATGAGCGAATTTTTCAAAAATTTGATTCGGCCAGTTCGCCGAATATTCCGAAATGATTCGTTTCGATCTGAATTTATTTGCGGTGAATCGCAATAACAAACAGCCATTTCTTGGCTGCAGAGAGCCTGTACAGTGGTGTAGAACACTGTGCCTTGCAGTAACATGTATAGGGAGTCTGCAGTGGTAGTGAATCCTGTAGTAAATACTGTGAGTCATTATGACACGCAGATGACAGGCGTCGCTCTTAGAATCACTGCACACTTCACTTATTTGGGCAATTACAGGGCTAAAACTGACCAAATAACTCAAGTATGAACTCAGCCTTACAGGTCGATGTTAGCGTCAGAAAGAAGCCCACTCCTTTTACACCGTCGTCAGTTGACTCCACATAGATGTCTACAGAACCTGTTCTATTAAACGCTTATGCAAGTAGAGCCCCCTGACAGACAGGAGAGGGTGTCAGCAGTAAGTTTGTGTTGACGTCACTAATTATTTTGCCCTTTCTCTGATCCGTCAGAACAATAACCCCCAAAAAACGATCCTGTCTGTTGAGCTCCGCCTTCACTCGGTCAGCATTTGGTCAGTAATAGAGATGAGCCGAAGGACCTGGGGTGACGTCACTGTCATGTGATCAGTGCAGGGGGCGTGGCTCAGCACTGGATTTGATCCCGTGTTGAGCCACGCCCCCTGCACTAATCACATGACAGTGACGTCACCCCAGGTCCTTCGGCTGTTCAACAGTTCGGGTTGGTGGCAGCCGCCCCTTATGGATTCCATATGCCGCTATAGTGGAATCCATAACGGGATGCGCGACTTACCACAACCCGAACGCCGAACACCAGACTTTTTTTTAAAGTTCGCTCATCTCTAGTCAGTAATCCATTAGTATTGCTAATGCCAAAAAAAACAGTAGTGGATCCAAAACAGAGATGACACGTGAATGGTATATTTTCATGTCTTCTGTGTTTTGTACCCACTCCTGCTTTTGGCTACCAAATCAAGCCAACTCTGATGTGACATAGGCCTTGCAAATTCTACACAGGCAGGATCCGTTGTGCGTCATCTCATTTCTCCTTCCTTATGACAGATCAGAAGAAGGGTCAAATAAATGGTGGTGTCATCCAGGCCAAAAAGGCAAAATAGTGGCCCAGTCATGGAGTGGGGAGGATGGGAGAACAGCTTGAGAAGTCCACAGTGTGGTCCAATGAGATAGTGGTGAGGTGGAAGCAGCATGAGGAGAACACAGAGTGGCCCAGTGACATAGTGTTAAGGTAGCAGCAGCAGCAGCATGAGGAGGCCACAGAGTGGCACAATGAAAGAGTGTGGAGGTGGCAGTAGCAGCATGAGGAGGCCACAGTGTGGCAAGGTGACATAGTGTGGAGGTGGTAGCAGCATCATGAAGAGGCCACAGAGTGACCCGGTGACAGAGTGGCAGACACAACCCAACCGCCCTTTAGGATGGGTGGCGCAGCGTCCCCCTCCCTCCCCCTTCTGAAGGCTGCTAGACATGAACTCCCCTCCTTTCACAAAAAACGCAGCGTCCTCCATCCCTCTCTCCTCTCAAGTATGCCGGCGCAGACACAATCACCCCCCCTCACCTGGTTCAGGATGGCCGGCGCAGCGTCCTCCATCCCTCCCTTCTCTTAATGCTGCCGGCACAGACACAACCCCAACCGCCCTTCAGGATGGGCGTCGCAGTGTCCCCCACCCCCCCCCCTTTCTGAAGGCTGCTAGACACAAATCCGCCCCATCAGTAGGGCCCGCTGTATGGACAGAGCTAACCATCGGCCGCTGCGTCCCGATGGTTACCATGTCAACCAGACGCCTTCACAGGCATCCAGCTTGCCGTGGTATTTCTGAGCCTGATCAGGCTCCTGCTAAAGGCAGGTACCTGAGCAGACTAAGGCTACATGCACACAACAGTTATTTTTCTCGGCTTTCGTTTTTTTTTTTTTTTTTGCGGATAGGACAGGAACCCATTCATTTCAATGGATGGGTCAGCAAAAAAATGCTGACAGTTCATCCGTTTGTGTTTTGCGTTTGTTGTTCGTGTTTCACTTCAGCAAAAAAAGTAATGCATGTCCTACATTTTTCTCATTTGCGGACGAGGATAGGCATTTATTACAAGGGATCTGTGAAATCAAAGGAATCCTCAAAAAAAAACTGATGGACCATCAGTTTTTTTTGCGGATCCCGATTTGCTGACAGCAAAAAACAACTGTCGTGTGCATGTAGCCTAAATGTAATTGAAAATACACTGCAGTAGTACTGCAGTGTATTGTAAATCATCAGACCCACTGGATCTTCAAGAAAAAAATATGACTCAGAAAATGGAAAAACAAAAACATGATTTTTTTTTCAAAAATGCTTTTATTGTGTAAAATAAAATTAAAAAAATGCACATATTAGGCATTGCTGTGTCCGTAACAACCTGCTCTATAAAAAAAAAAGCATGTGATCCAACCAGTCTAGTGAATGCCGTAAAAAAAATAAATGATTAAAAAATGTGCCAAAAAAGCCATTTTTTATCACCTTACATCACAAAAAGTGATTAAAAATTCAGATGTGCCCCAAAATGGTACCAATCAAACCATCATCTCATCCCGCAAAAAAATGAAACCCTACCTAAGACAATCGCCTAAAAAAATAAAAAAAATATGGCTTTCAGAAAATGGAAACACAAAAACATGATTTAAAAAAAAATAATAATTATTGTGTACTTCCAAAAAAAAAAAAAAAAAATAGACATATTTGGTATCACTGCGTCGTTACGATCTTCTCTATAAAAATATCACATGATCTACCCTGTCAGGTAAACACTGTAAAAAACTAAAAACAAAAACTGTGCCAGAACAGCCATTTTTTAGTTACCTTGCCTCATTAAAAGAGTAATATATATATATTATATATATATATACACTCCCCTAAAGAATTATTAGAAACACCATACTAATACGGTGTTGGACCCTCTTTTGCCTTCAGAACTGCCTTAATTCTACGTGGCATTGATTCAACAAGGTGCTGATAGCATTCTTTAGAAATATTGGCCCATATTGATAGGATAGCATCTTGCAGTTGATGGAGATTTGAGGGATGCACATCCAGGGCACATCCAAAAGATGCTCTATTGGGTTGAGATCTGGTGACTGTGGGGGCCATTTTAGTACAGTGAACTCATTGTCATGTTCAAGAAACCAATTTGAAATGATTCGAGCTTTGTGACATGGTGCATTATCCTGCTGGAAGTAGCCATCAGAGGATGGGTACATGGTGGTCATGAAGGGATGGACATGGTAAGAAACAATGCTCAGGTAGCCCGTGCCATTTAAACGATGGCTAATTGGCACTAAGGGGCCTAAAGTGTGCCCAGAAAACATCCCCCACCATTACACCACCACCACCAGCCTGCACAGTGGTAACAAGGCATGAAGGATACATGTTCTCATTCTGTTTACGCCAAATTCGGACTCTACCATTTGAATGTCTCAACAGAAATCGAGACTCATCAGACCAGGCAACATTTTTCCAGTCTTCAACAGTCCAATTTTGGTGAGCTCGTGCAAATTGTAGCCTCTTTTTCCTATTTGCAGTGGAGATGAGTGGTACCCGGTGGAGGCTTCTGCTGTTGTAGCCCATCCGCCTCGAGGTTGTGCGTGTTGTGGCTTACAAATGCTTTGCTGCATACCTCGGTTGTAACGAGTGGTTATTTCAGTCAACGTTGCTCTTCTATCAGCTTGAATCAGTCGGCCCATTCTCCTCTGAGCTCTAGCATCCACGAGGCATTTTCGCCCACAGGGCTGCCGCATACTGGATGTTTTTCCCTTTTCACACCATTCTTTGTAAACCCTAGAAATGGTTGTGCATGAAAATCCCAGTAACTGAGCAGATTGTGAAATACTCAGACTGGCCCTTCTGGCACCAACAACCATGCCACGCTCAAAATTGCTTAAATCACCTTTCTTTCCTATTCTGACATTCAGTTTGGAGTTCAGGAGATTGTCTTGACCAGGACCACACCCCTAAATGCATTGAAGCAACTGCCATGTGATTGGTTGACTAGATAATTGAATTAATGAGAAATATATATATACATAAATATATATACACAACGCACAACTACCTCTACCAAAAGATTTATATACTGCAGGAATAACCCTAATACATATATATATTAATAATAAAAACCCTGTGTGCGTGCTGCGTGTCCGTGCGTGTGTGCCGATAATTGAACTGCGTGCGCCGACCAATCAACACACAGCGCTCCACATGCCACATGCACTGCCCACACCAGCGTGCTGACCAATCATCACAAGGCACTCCACATGCCGCCCACACATGTGCGCCGGCCAATCACCACCGCCGCTCACAGGTTATGGTGTGCTCTCCATGTCGGAGCGCCGCCATTACTGTCCGTGCATCAAGGAGCCACACAGTCCCAGCACTCTCAGCCACAGACAGCAACCGCTGCCAGCAGTCGCAGCCACCAGTCAGTGCCAGCCGTCTCAGTACCAGCAGTCAGTGTCAGCCGTCTCAGCCATTAGTCAGTGCCACCAGCCACAGCCACCAGTCACAGTGCTAGCAGTCTCAGCCACTAGCCACATCCAGCATTCACAACCAGCAGTCTCAGCTGCAGCCAACAGTCTAAGCCAACAGTCTCAGCCACAGCCACCAGTAAGTGCCAGCAGTCTCAGCAACCTGTCTTGGCCACCAGTCTCAGCCGCCACTACTCTCAGCTACAGTCAGCAGTCAGTGCCAGCAGTCTCAGCCACCAGTCAGTGCCAGCAGTCTCAGCCACCAGCCACCAGTCAGTGCCAGCAGCCACAGCCACCAGTCTCAGCCACCAGCCACCAGTCTCAGCCACCAGTCAGTGCTAGCATTCTCAGCTACAGACAGCAGTCTAAGCCACAATCCACAGCCAGCAGTCTCAGCTACAGCCACCAGTCAGAGCCAGCAGTCTCAGTCACAGCCACCAGTCGGTGCCAGCAGTCTCAGTCACAGCCACCAGTCAGTACCAGCAGTCTCAGCTGCAGCCAGCAGTCTCAGCCACAGCCAGCAGTCAGTGCCAGAAGTTTCAGCCACAGCCAGCAGTCTCAGCCACCAGCTGCAGCCAGCAGTCTCAACCACAGCCAGCATTCAGTGCCAGCAGTCTTAACCACTACTTAGTGCCAGCAGTTTCAGCCACAGCCACCAGTTTTAGCCACCAGCCACACGCACCAGTCAGAGCCACAGCCACCAGTCAGTGCCAGCAGTCTCAGCCTAATATAAACTGTTACTACTAATGTTTATGCACTACCGTTCTAGTGCCCATTATTATAACGGGCTTAATGTCTAGTACATTACATAACATTAAATAACCATTTGCAGATACCCCCGGCTCTGGATTATTGCAGTTAGCCCTTTTATTAAACTTGCCCTAGTGTTGAACTGTTGTATATTGTTAGCCTAACCCTGTCTGATACATCCTCTACCACTCCCCATTCTCTACAACTGGTTGTGTGATTTAATGCACAGTGTACCTGTGTTGTGTATGTGACTTTACTTTGCACTTGATCTATAATTGCAGTCCTCTTCCTTGGCCCTCTACTGTTTAAATGTTTTAAAATAAATCTGCCCAGTTGCTTTATCCTTATCTCTTGTGAGGGTGTAGTGGGTTTAGGCGGGGGTTTCCTGTGTCGACCCCTGGCAGAAGAGCATTACCCTCCTGCATTCCCGAAAAGCTCCAAGCAAGATTCGGGTGGAGGCACTGCACCAAAGTGAGGTGAAAACTACAAGACACTGATTAGCTGTTTGATAAAACAGCTGTGTTCGTTTGAGCGCCGCAGCGTTCTCGCAGCTTACCATGCACAGTGCCGTACATTGTATAGCGGCTGTGGTTGGCATTGCACTGAGCCCCAATGAAGTAAATAGGGCTGAGCTGTGATACCAATACAATGTACGGCACTGTGCTTGGTAAGCTGCGAGAAGGACACGACGGACACACAAACACAGCAGCCATCTCAAAAAGCTGATCGGACTCCCACTGATCAGATACTGATGACCTATCCTGAGGATAGGTCATCAGTATCAAAATCCTGGAAATCCTCTGTAACCCTTTCTAGCCCAGATGTTTTTTTTTTTGCATTCCTAGAGCCAACTTTTCTTATTTGTCTGTTCACATCGCCATATGAGGGCTTGTTTTTTGTGGGATAACTTGTACTTTCCAACGCCATCATTTAATATTGCATATGATGTAGTCGGAAGCGGGAAAAAAATTCCAAATAGGGCAAAATTGCAAAAAAAAAAAAAGGGTTTACACCACAGTTTTATGGGTTTTTAAATTACGACGTTCGAGGTGCTGTAAAACTGATCAGTTAGTTTTATTTTACAGGTCAGTACGAATCCAGCGATTGCTAATATGTATAGTTTTTCTTGCGTTTTGATAGTGATAAAAAAAATCAAAAGTGTGGAAAAATCTGTTTTATTTTTTTGTCGCCATATTTTGACCCCTATAACTTGTATGGAGTCAAATTTTTTGAACTTTTCATTGATAGCATTCTAGGGTGTGTATGACTTTTGGATCACTTTTTATTAAATTTTTTGTAGAAAATTAAGCAACCAAAAATGGCGAATTGGCCATTTTAACCCTTTTTCCGTTTTGCTGTTTGCCGTATGGGGAATATATTTTTATATTTTTATACGATGGGCATTTTCGCACATTGCGACACCCATGATGTGGATTTTTTTAATTTTTTTTAGTTTTTTTACCCACGTACACGAGTGGGATGCTGCAGTAGTAACAACCAGGAAACACACAGTAAAATGTACAACATAACAATACAATATACAATTTGTAGTACAACACATGCTGCCTGCAGGTCAGACACCATGTCAGCATGAAAGGTTCTCTTTAGACTGCACCACCATATGCTGTTCAAGTTTCAGGTGTTTTACCGTACAGAGAACAGGTTAGTTAATAAACACTAGCTCTAGCTGTAGCACACAATTAGCTAAAATTATTTTACAAAAGGGTATCAGGAAGGCCTCATGTTGAATATGGATGCGAATATGCAGGTAAAAGGATAAGGACCTGGCTGATAAATCTAATAATTAGTTAAGAACGTCAGGCTTATTAGCAAAACCTTACATATTAAAGATGATTCAAACTTGAAGACAGAAGAGGCATAATGTCCTTCATTGTCCTACAAATTACCAGGAAAATCACTAATGAATTAAGGATGATTTAAGCTTGAAGACACAAGAGGCATACTGTCCTTCATTGTCCTAGATATTGCTGAGAAGTTGATTAATGGCTGAACACTCCAAAACATGCACCAGCCTGCTTTGGTTTTTGCCCTTGGTCATATAATCATGTCTACTACAGAGATACTGCGTATCAGAATCTAGGAAACATGACAAGTAATGAGTACATAATACATGTAGTGAATGGTGAGGAGAATAAAAGTGAATTCACATGCAGAACTATATATTGTCATCTGATCAGCAAACTGTAAATCCTTAATCAACACTGAGGGCTTAGTCACACAACCATTTTTCACTTCTTGCGTCTTCTTTCCATTTTAAAAACGGACAGCACTCGGGCCTATACATGTCAATAGGGCTATTCACACATTCTTTTTTTTTAACAGATCCTTTTGCTGATCTGAGAACCCAGTGTCCTATCCTGGTCTAAGTAGCCCATTCAAGTTTGGGAGTTAGTAAAAGTGGAATGTGCATGAAAGCCATGTGTGTGCGATCTGTCTTTCATAGATCCATATTCTTGCAGATGGAAAATCAAACATGGATGTGTAAAAAGACAATTATGTATAATATAAATATACAATGCCGTGCAATAGTCTGGAACACCAAGAGATCAGAAAAAATCATTGCAAGGGACAGGTCAAGGTCATGGGCCACCAACATAACAGTACATATTTACTGCTATCTATCCTTCAATCCTGAGCAGTCTTAGGCCTAATTCACACGTCCGTAGTGTGTTGCGGATCCTCAAGTTGCTCTCCGCATCCATCATGTCCCCGTTCAAAATGAATGGCTCCGCACCCGTTCCGCAGATTTGCAGAACGGGTGCGGACGAACGTTGCGGACGTGTGAATAGGTCCTTAAAGTAATTACTAAAGAAAAACACCCCCACAGTATGGCGCTGCCACCACCATGCTTCACTGTGGAAACAGTGTTCTTGGGGTGATGGGAAGTGTTGGGTTCGTGCCACATATAACATTTCCCCCTGATGGCAAAAAAGTTCAATTTTAGTCTCGTCTGAACAGAGCACCTTCTTCCATGGGAAGTCTTCCACATGCTGTTCGGTGATCTTCTTTCAAATTTGCTGTTATTGAATAAGGTACAAGTGAAACATACATGGCCCATACAAATAATACAAAGGCCTAAGATTCAGAGTTGACATAGCCATTTATCAAACATGGTCTGGGTCATAGCAGCAAATTTCCAATGAGGTGTAGATGTAGATGAGATACCACACCAGACTCTAGATATAGTATGGTGTTGGATAGTGGGAAAAAAAGGGGGGAGGTGATGGGGGGGGGTGGATAAGGGGAAAGGGACAAGTCATCCCCCGCCCCCTTCCCAGGTAGGCACACCATCATCCTCCAAGTATTCAGATATACATGGGTCCGTGCTCGTAAAAAGCGCATGTTTCGGTGTTAGACTTTCTGCAAGTATACTGGGAGTGACCTGCAGTCACATGGTGTTGTCAATGTTCGGGTTGTCAGAGTGTTGCCTGCATTCAATGGACATATGATTCCCCAGGTATTGAAATCAGAGGGTTTGCTAAGGTTATAGGTCCTCCAAGGATTCCATATCTTTAGGAATTTCTCGTGTTTTCTCTCTTCCCAACTCGCCAACTCTTCTAGGCGGTACATCTGGTCTACTTTGTCTTTCCACTGTTCTATGGTGGGTGTGTCCTTACTTAACCATTTCAATGGCACTAATAGTCTCGCAGCCTGAATCAAATGGGTAGTTAAATCCCCTTTAGACAATTGCCAAGAGGTTGTGGGTAACCAAAGGAGGAAAGCTTCTGGGGTCAAAGTAATAGGGAAGGGGGATATGCTATTAATTGAGCGTGTAATCTCCAACTAAAAGGTTTGTATCTTTGGGCAGAACCAGAAAATGTGGCTCAGTGAGCCTTCTCCAGTCCCACATCTTCAGCATGTACCGGAATCCTGTAGGCCTCTTAAGTACATCTGCTTGGGGTTTTTGTACCATTGAGTCAATACTTTATGAGTGTTCCTGAACCCGTATGTATCGCTAGATCCCATGGGAGTGAGAAAGTATACGCAGAATGTCTATTTCAGAAAAATTGATGCTTAATTCTGTGGCCCAGGTCTTTTTGTATGGAGGGGTCACTTTGTTCCTTGGTGTCAACAAGGAGTGGTACAAAAGTGAGATCAGTTTGGGTGGGACAGTGCTCTTATGTATTAACTTGTCTTATCTCTTACCTCTCCTAATTGTTTACATAATAGTCTGCAAGTAGACAGGACTTCAGAGGTATCTGGAAAATTACCTCTAGTGGAGGTGAAAAAAGCAGATTGAGGATTTCCTTCTGGGTTAGGCATTTCCCCAAGAAATTCTTACAATGTGTGGTCATGGAACCTGTCCCATAGCATTGTGAGATCAGTCACCCCTGGTCTCACCTGAAAGGGAATCAGACCTACTGGCACTTCAAGGGGTGGGTTACTAAGCAAGTCATAGTCTCTGTTTAGGGTTCATACAACTGATATTGTTCTTCTAAGAAGAGGGCTCTCTCCTATAGAGGCAGCAGAAAGGCACTAGAGTCCTGCTCTCTGTTCATGTGTAAGATGTGTTAGTTCAACTTCATTACCTAGGACCCTATAGTTGGGGACTTCAATTTGGAGCCATCTTTTTAAGTCGACTTCTTTATAATAGGTGAGGAGGACATCTGGGAGATCAAAGCCACCATGTTATTTCCTTAATACTAATCTATTGTAGGCTACCCTTGACCTCTTCCCATTCCACAGGAAGGTTGTTGATTGCTCTTACTTGGGAGAAAAAGGAGGTGGGGAGTAAGATATAGACAATTTGTAGGACATATAGGAGTTTTGGCATGACAAAAGTATTTAAAAGGTGTTTGTGGCCCATCCACGAGACATAAGGGATCTTGAGAGACTTTAGATGTGTTTGGATGTCTTTAAGCGAAGGGACATAGTTCAAATGAAATAGCCTTCCAAGTTAAGACAGGATTTTGACCCCTAAATAAGTAATATGGGATGACTGCCACTTAAAAAGTGTGGATGTCCTTAAGGCTGTCACTATTGCAGGGGGGCTGAAACATTTAGCACCTCAGACTTGGAATTATTGACCTTGAAATTAGAGAGGTGGCCATATTGGTTAAATAACTCTAGTAGGTGCGGGAAGGCATCGACAGGGTTGGTGACCATGATGAGCAAGTCATCAGCAAAGGCTGCATTAGTGTAGCAAGTCTCATTGTCCGCCACCTTAATACCTTGAATACGGATGGTCTCTAATGGCCTAGAGAAGAGTCTCCATCACAAAAATGAAGAAAGTGGGAGACAGGGGGCACCCCTGCCTCTTACCATTCCTAATTCGGAAAGAGGGAGACAAAGTCCCATTAACGTTAATGCTGGGAGTTATGGTTATTTAACTGGGACTGTATGTTAGGGCTGAAGGTAGGGATGTTATTTACATGGGACTTAATGTTGAGGGAAGGATGTTATTTACATGAAGCTGCATGTTGGAAGCGGCTGGGGAGGGGATGATGTTATTTACATGGTACTGTATGTTGATGGCGGCTGTGGTAGGGGGTGATGTTATTTACATGGGACTGTATGTTAATGGTGGCTGTGGGAGGGAGTGATGTTATTTACATAGGACTGTATATTGGAGGGGCTGATGGGAGGGAAATTATGTTATTTACATGGGACTGTATTTTAGAAGGGGCTGTAGATAGAGAAGGATGTTTTTTTTTACATGGGACTGTATTTTGGAGGGGGCAGGAGATATGGTGTGATGTTATTTACATGGGATTGTATGTTGAAGGCGGCTGTAGGAGAAGGTGATGTTATTTACATGGGACTGAATGTTAAGGGGGCAATGCTATTTACATGGGACTCAATGTTGAAGGCGGCTGGGGGAGGGAGTGATGTTATTTACATGGGACTGAACATTGTTGTTTACATGCGATTACATGTTGGAGGTGGCTAGGGAGGGGGGGTATTATTTACATGGGACTGTATATTGGAGGGGGCTGAAGAGAGGGAAGTGATGTTATTTACATGGGACTGTATATTGGAGGAGGCTGTAGATAGAGAGAGATGTTATTTACATGGGACTGTATATTGGAGGGGCTGGGGAGATGGTGTGATGTTATTTACATGGGACTCTACAACAAAGGGAAATAGTGTTATTTACATGGGACTGTATATTGGGGGGGCTTAAGGGAGGGGAGTGATTTATTTACATAACACTGTATTTTGGAGGGGGCAGTAGAGATGCTATTTACATGGGACTGTATGGTGGAGGGAAGAATATGACTACGGAGGGCACTGCAGGGACATTATAAATACTGGGGGCACTTCAGGGTGAGCATTATAACAGTAGGTGGCACAATAAATACTGGGGGCACTTCAGGGCAAGCATTATAACAGTAGGGGACAGTAGGGCATTTTGAATCCAGGGGACATTAGGCATTCTTATTACTACTGGGGGCTCGATAGAAGGGACTTATAGAACCGCCTTATTTCTACTAAGAGCACTATAGGGGGGCCTTATTACTACCAAGGGGTCTTTAGAGAGCTTTATTACCATGGGGAACAATAGGTGGGCCTTATTTCTAAGCTCTGTGAGGGAAGGACTGGAGGGCTCTTCTAATAATGGAGACAGTCTTGGGGAGCAATATCACTGTTGGGGGCACTGTAGGGAGCAGTATTACTAATGAGGGCATTCTAGAAGGGAATTACTATTGGTGTGACTTTGAGAAGCACTATTACTATGAGGGACTATCTTTATGGTACTAATATTTCTTCAGGATATTATTTGGGGGTATTGGGGAGCACAGCAAGCAGCAGGATAACAGTGTTGGGATTCCAGGTTGGGGGATGATGATAGAAATGTGAATAAGCTAAGATGTCTGTGTGTCACACTCTGCAGAGATGAGGCTGCTGAGAGAAGTGTCCGTACGGAATGGAGCAGATGATGAGAAGATCTACATCAGAGGAGATGTCACCTGGGAGGCCCTGGATGTGAGATTAATGTGCTATTTTATTGGGAGTACAGTAAAATGAGGTGTGCGGAGGGTCCACTTAGAGAATTGGGCCATATGCATTGGGGCTTGGGCCACGGATCTTTTAAGACCCTAGCAACGCCCCTGATGGTAACTATTGCTTCAAGGGATTGTTTGTAAAGGTGGGAACCAGAAAAGAGGGCTCTGCACCAGTCGGTAAGCTGAGGTAACAGAATGGGCAAAAACTTCTTATAATATCCCACAGGGAAGCCATTCGGACAAGGACTCTTCCAAAATGGCATCGCTTTAATAATCTTCCCAACCTCCTCTTCTGTAATTGGTCTCTGCATCCTCCATGGATAGGCAGGAACAGGGTAATTATAGTTTGCACAGGAAGTCATCCATAACTGAACAAGAGTCTGGACCGGATAGCTCCCCAGATTCCCTGAGGTTGTACAGGTCTTGGCAGAACTCCTGGAATGCATCAACTATATCTTTTGTCTTTAAGACTAGTTTTCCACTTTTTTGCTTAATAAAAGCAATGTAGGTGGAGTCTCGCCTTTCCTTTATAAGCGTGAACATAAGTTTGGTGCCTTTGTCCCCATGGGCATAGAAGCGGTATTTAGAGTTTTGGTATGCTTTTGCATGGCACAAATTAAGATGGTCCTTCAGCTCCTGTTTCAGCTGCAGCAACTCCGCATCTATAGTGGATGTATTGGAAAGAAGAGAGTGGAGTAATTTTTGTCTTTCCTTTTTGATCTTACTTCCTAGAGCAAGAAGCTCACCCCTCATCACTGCCTTATGGGCTTCCCACACAGTTGCCACTGATCTGTCTGCAGGGGTGTTTTCCTGAAAGAACAGCCGCAGTCTCTGTTGGAGAGACCTTAGATCAGTCTCTCCGTCTAACACTGTTTTATTTAGTCTCCACATCCATTGCCTGGATGGTAGATTGGCAAAGTTCAATGAGGCCGAGACGGGAGTATGATCAGACACTGTGATATGCTTCAATATGTACCTATTGAACCTTTCTATGTGCCTATCAGAAATAAAAACATAATCCAAACGCTGAAAAGAGTTGTGTGGAATGAAAAAGAAAGTATAGTTCTGCAAGGTTGGGTTAAGAAGCCGCAAAGCATCCACTAAGCAGGAGTCAGAAAGTGTTTTATTAATGTGTCCCAGGGAAGCTTGTGAATGTACTGAGGAGCCTCCAGATGTATCCAGGGTAGGGGATAGTGCCACATTGAGGTCTCCTCCTACCAACCTGATGCCTTCGGCAAATTAATCAAAGCATTTCAGGGTGCCCTTAAGGCATTGTTGTTGGTCTCTATTGGGCAGTACAGACTGGCTAGGGTTACTATATTTCCTCCTATTTCCCTTTCACAAAAATATAACCGCCTTCGGAGTCTGCCTGGGTGAGCCTATGTGTAAAAGGTATGTGCTTGGCGACTGCAGTCCCCACCCCACGAGATGCCTTTACATAACGGCTGTGATACCATGACTGAAAATAAGAGAGAGGCAATGAAGGCCTGTGGCCTACTTTGAAGTGTGCCTCCTGGGGGAAACAGATGTCAGCTTGCGCCTTCTTCAGGAGACAAGTGATTTGAGACCTTTTCTGTGGGGTGTTTAAGCCCCGAACATTCAATGTAATACTCTTAATAGAAGCCATTGATAATAAAGTGGGTACTTCACTCTGCCCAAAGCTAGAGTAATGTGTGCCACCCGGGGAGGGAAGGAGGGACGAAGGGGGACATATAAAACGAAATAGATAAAACTAGAAACAAAAATAAACAGAACTCTTCATCTGAGTATGCAGGCATTATGATGTACATTAGCAGCATAAGAAGGGTTCTCTGCCTCGAGAGATGGCCATAGGCTTCCCATCTCCAGGAGGGGGGAGAACTAGAGGTTAATGTACATTCTAACATGTAGCAACACAAACCTGTAGAAACAAAGGATATTTCAAGCAATATCAATGGCACTCCTGATATCACCACGCCATGAGGCCGGTGGAGCAGGCTCGTCGTTAGGTCAAAACATTCGGAGCTGGAGCCCCGGATGTTTTGTCCAGTGCCCCAAATGTTTATGCTAGGGGGATTTTTTTAATTTTTTTTAGGCTATTCCTAGCCATCTGGGCAATTGGGCAATCCCACAGATCATCCCCCAACCCCCCTTGTACGTGTTTATCTACTTGCAGGCTGCGTGGGCATGAGTTCAGAACGTCAGTCGCTTCGGTGCGCAATTCTGTTCTGTGGTGCGTGATCCCGCAAGACCTGCCGCAGGAGGTCACGGGTCTCACGGGATCACATCCCGAAGAACAGAATTGCGGTCCAAAGTGACTGAAGTTCTAAACTCATGCCTGCGCAGCCTGCAAAGTAGTGGAACAAGTACAAGGGGGGTTAATGGGTTCCAGCTTCCTACACTTGTTGATGGGTTCCTTCACAGATTACAACTGATTCTTAGGCATCCCAGCAGCACAATCTGTGATTAGTTTATAGTTGGGGGGTTTGCTTAATTTTAAAATAGGCAGACCATAGGTTAGGATGATCTGTGGGGTTGCCCAGACGGCTAGGCCCTTCACTGGTAGTTATTAACCCCTTCCAGCAGTCCTCCATTATCTCAAGGGGACTTCTGAAAGGGGTTAATAACTACTGTGAAGGACCCCCACGGTGGCGATAAGGGCGTGTGGCTTCATGTAGTGTGGGCGTGGCTTCATGGGGGCTTGATGTCTTCAGACCCTAGCAACGCCCTGAATAGGGTAGGGCCTCAGGCAGGACATGAGTGCACTGAGCATAGGAACAGCAAAATATCTGGGGCCAAATGTAAATTCTAAACCTAGAGTGTCCCATTTTGAAAGTGTCCCCAGTAAGCGATCATCATCATGGAGGCAGAGCCCACTAAAGTCCTCTAGTGGGGACTCTCCAGCCTTCATAAGTAGGTGTAAGCACTTAGCCCGCCCGTGTAATTGCTTCCATGTGGAATAAACTGTGCGATACTTAGCTATCCAATGTCCTGAGTCTTGGAGCTTAGTTTTTTCTTCTGCCTGACTTTCACCCAACGGCCAGGTTCTGGTAGCTTTGGTAATGGTGTGTTGAGTGTCGCCACTGGCATCCAAGAGGGAATATCCATAGGAAGGATCCGCAACATCGACCATGCTGTAGGGAGGTTGCCAGGCGTACGGACTGCGCACTGTTTGCCATTTGTCACAAAGGTGAGTCCGAATGGAAACAGCCACTTGAAAGCAATCTGACTGGATTTAAGATGATCCGTCAAGGGGCGCAGCACCCATCGTTTGTTAGGTGTTGATGGCGCCAAGTCCTGGAATAGGAGAATTTTTTCAACTTCTAAGTGGACCCCTGTCTTTTCCCTGGCAGCTTTGAGGAGTGCTGTGGTGTCTAGATAACTAAGAAGTCCACATACTACATCCCTTGGTTCCTCACCCTCCTTGGGATTCAGGTTTAGGGACCTATAAGTATGCTCAACTGTGATCCCCGAGGCCCGCTCCTCCCCCAGAAGATTAGTAAATATGGCGCCGGCTGCGGTAGGCAAGCACTCATGGGATATGGACTCAAGGACGCCTCGTATCTAAATATTTTTACGCCTGCTGCGATTCTCTTGATCTTTGGTCAGGGCAAAAGCCATATTAAGAGACTCCATCTGAGTCATGCAGTTGTCTCCCAGGGCCAGGTTATAGGAGAGGATGGTAGCCTTATTATTCTCAAGAGCTTCCACCCTGTGCCCAATATGCTTTATGTCACTCTTAATTTCAGCAGGTTTCTGCATGTCTGGAGCAAGTGCTTGAGTTAGGGCCTGCTGCAGGAATTGGCAAGGGACAGAAGCTGGGTTGTTGGAGGGTATAGCTGGGCTGGTTTCTAGGAGGTTATCAGCGTTGAAGCCTGGAAGCGCCTCCTGCTCTGCATGTTTATTCAGTGCCATCTTGTAGGGCCCGGCCGGGAGCGCCTTGGCTTTCTTGTGGAGGTATTTCCCCATGTCTGAGGGACCTCTGTCATGCTTCATCTGATCTGGTTAGTCTTCGGCTTTGTCTTTTTGCCAATTTGCCAATTTTTTGCCAATTTGCCAATTTTGCCAATTTTGACCATGGTGTGGTCAGGGTAGCCGCGAAATAAACTAATCTACAGGATAGTGCAGAGAGGAGCTCACACACGTGCGTACATCTTGCTGAGCAGTTAGGCTGTTTGTTGATCTTCGAAAATGTTTTTTATGTTTTTCTTAAAGCAATGGCTTTTTTCTGGCCACTCTTCCATGAAGTCCCACTCTGTGGAGTTCACGATGTATAGTGGTCCTATGGACAAATGCTGCCATCTCCTCTGGACTCTCTTTGGAGCTCATTTGATGTTATTGTTAGTGTCTTTGTTGGATCTCTGATTTATACTCTACATGCCAAGTCTTTGAGTTTTGGTGGGTGGCCTTTTCTTCTAAGGTTTGTAGCAATGCCATATTATTTCCATTTTGTTAAAATGAATTATTAGTGCTCTGTGAGATGTTCAAATTTTGGGATATCTTTTTTATAATCAAACCTGATCTATACTTCACAGCTTTGTCTCTGGCCCATTTGGGGAGCTCCTTGGCCATGTTGCTTAGTAGTCTTACAGGCTCAGGGGCCCTTCAGGACAAGTGTGTTTATACTCACATCATGTGACAGGTCATGTAACACTTTGTACACAGAGGGACCTTCTTCAACTAATTAAATTATGTAACTTCGGAAGTTAATTGGTTGGAGCAGACCTTATTTTGTGGTTTCATAGCAAATTGGATGAGAACATATCCATTCACAACTTTCAGTATTTATTTTTCATTGCAACAATGTGCACAATTTTACATATAATCCATTTTAATTCCATGTTGTAATGCAACAAAATGGGATAAACACCAAGGGTGGTGAATACTTTCACAATGCACTGTATCGGCACATAATCTGACCACTGATATCTTTGTTTCAGGAAGCAGTGCAATAGATCATACATCTATGCCCAGCATTCTGGCATCCATTTGTGTTTTGTGTACAGTGTTCAGCAGGCAAGGAGTGCACTTTTGACATTACCAAAGAAACTACAGTGAATAAACACCCCTCAATTTATTGAAATCTAGATAGGATACCAGATCAAAGTATGTGTGATATTAATGCAGTGTTCCCACCTTAGAAATGTAAGAATAATCACAGTATATGCTGTAAATGTCCCATAAGTGCAAGTCCCACCTCTGAGATCCCTCTATACCAGCACAATGGGGGACCTTGACTTCCATTTTGCTAGATCTGGCAATTGCCACATCTACTGTAAGTGTAAAATAAATGAAGTAGTGGATAATAGATTCACACATCTATGCAGATCTCTCCCTTATGTCTGCGAGCAGTTGAGCAAGAATACTTGGATATTCATGAAACTTCCAGAGAATTGAACGGAGAGAGCTACGCGCAGGCCACTTTGATAATCATATATTCAACATTACTATAAAAAAACATAACTTCAAAATTAAAGGAGTTGCGCCAAATTGAATGTTATCCACTAACAACAGGATAGGGGATAACTAACTGCTCTGTGGAGATCTGACCACTGGGACCTCCACTGAACCTGAGAACAGGGGTGCCATGTTCCTGTCCTGATGGAGTAAGAGGCAGGCATTCTGTACTTCATCAGGATGAAAACATAGGACCCCTGTACTCAGGATAGGTGGGAGTCCCAGCGTTTAGACTCCTGCAAAACCTTTTAACAAATGATTGATGTTGTTTAATGTCACCTTTCCATGTAAAAGAAATTGTATTCACATGATAAGTAAATGAAAAGACGTGAAAACAGTGCAAATAATTCTGGTCCAAGATATAATAAGAAAGTTTATTATAGCCTCGAACACTGAAAAAGTGTTATGGGTTCTGGAGCGATAAGGGGTGAAGGTTTTAAGGGTGAATTGATATGCTGCAGAAACAAATTCACATGTGCAGGGGCACAACTAGAAAAGACTAATTAATTTGCTGCCCCATTAATAATTAATCTTTTCAGTTATATATAGATGTACGGTGCATGAGACTTATTGTCAACAGGTAGTATAATATATAGGCATGTTTTTCTAGTCTATCTGCTGCACCATTCGTACTTCATTTGTTACATTACTGATTCAGTTACTGTACACTATGGCCAGCAGACAGTTGCATGGGCCCTCAAAGGAAAAAGCAGTGGCAAAAAGGTTGCTGTAGCCAGCACAAGTAGCAGCAGAAGATGGGGCGGTGGTAGCAGCAGCCGCAGCAACTTGCCAGAGCTGCCATTGTTATTCAGTGGTTGTGTTTTGACCAGTAAAGCAGTACTGGAATAGTTGACTCGCTCTTCAACATGATCTCAGGTGACATCAGATACCCCCAATAAGACAGAGTTTAGACTAAGCAGATATGCATCTACACTCACAAGTGCATAGCCATAAGGCAAACAAGGTTGGTTGAAAGATGGCTGCACAATACATCATAAACTAATAGAAAAAAATAGGAAAAGGGGCTTATTCACAAAAAAATGGAATGAAGGAAGCACTTAGTGCACATTTTTGATCAAAAGTATGTCGGGCCCAAGTACCACGTCACAGTGGCTTCCGCACAAGGGCCCCTAACATTACAGATGCTGCCTCTCATGGACTTACCAGTCTCCTTTTATTCAGGGCACTGCAGGAACCATCTAAATTGCTTTTGTGCTGAGAAGTCTCAGGTACTTGGGCGTTGCTCAGTCCAAAAGAGGCGCCACCCTCAATATATACTATAAGACTGAGTTCAGACTAAGCACATATGCATCTACACTCACAAGTGCATAGCCATAAGGCAAACAAGGTTGGTTAAAAAATGGCTGCACAATACATCATAAACTAATAGCAAAAAATAGGAAAAGGGGCTCATTCCAAAAAAAATGAATAAAGGAAGCACTTAGTGCACATTTTTGATCAAAAGTATGTCGGCCCAAGTACCACGTCACGGTGGCTTCCGCACAAGGGTCCCTAACATTACAGATGCTGCCTCTCATGGACTTACCAGTCTCCTTTTATTCAGGGCACTGCAGGAACCAGCTAAATTGCTTTTGTGCTGAGAAGTCCCAGGTACTTGGGCATTGCTCAGTCCAAAAGAGGCGCCACCCTCAATATATACTATAAGTTCAGATACACACAGCCAGGAATTGGTGGGTTCCTCTGACAACACATTTAGTTGGCATGGCCCAGAAACAACCACTGTACACTCACCTGTCCTGCAACTGCCTCTTTCTGTTGCTGCTCTTTCTGCTCGGAAAGTTATGCATGCTGCCGGTTCTGCTCTGCTTTTCACCAAGGACCAGCTTAATGAGGCCAGTCAGCAGCTACAGGCCGGCACAGCCTTGGAGGAGAGGTCTGCTGTGTCCTCCCTTAGGCGTGCAACTAGCGATGATGACAGATGGATGGGAGCACGTTTTGCGAGTGGTCAGGGACGTGGCCATGAGACTAGTCAGGGTTATATAAGTAACTGCATTATTATACATTAGTTTTTTGGTTTTTTTTTATATCAATTTTCATTTCCATCATCTCAAAAAACACAATTCTTCAAATAAATTACAAAAAGAAAAACCTCCCCATTCCTCCCACCCCCCCTTAACCCACCCCCCAATCCTGCAGGGAAAAAAAAAAAAAATAATAATATCCTCAACCATCCCAGTCTCTCCAAACATTGGCCCATTTCACATAGGATCCTCTTTGTCTGTACATAATTCTCTCATAGATTTTCACTTTATCCACTAAACATAGCCAGTTATTGCAGTCTGGAGCAAAGGGGGAAAACCATTCTCTGGCTACAAGAAGTCTGGCCAAAAAAATCACTTTAGTCAACAGACGGCTCTTAATGGGCTGGCAATTAACCTCTGATAAATGCTCTAATACCCATACCTTAGGAGATAGAGGAATATCTATTTTAAGTCTCCGAATCAAGGTCGTTTGAATCGTTCTCCAATATTTACTCACTATCGGGCAATCCCAGAACAGATGAAGATGATCTGCCCCGCGCTCCCCACAGCGAAGACAGTCAGAGGAGGCTCTAAATCCCCTCTTATGGAGCCATAAGGGTGTCACATATATTTTGTGTATTATATTGAACTGTACAACAGTGTGATTAAAATTGTGCGAAACCTGACTAAAATTCTCCCCTATATTTTCCCAATCCAGAGAACCCGCCTCTAACAATAAAGCGGACCAGGATCTCTGTCCTGGAGAAAAACATTCCAAAAAAAACTTTTCATCAAGTGCCTATAACAATGTGATAATTTAACTTTCATACCACCTTTCTTACAAATCAAATTGTGCAAAAATTCAGGAGTGTCTATCTCAAGTAAATAACTATCAACAGTATTAAGTGCTGACCTCAATTGAAAGTATGCATACCAAGCCACCTCACCTAAATTTAAATTCTGTTTTAACTCCATGAGAGACAGTACTTGCCCATTTTTAACAACCTGATTCAGGTATTGAATATTTCTCATCCTCCAATATTGCCGACAATTTGAGTCATCTAATTTCAAAAGCTTTAAATTATGCCATAATGGGGTACAGATAAGTGCTGCCTTAACTTTAACCCAGCTCTTTATCACCAGCCAGGCCTTTGTAGCCATTCTGCAGAAAGGTTTATATCCAATCTGTATATTAAGTAAATAATCGGACTCCAATACTGTAAATAGATCTGAGAAACCTGAATCTTTCACCAGTTTTCTACAGAGTTGGCTATTTTCCCAGTCATTAAAAAAGCAAAGTTGAGAGGCCATAAAATATCCCCTAAAATAGGGGAGGTTAAGGCCTCCCCTAATGTAGGGCATAGAAAAATAAAGCGATTTTAGTCTCACCCGCTTCCTCCCCCATAATAAGTCATTAATCATCCGTTCTATCAGCCTAAAGTACTTATCTTCAATCCAAACGGGCGAATTACGAAGAACATAGAGAACCTGGGGCAACACCACCATTTTTATTAATGCAATTCTATCCCCTCTTGCAGGCAGAACTTTTTGCCATATCTTAATTTTTGATCTCAGTTTTGACAATAGAAGAATCAAATTAAGTTGGAGATAATCTTGAGTTTTAGCAGAGGCTGTTATCCCCAGATATTTTATTGAATCGGAGATCGATACCTGATTAGGGATTTTTTCCATAGATCCTCGCAATTTATCTATAGGGAGAAGAACAGTCTTCCCCCAATTAACCTCCAAGCCGGAGGAATAGGAAAATAGGCTGACCAATTCCATTATTCGAGGGAGTGTTGTTTCTGTTTGATGAATAAAAAACAAAATATCATCTGCATAGAGAGATATACGATCTTGCTTCTCCATTACACCAAAGCCAGCCACTCTCGAGTCTTGCCTTGTACTAGCTGCAAGAGGTTCAATATAGATATTAAATAAGAGAGGGGAAAGAGGACATCCTTGACGAGTACCTCTGCCTAACACAAAACTCTCTATAAGCATGTCATTAATCCTAATCCTGGCCACTGGACATTTATATAGCAACTGAACCATCCCTATAAATTTAGGGCCAAAACCCATTCTTTTCATCACCTCCCAGAGAAACGGCCACTCGACCCTGTCAAACGCCTTAGTAGCATCCAATGACAGGACCGAGCGGGCGCTCCCACCGGGAGACTGAATATTAGCAAAGAACCTATGGAGATTATGATGGGTACCCCTTTTTAACATAAAGCCATTTTGGTCTGGATGAATCAGAGAGGACATTACCTGAGAGAGCCTCTTAGCCAAAACCTTTGATAACAACTTAACGTCCGTATTTAATAGGGAAATTGGTCTATATGAGCTCAAATCCGCCGGGTCTTTATCTTTTTTACCCTGGGAACACACCTGAGCGTTTTTCAGCGCATTCAAACGCGCTGAAAAACGCTCAACATGTGAAAAGCCATGCATCCCTATGGGCATGGTTCACATTTGGGCGTTTTACAGCGCGTTTGAGCGCGCTGTAAAACGCCCAACGCCCAAACAAGTACATGAGCTTCTTTTGGGCGTTTTAACGCGCCTATGGACAATGTTGCCATAGGGGAGAATCACTGAATCGCGCGTATGACGCGCGTTTCTTAGTTACAAAAACGCGCATCCAAAGCGCGCGTAAGCGCGGCGTCATACGCGCGATTCAGAAACGCCTAGGTGTGTCCCCAGCCTGAGTGCAGCCAATCACACGTGGGAGGAGGGTGAAGAGGGGGCATCATCATTAGTGATAAATGAAGCGAGCATCGGATACTAGATCCAAAGTCGTTTAGCTCAAAACTCTGTACAGCATTAAAATGTACGGCCTCCAATGAGTTAAAGTCAGTTATGAATAACTTAGTATTAGAGATGAGTAGAGATGAGCGAACTTTAAAAAAAGTTCAGCGTTCGGGTTGTGGTCACTTGCGCATCCCGTTATGGATTCCACTACCGCGGACTATTGCGGCATATGGAGTCCATAAGGGGCGGCTTCCACTAACCCGAACTGTTGAACAGCCGAAGGACCTGGGGTGACATCACCGGCATGTCATCAGTGCAGGGGGCGTGGCTCAGCACGGGATCAAATCCAGTGCTGAGCCACGCCCTACACTGATCACATGGTGGCGTCTGGGTCACTCGACTGTTCAGCGGTTCAGGTTGGTGAAGCTTCGCCTTATGATTCCATATGCGCAATAGTCGCGATGTGAAATCCTAGCAGATGCATAGCGACCCCAACCAGCATGCTTACAAGGATTCGCTCATCTCAAGATGAGCAAACACCTGGAAGTTCGGGTTCGGGAAGTTCGGCGAACTTCCTGAAAATGTTCGGGTTCGGGATCCGAACTCGACCGAACTTTATCCGAACCCGAACCCCATTGAAGTCAATGGGGACCCGAACTTTAGGCACTAAAAAGGCTGTAAAATAGTCCAGGAAAGGGCTAGAGGGCTGCCAAAGGCAGCAAAATGTAGGTAAATCCCTGCAAACAAATGTGGATAGGGAAATGAATTAAAATAAAATAAATAAAAAATTAACCAATATCAATTGGAGAGGTCCCACAGCAAGGAATCATGCGTCATATCACCCACCACTGGAGAAGGCCACTTTCAGTTATTTCGGCCCAGCACCCAGACCGAGGATACAGGTCCCACAGCAAGGAATCATGCGTCATATCACCCACCACTGGAGAAGGCCACTTTCAGTTATTTCGGCCCCAGCACCCAGACAGAGAGAGAGGTCCCACAGCAAGGAATCATGCGTCATATCACCCACCACTGGAGAAGGCCACTTTCAGTTATTTCGGCCCAGCACCCAGACAGAGAGAGAGGTCCCACAGCAAGGAATCATGTGTCATATCACCCACCACTGGAGAAGGCCACTTTCAGTTATTTCGGCCCAGCACCCAGACCGAGGATACAGGTCCCACAGCAAGGAATCATCGTCATATCACCCACCACTGGAGAAGGCCACTTTCAGTTATTTCGGCCCAGCACCCAGACCGAGGATACAGGTCCCACTGCAAGGAATCATGCGTCATATCACCCACCACTGGAGAAGGCCACTTTCAGTTATTTCGGCCCAGCACCCAGACAGAGGAATGAGGTCCCACAGCAAGGAATCATGCGTCATATCACCCACCACTGGAGAAGGCCACTTTCAGTTATTTCGGCCCCACCACCCAGACAGAAGAGAGGTCCCACAGCAAGGAATCATGCGTCATATCACCCACCACTGGAGAAGGCCACTTTCAGTTATTTCGGCCCAGCACCCAGACAGAGGAGAGGTCCACAGCAAGGAATCATGCGTCATATCACCCACCACTGGAGAAGGCCACTTTCAGTTATTTCGGCCCAGCACCCAGACCGAGGATACAGGTCCCACTGCAAGGAATCATGCGTCATATCACCCACCACTGGAGAAGGCCACTTTCAGTTATTTCGGCCCCAGCACCCAGACAGAGGAGAGAGGTCCCACAGCAAGGAATCATGCATCATATCAACCACCACTGGAGAAGGCCACTTTCAGTTATTTCGGCTCAGACAGAGGAGAGAGGTCCCACAGCAAGGAATCATGCGTCATATCACCCACCACTGGAGAAGGCCACTTTCAGTTATTTCGGCCCCAGCACCCAGACAGAGGAGAGAGGTCCCACAGCAAGGAATCATGCATCATATCACCCACCACTGGAGAAGGCCACTTTCAGTTATTTCGGCCCAGCACCCAGACAGAGGAGAGAGGTCCCACAGCAAGGAATTATGCGTCATATAACCCACCACTGGAGAAGGCCACTTTTAGTCATTTCGGCCCAGCACCCAGACCGAGGCCCTGGATGAAAGGTATCCTTTTATGGACAGATTTACAATTGGCCTGCAACAGCTCGAACACCAGATTCAGGGTATAGCTATTTTGGCAATTGAATTTCACCCCAGAACAAAATATACCCTGTTACGGACAGATTTAAACTAGGCCTGCAACAGCTGGACCACCAGATTCAGGGTATTGCTATTTTGGCAATTGAATTTCACCCCAGAACAAAATATATAATTTGCAGGACACTATGAAACTTGGCCAGCCACAGCTGAAACCACTGATTTATGGTATTGCTATTTTGGCAATTGAATTTTACCACAGAAAATAATCTATCCTTTGCCAGACAGCAGACAGTGTTATACTTGGCTAGCCAAAGCTGAAACACCAGATTTAGGGGATGGACTTGGTGGCAGCTTGTTCTGGTGCACCACAAGTCACAAAATGGCCACCGATCACCCCAGAAAATAAGTGACAGAAAAACGCTCTGTGCAGCCTAAAAACCAGTGAGTAAGTAACTAGCAGAAGTTCAATCATTCACAGCTGTAGATCGATCAGTTCATTAGGTGCTGTTGCTGACTTTTCCCTGCCTAATCTCGCCCTCACAGAAGCTGCGTCCTCTCCCTACACTAATCAGAGCAGTGTGACGTGCGGCGCTACGTGACTCCAGCTAAATAGAGGCTGGGTCACATGCTGCACTTGGCCAATCACAGCCATGCCATTAGTAGGCATGGCTGTGATGGGCTCTTAGGGCAAGAAGTAAAACGCTAGCTGATTGGCTGCTGTGCAGCCCTTCAGAAAGCGGGAAGTAATCGCCGAACAACGAACCTGAACCTGAACTTTTTTGAAAATGTTCGGGTCCGTGTCCCGAACACCCCAAAATTCGGTACGAACCCGAACTATGCTCGAACTGTTCGCTCAACACTACTTAGTATTTGATTTTTAAACTGTAAATAATTTTAAAACTTGGATCCAAACTCAGCTTAGGTTGTGAGGTACCAATCGGAACCAAAGCTGAGTTCAGCTCCAAGTTGAGTCCAATGGTTTTCCAGTTTAAAAATCAAATACCAAAGTTATTCACCGAACTCTCACGAGACTTTGGGAATAACTGACTTCACTTCGTCGAAGGTACGTACAGACAGATCTCCATACAGCATTAAAATCAACATTTTCAGCGAAGCAACTTCGGATCTAGGATCCAAAGTTCGCTTCGCTCATCATTAATAATAATCATCAGGGGGTGAGGGTGGCAGCAGGCTCAAAGAGACAGCAGCAGGGTGGCAGCATGTTTATGAGCCAGTAGGGTAGAAGCAGTGGGAGATCTGGAGCCAAATGTGCCCAGGGTAGACCGTCTACTACTCAGGAGCCTACCTGTCAGGAAACAACTAGTGGTGCACGGGTTCATAAAGGCAGCAGCAGACAGTCAGCATGGAGTGCTGGGGGTACAATACCAGTGTGGTATTTGTTTTATCAAGCCGCTGTAGGACGTTAGCTTGGTGGTATGCCGGATATGTGGGCAGGAAGTAAAGCGTAGTCAGGGTGTTAATGGAGTGTCACCATAAAGTGGCGTGGGAAAACAGTAATGTAGTGGTACGGCCTGACGCAGTAATGCTGCATCTTCTAGTGGCCTGCACCACTTCTCCAGCAGTCAGGGCTCCTCAACCTTAGCAAAAGGAAGCTGTCTTCCTCCCCTTTGACTATTGCACCTGATGCTCCTCCTACTCTTTGTCACGTATTTCGCCAGCAATCAATCATCAAGGTAACTGCAAAGAAACAACAGTATGCATGCACTCATCCAATGGTGCAAAAACTGAACGTGCACCTGGCCAAGTTGCTGGTAATACAGACTCCTCCCTTTCCATATTGTTGACTCAGAAGGTGGAGAGTCCAAAGCCATTATTACTTCTCTTAAAAAAGCTGTATCAGCCCTGCACACGTATGTTGAGCAGAAGGTGGGCCAGTCCTTGAGCCTGTCGGTGTCTGGTAAGTTCATGCCAGTGCTGATGTGTGAAGCTATAACTACGGCCAAGGATAATATATTTCCTTTACAGCCCACTGGGTAAATGTTCCGGGACAGGCACACCAGCAACTTGTTCAGGTGATGGAAATGCTGCCTCTCCGCATGTGATTTTTGCACGAATTTTCTCCTCTGCCACCTCATACTCCCCTTGTCCTCAGCCTCCACTGTAGGCACAGTTCAGAGTGGTCCTCCAACATACCACCTATGCAAAGCACGGCCTTGTCATGCGGTCCTGCACGTGGTCAGGCTGAGCTAACAAAGTCACACCAGGGAGGAACTGCTTTGCATCATCAACCAAGAAATCGATTCCTGGCTTTCTCCTCACCAACTGGAGAAAGGAACCATGGTCACTGATAAAGGGAAGAACATTCTATCTGCGCTGCATTAGGGAGGGCTGACCCATGCACCCTGCATGGTGCACGTCTTCAATCTGGTTGTCACCCGGTTGCTGATGTCTTCCACCCAACTGCAAGATGTCTTGAAAATGGCAAGGAAACTGTGCAAGCACCTCAGCCACTTTTACCATGCAACACACTCTCCTCAATAAGCTGCAAAGGCAAAATGGTGTTCCCCTACAGCGACTTATATGGAAAGTTTCCACATGTTGGACCGACTGTATGAGCAGAGGAAACCGTGACCAATTTCTTGATGATGCAGATGGACAGTACTACTCCCTGATGTAACTTTGACGTTAGACAGTGTCAGCTCATGCGTGACACCTGCCGTTTGCTCAGGCCCTCCGCATGTGGCAGTTCCTCCGCATGTGGTTCGCAGCGAACGGCTATCCCCAGCAAAAATTGCATACAATGTTGCACCTGGAAGCCGGTGTCACATGGTCTGTTGTAGGTGTAGCTTGCGGCCTCATTTGTTCCCCATTGCATTGTTGGTCCTGCAATGCAGGTGAGTGGGAGGGGGCTGTAGGCTGCTTAATACCTGTTCAGACCTTGTTCACACACCATAGCGTAGGTCTAACTGGTGGGACCCTCATGTCATGCTGCAGATACCGTGAAGTGACTGCTTACATGGGCATCCGATATGTGCGTGATTAGAACCAGCTCCATTAGCAGAATCTCTCAGCTCTTCAATCACCAGAGTGAGGATTAGCCATTGTCTGTCAATTGCTTATCCATGAGAAGCATCTTTTGCTGTAGCAGGTCATGTGTGAAGATACTTTTATCCAGCACGTGGTTGTATTCTGTGAACGATGTCTGTGTCATCCTAGATACAAGATCGCCTGTATCCTCCATGGGCAGGCAAATTTAAATTGTGTCTGCAACTGGCCAAGTTTGCTCCTGGACCAGATGCGTGAGGAACTACTCCCAGTTAGAAACACGCCACAGTGTTTGGGGTTTGGAGCAGTCCCACCCATTTAGGCCACGTTTATTTCTGTGATTCTTGAGACTAACCTTTACGAAGATTAAGCAGGCCTGGATCAAGCAAGATTTCCAGACACCGGTGCCTGATACAACAACCTAGATCATTCTGGTAGCAATGATCTAACTGTAATGTGCTGGCACACCATTACATTGTGACAATTGGCCTGTTACTTCTGCCTATGTCCTGCTCCCACTATTCTGATGCTGTCTTCCGTCTGATGCCACACGCCTGCTACTTCTGTTGACATCTGCCCCCACTGTGATCTGCCACTATCTTGTGCTGTTATGGCCACTGCTGTTGCCCCCCCCCCCCCCTCCCTACTCTGTTCCAGAGCCACTATTGTGACTCTTCATGCTGTTACCACCCTCACCAGTCTGTTATGGGGCCACTAGTGTCACTGTTTGGCATATTGACATCACTGTTTATTTTTCCCTTCTTCTGATCTGTCAGAAAAAAACTGAAAATAGCTAAAAAAAAAAAAAAAGGGTCCTGTCATTTGAGCGTTCAGAAGGCCTCTATCATATGGTCAGTATTTTGCATCAGGATTTGACCATGACTTGGAAGCCAAAAGCAGGAATGGGTCCAAAACACAGAAGACATGGAAATATTTCAATTATGTTATCTCTCTTTTGGACCCACGCTTGTTTTTGCCTTACCAATTCTTATCAAATACTACTGATGCAAAAACCTGACCTAATAATGACCATGTGATAGAGGCCATTAAAGTCCTGCATGCAGGACTTCTTTTCCATCTGAATAAAGCCGATTTCAGAGGCAAATGGTCAAAACGCATGCAAATTGGGCATGAGGCTTATATCCCACAGTCAGTATTTTGCATCAAGATTTGATCAAGATTTGGAAGCCAAAAGCAGGAGTAGGTCCAACACAAAGAAAACATGTAAATAATTCCATCACATGTTATCTCTGTTTTGGACCCACTCCTGTTTTGGCTTTACCAATACTGATCAAATGATGACCAAATACTGGCATATGCTCAAACTACTGGATCCATTTATTGGGGGTTGTTCTTCTGATGGATCAGAAGAATGGAAAAATAAACAGTAATGTTAACACAGCCTTACTGCTGACACCCTCCCCACTGCACAATTAGGTCCTCTCCGATAAATTAGACCTGATGCTAACATTGACCTGTAAGGCAGAGTTCACACTTCTATTATTTGGTCAGTTATTTCCATCACTTATTGTGAGGCAAATTCAGGAGCCAAGCCTATTCTTTGGTTAGGTATCATGAAAAGATCTGCACCTGTACTGTGGGTTTGACCCGCACTTGCTTTGGGCTGACAATTACTGACCAAATAAGTGAAGTGTGAACTAAGCCTAATAGTGATGCAGAGTTATTCTATATCTAACAGAAACGATTCAAATGCATGTGTGTTTGCACTGCCACAACATAGAATAAAGCAGATAGTAAATTGTCATCTTTCACTAAATACTGAGTAATTTTGCTAGTTGTAGACTGTATATTTTCTGAATCGCGCCTCTTAAATGCTGTAGCTGTGCAGCTAGATAATATAACCATGAACTGAGGAGAGCCAGACCCCATCCCCCCCTTAGCCTGCTGCACAGCATCCAGTTTTATTCTAGGGATCCGTTATTTCTACATACAATTGCGAAATATTGTGATGACTTTGTGGAAGAACCGTAGGGAGATGCCTCTATATAATTTAAGCGCATCTAGCGCCAGCGCAGGGGTCATTATGACCGGCATCTAATATGTCGGTTTTAATAAATGACTCCACTGGTCCTTCTTTAAAGTGGATATTGGGATATAGTTAGAGAGTTTAGAAACTCACCTGGGTCTATCTGTTGGGTTAAAGGAAATGTGTCACTAAACATTTTTTCTGCCAGTTAAAACCAGATAGTAACATACATAGTTTTTTATCATCTCTTTTTATTTTCTGATTGCTTTATTCTATTTTCTGAACATAATTATGGGGGCAGCTATCTTGCCTGAGCTGTTCTTAACAACATTTAGAAACCATTAAGAAAATGATTTTATAGCAGTCACATGGTGAATGGTCAGGAGAGGAACTCATTGACTTCTATAGGAGAGTTTTCTAGACATGCTCTGCAATCATTGCAGAGGTTATTGTACAAGGAAAGAACAGGTAAGCTTTGACAATCACCTAATGTGAATGGTGGATCCTGTCTTATCTGATATTCTGATCCTGCCTGTAATGATATCACCTCTGTGTATAGAGAAGCAGGTAACTGCAGTAAAGGGATCTGTACAGACCAAGAAGTGGTGCCTATTATTTGGCTCAGCCCCACTGAAGTGAATGGAGCTGAGCGCCATACCAAGTACAGTCCTATTCAATGTACACTCACAGGAGCGCTGGTGCCTTCTTAAACAGCTGATCGATGGAGGTCTCGGGTGTCAGACCCCCATATATCAGATACTGAAGACCTATCCTGTCTCCCATAAGAAGAAAGAGGACAGAGGGGACCCAACTGGCAAATAGCAACACTTTATGAAGAACTGTAGCCATAAATTGAAAGGGAATATAAATCCCTGCCAGTACAAAGGGAATTGTATATAGAGTGCCATGAAAACATACATAAATTGTGTCTCCTTGTCTACGAATTTCAGATGAGATGCATGCAAAGGGGATGTTATACTGACAACATGAGAATATGTGAATAAATAGAATGGAAGCTCTGACCCACCCAGTACTTATTTAGAAGCTTAATTGGCTTAGGGACCATATGTTTCTCTTGCAGGCAACAAATCAAAGGTTGATATTGTTTTAGGGAGTCAAAAATAGCTCTACGTTTAGCAGCCTCCGCCACACCCCTGATATTCCAGGTCATAAGTCCAACAGTTACCTATAAAAAACGACTAGACCGCATGAAATCAATATTATATTTTATTGACAAAATTCATTAGAAAAATCACAATAAAACAAGTGCAGGGAAAAGGGGACATCAACCAGAGGGGGGCACAATGGTACTAATTCATACTGCTCCAACATCTAATAAAGAAATAAAGTGCAAGTGCAAACAATCCTATAAATTACAAAAGGCAGAATCAATTACCCATAATGTGCCTTCTCCGGGATGGCGCCAACTCTGACGTTCATTTCAGCGAATCTTCACCCCCAGACGAAGGTTTGCCGAAATGCACGTTGGGGGTTGGCGCCATCCTAGAGGAGGCACATTATGGGTAATTGATTCTGCCTTTTGTAATTTATAGCATTGTCTGCACTTGCACTTTATTTCTTTATTAGATGTTGGAGCAGTATGAATTAGTACCATTGTGCCCCCCTCTGGTTGATGTCACCTTTTCCCTGCTCTTGTTTTATTGTGATTTTTCTAATGAATTTTGTCAATAAAATATAATATTGATTTCATGTGGTCTGGTAGTTTTTTTATAGGTATCTGTATTAATTCTTGTACCATAGACATGTGTGTATATGGCAATATATGTTAGTTACATTGCGGAGTTGAGCTTCTTGTTTTTGATATGGATAAGTCCAACAGGCTTAGGCCTATTGCACACAGCCAGTGTTCGGCAGTTACGTGCATTGGGGAACACAATTTGCGGTCCACAATACACGGGCACCATCCGTGCGGCTGCCGCAATGAATCTAGGCCCATTCAACTTGAAAAATAGAACAATAGAACAGAAACCCCTTTGGAAGCACTCCATAGTGCTTCTGTCGGGTTCCCCGCCACCGTTCCGCACTGCAGCTCCAGATTGCAGGGTCCACATCGGTGATGCCGGGAGAACACGGCCAGTGCCCGCATACTGCGGATAATCACGTTAAAGGCCCTAGATGGGACCCTCGGGATAATTTCAGCAAAATATCAAAGGGTTTACTGACCAAAAAGAAATCCCTTTAGGGGCCCAGCTCAATATGTTGTGCAAATTAAAACTACATCTTTATTTAGTAAATATTCAAACCTTGTACATGTGCAATAGGGAAAAATACTGTGTAATTAAAACTGACACCAGTACCCTTGTCTCCCCTGACGAAGCCACATATATGGCGAAACTTGTCGGGAGAGGTGGTGTAGTGCATTTAGTTTTCGGCAGAGGACAGTGGAGGGCTCTGAATTATAAATGCAGGGACAGTAAGAGGGTATTACTACAATAATAGGTGTAATTAAAACTACATCCATATTTAGTAAATCTTAAAACCTTCTACATGTGCAATAGGGAAAAATACTGTGTAATTAAAACAGAGGACAGTGGACCAGGGTCACCAATAGTTTTTGTTTATAGGTGGAAAGAAGGACTTATATGTGTATAGACTCTCCATTTTATGTTTAAATAAACACTATTCTTATTTAATTTGTGTGGTGGTGTCATTTTGAGTGTTTATTCACCGTCACAACTCTTGAAGTCTATTTACACTATATGGTGCCTCTTTTTATACGCTCACTGCTATTTCTTAAAAGATATTATATTGGGTGGGGGTGCCGCAGTTGTATTTGGTCCGAACAGTGTTCTATAGTACTATTTTATATTCACTTATCAAGCAGCTTCATTATTTTTGTAAGCTGCATATTCTTATCACATGCACACTACTGAATACATACAATATACTTGCAAGCCTACATTGCTCAGTCTGATACAATGTGGCTACCAGATCAGACACACTGCCATGGAATGTATCCTATCCACACACTGCCACTCTTATATTTGATCAGAGCGGTGTGCTATGGTACTATTTTATATCCACTTATCAAGCAGCTTTATTGTTTTTATGAGCTGCATGTTTTTATCACACGCACACTGCTGAATACATATACTTGCAAGCCTACATTGCTCAGTCCGATACAATGTGGCTTCCAGGGCAAACATACTGCTGCAGAATATATCCTGCCCACACACACTTTTACTTTCCAAGATACTAGGTGTATGTGTTACACAACCTCATGAAATCGATTAACACCATATAGTGCTTTCTTTATGCCCTCACTGCTGTAACTTAGCAGATAGTGTATTGAGTGGGGATGCAAATATACCAGTTGTATTTGATCAAAGATGCATGCTATACTGCTATTCTATAGCCAATTATCATACAATTTCATTTTCCTTGTATACTGCTTAGTTTTGTCAAGTGCACACTGCTGAATACATAATTACAGAAGCCTACATTGCTCAGTTTGTACAATGTGGCTGCCAGATCAAACACACTGTTACAAGATCTTTTCAATCCACACACAATATGACACATTAAGTACTGGGTGCAGGGCTGCCATCAGAAATTTTGGGGCCCCTTACACAGCTCAAGGCCTGGGCCCCACCCCCGACACTGCCCCAGTGGCGGATCCAGAGCCTGGTCTTTGGAGGGGCACTTCCCCCAGGAATAGGAGATCATGGGGCCCCTGTGTCCCCGTCCACCTTCAAGCCACACCCACACAGCCCCACCCATATATCGCTCCCATACCTCTTACATCCAAGGACGTCTCCCACACGGCCCTCCACTATGTAGTTCGCCCGCCACACTGCCCCCCACTGAGTAATTTGCCCCCCCCAAGTTAATTTTTCCCCCACACAAGTTAATTTTGCCCCCAGACAGCCTTGCATTATGTAATTTGCCCCACACGGTTCTCCATTATGTAGTTTGCCCGCCACACTGACACCCTACTGACTAATTTCCCCCCCCCCCCTCACAAGTTAATTTTGCCCCAGACAGCCTTGCATTATGCAAGTTGCCCCCACTAAGCAATTTTACCCAACACGGCCCTCCATGTAGTTTGCCCGCCACACTGACCCCCACTGAGTAATTTGCCCCCCCCCACAAATTAATTTTACCCCCAGACAGCCCTGCATTATGTAATTTTGCCCCCACACGGCCCTCCATGTAGTTTGCCCGCCACACTGACCCCCACTGAGTAATTTGCCCCTCCCCCACAAGTTAATTTTACCCCCAGACAGCCCTGCATTATGTCATTTGGCCCCACACAAGTTAATTTTGCCCCCAGACAGCCCTCCATTATTATCCACTCCACTTGAACCCCACTGTTCCTGAGTGCTCCACCTACCCCCTTATACATGAGCTGCCCCTCACCTGCTCGCCATGAAGCTCTGTGGACTCCAGGACTGCAGCACATCCTCCATCACTGAGCAGCCTGCAGGCACACAGCCCCTCCTCCCTCCACAAGCTGCTGCTGCTGCTGCTGTCGGAGTTTGTCCATGTGACTATGAAGGAGCATGTGACCAGTGATGTCACAGACCTCCTTCTAGCAACTACATTCTACCCATGGATCTCCTGAGACTCCAGCTATCATGTTCTCAGAACAAGATAGCTGGGGCCCGGGGCCCCGGGAGGTAAGGGACAGGCTGCAGAAGGAAGAGGGGGAGGAGCACTGGGCCCCAGAGTCGGCTGCCACAATAAAAAAAAAAAAAAAAAGTTTCAGGACTGGCCGGGCCCCCCCAGGGTCAGGGCCCCTTACTGGGGTATGGGCTGTACCCCCCTGATGGCGGCCCTGACTGGGTGTCTATGTCACACTCATACACCTATTGTTGTACTAATGTGCTCTTACTGTCCCTGCATTTATAATTCAGAGCAGTCCACTGTCCTCTGCCTAAAACTAAATGCACTACACCACCCTCTCCCGACATGTTTCGCCACATATGTGGCTTCGTCAGGGGAGACAAGGTTACTAGCGTCAGTTTTAATTACACAGTATTTTTTCCCTATTGCACATGTAGAAGGTTTTAGGATTTACCAAATAAAGATGTAGTTTTCATTTGTACAACATATTGAGCTGGGACCCCTGAAGGGATTTCTTTTTGGTCAGTAGACCCTTGATATTTTGTTCGCATACTGCGGACCCGCTGTTTGCGGCCCACAATATGGGCCACGGCCGGCAACAGATGTGTGCATGAGGCCTTAGCCATAGTCAGAATGACTAAACTATATGGATATTTTTCCCTCTCTAGATATGTAAAGTAACATATGTACCATATACCATATAAGACGCATTTTTACTCAAAAGTGAGAGAAAAGTGACAGTGCGCCTTATAGTCCGACAGCTGACTGCTTCCGTTACGGAAGTGGTCAATAGAATTCTGGAGGCACGGGGAGAAAAGAGAGAAGCATTGCAAAGGCTCTACTCACCCTCCCTAGTCTCCTGACTGCGTACAGTGTCAAGACATAGTGCATGTACAGTATGCCAATGAAGGTTGGGGAGTCTGATCTGAGGCCAATGTAGCTTGGGGGTCTAAGGGTCTAATCTGAGGCTGATGGAGCTTGAGGGTTTGATTTTGGGCTTTGATCTGAGGACGGAACTGTTAGGCCATGTCTGGATTTCCATGAGCTCAATCGGATTACTGTCCGTGATCCTTACCCCCTTCCTTTGATGTCTGATTTGTTTAACAAGATTGTTGATGCCAAGGTGTTCTCCAAGTTGGACTTAAGACGGGCATATAATCTGGTCAGAATCAAGGAAGGGGATGAATGGAAGACAGCTTTTAATACACCAGAGGGTCACTTTGAGAACCTGGTTATGCCTTTTGGGTTGACCAATGCTCCTGCGGTTTTCCAGCATTTTGTGAATTACATTTTTCATCACCTGGTGGGTAGGTTTGTTGTCGTGTATTTGGATGACATACTAATTTATTCTCCAGACGTGGAGGCTCATCAGAATCACGTTAGACAGGTGTTACCAGGGCTGGGACAAGGTCCACCACCACCTTACTTCACTTCAGGGCAGACTCGTCTCACGATCTATCCCTGCTGGGGCCTGGGCTGGGTCGTGACACAGTGCTGTGCTGCTGCCCGCGCTGCTCCTGGTCTCCAGAGGGCGCACATGTGACCTGACTGCGTACAGCGCGTCAGGTCAAAGTGCGCGCTGTACGCAGCCAGTCAGGCAAGCGACTGAGCAGAGACCAGAGCAGCGGAGCGGCCGAACCAGGAGGTGGAGCGGGGAGGGAGCACGTAAGTCAGTGCCAAGTGCTCACTACTCCCTCTGTCCTCCAGCACGGCCGGCAGCCCGGCAGGCGCACCAGCAGCAGCGACGGGGTCCAGTGGCGTTGCTAGGGCTGGTGTCACTCGGTACGGTAGAAAATGGTGTGTGTCCCCCCCCCGCTAGCAGACCGATCGCCGACAGGGGGGGGTCACATAGGCGTGCACAGCCTATTGCATTAGGCCGCGCACGTGTGCATGTATGGAGTCTGCAAGAAGCATATAACTGTAATTGGTTTGCTGTAATGCTCTGCAGGGGGGGTGCTGTAATGCTCTGCAAGGGGGTGGGGTTGCTGTGATGCTCTGCAAGGGGGGGTTTGCTGTATTGCTCTGCAAGGGGGTGCTGTAATGCTCTGTAAGACCCCCCAATATACTGCGTAGATAGCCCCCCATATACTGCACAGACCTCAATTTACGACGCAGACAGCCCCCCATATACTGCGCAGACCTCCCTATATAATTACAGCAACCCCCTGCAGAGCATTACAGCAACCCCTTGCAGAGCATTACAGCAACCCCCCTTGCAGAGCATTACAGCAACCCCAACTCCCTTGCAGAGCATTACAGCAACCCCCAACCCCTTGCAGAGCATTAGAGCAACCGCCAACCCCCTTGCAGAGCATTAGAGCAACCGCCAACCCCCTTGCAGAGCATTAGAGCAACCGCCAACCCCCTTGCAGAGCATTAGAGCAACCGCCAACCCCTTGCAGAGCATTAGAGCAACCGCCAACCCCCTTGCAGAGCATTAGAGCAACCCCAACCCCTTTGCAGAGCATTAGAGCAACCCCCATCCCCCTTTGCAGAGCATTAGAGCAACCCCCATCCCCTTTGCAGAGCATTAGAGCAACCCCCAACCCCTTTGCAGAGCATTAGAGCAACCCCCAACCCCCTTTGCAGAGCATTAGAGCAACCCCCAACCCCCTTGCAGAGCATTAGAGCAGCCGCCAACCCCTTGCAGAGCATTAGAGCAACCCCAACCCCTTTCAGAGCATTAGAGCAACCCCAACCCCCTTGCAGAGCATTAGAGTAACCCCCAACCCCTTTGCAGAGCATTAGAGCAACACTCCAACCCCCTTGCAGAGCATTAGAGCAACCCCAACCCCCTTGCAGAGCAATACAGCAACCCCCTTGCAGAGCAATACAGCAAACACCCCCTTGCAGAGCATTAAAGAAACCCCCACCCTCCTTGCAGAGTATTACAGGAACCCCCACTACCTCCTTGCAGAGCATTAGAGCAACCGCCAACCCCTTGCAGAGCATTAGAGCAACCCCTAACCCCCTTGCAGAGCATTAGAGCAACCCTCAACCCCTTTGCAGAGCATTAGAGCAACCCCAACCCCCTTTGCAGAGCATTAGAGCAACCCCATCCCCTTTGCAGAGCATTAGAGCAACCCCAACCCCTTTGCAGAGCATTAGAGCAACCCCAACCCCTTTGCAGAGCATTAGAGCAACCCCCAACCCCCTTGCAGAGCATTAGAGCAACCCCCAACCCCCCTTGCAGAGCAATACAGCAACCCCCCTGAAAGGGTCTATCACAGCTGTATTACAGTAGAGGGTCTATTTTTTATAAGCTTTAAATTTCAATATATAGACAGAAGGTTGTAGTTTGTATGGAGTGAACTTTGGACTGCAATGTAGCAGTAAAACTGGTTATATTGCAGTCCAATATCTATAAGCTGTACATCTTATCTGCATGTCACTGTAACAGGCACATGCGGGTTCTATTATGTGAAAACAAACTATTTTGTTGACATATAGGCACATGCGGGTTCTATTACGTGAGAACGAACTATTTTGTTGACATATGATGAGATGACAGAAAATACACGAAAAGGCGTATGTTACTCTGTGATCTGTGATTGGTTAAACTTAAACATCATGCCATTCATTACTGCTATATATACCTCATGCTGTGAAATAAATATTTAGAGAGGATTTGATCCACACGGAAAGCGTGTCTTGATTGGGTCTCTCTCTCCTGACGTCAGAGAATCTAAAATGATGCCGAACACCAGAATCTGCTAATAGGGGTCTCAATCAGAAAGGATAGTCCTAACAATTTGGGGGCTCGTAATCCGGGATCGAGAAGCCATCCTTGACGCTCTGGTAAGAGGTGACATCAATTTTGTTCCCTTCCTTGCCGGGTCCGAGGCACTGGCTACACTCGCAATATACGTAAGTACAGAATTTTGTATCTGGGATACATAGACTCAGGGAGTCTGATAAGTGCACTACGTGTCAGGGACACGTTTGTTACAACTCTGGGAGTTGTACACAGTTACATAGACTCAGGGAGTCTGATAAGTGCACTACGTGTCAGGGACACGTTTGTTACAACTCTGGGAGTTGTACACAGTTACATAGACTCAGGGAGTCTGATAAGTGCACTACGTGTCAGGGACACGTTTGTTACAACTCTGGGAGTTGTACACAGTTAAGTGAGGTACTCTGGGAAGTACCCCGTAAAACTGTACTTCAGAAGGGCCCAGGCAATCCCCTATAAAAAAAAAAAAAATCTGTTTAGGGAGCAGAAGGTTTTCGGCTTCATTTTTGATTCTTAATAGGATAGTTTTAGAAGTTTGCATGATAAGTTGTTTGATAATTATAAATTTCTGCATGCTAAATTGTTTGATAATTGTAGAAGTTTTGCATGATAAGTTGTTTTGTCTACCGTAGTTATATAGGAGGAAGTGACAAGCTGGGTGGTAAGTGTACAGCTGTCATCCTACAAACTGTCTGTTTTGTTTTGTTTTTTGTTTTTTGCTATTACTGTTTTGAATTTCTTTTTGTAAAGAAAATAAGTTTTGATTATGGGTAGTCAAAAATCAAAGACAGAATACCCTAGACCAGAACCAGGAGAAACATGTAAACAATATGTTGCCCGAGTCAGTCCTACAAATTATTATCTTGTTAACCCATGGGTGGATAATTTGGCAGGATGGACAGAGGCAATGGAAGCGGTAGACCCCTTTCCCAGGGAAGGAGACAATAGCATATATCACATGGACATGGTCAAGGGTCTATGCTTAGGCGACACTGCCGCCTGGCCATATTTTGAACCTGACCCTTCATGGGATATGGATTATATGCAGAAAGGAGGAGAACAATGGCTAGAGATAGCTCCTCACTGGTATGATCCTAGCATGTGCAAGACAAAAGGTTTAAAAAGATCAAAAGACGATAGAAAACTACATGAGATACAGACTAAGAAGGAAAATGATACAAAACAACAGATGTATCCCCACCTTCATATGTACATAAAATTAACTGTTTAGCGCTCAGGATTTAATTGCAGCCAGTCACATAATAGCAGGACATGCAGTTAGTAAACAACCCCCACCCCCAATTGTATCGAGATATAATTTAAGGAACAAGGGTTAAGTGGAAAAGGATAGTGAGATAAGGGGACCTGAGACATCCATGCCTTTTTGACAGTTGGTAATCAACTGATGAAAAAGGCTTTGGACATAGATGACCTTAATAAAATTATTAAACACTGCCCCAAGCCTACTGTGGCTCCGTCTGGCACAGTGGCTTATTTAAAGAAAGCCTGTAAAGGGAGAAATATGCGACAGACAGCAGGAAACTTTCATAGATCAAATGATAGAAGCCAAGACTTCCAAATCATGAATAACCGCTGTTATAACTGTGGACAGCAGGGACTTTGAGCTAGACAGTGCACAACACCCAGGAGAGACACGCAGAATCAGGGAGCACACAGCCAACAACAGCCCATGACACAAAGGGGACAGAATACAGATAGACAGGGTACGCAGACTCAGCCCAGGTTCCCCATTGATTGGAATCAGCAACAACCCTACTGACGGGGCCCGGAGGGAGTCACCCCAGCTTTCACACAGGTCACCACCCACTGGAAAGATACACCGATTATTTTGCTTAAAGATGCGGGAAGGAAGGTAGGATTCATGGTAGACAGCGGCGCCACCTCCAGTGTGTTAAACAAAGACATGTACAAGGGACCTTTAAGAAAGTCTGACCCCTCTATGGGAATTAATGGGGTATTAACTAAAACATATAAAACACATGCCATCCCAATAGAGACAGTGGACGGTGAATACATCACGGACCATATTTTCAGCATCATACCAGATTGCCCTGTAAGTCTATTGGGAAGGGACTTGTTTGTGAAATTGGATTTGGGGGTGACAGTAAAAATGACGGATTAAGTATTCACTCAGCCACCATGCCCATAGTGACCCCAGCTACATGTACTTTTGTTAGTTTATAGGACCACCCTGAGTTAGGGGACATAAACCCTTCACTATGGTCACAGGGCGACTATGACACGGGCCTGATTGATTGCACACCTTATCAAGCACATCTTAAACCAGGTGCTACACCGGTGTATCAAAAACAGTACCCACTGTCCAAGGAAAAGATTGAGGGCTACGGCCAATGATAGAAGAATTTCTGAAAAAGGAATTCTCGAGGAGGTGATTTCACCTTACTCCACCCCTATCAATCCTGTGACAAAGGCAGATGGTACTACCCGCTTTGTCCAGGATTTGAGGGCAATCAACAATCTCATTGTACCCATAGCCCCGGTGGTTCCTGATGTCACAACTCTCCTTTCCTCCATCCCCGCGGAAGCCGTCTGTTTTAGCGTGATTGATTTGAAAAATGCTTTCTTCTCAATCCCAGTTAAAAAGAGTACCCGACTTATTTTTGCTTTTTCCTTTGAGGGACGTCAACTGACCTGGGGTAGAATGCCACAGGGGTATGCTGATTCACCAGTTGTGTACAGCATTGTCCTCCAAGCCACTTTGAAACCCTGGCACCCCCAAGGTTCCATCCTGATACAATATGTTGATGATCTACTGTTGTGCAGCATGTCAGTGGAGGCAAGTGTAAATGATGGTATATCCTTGTTGAAATGGTTGTCAGAATGTGGTCATAAAGTGTCGTTAAAGAAACTGCAGTGGTGCAAAAGCAGGTTGAATACTTGGGCTTTGTCCTCACACAGGGGGAAAGAAGAATCAGTCCCGGGAGAATCCAGTCTATTGTGGGTCTGGTCACCCCACACCAAGAAGGAAATGCTGTCCTTTCTTGGTATGATAAACTACTGTAGACAATGGATCCCCGACTGTTCTTATTATGACAATATTTTGAGGCAAGCCACTCTGGAAGAATCCCCAGAGCTAATAAGATGGTCAAAAGAAATGTTGAATGCTTTCGACACTCTGAAATGTTCATTGATGTGTAGCCCAGGATTGGGCCTCCCTGATTATAACCTACCATTCCACATGTTTGCACAACAAAACTGTAAAACCATGGCGGGGGTACTCACTCAAGAACATGGGGGTAAGTTGCGTCCTTGTGCCTTTTTCTCAAAGGTAATGCCTGTCCCTGTACAAGGGATGCCGGCATGTCTGCGTACTCTTGCGGCCTGTGCGATGATGGTGGAATTGGCCACACCCTTTACGCTGGGACACCACACTGTCTTACATACCACACATGACGTAGTGGGACTACTCAGAGGTATTCATACGCAGCACATGTCAGCACAAAGGTTGTCAGGATATGAAGTCCTTTTACTCAGTGATCCATCATTACAGATTAAATATGCCTCACATACGGCAGGACCAGCACCGATACTGAATGCATTACTAGGACTGAAAGGGACAGAAGACTCCTTGCCAGACGAACATGACTGTCTCAAGGTCCTAGAATACGAAACCTCCCCAGATTAGACTTGTCAGCCACCCCCATACCAGACGCACCAGAAGTGTTTGTAGACGGTTCATGTTCACGTCCACTGGACACCGTCTACTGTGCAGCATATGCAGTAGTGATGCTGCCAGATATTATCCTTGAGTCACGACCCATTCATGTGCAATCAGCCCAAGCTGCAGAATTGATAGCGCTTATAAGGGCATGTCAAATACACAAAGGCAAACCTGTCACCATATACACAGACAGCAGATATGCATACGGGGTTGTGTGGGACCATGGGGTAATCTGGCTACGCAGGGGTTTCACCACAGCTGATGGTAAGAAAATATCACATTCCCAGCTTATAGTTGATCTGTTGGCCGCCCTCCAGCTTCCCTCACAAATAGCTGTTATACACTGCAAGGCACACACTCGAGGTAAAGACAGGATTTCCCAGGGCAATGCCCTGGCTGACAAGGTGGCAAAAGAAAACGGCCCAAAAACATCCCAATCGGATCCACGATCCAGACCCTTGGGCAATGGCTTGCCTACAGCCTCCATCCCTAAGCTCCACACACATGCTGACAGAACTCCAGAGATATGTCACAGAGGAAGAAGAAAAAGACTGGGTTTACCCTGTTTTGCAGAAAAATCCACGAACTGGATTGATCTGCAAAGAGGGGAAGCCATGTATACCCCAGCACAGCGCTGCACTTTTCATAGCACATTTTCATGGAGTAGGACACAACAGCATCAAAACAACATGCACCCTATTGAGTCAAAATTTCTACATAACAAACATGCAACATTTGGTTGCAGACTACATAGGCAGATGCCTGATCTGCCTTCGAGCTAATCCTGGTAATCCACATAGGATAGTACACCAACATCTTGATTATCCCACAACTCCATTCACCCATTTACAGGTTGACTACACACATATCCCCAAGACAAAGGGTAAGCAAGAATACGCTCTGGTCATAGTGGACATGTTTTCCAGATGGCCAGAGGTATTCCCTACAAAGGCAGAAGATGCCAAGACCACAGCAAGGATTATCACTCAGCAGATAATTCCGAGATGGGGATGTCCCCTGGTCATTGAATCAGATCGGGGGCCAGCATTTACATCCAAGTTAAATAGAGAAATAGCCAGATTGCTACAGGAAAGCCACAGCAGGTACTTTTGAGAAATGGAAACAAATCCTACCTATTATATTGGCAGAAATAAGGATGACTCCTAATAAGAGGTTAGGATTGTCACCCTTTGAAATTCTTATGGGTAGGCCCTTTCCAACTCCTTGGGCAAGCCACCCCTAGTGGTACAGGAAGGCGACATAGACCAAATTAGGGAAGAATATGTCACAAAACTGATTAAAGTTCTTAGTGAAACTGAAGAAAAAGTTGCTTGTAAGTCTCCCTCTCTTCCACAGGAACCAACGCACCCCTTCAAAGCTGGAGACACGGTGGTGGTCAGGGTACTACGTAAAGGAAAAGATCCCAAGGAGCTGGCATTCGGACCCCTACCACGGTGGTAGCAGTCACTAGAACGGCGATTCTCACAGAGGAGGCTCCGATCTGGATTCATGCTAGCAGAGTGAAAAGGATCCCTGAGGCGTCTTCTCCAGTGTCCAACGAAGACAAAGAGCGGAGCTCAGAAGAAGCCTTGCCACAGGCTGAAGATGAAGACCCCACAATATTCTGGGAGATTTGTTTGTCTGCTGCTGATTATTAATCTTTCTGTTCTCTTGCCAATCGGACTTATTACCACTTGTATTTATCATCCAGAAGAGATGAGTTTATTATGTGGTGCACCAAATAATCACACAGTCTCTAAAGGAGCTCAGGAACAAGATCCAGTTGTTCCTGGCCCCTTATATTCTGAACAGAATAGTATAATCAGGATAGTGAAGGCCCTAAATGTTAGCTCATCGTGCCTTACAGATTTACAGAGTCCACGAGACCTTATACAAACATGTGTTGTTACTGTATCCAATGTATACCCTCATTAATTAATACATTTATGAGATATAGGCGAGTCCCAGATACACCACAAGCTGCATACATTCAGGTAACTCAAGAAAACCCTGGGTCTCCAGAAGATTACCAAAAATATTTACAGAAATATTTTGAAAGAAAGAAACAAGAAAGGAACAACATAAATGAATAATAAAGGAAAAAAAACACATTATAATTAGGTGTTTTTTAAGAGGGGATTGAAAGGGTCTATCACAGCTGTATTACAGTAGAGGGTCTATTTTTTATAAGCTTTAAATTTCAATATATAGACAGAAGGTTGTAGTTTGTATGGAGTGAACTTTGGACTGCAATGTAGCAGTAAAACTGGTTATATTGCAGTCCAATATCTATAAGCTGTACATCTTATCTGCATGTCACTGTAACAGGCACATGCGGGTTCTATTATGTGAAAACAAACTATTTTGTTGACATATAGGCACATGCGGGTTCTATTACGTGAGAACGAACTATTTTGTTGACATATGATGAGATGACAGAAAATACACGAAAAGGCGTATGTTACTCTGTGATCTGTGATTGGTTAAACTTAAACATCATGCCATTCATTACTGCTATATATACCTCATGCTGTGAAATAAATATTTAGAGAGGATTTGAATCCACACGGAAAGCGTGTCTTGATTGGGTCTCTCTCCTGACGTCAGAGAATCTAAAATGATGCCGAACACCAGAATCTGCTAATAGGGGTCTCAATCAGAAAGGATAGTCCTAACACCCCCCTTGCAGAGCAATACAGCAAACACCCCTTGCAGAGCATTAAAGAAACCCCCACCCTTCTTGCAGAGTATTACAGGAACCCCCACTACCTCCTTGCAGAGCATTAGAGCAACCGCCAACCCCCTTGCAGAGCATTAGAGCAACCCCTAACCCCCCTTGCAGAGCATTAGAGCAACCCTCAACCTCCTTTGCAGAGCATTAGAGCAACCCCAACCCCTTTGCAGAGCATTAGAGCAACCCCCATCCCCTTGCAGAGCATTAGAGCAACCCTCAACCCCTTTGCAGAGCATTAGAGCAACCCCCAACCCCTTGCAGAGCATTAGAGCAGCCGCCAACCCCCTTGCAGAGCATTAGAGCAACCCCCAACCCCTTTCAGAGCATTAGAGCAACCCCAACCCCCTTGCAGAGCATTAGAGTAACCCCCAACCCCTTTGCAGAGCATTAGAGCAACACCCAACCCTCTTGCAGAGCATTAGAGCAACCCCCAACCCCCTTGCAGAGCATTAGAGCAACCCCCAACCCCCTTGCAGAGCAATACAGCAAACACCCCTTGCAGAGCATTAAAGAAACCCCCACCCTCCTTGCAGAGTATTACAGGAACCCCCACTACCTCCTTGCAGAGCATTAGAGCAACCGCCAACCCCCTTGCAGAGCATTAGAGCAACACCCAACCCCCTTGCAGAGCATTAGAGCAACCCCCAACCCCCCTTGCAGAGCAATACAGCAACCCGCCCCTTGCAGAGCAATACAGCAAACCACCCCCTTGCAGAGCATTAAAGAAACCCCCACCCTCCTTGCAGAGTATTACAGGAACCCCCACTACCTCCTTGCAGAGCATTAAAGCAACCCCCCCCCACAGAGCATTACAGCAAACCAATTACAGTTGATTTCCCCAGAGGCTTATTCTTCTTGCAGACTCCAGACTATCTCTATAGGCCCCCTGCAGAGTATTACTCAGCCATACACCCACCAAGAGAAAACCTCACCTGCTACTGGCTCCACTCATAAACCCTGGAAATCAACTGTGCTTCTTGCAGACTCCATACTGGCTCCGCCTACTGGAGTCTGGTCACATGAGCATGACATCATTGAAGGTCCTTTAGCTGGCTAGGAAATAGCATCTACCGTCAGTGCAGCGCCGGGGGGTGAGTGGGGATGCTAGTGCTGTTGGGTCAGGGGGTCCGGGTGTCACCCCATCAGACTGGTGTCACCCGATGCGGCCCGCACTCCTCTTAACGCCACTGACGTTGTCAGTGGCCTGCCTGCCGCCCAGAGGCTGGGGAGCTGGCCTGCGCCCTAAGGCTGGAGCCTCCCCAGCCTCTGTGTCGGCCCGGCCCTGGGTGTTACAGATCCTAAGAGATAATAAATTGTACGCAAAATTAGAGAAGTGTGTTTTTGCTGTACATGAGGTGCAGTTCTTGTGTTACCTGCTGTCATCCTCAGGTTTTCGAATGGATCCAGAGAAAGTCCGTGCTGTATTGGACTGGGATCGACCCGAAAATCTAAAGGCTCTTATGCGGTATTTGGGGTTTACCAACTATTACCGAAAATTTATTCTGAACTATTTGACAGTGGTGGAACCCTTAACTGGCATGACTAAGAAAGAGACGGATGTTTGAGTGTGGTCTGATTCAGCGTTGCGAGCCTTTTCTGCGGTTAAGGAGTGCTTCGCTTCTGCCCCTATATTAGTGCAGCCGGATGTATCACAAACAACCTTTCATTGTGGAAGTTGACGCTTCTGAGGTGGGGGTATCAGTAGTATCATCTGGTAAATAGCACCCATGTGCATTTTTCTCTAAAAAAAAAAACTCTCTGCAGCAGAGAGAAATTACGATGTGGGTAACAGAGAGTTGCTGACCATTAAGCTGGCTTTTGAGAAGTGGCATCCTTGGTTGGAAGGGGCAATTCATCCGATCACGGTGTTCACAGATCACAAAAATCTGGCTTACCTGGAGTTGGCTAAACGACTGAACCTGGGGCAGGCCAGATGGTCTTTGTTTTTCACCAGATTAAATTTCATTGTCACTTATTGTCCTGGGGTTAAAAATGTCTAGGCAGATGCCTTCTCACTTAGTTTTCCTGGAGGTGGTGATATTGAAAATCCGAGTCCGATATTGTCGGAGGGGGTGGTGATATCTGCTTTCTACCCTGACCTAGAGGCGAAGGTGTTAGAGGCTCAGGGAGACGCAGCGAAGTCTTGCCCCTCTGGGAAATTGTTTGTTCCATCAGAATTGCATCATAAGGTGTTTGAGGAACATCACTGTATGATTCTTACGGGACACCCTGGGAGTAGATCCACTGCCGACCTCATCTCTCGTAGATTCTGGTGTCCAGGATTGCATAAGTGTGTGGAGGACTATGTGTTGGCCTGTAGTATCTGTGCATGCGCTAAGGTGACAGATACTCGACCTTCTGGATCTCTACTTTCTTTGCCTATCCCGTCCAGACCATGGACTCACTTGTCTATGGATTTTATTACTGATCTGCCTAATTTGTCTGGAAAGACAGTTATTCTGGTGGTAGTTGATTGTTTTAGTAAAATGGTGCACTTTATAACATTGCCTGGCCTACCTAATGCTAAAACACTTGCGCAAGTGAACATTGTTAAACGTCATGGCATTCCCTCTGACGTGGTCTCGGATTGTGGGACTCAGTTTGTGTCCAGATTCTGGAAGGCGTTCTATACTCGGCTGGAGGTACAACTGTCTTTTTCTTCTGCTTTTCATCCTCAGACGAATGGACAGACGGAATGCACTAATTAGAGTCTGGAGACTTAAGATGTTTTGTCCCTGAGAACCAGGAGGAATGGTCCTTGTTTTTGTCTTTGGCAGACTTTGCCATAAACAATCGTAGACAGGAGTCCACTGGTAAGTCGCCATTTTTTGGGGCGTATGGGTTTCACCCGCAATTTGGCACATTCTCTGGTTCGGATACTTCCGGTATCCCTGAGGAGGAACGTTTTTCGTCATCATTGTCTTCTATATCTCGGAAAATTCTAAATAACTTGATGAATAGGGCAAAGTATAAACGTATGGCTGACAGGAAACGTATGAATGGTCCAGACCTAAGTGTGGGTGATTTTGTGTGGCTGTCCACAAGAAATATTAAGTTGAAGGTTCCTTCTTGGAAGTTTTGTCCAAGGTTTATTGGTCCATATAAGATCACTACCATTATTAATCCTGTAGCTTTTCGTCTTGAATTTCCTCAGGCTCTGAAGATTCATAATGTGTTTCAAAAATCTTTGTTGAAGAGATATGTTGAAACTTTGGAGTTGTCCACCTTGCCACCCACTCCTGTCATGGTGGACGGCAGTTTGAAATTCCAGATCGCCAAGATTATTGACTCTTGAGATCTCTTCAGTATCTTGTATACTGGAAGGGTTGTGGACCAGAGATGAGGATGTGGGTACTGGCATCTGACGTGAATGCCAGTCATTTGGTGAAAGCCTTTCACAGGTCTTATCCAGATAAGGTTGGTCCTGGGTGCCCAGAGGTCATCCATAGAAGGGGGTAATGTCACGGACGTTCCCGCGACAGGTGGCAGGAGATCGGTTAGACTGGAAACACGTGGTTTGATCTGACATGTTTTCTGTTTAGATCAAATGATGTCTGTGTTGTTTCTGGTGCTTACCACACCCTCTTTCCCCAGGTGTGGCTATTATAGTAATTTAACCATCTTTATTTATTGTTGTTTCTCCCACTATGCTATGCAGTTTATAGCTTCTGTTTGAGTTTTGGATAGCTGGTGTGTGGATCTCGGATGAGTTCCTGGTGCTGCCATAGCTACTTGAAGTTAAGTGTTTTCTTTTCCTTTTGTATTTTGTTCGGGTTATTTTGTATGTTGCATTACCCTGTCATTTGTATTAAGGCCTGAGGGAGACTCCTGTTCGTCCTTCCTTTTGGAGGAACAGGTTGTCTCAGTCCTGACGCCAGTACCAGGGTCCTATAGGGTGAGTTAGGACACTGGGTATTCCTGTGTATGAATTCACCTTCCTCTGGGGTCTGTTCATAATGGTAGTTAGTAGTGTTGAGCGAGCATCATAGGCGTGCGCACGGGGTGTGCCGAGTGTGCCTGGGCACACCCTAATCATCACCCCCATGCTGCACTGCCATCTACAACTCCTGAAGCGAACTGTTCTCATAGGCTTCAGGCTAGTGGTCTGAAGCCTATGAGACAACAGAGCGCTAGAATGGAGTTGCTCCAGGGAGGTATGATGTCGTAGGAAGAGGCGGAGTCTTGTCATCCAGGGGGCGGGGCCTCACAATGTGCGGGAGATTCTACAGAGCCTATTGCAGGAGAGAGGAGCAGAAGCTGCAGGTCGGTAAGTGGAGGATAAAAGTGACTGCTATGTTTGCTGGGGGGGGCTGTATATTAGAGTGGTCTGAAGAGGGAGGGAGGGGGTGATATTATTTCCAGGGGACTGTATGCTGGAGCAGCTGCAGGCAGGGGGAGGTGATATTATTTACATGGGACTGTATGCTGGAGGGGCTGAAGGTGGGGGAGTGATATTATTTACATGGGACTGTATGTTGGAGGGGTTGCAGGTGGGGGTGATATTATATACATGGGGCTGTATGCTGGAGGGGCTGCAGGCAGGGGGAAGGTGATGTTATTTACATTGGACTGTATGCTGGAGGGGCTGGTGATATTTTTTACATGGGACTGTATGCTGGTGGGGCTGCAGGCAGGGGGGTGATATTATTTACATGGGGACTGTATGCTGGAGGGGCTGCAGGCAGGGGGTGATATTATTTACATGGGGACTGTATGCTGGAGGGGCTGCAGGCAGGGGGTGATATTATTTACATGGGGACTGTATGCTGGAGGGGCTGCAGGCAGGGGGTGATATTATTTACATGGGGACTGTATGCTGGGGGGGGGCTGAAGGCAGGAGGGGTGATATTATTTTTAATGGAACTGTATGCTAGAAGGGCTGAAGACAGGGGGAGTTTTATATTTTACATGGGACTGTATGTTGGAGGGGCTGAAGGCGAGGAGTGATGTATTTTACATGGGACTGTATGCTGGAGGGGCTGAAGGGTGCCATAATTATTACTATTAAGGTCTATTCACACGTCTGTAGTGTTTTGCGGATCCGCAGTACACCCGGCTGGCACCCCAAAAGAACAGCCTATTCTTGACCCCAGCTTTGGACAAGAATAGGACATCTTCCATTTTTTTCTGGAGCCGCGGACTAGAAGTTCGGCAGGCCGCTCCAGAAATACGGATGCGAAGAACACACTGTGTGCTTTCCACATCCATTCCGTCTCCAGAGAGAATGAATGGGTCTGCTCTAGGGGTGGGTGATATAGACGATATGCGATATGAATTTGCGCCACGATATCGATTTCGTCTATATCGCGGTAGAACATGGTATGCGCCACTCTCGGCGCATACCATGTTCTACTGAGCCGGCACAGTGGAGAAGGAGGGAGTCCCTCCCTCCCCACTGCGTGCGACTGCCGCTGGCCACCAATGAGAGCAGAGGAAGGGCGGGACTGTGGCCACTGCCACCAATGGGAGCAGAGGAGAGGCGGGACTGTGGACACTGCCACCAATGAATGACTGAATAGAAACGTAGCCTGCATGTGCCAGCCATATCCCATACCCGGCCTCTATGACTGCACGCTGCGATCCACCGCATTTAACCCTTCAGGTTCATAGGGCCCAGAATGGGATATGGCTGGCACATGCAGGCATAAAGAACCATTCATTAGTTTGAACTTTTTTACTTAAGTAGCGGCACATAGGGCATATATGGGGCACTTACTATTATATCTGTGTGGGGCTCCGTTCGCCCGCTCTGGCCCCCGTTACATGGTGGGAACACCAGGGAGGAGAAATCAGCCTCTGTCCCTGGGCGTTCCTTCTCCCTGTCTGCAGCACTGTCCAATAACAGCGCAGAACGTCACAGGCAGAGAGAAGGAACGCCCAGGGACAGAGGCTGATATCTCCTCCCTGGTGTTCCCACCATGTAACGGGGGCCAGAGCGGGCGAACGGGGCCCCTCACAGATATAATAGTAAGTGCCCCATATATGCCCTAGGTGCCGCTACTTAAGTAATACAGTTCAAACTAATGAAAGGTCCTATACGACTGCCCCCCCCGATCATTGATGGCAGTGATCGGAGCCCCAGCAGTGTAATGCTGGGGCTCAGATCAGTTACCATGGCAACCAGGACGCTACTGATGTCCTGGCTGCCATAGTCGGCTCCCTGTCGGCACCCGTTCTGCACAATTGCGGAACATATGCAGACACATTCTGCGGACGTGTGAATGAAGCCTAATACAGCGGGGGCCATTATAATATTAAGAATAATAACACAGCGGGGCCATTATATATTATCTTTTTACAGAGGGGCCAGGGCAATATACTTATGGGCACTACGGAGGTAGGGGAGGTCTGTTATCTGAGGATAATAGTACAGTGATGAACCTAAGAAAAATTCTGTGAAACTCTGCAGAGACGTGGCTGAAAGAAGGATTTGGCCCACACTGCCAAAGCATGGCCCCAGACTTCAAGTCACACTGTAAGGCCTCTTTCACACGAGCGTGTCCGGATTAGGTCCGGATGCGTTGCGAATGCGTTCAGTGAAAACTGTGCGATTTCACAGGCAAAGCCATTCAGTTTTGCCTGCGATTGCCTTTAGTTGTTCAGTTTTTTCCGCGCGGGTGCAAGGCGTTTTGATGCATTTTTCACGCGCATGATAAAAAACTGAAGGTTTACAAACAACATCTCCTAGTAACCATCAGTGAAAAACGCAACGCACCCGCACTTGCTTGCGGATGCAGTGCGGATGCATGGGGCTAGCGCTGCGTGAAAAACGCAAAATATAGAACATGCTGCGATTTTCACGCAACGCACAAGTGATGCGTGAAAAAAAATGCTCATGTACACAGACCCATTGAAATTAATGGGTCAGGTTTCAGTGCGGATGCTATGCGTTCACGTCACGCATTGCACCCGCGCGGAAAACTCGCTCGTCTGAAAGGGGCCTAAGTGTTCTGAATTCTGGGGCCTCACACCCCTCTACTACATTATCTGTACTCAGAGAGTTATCTGTGGTGTTACATAGGACTGCAGGTGACATCGACTACATTATCTGTACTCAGAGAGATATCACTGTGTTATCTGTGGTGTTACATAGGACTGCAAGTGACATCGACTACATTATCTGTACTCAGAGAGATATCACTGTGTTATCTGTGGTGTTACATAGGACTGCAGGTGACATCGACTACATTATCTGTACTCAGAGAGTTATCACTGTTATCTGTGGTGTTACATAGGACTGCAGGTGACATCTACTACATTATCTGTACTCAGAGAGTTATCACTGTGTTATGTGTGGTGTTACATAGGACTGCAGATGACATGTACTGCATTATTTGCAATATCTGGCTTGCCCCGGGTGCTGGCGACCCATGCTACACCACTGGAACTCTGCTCTGGCTGAGAGTCACTCCCCATATAAGTTAGTTATATAACGTTAAGTTAATGCATAAAGTATGTTCCCTGCTGCTTGCTACCCCTCCTCATTTATACCCCTGTATAATGTACCCTCAGTTATATGATACCGTGTAACTGAGGGGTATCAGGGTAAATTACAGGGGGTAATATAACTGAGCAGGGCTATTGGGTACATTATTATACAGGGGTAATATAACTGAGGAGGGCTATCTCAGGGGACATGATAAAGGGGTAATATATCTAATATAATATAAGTTATCTTACTCCTGTATAATGTCCCTGATATCCCTCCTCAGTTATATTAGGCCTCTTTCACACTTGCGTTCTGAGGATCCGGCAGGCACTTCCGTCCCGCCGGATCCGTCACAACGCAAGTCGCCTGAAGCATTAGAAGACTGATCAAGGATCCTGATCAGTCTTCGAAATGCTTTGAGGTTACTATGGCAGTCAGGACGCTATTAAAGTCCTGGTTGCCATAGTAGAAGTGGGGAGCGGGGGAGCGGTATACTTACAGTCCGTGCGGCCCCCAGGGCGCTCCAGAATGACGTTAGAGCGCCCTATGCGCATTGATCACGTGATCCATGTGTGTAGGGCGCCCTGACGTCACTCTGGAGCGCCCCGGGAGCCGCACGGACGGTAAGTCTACCGCTCCCCCGCTCCCCACTACACTTTACCATGGCAACCAGGACTTTAGCGTCCTGGCTGCCATGGGAACCATTGAGAAAAAGCTAAACGTCGGATCCGGCGATATGCCTTTCAATGGGCATTAATTCCGGATCCGGCCTTGCGGCAAGTGTTCAGGATTTTTGGATGGAGCAAAAAGCGCAGCATGCTGCGCTATTTTCTCCGGCCAAACAACGTTCCGGTCCTGAACTGAAGACATCCTGATGCATCCTGAACGGATATCTCTCCATTCAGAATGCATTGGGATAATCCTGATCAGGATTTTTCCGGCATAGAGAGCCGACGACGGATCTCTATGCCGGAAAACACAAACGCTAGTGTGAAAGAGCCCTTACTCCTGTATAATTTACCCTGATACCCCTTAGTTATATTACCCCTGTATAATAATGTACCCGGATACCCCTTAGTGTATTTGTGTATATATATATTTGTATGTGTATATAATATATATACATACGCGCGTGCGTGTGTTTTTTTGCTTTAGGGTGCACACCCTAATGCAATTGGCTGCGCACGCCTATGGCGAGCATGCTCAGCCGGAAACCTGTTTGGCTCGAGCATCGCAATGCTTGGCACTCGGCTCGAGTGCTCGAGTCTCCTCCCAGGTAGTCAACTGTCTGGCCAAGCAGCAAAGCATGATGTAAAACGCATTCTTTGTATCTGAATAACATTCTGAAGGAAAGGTACATCTTAGCCTTTTGGAAACATAGTATCTTGTACAGTAGTTATATAAGAAGTTAAAGGGGTTGTCTGAGACTGATGAAAGAAAAAAAAAATATAAAGTTATAATGCCCGTGTATAGTGCCCAAGTAGTATAGTGGCCCAAAGTGACAAAAGAAACATCAAAATACGCACCAGACTCCAGATTCATCCCACTTTTTGCAATGCAGGCCACAGGCCTCACAGACAACGACAAGGGTGGGATGCCTTACTGGAGTATTCAACTGTATTTTCATCCTCAGGACACAGATACAGTTGTATGTGTGGCAGCCACTGCATTTGGGGCCCTGAATTAAACACCTGGTGTCCCTGCCCCAGATATTTTGGCTTAATGATGTCCATGTTTACCCTGTAGTGGAATGATAGAGCTTTCCTCGGTCATTCACTTTATGCTGTGCTCAGGCGATGGGATCTGCCCTTCATGTCTGGCTTGCAGCTGACCTGGCACTTCCATTAATTTTGTTGTTCTTGTCCTATAGTGGGGTCGAGCAATGGAATATTAGCTCACATATAATTGAAGCCTTAATAGATTCATGCTTTCTTGATTTTTATGAACAACAATGGCAAACACTATTATTGCCTGAAGTTCTAGCATCCATCACTATTAAAGATCAGCAGGCTATCGGCACTGAGCTGATATATGGTAAGTCACTATTGAATTTGCTGAATCAGAGGTAGACTGTGCTGCTCTCATCAATCCCACATGGTCTCCCTTGATAACATTTTACCCACTGCAATCTCTTATTGAATGATTTTCTTTAACTAATATACATTAAAGCTGAGTAGATGTCTGCACGAATATGCAGCAGAACTAGATCACAAGTTCCTCATTTCATTTTTAGAAGCATACTTTTATTAACAGGGGAATATGAATTTGGGTACATGCTATGCTTGCTACATTACCGGCAGTATCAATGTTAATGGCATAATGAATGAAGCAGAAAACGACTGGTAGAAGGTAGTTGAATCATTTTTTGTCATGTCAATGACTGCCTCAGGCAGCCACTGATGTGGAGATTGCATCAACTAGTTTTTATAGCCATCTCTGGCATAAAGATCCTTAAAAGTCTGTCCCAATAAAGAGGATAGTATCCAAGAAAAACAATCTAGTAACTATTAGTAGCAACAAAGCAATTTCATTCTTGAAATTTAATTAAAGAGACAACCCCTTTAAAAATAACAAGGGTACATTTTTGCACTGAAGACATTACCTTATCTGCAGCCTTTTCTTGTCCATAAGCATTCCAACAAGGCTCTATATTAGGATTTGGGCTATTGTACTTTATTTTCCAGTGTGCATTGATTGGGACCTCAGTAGAGAAGACACTGGCTCTGCTATGTTGTAGCATACTGACTCTACAGGAGCCCTCTCATTGTTATTATATATACACAATGAAGACATTTATTGCAATATTGCTGTGTCGAAGATTTAGGTAACATATGGAAGAGGAAGTTACATTTTGGTAGAATTAGGGCTCTTTCACATAAGCAGATGCCGTGTGGGTAATCCGCTGCGTGACAGACAGCCAAGCCCCGTTCTGGACAGCAGAGACATGGAGCATTAACAGGATTGATAATGCTCTTTGCCTCTCTGTGATCTTTTTACTACAAAATTACAGTGAGATAAAGTTGTCACTGTGATTTTGTGGTAAAAAGATCACAGAGAGGCAAAGAGCATTATCAATCATGTTAATGCTCGTTGCCTCTGCTATCCGGAGCGCGGCTTTGCTTTCTTTCACGCAGCGGATTACCCGCACGGCATCGGCTCGTGTAAAAGAGCCCTTAGGATATGGTCAAATGGTCATGTTTCCTGGAAGCCCAAACTAGTGAATTCAAAAAAGAGAAGTTGTATATATTCTTTAAACTTTCTCTCCTTTTATGATCTACTATTGATTTTGGCTTCCAAAAACTTCATGCAGAAACCTGACCGCGTAACCTTAAGCCCTTCAAATCATTCTTTCTAATTGATCAGTAGATGAAGGTTGCTGAATACATGTTCAGCACATTTTTAGCAGTCTGATGCTGTTTTCACTTCTGAGACCCACACATACTTACTCCGAACCCTGTCCCATCCCACCCCTTCCTGCTAGCCACTCCATCCAGACTATGAGAGGTGGCAGGTTTATGGAAACAGCCAAGCCCACTGTTTCTAAAACAACTATATAAGTGAATGGAAGCTATGCAAACAGCAGAATGCAGCAATTTCATCTGTTTCAATAAAGCCAGCAACCTTTACCTGTCTGGATGCAGCAGCTATTGGGATAGGGTGAGGCAGGACAGGGATGAGAGGTAGAATAGAATCCTAATTGTATGAACAGCATCTAGAGTATCAGCCATTTATGACATAACTTGTGGATATACGTTAAATAAGAATATCCCTTTAAGTAATTTACAGTAATCCAGTCAGGCTAATAACTGTACAAATGAAATCTACAATAATAATAACAATAGAGATTATACAGCACCACCATATTCTGCAGATCTTTAATATTCAGGGGGGTTATGTACAAATCAAAATAGACATCACAGAATTGCAGGCTAATATACAATTGAAGCAATAGGAGAGAGGTCCCTGCTTTCAAGAGCTTACAATCTATGAGGAAATGGGGGTGACAGAAAAGGTAAAATGGTTGTTTTCTAAAGTGGTCCAGGCAATTTTAGTACCAAATAGAGATTTCTGATGGAGCTGCATGAGCTAGTGAATTGAGTGAGGGGATTACTGTTGGATAATGTGTAGGGAAGGGCAGGGAGTCAATCAGGAAGAGTCAGTTTAGGGAACATAATAAGCTGAGTAAAAATAAGTATTTTTAAGGCACGTTTAAAGCTAAAGAGGTCTTTTTCAAACATACTGTATTATGCCTGAGCCGCAACGCATCACATATTGATGCTGCAATAAACTTGTGAAACACTGCAAAGAAGAAGTGAGTGCCGGTCTTTTCTGTCCTCTATACATTGGGATGCTCTCCCTGGATGTGTGCATCACACCAAGGATTGTGGAGCGCCGACTGGTTGTGTTGTTTAGACATCAGGATCTGCTCCCCAAAAATGATAATTTACTTGCTTACACAAACGACATTTCACCCAGGTGATCGGCTGCACCTTTAGATGTGGGACGGAAAATCGGCTGTGTAAACCAAGCATAACATGAATAATTGTAATGCATTTATTGTTGCACCCTCTCCTAATATACCGATATGTGTGTGTATATATATATATATATATATATATATATATATATATTCATAGAATATAACCTCAGCAATTGACCTGAAACTAACAACACAGATTGTGAGCGAACGGGAAACTAAAAGAGAAAAAAATACACCAGAATCATTGAAGTGGCAGCTGTAAAGGTATGCAGTCAGTTTCAGTTGTGTGAGGACGTGACAGGTTTTCTTCTAAGACAAAAGGTAAAAAAATAAATATTAGATCACCAAAAGTAACTGAGATAGGATAATAGAAGGTGACAGGTTCATTTTAAGTGTTGTGGGGCAAAAAGCAGCACTGTAGTGTTACTGATGGTGTAGTAATGACTAGGTGGATTTTACCTACTTTTTACAAGAGTATGATTGGCAATATCAGCGTAGTGAAACTTCCTGAACACATAACAAGAGTACATGTACAAAAGTAAATACGGAACACAATGTGCTACTTGAGTAATTATCCAAAAATTGCAGCCAGTCCTCAAATTAATTTAGCAGACATTTATTTTCCATTGTTGTTTGATACTTACTGTGTTCTTAAAAGGGAACAAGTCTAGACATTCATGCTTCCTAAGCCACAAGGCTCCCTGCCTACAAGGAAGTATGGGGAAGATTTATTATGGCTGTACACCAGTTTTCTGGCATACAAAAGTCCCAAATTTCATTGCACGTGCTGTTTTGTGATGCAATTTGAGTCTTTAGCAAAAAGTGTGTACACTTGAAATCTTTCCCAACTCCTGGCAAGAGTAGATTTCAGTCTGGCGCTTGGACTTCAGGAGATAGAACAAAGTTATTAAGAGGCATGAGATTTGATTCACAGGGCCAGGCAGGTGTGATCACGTTTTTACTGCCTGGCCCTGTCAATCAAAGTGCAGAGGATGCGGAAGTTGCAGAGGAAGCAGAGCCTCTAGGTGTAATGGCAATGCCCCGTTGCTCCTAGAGGCTCATTTACATATATTAAAACGTCATTTATTTTAGCAATATGAGCACATATGACCATGGGATCAACACAGATGGCTTCAGCTGCCAAGTGAACATGCAACAGGTCAGCCAGTTTCATAGGAACGTACAATGAGGACCTCTACAATAAATTAATAGGTGACAAAATTCTTTATTGCTGCATCTTGTAGGTTTCAAAATGTGCCTATACAATTACATAGCAACAATCCAACGATATGTTGGGTGACAACCACAAATCTGCATAGCCCTGTGTATTCTGTTGTCACTAATCTTCAGGCGGTTTTCTGTGGACAGTGTGAGGCTATTGGTAACTAGTCATCTGTGTTGCTCCCTACAGTGGGCTGGAGTGTGCATATTGCTTGTGGCATGCAGTCGGCTGCATGAAAGAAAACCTGCAGGCTTCCCAGAGTCTTAGGCCTCTTTCACACGGGCGTCATGTTTGACGCCCGGATTGGATGCGGGTGCGTTGCGGGAATATGCACGATATTTCCGCCCGTGCGCAAACTTTTGTCATGCATTTTGCATGCGTGTTGAAAAAATCGCCATGTTTGGTACCCAGACCCGAAGCCGGACTTCATCACTGAAGTCCGGTTTCGGGTTGAGTATTCTGGAGAATTTATTATTTTCCCTTATAACATGCATTAGCTGTAGTGTAAAGGACCTGTGATGACGTCACATCACATGGTCCAATCACATGGTCCGTGATGGAACATGTGATTGGACCATGTGATGTGACGTCATCACAGGTCCTTTAGCTGGTAGCTAAAACTTGAAGAGAGAAGACAGATCGCCAACTATGCGATCAAGTGGCTAAGGTAAGTTACGTTTTTTATTTTTAACCCCTTAATCAACATTATACAAAGCATTCTTTATTAGGAATGCTATTATTTTCCATTATAACCATGTTATAAGGGTTAATAATGAAGATAGGGTCCCGTCGCTTAGCAACCATGCGGGAAAATTGCATCGCATGCGCACTTGCGTGCGGACGCTTGCGATTTTCCTGCAGCCCTATTCATTTCTATGGGGCCTGCGTTGCGTGAAAAACGCACAATATAGAGCATGCTGCGATTTTCACGCATTGCAGAAGTGATGCGTTAAAATCACTGCTCATGTGCATAGCCCCATAGAAATTAATGGGTCCGGATTCAGTGCGGGTGCAATGCGTCCACCTCACGCATTGCACCCGCGCGGAAAACTCACCTGTGTGAAAGGGGCCTTATACCTGCACTTGTGGCTTTCCAACTCGAAATTATCTGTGTAACTATAGCCTCTGCTAGATGTCATCTGGACATGTATCATGATGCATGTTGATTCTAAAGCTACTGTCTGAAGGCAGTGATTTCTACAATCCCATTTCCAAAAAAGTTGAGAAGCTGTGCAAAATTTAAATACTGTAAATGTAAATAAAAACAATTCAATGATTTGCAAATTTCATAAACCCATATCTCATTCACACTAGATCACTGAACACATATCAGATACTGAAAGTGAGACAATTCATGAACAAAAATATAATTTAGAACTTGATGGAAGCAACAAATCTCAAAAAAGTTGGGACAAGGCCAAGTCTAACATTGTGTAGCAGCATCCCCTCTTAACAACAGTCTGTAAACATCTGAAAAGTGTGGAGACCAGTTGCTGGAGTTTTTGAAGAGGAATGTTATCCCATTCTTGTCTGATGTGGGATTTTAGTTGCTCAACAGTCCTGGGTCTTCTGTGCCAGTTTTGTTTTATAATGTTGGTGAAAGGTCTGGATTGCAGGCAGGCTAGTTCAGCACCCAGACTCTTCTTCTGAAAAGCCATGCTGTTGTGACGGATGCAGTATGTGTTTTAGTATTGTCCTGCTGAAATATGCAAGGCATTCCCTGAAAGAGACATTCTGGATGAAAGCATAGGTAGCTCTAAAACCTCTATATACTGTTAAGCATTGATAATACCGCCATCAGAAATGCAGGCTTTTGTACTGTATGTTGATAACAAGCTAGATGGTTCCTCTCTTCTTGAGTCCACAAGATACTGCATTCGTGGTTTCCAAAAAGAATATAAAATTTTGATTCATCTGACCACAGTTTTCCATTTTGCCTCAGTTCATTTTAAATAAGCATTGGACCAGAGAAGACGGCAACGTTTCTGGATCATGTTAACATATGGCTTCTTCTTTGAATGACACTGCTTTAATTTGTATTAGTGGATTGCAGGGTGAACTGTGTTCGTAAACAATAATCTCTGGAAGTTTTCCTGATCCTGAGTCCATTCAGTAATTTCCAGTACAGAATTGTGCCTGTTTTTAATGCAGTGCTGCCTGAGACCTGCACATCACGAGCATCCAATATTGCGCAAATGTATTTTCCCAGATTCTGTGAATCTTTTGATGATATTATGTACTGTTGATGGTGGAATATTCATAGTCTTCACAACTTTACAATGGGGAGTAGTGTTTTGCAGATTGGTGAAGTTCTGCCCATCTTTGCTTTTGAGAGTCTGCCTCTCTAACATGCTTTTTTTATACCCAGTCATATGACAGTAGCAAATTGATCCTCCACCTGTTTTTATTAGTACCACTTACTTTTCGAAGTTTTTGTTTCCCTTGTCTCAACTTTTTTTGTTCAAGTTCTAAATGAGTTCATTTTTTAATGAAATGGTAAAATGTCTCACTTTCATGATCTGATATGTGTTCTATGATCTTTTGTGAATAAAATATGGGTCTATGAGATTTGCCAATCAATGCATTCTGTTTTTAACAAGAACACTGTTACAATGTGGGTAAAGAAAAAAACTGGTAATGTGTGTTTCTGGTTTCACACTTGCGTTAAAGTTTTCCGGTACTGAGTTCCGTCCTAGGTGCTCAATATTGGAAAATGATCAGTTTTATCCTAATGCTGAATGGAGAGCAATCCATTCAGTATGCATCAGGATGTCTTCAGTTCAGTCACTCTTACGGTATTTTGCAGGAGAAAATACCGCAGCATATTTTCTCCGTCAAAAATTCTGGAACACTTGCCGAAATTCCGCATCCGGCATTTAAATGTATTAGTGCCGTAGACCTTTAAAAATGCAAAAAAAGTTAATACCGGATCCGTTTTTCTGGATAACAATGCATTTGTTAGACGGATCTGCATCTGGATCCGTCTACAAATGCTTTCCGTTTGCACACGGATTTCCGGATCCGGCATGCATTTCCGGCGAAGGTATAGGGTGTTGAAAATGAATGCATGCATCTGTTGGAGTTTGTCTTTAAAGGATTATTTTATTAGCGAAAACAGTCTGCTCCCACACCCTCCTCTTTCACAGACGGTTGCCTATGCCACATCTCTCATAGACTGCTCCTCTATCCACACAGACTGTTCCCTATGCCACCTACCTTTCATGGTCTGCAGATGCACTGATTATATTGATGAGTGGAGGGACAACAAAGGACTGTGTAGGTACTGTATGCTGAACAGTTCTCTCTCTCATCAGACAGAGAGCTTCATCAGCACTCTGACTAATCATCAAGGGGGGAAGCTTCTGAGCTAGGTAATTCTAAACATCTACCATGAGACCAGCCCACCAACATCTACCACCTCCCAGGCCAGAAAGTTCCTCAGGGTCCCAATCAGTGACATCCATATGCTCATCCACATGCTCAGAGGTTGTTATAGTCAGACCTTCTCCTGTCAATATAGGCATCAGTGTAACAGAAGACTAGACTGCACCCCATATAACAGTTGTAGTGTTCTCTGATAGGACAGATATTCTTAGAGAACTTGAATGGGTTATCTCAACTTTTGTAAAATTCGTAGTGGAGCAGCCATGCTTATAGGAAAAAAAAGGTGAACTCACTTGATAGAGGTCCCTCTAGTCTAGCACTGCAGGTACGGTCCCTATCAGACTGGAAGTGAAGACATTATGTCCACTGTTTACGCGACCACTCAATCAATGGACTGAGCATCATCATTTCTGGTCTGACAGGGACTGAAAGCCCTAGGGACTAGACAAGCACCTCTTGACTGGAAGCACCTTTAGTCACTGAGTTTAGCTTCTTACTTTGTTTTATAAGTCTGGCTGCTCCCCTGCAAATTTTACAAAGTGTTGACCAACCATTTCATTTGCCTCTTCCTGAGCACTTATTTGGACATGGCTGCATCTTATACCTTGTACCCTAGACAAAAAAAAAAAACAGTGTGGCATGAATGGCACATGACTGCTGAGGCCAATGATTGGCTAAGCAGTCATGTGAATAACAGACCTGACATCACTGCTGATCCGATGGGACTGGAATATCCGCTGACCAGACCTGCAGCGCTAGAGTGGAGGGCTTTTTTCTTTATTTTATAAGGCTGGGTGCTCTTCTGCAAATTTTATATGTTGGACAACCCCTTAAATTACCTCTTCCTGATCATCTATTTGGAGAGAAGTAAAAAAAGAACAGGACTTGACCGCAGCACTACCTCAAGGGACAACCCGGGATGAAAATATCCACCTTATTATTGTATATGTTACATATTTGAGGACCACACCACTCCCTTCGTCCTACAATATTATAACAGAGCTATTCGGAGATGGCAGTACCCTGGGCAGTTACTTTCCCCTGTACCCTAAACAAACAAGCTTATGAAACAGAGCTGCATATTGAAGGAAGTACTGCTATTATAAACCACAGAATGTGACCTGTTGATCATTACAGTAATCACTGGAAGAAATGCTGGAAGATATGCTATAAACTGCCCTTCCCCCATAGACAGCACCAGGCAAGTGATACTCACAGAGGAGTCTGGAAGATGTATTTCTAGAGTAGTGACAATGAGTTTTATCTATTGGAACATCTGAAATAAAACTGTTATCTACAAATATTTTTTTTACATTGAAATAAAAAAAAAAAAAATGATCATACGTCGCCTTCTGTTGCAGGCATAGTGACCATAAATATAAAAGATTCAGTGACACAACATGTGTACAAAGAAGCTCCACTTATTTGCTGAGAGAAGATGACAGACATCATACTCGTGCTTTTATTTCTCTTCCTATTGAGAGCTGGAAGCAGACTCCACCCTCCTGCAGCTTCGAACAGACTGATTCAAAGAACATCTCACTCCACTACCATCCTCACAGAGCAAACATGCACTGATTGCATCCGGTCCTCGGCTCTCCACATCTCACCCAACAATCTTCTCATGTAGTGCCGGATGTCTCAGTAAAGGATGGACATGCTGCCTCCTTGCCCTGTTGTTACTCCAGGGATTCTGAACTTTGCAGCTGCAGAAGCTTCCATAAAGGACAATACATTCTGCAAGAGTTTGGTCCCTGAATGCTCTTCTTGATGACCTAATCTGCAGCTTAAATGGAACTTTTTCTACATTGAAGCTTCAGGAACAAAAGCGAAGTTTGGAAAAATGGTAATTTATGGCCTTCAGAAGGAAATTTAAGGAACCTCGGAGTAGTATGGATGCTTCAATTTTAGTGAACCTTTTCATATATTAAGAGAATATACAATCTAAAGCAATGTCGGTTCCAACCACTCTTCTGTATGCAAATAGCACCAGGTTAAGTACAGAGACACCAAAGTCCCCATCGACTAGTAATAGATTTCTTTTTTGTCTTACACTAACGCTGACGTTGATTGTGTTGGTGAGCAGCCTTTATTCTCTGGTGTCCTTGGTGAGGATAAAGAACAGATCTGCGCTGTCTATGTTAGTGGCTTCCTTGTGTGTGGATGATTTACTTTGTGTGGTCCCTGCGTCTATCTTCATGGTAAAACAATGGACTAATAATTTGCTTTTTCAACCACTGTGCACTGCCGCAGCTTTCCTATACCTGTTTCAGGGAATATCAAGCAATTTAAAGGCATGCATAATCATTTCCTATAACTTCTGCATGGCTACCAAACCAGCAAACTATGAAACTACCAAAATGCCTCCTAAGATATCATGGGCAATTGTCAGCACATGGCTTGTTAGTTTGATAATAAGTGCACTTCCGTTTTGTGGTTGGGGTGCTTACAGTGCCACGTCTTGGGGATGCCTAATAGACTGCGCCAGTTCTTATGTGTTGTTTTTATTCGCTTTTTATTCTTTGTGTTTTTGTGTTCTGACAGTCTTCTCGGTCCCTTTAACTCACCAGTTGCTTTGCTCGGATAACCAGGAACAGCTACTATATTTCAATTATAAAGATATTGCTAAAGGTTATCTAACACCCAATACACCTCTGGGCAGCAACACATCGTCTCTGTCTCCTGATAATCCTGCTGGAAAAACCTTGAAGAATTTCAATGAGAATTGTGTGAGCTCAGAGACTGTGTACAAGAGGAGCCTGGGTGAGGACCAGCATTGCACAGGCAGCGTGAGAAGAAGCAGGAGCCTGACCGTGCTGTATGCTCAGAAGCGCTTTTCCCTGATACTTGCTTTGACTAAAGTCATTCTCTGGCTTCCCATCATGGTAAAAGCATGCTCTTTCAGTCAATAAAAGGCAATATATCATGTAACAGATGGTTTGATTATTCTTTGTGTATGTCTTAGACCTGCTACTGTCACAAGTAATTCTATATTTGCTATAAGAATATGGAATATAGAGTAGAAGTGATAAACCTACTTGTTCTGTGGACAGATATGGCCATGACTGGGTTAAATGCTTATTGCATGCTATTCTAACACACTCCTTGAAAGTAAAAAGCCCTTTATAGCCTTTTTTTGTGTCTCCGCAACCTTGACATGTCACAAAGGCTTTGTTCTAGCAGTGAACTGAGGAAAATATGTTTTATTAAGTACTTGCCTGTCAGAGATGGCTGCATGGATACAAACTAATGTGAGCAGATGGGAGGCGGGGGGGGGGGGGGGTTAGGCAAGGGTTAATTAGACAAGGCAGAGTTAGCCTGGCTTGAAGCATAAAATACCTTGGATGATGTTGAACATTTTGTGAATAATAAAATGCGCAATAATGTGACACTTCTGTTTCTACAAGGACATGCACATGTGTAAAAATGGTGGCAAATGGAACAAGTATGGACGCCAGGTAACAATATGTACCATATGTAACATTATCTACATAACAAAACAAAAAAAAAACTTGTTCACCCCACCCCAGGTCAGGTCATTGCGCATTTTAGAAGGATGTTCTGATGTTCTGAAGAGCAGGACTTCCTTTAATTTTAGCTACATCTGTGCAAAATTATGCATTTTAGACATAGACTACACATTTTAACGTAAGGAAATAATCTGAAAGGGTATATTTTGTAGACTGGGTTTACACGTTAAGTTTTTTATGCAGTTTTTGAAGCTAAAGCAATAAGTAGACTCAGGGTTTCCCTTATGCACATCTTCTGTTTATGATTCGTTCCTGTGTTTGGCTTCAAAAATGGCATACAAAACTTTTAAACCCTTAGGAACGTGTCCACAAAATTTGCTGCATCAGATACCTCATAAGCTATACCGTAGGCCCATGGTGTTCTTAACTAGGTGTGAGGCCATTACATGAATGCTAAAATGCAGCTGTATTATAGCAGTCTGAAACAGGCCATAAGTTTTCTTATTAAGTACTCACTAGGGGAGAGGAGCCTCCAAAATGTTCCACAGGTATGACAAAGTTGCCAATGTGCTTATTCAGCTTCCAAAGTGCCAGCAAACAGGTTCTCTGCCTGTTATTTGTAATTCCTTTTAACCATACAAGTCAATATTTTTGAGATTTATATATCTGTAATGGAGCAATGTTGCCAGTGTGCTCGTTGGCGCTGCTCGTCAATGTAGATGTTGGTGGGCTCAAACTAGATGTTGGATCAATTAAACATACAAGTGTTTTGTACCCATAGTGAATGTAGATTGCCCTCTAGCTGTTCAATACAAGCAGAATTATGGTTAATATTATTGTGGTTTAATATATCATCAAACAGAACCTTGTAGCGTGTGAAGGGAAAGTGATGTCTCTGTCTCCAAGAACTATGTAGTGTCCATGAGTTATTGTAACATCTGGTTAAGCCCTTAGCATGGCAAAAAAGCTGATTGCTATGGGTGAAGGCCTCCATGGCCACACCTTGGTAAATACATAGTAGTATCAAGTCCTCCAGAGCAAGAACTGTGCTGTGACAACTCCTTTAGGCTCAATCATTACCCACTAAAATCTTCTAACCTACTTCCTTTACAAATTAATGTGATTTGGGCAATTTAGGTGAGGCCAGCCAAGATAGGTGAAGACAAGTCAAGATTTCTTTCCTTTCCCAAAAATACCAATAGTTTCTCTGTATACAGATGCAGCCAAGCTAAACTTGATGGTTAACGCCTTAAGTAAAGAATGGAAAGAAAAAGATAACTAACTTTCAATGGATTTCAATGGCTTTTGTCACACGATAACACTGTGCCATGTGTTATCAGAGTCAGGTTTAGCTTGGCTACATCTGTATATAAAAGACTCACTTTGTGTAATGCTTGGGGAATGAGTCTGTGGAAATCTGAACATCAAGGGTAAATCTTTGATGTGTTCTGTGAAGTTCAAGGGATTCTCAGGAGTACGATATTAATGACCGAGCCACAGTATAGGTCATCAATATCAGACTAGTTGAAGAGATCAGAGCACAGAGGCCACCTCACAACTTACCAAGCATACTGCCATACATTGTATAGCGGCTGTGTTTTGTATTGAAACCTAGGCCCACTCGCTTGAATGGTATTAAGCTGCACAAAGAACATGTCACCAACAAATGCGACATCCCTGGCCTAGGAGTCCACAGCACTCAATGGAATGCCATGGCCTCGTCTTCAAACAGCTGACCGTGGGGGTGCCTAGAGTCAGACCCCCATTTAAGCCAAGATCTTATATTATGGAGGAGTTGGATAACTACACATGCATTCCCATGCATTGAGTCATTAGGCCCATTGTAGTTAATGAACCCTTCTGATTTCATTTCACTGTGCAAATACTATGGGGTGCACTTATCATTCGCAATTGTGTTTGTGTCATTTTTAAGTCTGCCTTTGCTTTGTGTGCTAGCGCCAAATTCATGAAATGGTACACCTTAATAATATATATGGCGTGACTGCAATGAGGTTTACACCTAAATGTGTAAAAGTACACCAGGGGGTTGCCTGGCATGGATATGTGACTTTTATGCACTTGCAAAAGTCACGCATAGTAAATGGGCCATAATCCAGTTCTAATTTTACTTTGGTCCCTTAAGCATGGGCAACTTTGAAAAGTGTCGAGGCTCACTAAATATCACAATGGCGACTTTTTAAGCCCAAAAAAATTATGTATCTGATTTACAATCTATGAGGAAAAGGGGTTAAAAGGTAAATTTAATTGTTTTAGAAAGTGGTCTAGCCATCTTTGTACTAAATAGAACAGTGCAGAAGGAGCTAGTGCATGAGTGTAGGGATTACTGTCGGAAAATGGCATTCAGTTATGAAGAATGAAAGGGGGAGTAAATTGGGAAAAGACCTCTTTTACACGAACGACTGGCTCTGGATGCATTCAGGGTGCGTTCAGTGTAACTCGCACCATTTTGTAAGCAAGTCAGTTTTGTCTGCGATTGCTTTCAGTACAGTTTTTTCCACGCTGGTGCAATACGTTTTTCACTGAAGACCCATTCACTTCTATGGGGCCAGGGCTGCGTGAAAAACGCAGAATATAAAACATGCTGCTTTTTTCACGCAATGCAGAACTGATGCGTGAAAAAAAATGCTCATGGACACAGACCCATTAAAATAAATGGGTCAGGATTCAGTGCAGGTGCTATGTGTTCACGTCACGCATTGCACTTGCGCTGAAAAATTGCTTGTGTGAAAGGGGCCTTAGTGCTTTCAGCCATGGTGACATGCACCTGCGCATTGGGATGTGCTGACTGACCCGCCTTTTTTTTCTTTGCAGTCTGCTATTCTGAGGATAGGCTATTAATATCAGAATCTCAGAAAAAACACTTTAATATTGAAGATATTGATAATGTTAATTATCTAATGCACTTAAGCTGTATTATTCATAGAACTAGGAAGTTAATAGTTTACTATATCATATTTCTGCCTTTCAGATACAGATGGCTGTTCAGCACATTGTTGGCTTCCAGAACGTCTCATTTGAGACATTAAGTTTCCTTCTGACATTGTTAGCTGCAACCACCACTTCGCTATTTGTTTTGTCTGAGCATTGGAGTCATCTCCCATGTGGCTGCATCATCAACTGCAAAAGGAATGCATATTTTATGTCATCAGAAGATTGCCAAGGTAGGTGGTCGATGTGTTTTACTACCCAGAAAGGTTTAACATATAAACAAAATATGGAATTCCTCAAGAACCCAGTTGACAACTTGATGATTTCAATGTCAAATTACTGTTTCTATATTGAAAAATGCTCATTAATTTACCAGCCAACTGTGACAACTAAATGGGCCTAGTAATGCACTAATAATGTAATGCTGTGTTTACCAAGGTTATACAACATTTCATATATATATATAGGATATAAAAAGTCTACACACCCAAATGGCAGGTTTCTGTGTTGTAAAAAAATGAGACAAAGATAAATCATTTCAGAGCTTTTTCCACCTTCAATGTGACCTATAAACTGTACCACTCAATTGAAAAACAAACTGAAATCTTTTAGAAAACAAAAAAGACTAAAATAATGTGGTTGCAAAGGAATGGCTTCACCAGAAGATGATTAATGTTTTGGGATGGCCCACCCAGAGCCCAGACCTGAATCCGATTGAAAATCTGTTGGGTGATCTCAACAGGGCTGTGCACAGAAGATGCCCTCGCAATCTGACAGATTTGGAGTGTTTTTACAAAGAAGAGTGGGCATACCTTGCCAAGTCAAAATGTGCCATGCTGATAGACTTATATCCAAACAGACTGAGTGCTGTAATAAAATCAAAAGGTGCTTCAACAAAGTATTAGTTTAAGGGTGTGCACACTTATGCAACCATATTATTTAATTTTTATATTTTTTCTTCCCTCTACCTAAAAGATTTCAGTTTGTTTTTCAATTGAGTTGTACAGTTTATAGGTCACATTAAAGGTGGAAAAAGTTCTGAAATGATTTATCTTTGTCTCATTTTTCTACAGCACAGAAACCTGGCATTTTAACAGGGGTGTGTAGACTTTTTATATCCACTGTGCATATATATATAAAATTATATATATAGAAACCAAAGAGAAGTAGCAGCACAGTTGAAGATGTGAACAGGGTGCAAAATCCTCATGGGAAGAAGGCAAATTTTCCAGGTATATATAGTCCAAAGACGAGGCAGCACTCCGGCATATGAAAAATAAGTGACCCTCTTTACTCCCCTGGAGTAAAGGGTCACTTATTTTTCATATGCTGGAGTGCTGCCTCATCTTTAGACTATATATATATATATAATTCTAACTATACTTAAAGGGGTTCTCCGGGAATTAAGAAAATAAAAATTCTTAAATATTACTTTATTATAAATATATTCCCAAATATCTTTTATTAGTTATAATGGCTCGTTTTGTCTAGCAAGCAATCATTAGGGGAAGTAAAATGGCCACCATCCTATTAGTACACACAAAACCTGTCCTAATCACACAGGAGGAAAAGTTACTTTACAACACTGAGCTAAGGAGCTGCTTCATCCTCCGCTCTGCTCTGCTTGTCAGGGGTTATGATACTGAATACAGTTTATTAAGATCTTCAGCTGAATCTCTGTAGGAATTGAGTCCACTAGGAGACATGAAGTACAGAGAGGACAGAAAGGACAGAATGTAGTAATGGAGACTGCATAGAAGTGCTGCTGCTCATTAAACACACCTTTATCCTCCTCTTTAACAGAGATTCAGTTAAAGTTGTCAGATGTATTCAGGATCATAATCCCTGACAGGCAAAGCAGAGAGGAGGAATATATTTGGGAATGTAAATATTTAAATAATGTAATATTTAAAGGGGTTGTCCAGGTAATTATTTTTTTTTTGTTCTTTGAATGTTTCTAACAAAGCAAATGTAAGGGGTTTTCAATTCCTTTACTTCTTCTACAGTCGCCCTGTTCTCCTAGTTAGATGAGAGTCACATGACCTGTGATGTCAGCTTCTTTCCCTGCTCTGATGACAACTTGTGCACAAAGCTGAAGGAGCAGGTCTGCCTCTGTGCACAGAACTTCACTGTGAAGGCTGTGCTGGTTGGAGTGACAAGCCACACCCCCTGCACTGCTGATATGCTGGCTGAGCTGGCTGCCCTGTGTCTCCCCTCCCACTGGGTTCTTTAGAAGAGTTTAACCCCTTCTACCACCAGCAGAACAGACTTAGGGTTGCAGGCTCTGCATCAGTTACTGAGCAGCTGAAGGTTTCCTCTTCTCCAGGCACTGAGGACATAAATGCTGTGCACAGGATCCTCCTTCTCTCGTCACCCCTGCAAATACAGAGCTGACAAAGACTGGAGGAGTTCTCTGCTCTGTACTCTTCTGCTGGCTGTGAGGAAGTGTCTGCAGAGCATTGCACAAGAACAGGTAGGGGGAAGATCCTGTGTGTATCAGCAATGTCATCGTACTGTACAGCTGGGACTTGTAGTCCTAGGCATACAGCATGAGTATCCCAGCAGTCACACTGCAGACAAGGCAGCGATTTTATTCACTCCCTTTGCAAAGCAGGGGGAGGGGGGGAAAGGTAGTATTTGTTGACACCCACAAATATTCATGAGGAAAACCTCAGAGATTGTTGTTGCACCCCCCCATGTAGGCAAAGAAGCAAAGGGCTAGAACAGAAGTAGGGAAATTAGTAAATATATAGACTTTTTTGCCGAAAACCTGCTTATCTTATGTATATACTGTAGACTAGGCATCCTCAAACTGCGGCCCTCCAGCTGTTGCAAAACAACAACTCCCAGCATGCCTGAGCAGCCTACAGGTATCAGCCTACAGCAGGGCATTGTGGGAGCTGTAGTTTTACAAAGCTGGAGGACTGCAGTTTGAGGATGCCTGTTGTAGACCATCAGATTTAAAGCGCTTTCATTTTTTTTACATAACTCAGACAACTCCTTTAAGTATTTTTACAAATTTTATTTTCTCAGAGAACCTCAGAGAATTTCTTTAATGTCTCAGAGAATCCATTTAAGAAACTGTTAAATTTATCAAAAATACATGTTATTGGATATTTGTAAAAATAAGCTTTACACATGGGGAAGGGGGGCTGTGTTCACATCTGGATTGAAGGGTCTGTTAGGAGCCTCCCTTGTTGATTCTAAATAACCAGGACAAAATATAATTTTGACTGTCAGACATTGAAATCCTATTTATTGCACCATTGCCAAATGGGATCTTTATTTCACAGTTGGTGTTCGGCATTTCAGTTTTCTCTATACTGGAACATAATAATGCATAAGCACTGCAGATGTGAATCTTCTTTTACTTATACAAATTAGTTATAACTACAGTTGATTTACACTAGATGGATTAAAGCTTTCTGGCAAAGTGCTTTAACTGTATAGTGGTGGCAGCAAAGCATGAAAGCTCAGCAGGGTAGATTTATCATCACTTACAGTTGATGTTGTACTATATGACCACATTTTTGGGACACCTACACATTCTGTCTACAGAAGCTTTTATTAATATGGAGTTCGTCCTGCCTTTGCAGCTCCTACTATTCTGGGAAGGCTTCTACAACATTTTGGAGCGTGTTTGTTGGAATTTTTGCCCATTCATCCAGAACAGCATTTGTGAGGTCAGTCACTGATGTCGGATGAGAGGGCTTGGCCGCAATCGCTATTCTAGTTCATCCCAAAGGTGTTCAATAGTAATGAGCGACATGGGCAATATTCGAATTTGCGATATTTAGCAAATTGTTTTCGAGAATTCGTTATCTTCAGTCATTATTTTCTTGATTGTGAAAATCGACAAGCAAAAAATTCGCGATACAAAAATTCACAATCAACACTACTCATAAAGTCAAAGATATTGCAGCCTTCTCACTCACTGGCCCACAAGCAAGAAGCAGTGAGGGTTCATGGGTACTGATGAAAAAAAATCTAGAATATTCGCGATTACGAATATATAGCACTATATTTTAGATATTTGCGAATTTTTAGAGTGCCAATATTCGCGAAAAAAATTCACAATTAGAATATTCGCGATCAACACTAGTGTTCAATAGGGTTAAGGTCAGGGTTTACCCAACCATGCCTTTATGGACTTTGCTTTGTGTACTGGGGCACAGTCATGCTGGAACAGAAAAGGACCTTCCCTAAACTGTAACCACAACGTAGGAAGAATAAATTTGGCCAATATGTCTTGGTATGCTGACATCTTAAGATTTCCCTACACTGGAACTAAGGGGACTAGACCATCCTCTAAAGAATAATGTTATCCCTCCTCCACCAAACTTGCACATAGTACAATGCAGTCTGGCAGGTAACGTTCTCCTGCTGTTCAACAAACTCAGTGGCGGCGGGCTTTACACCACTCCATCTGACGCTTGCCATTGTGTTTGGTGACAAAAGGCTTGTATGCAACTGCTCAGTCATGGAAACCCATGCCATGAAGCTCCCGGAGCACAGTTTTTGTGCCTATATTGGTACCTGAGGAGTTTTGGACTCTGTAGCTGATGAGTCAGCAGAGCTTTGAAGACTGTCATGCTCTATGCACCTCAGCACTCGGTAGCCCCACTCTGTAACTTTACAGGCTCTCTACTTTATGGCTGAGTTGTGGTTCTTAAACTCTTCCACTTTGCAATAATTCCACACAGAAAAATCAATGTAAAAGCAATGATGGCCTTTGGAATGCAATCATAGGAATAGAAAAAAGCTAAATAATTCCTTGCATCATAATGGGCAAAATTAGCCATGTCCCTAAAGTGGTTGTCCACTACTTTACTATTATCTAAATGATGGGGATCCAAATGTTTCAGAGTAGCTCAGCTGCAGGAACTACACACTGAAGTGAATGAGAGCAGTGCTTTATATGCCCCGACCTCAGCCTATTCCGACTATGGTTTTGCCTAATTCAAAAGGGTTCTTGACCCCCATGGACCAGCAGTCAGCTAAGCAAAGACTACTCCAGGAGTTAGTGGCCTTGTCGTTTCCCTGCAGCATTATATAGCTATTAACTATTATATGTACAAATACTATAAATTGTAAATGTAAGATTGTTACAAATTTGTAACTTTGTATTTATTTTTTTAAAATATTTATTTCCCACTGCTATATTAAGATATAAATTGTGGATCCACATTATTAAATAACTGCAGGGCCCGCAGTTAGTATATGAACTGGAACAGTTTAGTTAATTTTTTTTTCATGCTTACTTGTATTGATGTATTTGCACAAATATTAATGTTTTACTTTATATATAAAATATATTTTACAAATATATTTTTAGAGCACCTGCCTATTACTATTCTCTGCCTGATCTTTGCCTGATCTCTGCACTGACCCTAAACTGCCCTCCCCGAACTCGGACTGTTAATCAGATTGCACATGCTCTGTATGCTCCGACCTCAGACTGTCCTGACTTTGGTTTTGCCTGATTCCTAAGGGTTCTTGACCCTCATGGATCAGCAGTCAACTAAGCAAAGACTACTCAAGGAGTTAGTGGCCTCATGGTTTCCCTACTGCAAAGTCCAGATCCCCATACAGGGGGTTTAAAGGTTAAAACCAGGGGACTGTCAGGATAATGCCCTTAGAAGTAATCTCAAGTCAAATCTGCTTGGTTTACACAGTGGTTCCACAACACTGCATAACAGTCCCTTTGTGGTGTGTCACAAGTGGCATTAAAAATGAATGTTTGTAGATATTGCCAAAGATTTCACCTATGCAATACTGTAATCAGTACCACCAAATCAATTGATTAAAAGTAGTTGTACACATTACATGAATGTTTGCAGAACTCCCCAATTTTAAAAGGACTGCTGACTAGGGTTTTCACAATACCAAAATTTTGATTCGATTTCGATACCATAAAAAGTATTGTGATACTCTACACAATTCGATACCATGCAAAAACAAAAAAGTTGCATGCATTCCGCATTTTATGGAACGTGCAGCCCATAATAAAACAGTCCTTTTTTAGGGGGACAAGGTGACTAAAAATGGCGAATCACGCGGTTTAGATTTTTTTTTTAAATATATTTTAATAATAGTTCGCACTTTTTCGGAAGTGGCGTTACGTAATATGTTTAGTTTTTTATTGTTTATAAATTTTGATATGTAAAATTGGGAAAGGGGTCGATTTTATTTACTATTTACTAACTATTAGCCCCCTTAGGGGAACCCTTGTCCTATTCACCCTAATAGAGCTCTATTAGGGTGAATAGGACTTCACATAGTCTCTGCTGCCCTGTGCTTTGTGCACACGGCAGCAGGGAGCTTACCATGGCAGCCAGGGCTTCAGTAGTGTCCTGGCTGCCATGGTAACCGATCGGAACCCCACGATTGCACTGCTGGGGCTCTGATCGGAAGCTACCACTGCACCACCAATGAGGAGGGGACCCTGTGGCCACTGCCAACAATGGGGGGGGGGGGTGCCTGTGGCCACTGCACCACCAATGATTCTAATACTGGGGGATGGGGGGGAGGAGCACTGCACCACCAATGGTTATAATTTATAATACCTGGGGGGACAAAGCTACCAATTAATGTAATTAACACATTAACGCATCCTACACTTGAATTAATGTGTTAATTATATTCATTGGTGGCACAGTGGCCACAGCCCCTCCCCTCCTCCACAGTGTTATCTCCCCATTGGTGGCAGCGGTGTCACAGTGGGGAGGGAGGGAGAGACTCCTTCTCCACTGTGCTGCTGAGTAGAACATGGTGGGCGCTGAGAGCGGCGCATGTCATGTTCTCGTTATTATCTCGTCATTGTTAAATAGTAAGACCCGGTATCACATAGATCCGGGTCTTAAAGTATTAATTGGGCATTGATACTTTGATACCCAGTGCAACTTTACTGCTGACCATCTAACATGTACTGTGGTGTCGCGACTCTTCCTTACAGCAGGTGCTTGGGTAAAGAAGGGTAAAGCAGGTTGCATTTCAAATTGTTTGATCATGTTGTTTTTATAAGAGACATTCTTCCTCCATCCCTCAAATAGATCTGCAGTACAATGTACACAGATATACTTTGTAAACAAAATCAGTACATTGGAACCTACTGTAGAAATAATTTACTTCTTTAAAAGCACTACTCTATGTATTATAATATACCTCTAAAGCTAAGTTCACATCACTGCTATTCCTTTCTGTTCATCCATTCCACAGGGAAAAAAACAAATAGAAAAACATAAAGTAACAGTTCTGTGTAAATTACAGTAGAGTCCAGTGATGTTCCTTTGCCATCTGTTGAGCTCAGTTTGACACCGTTCCTTCATATTTCCATTATTTTCGACACAGAAAAAGTGGTGGCTGCAGAGATTTTTCTTCCATCAAAAATAATACAAACCTGATGGAAAGGAGCTTTCCATTTAACATTGAAGTTAATGATTGACAGATATGGAATGTTTTCCTCTAGTATCTGAATAAAACACACTATACAAAAACCAATATTACTAGCCTACAATGAGCATATAGCATTAGATATCACTGCTAAACAGTGCTCTGCAGACTGTCTAAGAGATTACCATACAGTTACATCCAGTGACACACAGATGATGTAAAACGTGATTCTGTTCGTTTTCCCTTCTCTTCTCCATCCAGCCAGTGCCACCATAATGACTTCTCCCAACCTCAACTTGTCTCAACTTGATGCCTCGCTTTTCAAGCCCAATCCCCACCAATTCCCCACCCTATTAAAGCCCCACACATAAATTGTGCTCCTATCTTCTATTTTGTGCCCAAAACTTTAATAGTGTCCCCTTTGAGCCACCACAGTAATAATGACTTCTTTGTGCCTTACTAAAAAAAATGTTCAGTAATACTGATAAGTTCAGTAATGTTCAGTAATGTATTAATTAGTATTGAAGCCCCCTTTTATGTCCCCACTTAGTCATAATACCCCCTTTTATGTTCCCGTCAGAAACAGTGGCCTCTATTATTCCCCCCCCCCCTTTTATTACACATACTCTTTATTGCCTCCACTCATTAAAAGGGTCCCCTTTATGCCCCTCTTTATACTCTTAATAGTACCTACTCTAATGTCCCTACTCAGCAATATAACCTCTTTTATGCCCTTATTTAAAAAAATGTACTCACCTAACCCTATTCCAACTTTGAAATAGGACTTCTTCATCAGTCAGTAGCCTGTGCAAGTATCTCACTGCATCTTGCCACTTGCGCTGGGCTGCTGTCATCATCAGCATACATCTGGTGTCTCATAGGCTGCAGATCTAAATGAGCCTGAGGCCTATGAGAAGTGTACATGGCAGGGACGGAACCAATGGCTTTCTGCTCCACCATGTAAAGATAGGGACACACTGCATTCGCTGGTTAAGAATATTGAAAAGAAAGACAATTGGAAAAAAAAACACGAATCCATTTTAATCCCCATTTCTTTGACTGGGCTATTTTAAGCATCAGTTGTGCTCAGTTCGTGCCAGTTCCATCAGGTTTTACAAATATATACAGTATTTTGAACATTGTGATCATATGAGACTTTAAACTTACCTGGTAGGGGATATGTATGATCTCCTTCTGTATCTTTGTATATGTGAGAGCTAAAGAGTGGGCTTATCACCGCTATGTGGTTTATTTATGGCCCTTTCTTTTTTGTACTGCCGAAGGCAGCCTACAGGGGAGTGTGCTATAAGGATGGGAGTAGTAGTGGGACTGATAGGAGTAGTAGTGATTCAAGGTGTCTGTCCTCACTCTGGCCAGTGCAGGACTCTGGCCTGTGCAGGACTCTGGCCTGTGCAGGACGTGCAGGACTGAATGGTTGCCTAAAACAATTTTACCTTGCGGCACTCCATGAGTCTCCAGGGCTCCTGCCTGGTGTTAGGTAGGTTGACCTTGATGGAAAATGGTTGGCAGAGTGCAAGGCAGGATGGAAAGAAAGGGCATTGCCAGAAAATTACAGAAGTGCAATGGTGGTGCAAGGCAATTATCAGGCCACTGTAGGGGTAACAAATCCAGTGGTTTTTTTTTGTTACTGAGGTAGTTCAGGCAGTTCAAAAACAAAGCTACTGGTAGCATTCAGTTTACTTTCTCCAGAGTACATGTATAATACTTCCAAAGCTGAACTAGGATAACCTGCAGTAAGATGGCTGACTCAGAGACAATCTCTCTCTCTCTTTCTATCAGACCCAAACTACTTTCCAAACATGCATATACACAAGACACAGTAAGGTTCTGGCCTCCTCTTCTTGTCTCTGCACTGAAAGAATTAGGTAAAGGCATATGAAAAATACAAAGAACAAATATACTAAGCCTAGGCATTCAATCACAGCAGGTGGGATCTGGGTTGATGGCATAAGTAGGAAGGTGACATAATAGTGGTGTTGTTTCTTATGGGGACAAAGTACATTTTGGGTTCAAAATAAATAGTCCATGACTGAGTGGCTCAGTTACGTTAAAGTCTCTTCTTTAGACACAGTGCATAAACTTGGCATAACTTCATCTTTAGGTTTCTCTCAGAGAGCTCTGGTGCATTAGAGACTTTTCTCTGAGCACTGGCACTTGTACCTTGCCTAACATCAGGTTTGTGCTTCAACCTGAGAAGGAACAACTTGCATAGGCAATATAAGTGGGTTAGATCCCCTTTAAACATAGTCCTATGGACATGCTATGTGGGTCAACTTCACCCACAACAGGGCTAGTCTCTTACTCGTGTCTTTGAGCTCTCTTTCTTTTTCTTGGGAGCTTTACTTGGTTTCAGCATGGGTGGAAATAATAGACTCTTTAGGATCCTCTTTAGCAGCTACTTCTGCAGCAAGGTTCGCTATGCTGAAGTCAGCAGCAAGAGCTGAGGTTTTAGATGGCAGATGAATTGCAGAGCACTGGTGCCCTCTGATGGTCACAGGGGTCTCTGGCTCAGGATCTTTAAAAGGAAAATGTCCTCATCATGAGTCAGGAGGATTTATTTCTGGCTGGATCCCACTCTTAATGTTGAGGTTCCCAAAAAGATGAAAATCTGTGGCTCTTGGCGCTCTGCTCCATCTCAGCCGAGGGCGTCTAATCTCTTAGGATGGACAGGGCTGGAATCTCTTTCTGGTCACACTTTCTGGGAACAGGTAGGGGGCCATGTTCCTTCTCTTCTGGGTCTGCTTTCCAGCAGAATTGTGTTCGGCTAGTGGTGCCTAGTGATGTCGCGAACATAAAATTTTCCGTTCGCGAACGGCGAACGCGGACTTCCGCAAATGTTCGCGAACATGCGAACATTGCGAACCGCCATAGACTTTAATAGACAGGCGAATTTTAAAAACCAAAGGGACTCCTTCTGGCCACAATAGTGATGGAAAAGTTGTTTCAAGGGGACTAACACCTGGACTGGGGCATGCCGGAGGGGGATCCATGGCAAAACTCCCATGGAAAAATACCTAGTTGACGCAGAGTGTGGAAGTTGTAATCGCAATGCGATTATACAGGTTATATTATCGCATAGATTCAACTAGAGCTGGGTTCCTAATGGTTGTATTGCTAGAAATTCTGCAATAACCATTAGGAACCCAGCTCTAAGTTGAATTCGCAATGCGATTAATATAACCTGTATTAATCGCATTGGGATTACAACTTAGATCTGTTCCTAATGGTTGTATTGCTAGAATATAACGAATATTGCGAATATAGCGCTAAATTCTCAATCTTCGTTATATTCTAGCAATACAACCATTAGGAACCCAGCTCTAAGTTGAATTCGCAATGCGATTAATACAGGTTATATTAATTGCATTGCGATTACAACTACTAACACTGCAGCTTCAGAATGAATCTAAGATGGATGCAGTCCTTGCTTTTTGATAGGAGGTGGGAGGGTCTGGGAGGGAGACTAATGTACTAGCCCTAAAATGGCTTTTTGGGGTACTGTCAGGACGCTGTCCTTACAGCAGAGATCTGATGAGTCTTTCAGGACTGGAGTGGACACTGAATACACTAGCCTAGCTATCGATTTCCCTATTAAATCAGCAGCAACTACACTCTCCCTCCTCTCACTAAGACTGCAAATTCCGAATGAATCTAAAATGGATGCTGTCCAGGAGATGGGAGGGTCTGGGAGGGAGGGTATGATAATTGGCTGGAATGCGTCTGCTGACTGTGATGTAGAGGGTCAAAGTTTACTCAATGATAGGGGTGGACCTAACATCGCATATGTTCGCCCGCCACGACGAACGCGCACAAGCTATGTTCGTCGGGAACTATTCGCCAGTGAATAGTTTGGGACATCTTATTTGCGAATTCAACTTAGAGATGGGTTCCTAATGGTTGTATTGCTAGAATATAACGAAGATTGAGAATTTAGCGCTATATTCTCAATCTTCGTTATATTCTAGCAATGCAACAACCATTAGGAACTCAGATCTAAGTTGAATTCTCAATGCGATTAATATAACCTGCATTAATCGCATTGTGAATTCAACTTAGAGCTGAGTTCCTAATGGTTGTTGTATTGCTAGAATATACGTTATATTTTAGCAATACAACCATTAGGAACTCAGCTCTAAGTTGTAATCGTAATGCGAATAATACTTACAATTATTAATCGCTTGCGAATCCATTTGATGCCTCTATTTGATTGTATATGACGGTTGACTATGACTACGACCAACGTGCTGCTGCCTCCAAAGCAAGATATCTGAACCCCCAGGGGCCATTTGGGCGTTTTGATAAAAACGCATCAAAAACGCATCTGCGTTTTTATAATTTTTCATTTTCTAGTTTATTTTTGTGTATTTTGCCACATTTGGTTGCATATTTACATTTGGTATAGGCAAATATGGTAGTCTAGATCATGTGTCTATACCAAAACCTAGGATCATTGTTTGACAGCATATTTTCTAAGCCATGTAGCTGAATATAGATTTGGGCAGAGTAATGATCTAGACTACCATATTTGCCTATACCAAATGTAAATATGCAACCAAATGTGGCAAAATACACAAAAAAATAAACTAGAAAATGAAAAATTATAAAACGCAGATGCGTTTATGATGCGTTTTCTATCAAAACGCCCAAATGGCCCTAGGGGTTCAGATATCTTGCTTTGAAGGCAGCAGAGCGTTGGTGGTAGTCATAGTCAACCGTCATATACAATCAAATAGAGGCATTAAATGGATTCGCAAGCGATTAATAATTGTAAGTATTATTCGCATTGCGATTCAACTTAGAGCTGAGTTCCTAATGGTTGTATTGCTGAGAATATAACGTATATTCTAGCAATACAACAACCATTAGGAACTCAGCTCTAAGTTGAATTCGCAATGCGATTAATGCAGGTTATATTAATCGCATTGAGAATTCAACTTAGATCTGAGTTCCTAATGGTTGTTGTATTGCTAGAATATAACGAAGATTGAGAATATAGCGCTAAATTCGTTATCTTCGTTATATTCTAGCAATACAACTATAAGGAACTCAGATCTAAGTTGTAATCGCAATGCGAATAATACAGGTTATATTAATCGCATTGCGATTTACAATTACTATTACTGCAGCTTCAGAATGAATGTAAGATGGATCCTATCCTTGTGTTTAGATAGGAGGTGGGAGGGTCTGGGAGGGAGGGTATGCTGATTGGCTGGAATGTGTCTGCTGACTGTGAGGTACAGGGTCAAAGTTTGCTTAATAATAAAGTATAGGGGCGAACGCGAACATCGAATATGTTCGCCCGCCGCGGCGGCGCGAACAAGCTGTGTTCGCCGGGAACTGTTCGCCGGCGAATAGTTTGGGCCATCTCTAGTGGTGCCGTGTACCTTCATGTGCAAAACACACTCATGACCTTCACCTTGCTTGGTGGGAGGGCCATCTCTGTTCCTGCTTAGGGGGGTGTACTCTGCAGTTCTCCTGCATATGGTGGAGTTGTCCTTCACAATTTTGGAGTACAAGACTTTTTGGCTGGCACACTAGCGACATGGGCCCTTAATTTAGTTACAGCAAATGGGGGAAGTGACAGTACTCTCAAACACTTTAGCAGCACAATGTGGCCAGCAATTCCATACAATATCCACTTTTACAGCAATAAAGTCTCCAGACAATCCTGTTCGTTAACCCAGAATTTGATATTCAGAGATCCGGAGGGGAGGATGGGATGTGTAGTGGTGGCTATAATGGTGTTAGTAATACTCACAGTTCACTGTGGCAATCTCCCTGTTACAGATGCTCCCGCGACAGGTGGCAGGAGATTGGTGAGACTGGCAACACTTGGTTTGATCTGACATGTTTTCCGTTTGGATCAAATTACGTCTGTGTTGTTTCTGGTGCTTGCCACACCTTCTTTCCCCAGGTGTGGCTATTAGGGTCATTTAACCTTCTCCTTTATAGTTGCTTCTCCCACAATGCTGTGTGGTTTAAAGCTTCTGTTTGGACCTTTGGATAGTTTGTGGTTGGATCTCGGCTGAGTTCCTGGTGCTAACATTGCTCCTTGGAAGTTAAGTCTTTTCTTTTCCTTTTGTATTTTGTTTGGGTTCTGTGTGTTGCATTTCCCTATTGTTTATATTAGACTTGAAGGAGTCTCCTGTTCGTCCTTCTTTTTCAAGGAACAGGTAGTCTCGTCCCTGCCATTAGTACCAGGGTCCTATAGGGCTAGATAGGACTCTAGGTATTCCTGCATATGAACTCACCTACCTTTAGGGTCTGTTCATACTGATGGTCAGTCAGGATTTTGGTTAGGGTTTTCACTAGGAGGTGTCCATTTTCCTTCTCTAGTTCTCAGGTCTGATTCCCTGTTCCCCCCTTCCCTCCTATGCTCAGTGTGGTGTTTCCCTCCTACACTGAAGCGTGACACTCCCTCTCTGGCACTCCCAAGTCATACACAGTGATTGGAGGACATACCCTTTCTTCCCTTTGGGTATACTCTGGACTAGAGATGAGCGAACTTCTATTTTTAGTTCGGCGTCCAAAGTTCGGGTTCGGGTTATCGTAGCATCCCGTTATGGATTCCGCTACCGCGGACCATAACAGCATTTGGAATCGCTAAGGACCTGGGGTGACGTCACCATCATGTGATCAGTGCAGGGGGCGTGGCTCAGCACTGGATTGGATAAGAGGTGATGTCACCCCAGGTCCTTAGGGTTGTCCACGGTTCGGGTTCAATGAAGCATCCCCTTATGGATTTCAAATGCCGTTATGGTCCGCGGTAGCGGAATCCATAACGGGATGCTACGATAACCCGAACTTTGGGAGCCGAACTAAAAATAGAAGTTCCCTCATCTCTACTCTGGACCTTTCTGGGGCTCTTGCTTGGTGGTAGTTGGGGTGCCCTTGATTATAAATAGTGATGAGCGGCAGGGGCTTTATTCGAATTTGCCATATTTCACAAATATTTGGGTGAATGTTCGTCATATATTTGCAAATTCGAGATTATTTCCTTGATTGCGAAAAATCGGCAATGTAATATTCGCATAATGCGCACGAAATACAGGCATGGGTCACTTTTGCTACATTTTCCAAGCTGCTAGAAGTTTTGAGGTCTCTTCAGGTTTCCTGAGACTGGAGAAAATGGTTGGCAGAACATTAAAAATGGCTTTATATGCAGTTAGAGTGCTCCAAAATATTTGCGATTGTGCTAATCGGCACTAATGATACGAATATTTTGG